>CM042882.1:8434742-9034742 GCA_023653495.1 Melastoma candidum | reverse complement strand
AGGTCACTTTGGCAACTAAACATTCATGGCACAACATGGTCATTTCTTACTAGGCTCATAGCATTTGTCACACCAAAAGATTGTGTGTGACCCTTTACCCGTGTTTAGATAATTATATATATCTCCTTCCATGAGTCTAAAATTAAAATGGTTGGCGTAAAACAAATTTTATAATATGTGCAACCATTATTTAATACCTTATATATATATATATAGGTTAACTAGCCCCAAATGCATGGGCTCGATGCCTAACCCACTTGGGTTAGGCTTTTAATCAATTTACATCTTATTCTGGGACATTTTCATAACTTATTATACAATATCATTCTGTCCGATTTTATTAATCTCACATCAATTTACAGGAGCATCCATCTATGTACAATATTTTTATTTATTTCTTTAGATAAATAGATAAGGATTCTTCTTCTGAATTTTAGCCTCTGGTTCCCAGGTTTCGTTACCCTGTGACCATGTTATCCCGAAAATCGATACTGTTTTTCCACGTATCTGTCTAATGCAACGATCCAAAATTACTATTGGAATACTGAGATCTTTCTCAGTTGGTACATGCTCCGCCACAACGGTTTCTGCATTCTGATTATGAGGAGCGTTCATTCCTTCTCCCACTATTTTAAAACAGATTTGTCCAGAATAACAATCTATCATTGCTTCGTTTTTTTTTTCTCAACCACTGCATACCAATCATGACATGAATTCCTGGATCCATCTCGGTGATATAAACATTCTCTTTAGTAACAAAAGAATCCACGCGCACTTCACAGTCATAACAAACTCCCTACATTTTAACGAGAATGTCCTTCCATGAAGTGATTATTGATCCATACTCAGCTCTTTCCCAATCCAGTCCTATATCTATTACCGATCTTTTCGAAAAAAAGGAATTCTAGATACCCGTTACAATTACTGCTCTTAGTTGATGCCCGTCAACCGTCACATTCTTCTCCGATTTCCACGAATTTCAGACCGGTTGACTGCATCCCGATGTCATTGGATACTTTGAACAATGTCTTACTATATTTCTTTTGAATGTTTTCTAAGATTTAGATCGCCCACACTCTGGAAACGATTGACCATTTACCTATTTATAGTGTGAGATCACCTTGTCCGTAAGGTATGGTATTATTATTATTATTATTATTATTATTATTATTATTATTATTATTTTAAAGATTGAAGTAAAGCTTACACGTAGCAAACTATTCCGACAATCGAAATAATTTGGTTTATACGGCGATTTTGTCGCCATTGTCAAATTATATTATAATATATTATATTATTCGATATGCATCATGTTAATTAGTACGCTTATAGCAGGTTTATCGAGACATGTCATACTCGATAGTATCACGCTTATCGAGACATGTCATACTTATCCGATAGTATCACGCTTATCGAGGCATGTCATACTTATCTGTAGTGTTGACAATGAATATCATTGCAAACTAATTAAAAATAATCATACTAAATTTGTTGATTATTGTCAATAAATTCGTGGACTCGCCGAAACCCACAAATCAATTTCTCTCTAAAATAATTCTTTTTAGAGAGTACAGCCTCGTCACACAGTTGTCGTCGTCAGTTCAATTCCGATAACCAAAACAATTAAAAATCAACGAAACAAAACTAAAATTTCTTCTTAGGATCGTAAATCCGCGTAATACGCTATGATACTACATGTTGATTATTTCACATAATCATAGAAACCACAAAACCTAGAAAACATCGGAAAACCGGATATTTATGCGGGCTTACGGTCACCGAGAAAGATCAAAACAAGTAAATGTACCCGTATTCACAGTATTTGCCACATAGTAAATCAGAAGAAAGAAAGTTGGGCAGCGTAGATATTCTTCCCCTTTTCCTTCCCGTATAGCTGCTCTCGATGGAGGAGGCGAAAGAAAACTGACGATCTAATCTCCTGGGTTTCCTTTCCCGAAACTCCATATATATATATACGGTTTTCCTTATGAAATGTCAGTTTTACCCTTTAATAAATAAAGGTCTGAAGGACAGGGGAAGGGACCTAGCCGTAAATAACCATTATACGTATAACCTATGGTCCTATCCATCAACAGACCATATGATATAAAATAGCCTACACCCAGCCGTAAACCACATAAGATAAACGAGATGCGCATATCCCAATAACTTTAGTGATCACGATACTTTAGTGGGATTTCATACATTGTCTTATGTCACAGCCTATTTTATAAAATATACTTTAACAAAACAAAATAAAATAAAACGTAATATAAAACTATACAATTAATGACATCCCAAATAAGAAAAAAATTCTAACACGAGGTTGTCGGTACGCTTTGGTTTTAACCCTTTCAAGAAAAGACGTTCACTAGTCCTTCTACGTCAACATCCTGGTCTTCGGAATCCACCACCACTCAAGAAAAGCAAACGACACGCAACTTTCCTACATGTCGGCGAAAAGGGTGCGTGAGTCGTCGTACAAGTGCAGCGCCTCAAAGAAGTGGATACTTACCTCCTTTCGACGCCACCCTCGCTATGTAGAAGTTGCTGAAGGTAAGTTTGGTGGAGACAACATGCGCATTGGCGGACGCTGAGGGAGGTGGACTTAAGGCATCATGAAGAGTTCGATGGACAGCCTTGAAGGAATCCTCGTTGGAGCACTCCGTCACGTTCCAAACTAGGATGGACAGCACATCATGCAACTCACAGTCGACGACTCCCTCTGCCATTGCGATGTCAACGGTGTCTGTCTCCACGAAACAATGGTTGTTTCGACGAAATTGAGTTTAATAAGAAATTGGAAAATATGGTTCGCTGAGGAAGATGTAATCATGCGCAAACACTGCCTATTGGCATGCATTATGAACTTATTTGTACCCGGCTGCAGTGGATAAACCAATAACACGTTCATTGCTCGAAGGACGAATTCGACGTTGGTGTCACAGTTCGTTTTGTTAAGTGGGCCGGTGGACTATACTATATGTGTTCTAGAATCGCTCCTCTCAACTCGTGAATTCAATGGCCATTGAGATTGTCTAACGGTAGATGGTTGGACATTCTTACGTCTTAGTTCACAACGTGGGCATGCGAGTCCCTCAAAGTTCGCGACAAAAACCACAAAGTGGGCTTAGTAAATTGTGAGAGAAATGAACAATGATTGGCTTAGTACTTTTATTCTATACGATATTATACGATTTACTAAATATTTTAGTAAATTTACTATACGGTACTAAAAATATTGTCAATTTACAATACGGTATAATACGATTTTACTAAATTTTTTAGTAAAATACTAAGCAATAAAATGTATTAAATGGTGTTTAATAAAAGGCCGATAGGCTTAGTAACTCGTGAGAAGAATGAAAAATGATGGGCTTAATACATTTGTACTATAAAATTTACTTCAATATATTGATAATTTCCTATACGGTATTAAAAATGTCAGTAATTTACAATATGATACTAAACGATTTACTAAAATAGGTTAGTAATTTGCTAAATATTTTACAACTTTTTTTGTAACAATTTTGCACAAATTAGATTGTAATTAACTAATTTGCACAGTAAATTTGAAGCAAGGTCTGAACCTACGCTACTTGTCATTTTACACATTTGTCCTTTGACCCTTAATTGCTTCCCCAACTTCGAATTCCCCACTACCTTACTGTGGAAGCCTGGTAACGGTGGGGAGAAGTCAATTTCGTCTTGCTTCGCCTTTTTTGGTCGATGATTTGCAGGTGGTTGGAGCATGATTTAGGGCTTTTTGTGGTTGTAGGTTAACTGTTGAGGGCGAACGCTTAGAGTGCTAGGACGTCAGGGTATACTCGCCGGGGGGATTGTTGTGCTTGCTTGTTAAGCTATGGTTTCTGGTGTAATTTGTCTGGGTATCGGTGTTTGGGGATGGTGTTTACATAGTAAACGACATTTTGGGCCTTCAGCGATGGGCTATGGTGGACACTGAGGTCGACAGAGGTATTCGCCAGGATAAGGATCGATGTTAGAATGGGCCGAGGGAGTGCCGATCGACGGACAACGTGATCGAAGATAGAGTTCCATCGACTGCCTTCAGTATCGACAAGGGACCTCAACGTCTGGAGCCGGTGTGTTCGAAGCATTGATAGTGGTGTCGTTGTAGTAGTCAATCGATAGATAGTTGTAGGGTAATCACCACGTGGGAAATGTGCGTCGGGGGGACGGTTATTAGTTAGTGTCTTATAAATAAGCCAGTCCCGATTCTTGTAGACACACGACAATCATTCCATGACCCCGAAGGACTGCTTGATTGTCAACCTATCTGTACGCAATTGTTTTATGCACTCTGTAATGGCTGTAAGGTTTTTTCTTGATACTTAGTGAATTCTCTTTTGTTCCTTTTGTCTGTTTACTTTCTTGGCGACCACATTCTTTTCAACACTTTGAGTCCCCGTTATATCGCGACGTGTTTTACCACGCGAACATGTTTTTGGTAACCACAGTGGGAGCTGGAGGCGAAGTTTTGTGTGTTAGTACGGTATGCCAGCAACCAGAAGTGCGGCAAACAGAATGGTTGATACTCACGGTGATTCAGAGGCCAATTCTGGGCAGGATCAGACTGCCAACAATGGTCGGAACTATCGAAATGGGCAACAAACTGCCCAGAATATGGGGCAGCAAAATGCCCAGAATTTTGGACAACAAATTGTTCAGACGCAGGAGCGTGAGACTCCCCCTGTGCCGAACACTTCAGGCCAGAAATAGTCTCTCTAGACATGCTTCTGCAGATTCAGGCCAAAAATCGAGAGAACTTTTTGGAGTTGCAGAACCAACTTTAGGGGTTGGCCGCTAGAATTGATACTGAATACTCTCTCGAAACTGTGGCGAGAAGGGCTGCTATTCACGATGGAAGGCGCAGGGTGAGTTTCGATCACGAGACCACTCAAGATCCTCCCCCTGCAACACAGGATTATCGGCGGGCTGAACCAACTAGGTCACGCTATGTCTCTGATGATCGAAGTGACTTTGTGAGCCCAGATCAATTCAATCGTCATAGTGATGTCGTCGATCTTGATGATGACGCTCAGGACCATTATCGACCGCGGGCATATGCACCTCCTCATCTCGACGGGAGAGTCATTACACACGATCTACTGTTGACAACCCTACTCGTGAGCCGTAAGTAGAAAGCCAACCCCCGAGGAGAAACCTTTTAGATGATATTCACAGGGAGTTCCTACCTTCGATAGAGAGCCTGACAGGAATCATCTGGGAAGAGAAATCCCTAGAGTCCCTCTCATGCCTGTCGATCCTGTTGGCTACAGGGACATCATTATCCATATCCGAGGGGCTTCAAGATCCTTGATTTCACTCGTTTCTCTGGTGAAGATCAGATGAAGCCGATGGAGCACATAGCTCGATTTACTCATCAAACTAGTGAAGTGTCGAACAATGATTACTGGAAGCTTCAACTATTCCCTAATTCGCTCACTAGACCAGCGTTTACCTAGTATATTCATCTTCCAGCGAACTCAGTGCAGAACTGGCAGGACATGCAGACGCAGTTCATGCAGGCCTTCGCCACACTTGATTCGACCATTTCTCTGGTTGAGTTGGCTAAGATGCGACAGCAGCCTGGAGAACTTGTAGTGACTTTCCTGTAGCGATTCAGAAAGGCTCGACTGAGATGTAATACATCAATCAACGAAGATGAGGTTGTCGGTGTAGCTCCGGAAGCTCTCGAAATACGAATTCGAAAGGAATTCCTAGGAGAAAAATTCAGGGATCTTTACGAACCCTCTTTGAGGGCCACTAAATATGAAAATTTACTCAGAGAAGAGTCGAGGGAGCGTACGGCATATCAAGTCGAAACCACGCTTGTGCAGGTCGATATGGCTGAGTTTGTCAAAGGCGAAGCTACTATTTGCGACCATCTGTCGAAGAAAAACTTCAAAGCGAAAGCATCTCAGAAGTCGAATGAAGAGAGAAAATACTCTTTCGATATTGAGATGGCTGACGAAATCTTCGACTGGTTACACAAACGAGATCGAATCAGGCTGAAGCCAGGCCATTGAGTCCCTTAGCCTGATAGGGAGAAGAAGAAAAGCTATTGTAAGTGGCATGGGTCTTTTACCCACGCCACCCGTGATTGCTTGACCTTTAGGAATTTAATTCAAGATCTTATTGTGTCGAAGATTCTCCGTTTCAAGGAATCGAAAGAGCTATCTTCCATCGATCAAAAACCTTTTACTGATTGTGAAGTACATACATTCGACATTAACATGGTTGATGTTGTTCAACGTGCTTTTCAAGAATCCAATATTTCTGGAGAAACTTATATGGTCAACAAGTTGTTCAAGAGGCTTCTCGACAATGGGGTTGTCTCTTACCTAGTGGCTGCTTCGAAGCTGAAGAACGAAGTTTACTGGTGGCTTATGGATGAGACTTATACCACTGATAAGTGTTTGACTTTCAAGAAGTTCATCCAATCACACCAGACAGAAGACTGGTTCAATCTGACACCAGAGGAGAAAACTGTGATAGGGATTTCTCGTAAGGAGCCTTCGAAGGCGTTCAATCGAAACCCCAGGGGGAGAGGATCTGCACCTGACGCTCACAAGGTCTTTCCTGATAAGGGGCATGTCGTTCAGAACGCAAAAGCGGCACCTCGCTGTCCCGAGGCACAAGTGGCCCCACTGACTGTCAAAAGCGACGCGGATTCAGTGATGGATCGACTGGCAAGAGGGGCAATGTGACTTATTCAAGGAGACCGGCAATAGGGGCAATGTGTTGGATCGACTTCGACCTCCTCCATGCCTCGATGAGCAAGCCATCAGGGATGGACCCCCTATAGCACAGTTTCTCGAGAAAGCTGACACATGTCGTCGATGCAGTCCTATCCTGAGGAACACGATATTAATCTCTCAACTGTGCAATTTGTGCTCGTACAATTACCTGCAGAAGCTGATTGTCATGTCTTCAGCGAACAAGTTCGACATCATCCTGGTCGACAATCCAGTTCAAGGTATGATCGACACTAATCCATTATATTGTATGCCTATTTTTGTTCATAAAGAGGAGAAAGGGCAGGTACAACGATACGATATTCACAAAGGAGAGTTTGTTCAAGTATATCCTGAATACTATCGATCATGTCGACGTCGACTTGACTTTTCTCGTTCTGACGATGATGAGTGGAGACAGGTGAATGACCAACGGTCTCCGCTCCCGTCTAAGAGCAGTAGGAAAAGAAAAGAGAGACGTCGAAGGAGAGCAGAGGAGAAACGACGAAAGTCCGTTGACCCTGCAACGTTAGAAGGAGGAGAAATCGATCATGTTAACATATTTATAAGACTGATGTTACTAACACCGATGTAGCCATAACGGGTTTCAATGGCCTTATGTCAAACTGTGTAGGCATTTTTCTACTTAAGTTGAAAGTTGGGAGGTTTACGATGAATACTGCTTTCTTTATAGTGGATGTCAATACAACTGTCACCGCACTTTTGGGTCGAGATTGGCTGCATAAAGCAGCAGTGATTCCTTCTACTCTTCGTCAAGAACTTATGCTTTGGCTTGATTCTGAGGTTGATGTTGTTAAAGCCGATTCGTCTATTAATACTTGCTTTAACCTTGTCGAGATCTATACAGGAAATATCATCGGAGCTGCCGATGACATGAGTCTGAAGAAGATGTACTCTTTTGGAGATCCAAATGTTGGACCTCTGGGAGAATCGACAGGAAAGTTTGAGTACCTGGTTAAGTATGGAGGCCTTCCTCATCCTATAGTCGATGCCCCTTCAGGATGGGATTCTGACGTTGGCCCACCGGTTGTCGAAGCCGAAGCACAAGCTAAGAAGGAAGCGGAACTTGCTAGAATACTCAACTCTATTAAAGAAGCCGTTAGATTGCTCCCTACTATCGAGGAGGAAAATGTCGAACCTGTCGATGGAAAGACTATTCATTACTCCATCAATGAAGAGAAGGATGCTGATGGTGATGACCCGGACTTAGAGCCCGAAAGACTCCTCCGGGAAACTGAAGATGCTTGATAAAGATCAGGAAGACGTAGTCGCTGATGTCTTAGAGTGACTACGAGTGTATAGGCTAACTAGGCATGTAGTTAGTCTAAAAATGTTTCTGGAAACCAGTTCGCCGGACATAGATAGTCCCGACCAGCGTGCTGAAGAAGACGAGTCAAATCTTGGCTTGAAAGTGTGTGTAGATTCGATTGGTGTTGTAATTCATCCTACTATGAATAAAACAACGTATTGTGATAAATCTATTGCTGAATCTCCTGAGGATCGATGCACTTTAATGACACCTCGAGATCCCTTAGTAACAGTAAACTTAGGTGACGACGAGGTCCAGCATCCTACTTTATAAGTGGATTTATTGATAAAGATGTATTTCAATCCATATTAACTCTTCTGAAAGAATTCAAAGATTGTTTTGCATGGGATTACACTGAGATGCCTGGCTTGGATCGACGATTTATCGAACATATTTTACCTATTAAGCTAGATTTGAAACCCGTAAAACAAGCCCCACGCCGGTTGCCAACTGAACATAGACAGCAAGTTTTTGATGAAGTAAAGAAGTTGTTCGACGCCGGATAGATAAGGACATCTCGATACACAGAATGGATCTCTTCTATTGTTCCAGTAAAAAGGAAGAATGGAAAGATTCGAGTTTGCATTGATTTTAGAAATCTTAACAAAGGAACTCCAAAAGATGAATATCCGATGCCGATAGCGGATGAACTCATCGACAAGACATCTGGATATAAGATTATGTCCAGTTTATTCTGGATATAATCAGATCTTCATCGCTGAGGATGACGTTCATAAAACTGCTTTTCGTTGTCCCTTTGGCATTTTTGAATGGGTTGTTGTGCCATTCGGTTTAAAGAATGCTGGTGCGACTTATCAAAGAGCGATGAACCTTAGGTTTACATCGATGATATTGTCGTACAATCGTTAGGGGATGATTGTCATGTCGATGATCTTTGAAAGGCCTTTCTTCAAATGAGGAAACATAGCCTGAAGCTAAATCCCATGAAATGTGCCTTTGGCGTTCGCACTGGTCAATTTTGGGATTTTTGGTTCACCATCAAGGCATAGAGATCGATCCGGTCAAGATTAAAGCAATTCAGGATCTTCCACCTCCATCGACCAAGAAACAGCTCCAGGCTTTTCTAGGACGAGTGAATTATTTAAGAAGATTTATAAGTAACCTCGTCGGTCGAACAACGGCATTCTCCAACTTGTTGCAAGGACGAGGGAGTTTTGAATGGACTGATTCACATCAGGAATCCTTCGAAGCTTTTAAAAATACCTCATCAATCCGCTTGTTTTAGTTCCTCCAAACCAAGATCAACCCTTTTCGCTGTACATCGCAGCTGGTGACAAGGTCTTAGGATCGATATTGGTACCGAAAGATAACCAGCGGAAGGAACGAGTTATTTGTTACTTGTCCCAAATTCTTAATCCTGTTGAATATAGGTATACTAACAATGAAAAACTATGCCTCTCGTTATTCTACGCTGTCATGAAGGTTCGATATTATATCGGAAGTAACAAGGCATATGTAGTGTCGAATGCTCCTGGTTAAAAATGTTGTTCGTCAATCCTGTATTATCGGGAATGCTTAGTAAATGGAGCCTTGTTTTGTCTCCTTTTGATCTTCAGTACCGACCCCAGGCATCGATCAAAGGACAAGTGCTGGCCGATTTTTTAGCCCAATATACAGATTCTAAACTAACAAGCTCTTAGAATCCTAAAGAATTTTGTGATGTTTGGTTCGGTGGTTTTGTGTCCAGCGATGGTGTTGGAGTAGGAATTTATATTCTCTCCTTTGAAGGTTAAGTACAAAGTAGCCTATAGAATCAACGTCATGTTAACAAACAATTCCGTCGACTATGAGGCCCTCATAATCGCTTTACAAACCATTGCTGTTCTTCAAGTATCCTATGCGATAGTTCGAGGAGATTCACAGCTTGTTATCAATCATATCAAAGGATCAAGCATGTGCACAATCGATCACCTTCAGAGATACTTAGACAAAGTCCATGAGTTGTCTTCTTTCTTTAAGGAAATTCATTTTGAACATATCCTTAGGGAGGACAATGCAGTGGCAAATGAATTGGCACAATACGCTTCTGATTTCAGAATAAGTCATCGACTGATGCAAGAAATTAGAGGACAAGTACAAACCATCCATTCTGTATTAGACGATGAATCTGCTCATGTAAATGTCGTTAGTATTTTCAGATCGACAACTGATTGAGAAAACCATTCGTGGAATTCTTCTCCAATCCTGGGAAGGGGCAACCCGCCAAGTAAAGTTTTCGGTGTGATTTTATACAGTTATTGATAATGTACTTTATCGAAAACAGAGCGATGGTGTTCTTTTAAGGTGTGTCGATACGGATGAAGTGATCCCTATTATGCTGAAAACATACCAAGGACTTTGTGGTCTTCATCATGTTGGGCCGAATATGTGCTGGTCGATTAGGAGGCATGGTTTCTTTTGGCCGTCCATGATGGAATATTGCATCAATATGGCTAAAGGATGTGAAAAATGTCAAAGACACGGACCAATTTCACGTGCAACCGCAATCCATCTACATCCTGTGATCAAACCATGGCCATTTCGATCGTGGGCAATGGACATTATCGATGAAATAAGGTCGAGTTCAAGTAATGAAGCCACAGACTATTTGACAAAGTGGGTCGAAGTGAAGGCTTACAAGAAAACGTTACCCAGAGCGAAGTTATAGAGTTCCTTCGATCGAGCCTCATTTATAGATTTGGCATCCCTCAAAACGTGGTGGTCGATAATGCTATTGTTTTCAATGGCATTTTGATTAAAGACTTTGCGACGAAATTTGGGTTTGTTTTAAAAAATTCTTCCCCTTACTACGCTCAGTCGAATGGACATGCCGAATCGACTAATAAGATCATCAAGAACGCTGTTCAGAAGATGATCGATGATAACCCTTGATCGTGGCATACTTTGTTGTTGGATGTACTCTGGGCTTTGTGTGTCACTAAACGCGAGAGCATCGGACAAACTCCATACAGCTTAGTTTATGGCCATGACGCCATCCTCTCGATCGAGGTTCTCTATAAATCGAGAAGATTTTTAGCACATCAAGAAAATAACCCTATCGATTATGAAGAATCGATGTACATCGAATTAGAAAACTTAGAGGCAGTACGCTTTCAAACTTTGAATCGAATTCAGGTTCAAAAGGAAAGGGTCGCCCGCAATTATAATAAAAGGGTTGTTCTCAAATCCTTCAAGAAAGGAGACTTAGTTTGGAAGATCCTCCCGATTGGGAAGAGAGATTATTTTCTAGGCAAATGGTCTCTTACCTGGAACGGTCCCTTTAGAATCGACAAAGTGTACCATAAAAATGCTTATCATTTGTCATATTTAAATGGTGAGCCGCATGCCTTGAAGGTTAATGGGAAACATTTGAAACTCCATCGACCGACTTTATGGGATATACATTCTCAAGAAATTAGACTTCGATGTCCCGAATTGTGGTCACAATTAATAGGGATAGACGATGTTTAAAACAATAGTTAATCGATGAGATGAAGTCGATTCACTATAAAGTAAACAAAATACAAGTGGATCGATATACATAAAGTTCTTTATTCCATCGAAAACTAAATAGTCCAATCTTCGATCTTCGATTGTCGCAGGAACCATTGGGGACACGAACGTCGATTGTCGCAGCAACTGGCTTTCTGTCCCACTTCCTCCCTTGCTTGGAGAGCATCCGCGGCTAGGGTTGCCTTCAATGTCCCTGCCTCGTTTGCTCCCGAATGTACATCGGAAGTCCACTAGTATTGAGGCTTTCATAGCAAGCAATATTTGGAATGGAGTTCCGAGGAGGCGAAGAAGTTCTGAAAGCTCGATACCATGAGATGAGGTTTGCAACCCGGGCAAACCTTTTGCCACCTCACGGCACCGAGCAATCAGAGCTGACCCTCTGCCTAAGGTTGAGAACTCAAGTCAAGGCTTTCATTGGGTCTAAGGTTGATAACCTAGGCTCTATGATGAGAGAGAAAGACAAGGGGATCGGGAAAGGCTCCTCGGCGAGACATAATGGCTGAGGTGTTTACGAATGAGAGGTTGGGGTCCCCACAATATGCTATTTATAGGTAGAAGAATTGGGTTACGTCGATTGCAAAGAATCCCAACAGTCCCCGGGAAATCTTAACAGTTCCCGGAGAATCTCAACAACCTCATTTAATTAATTTATATTTTCAAGAGTCCATTTAATTAGTGTTGAATGAGACGATTGGGAACTTGGGCTTGCAAGCTCGATTGAGAACAACCGGTCGAATACATTACTCATTCGAGTCAGTCACAACACAAAGGAAAAGAAATAAAAAAGCAACAAGAACATTTAAATCGTTGATTTAACATCGATATTGGTCACTGTCTAGAACCATGCAAGAGTCCACTCAGTAAGTTGACTATGCAGATTCGAGAATTGTTCTTCAGAGCTGTGGCGCCTTCAGCCTTTTGGAACGAGACCAACTCCTGAATCTCGTATGTGGGGAGGCTGTCATTTCTCTTTCTCGAATAGCCAACTCAGCTTCACCTTTCTCTAACTTCGTTGACAGTTCTGCGATCTCGGCCTTCAGCCGTTGGTTTTCTGCGATCAAACGTCAATGTTCAATAACAATCGTTGTCATCTTCTCTTGGGCAGATTGGACATCAGTTAGCTTCGAAGAAAATTCCCTCCATTGCTTATTGTCCGAAAGAACCTTCTCCCAGTCATCCCAGGATATCCAAAACGATTCCCTGACATTTTGACATATGCCTAGCAGAGTAATTGGTGCTTTGGCGTGTCTTTCAATGGCGTCAATGATCTGGAAGATCTCATCGAAGTTGGAGCTTGATGGTTCTACGTTGCGCAGTGCTTCAAGCAATCTCAGGGCAAGCCTAAAAGGTTCGTTTGGATCAATATTCACCGATCCACATTGCTCAATGAGGCCACATGACTGGCATTCGCTAGGACCTTCATTGGCGATAATTCTAAGTCATTCTGCTAAAAGTAATATATACTTTAGTCTATATTTTGGAAATACTATAGACAGCGAGGATCATTACCTTCATTTTCTCAAAGAGTTCGAAGAAAGTGATGTCCATTTCCCTGGACGCCTCCGGCGTTCGACATTCCCCTTCGACGTTCTCTATAGGTATTGTACCTGTTGGAGCAAGCATGGCATCTACCGAAGGAAGAGCTTATTCTTCTACACTGTCCCTAGGAGGTTCTGGTTCCGTCAAGGGAGTACTTCGACGGATCCTTCCTTCTTAATAATTAGAGGATCAGCGATCGAAGGTTTGGTCGCTTGGGGATCTTTTTCAAGTGAGTCATCCCCTTGTGGAAGATTTTCTTCAGCGATGGGAGCAGGCTTGTTCTTTTTGGGACGTCGGACGAAGTTTGCTTCCACTTCCTTTACGGTATCCTCTGACGATTCACCCTTGCTGATCGAAGAAGCCCGAGTGTTAGGTTTCTTTGATGGGACTACCGGCGGCACTCGCTTCCTCTTCAGTCTTCCCTTCCCAGTAGGGACAGAGGAAGAAGCGTTGTCTAGTGCTCCTGGAAGGGTTCATTTGGTCAAAATCGATTTCAATCAAAGTCGATATAAGGGAGTTCAGAACTAATACCTAGTATCAGTGATTTCTCATGTTTCCCGATGAGACCACTGAGGAAGTCGTCTTATTCTATCAATGGCTCTGTCCCTTTCCTAGGAAAGTTAGCCTTCCTCAGTAACTTGTTGAAAACCTTCTTCCGGCACCAATCAAATCCCTGGGTTGTGTCGCATCCTTCTGCGTTTTCACTGAATACGACTTTGTAGATCGATCGATTCAGGTGGCAAGCAACTGTAGAAGAAAAGTGAGTTGATCTCCATTTAATGGTATGATTTGTCATCGAGCTGTTCGTCTTACCTGGTCGATATATGTAAGACTGATGTTGTTGCGTTCGTCGAGATTAGTGTTATACAAGTCGATGAAAGGGAAAGGGTAGCTCTGAGTGAATCCTAACTGTCTCGCCACAAATTAAGGATTGTAAGTTTCGACAAAGAGTCCTTTGACGTCGCAGCGTGGTAAGTCTCGTGGGGTTAGCACTTGATCCCAGAATGGGTCTCCTGGCTCCGAGGTCTGTCAAAGCTCTCCGAGATTCATGCTTCCAAGGTACGGTTGCCAACAGGATTTGCTGATCTTCAGGAGTCGATTATGGTACCCTGTAGCAGATTCTCTTCCCCAGTTCTCATATCGGAAGAAGCGAACGATCTCTAGCCCGTAGAAAGCCGTAAACGTGTTATCTACTGATAGCTTGAAATTGTGCAGACCGAGGAAATACAAGTGCGCCCATGCTAAAGTAATCCACAATGGACTCGATGCCGGTCTGGCTGGAAATGTCCCTGGGTTCTTTAAATCAACCGTAACAGCTTCGAAGTGAGCTTGATAAATCAGGCCAAGTAAGAACTGAGCCATCGCTACTGGCCCCTCCGCTTTAACCAAACAATTCGCTACAGGTGCCACGTGTTGTAGCGACTATTTGCTACGTCTGCAATAAATGTACTTCGTGAGCCATTCGATCATGAATTGGTATTCCTCCTTGTCACCCCATTCCTCTGGGCTCTTCTTCAAGTGATCATTGATGATTGAACCAAGACGTTGTCCCTTCTCGAACTTGAAATCATCAATTCTTTCAACCAGTCTGACTGGTTCCCCGACGCAGCGACATCCTGTCAAACAGATCACATCCGGGATGGTGATGGTCATGAGGCCTTCTGGAAAGTAAAAGCTGTTGGTTGAAACATTCCACAGAGATAGAAGGGCTGGGACCGGTCGATGGTTGCATCTCATTGGCTCTGTCGACGCTTTGACTAGATTGTAGATCGCTATTTCTTCCCACTTGCGTCGAATCTCGGTCCACGCGTTTATCCATTCGGGGAACCTGTCTACACCTGTAGTGGGGAATCCGTGCAAGATTTGGCTGGCATTGGTCGAGTCATTGGGATCAGAAGATCGATCTTTATCAGAAGAGCGAGTCTTATCAGTAGGGCGATCCTTTTCGGAGGGCGGCCTACATCAAATTATTTCAGCACAATCAGAGCCTAACAATGTAAAGAAAAATAATTCTTCGTGATAAGGTTCCCTCAATCGTACAACGCAGTAAGGCTAAATAGAGCGAGTAAGAAGGATACCTGTGCTACGATCCCGCTCTCAAGAGCCCTGACCAAGGCATCTTGATCTATAACACCACTCCTAGCGACATTGACGATGCGGACACCTTCCTTCATCTTTGAGAATGTTTCGTCATTGAACACTTTGAAAGTAGCTGGGGGTGTCAAGGGTTGCTGGAAGATCGATGTTTGTCAGATGATCGATTCTTCTCAGGGGGACGACTCCAGTTGCTCGGATCAATGAAGCTCCTTGCAGATCGGTAGGATTGTGGGCTCGGAGAGAAGGTAGTCGTAGGGTACATGTATCTCGTCTGCCGTGGAGCCAATATGGGTAGCCTTGATCAGAGGACCTAAAGTCATTTGTCCCTTCACCCTCTTCTTTTCATCGGCGAAGTTGTTTGTCCTTCTGACCAACTCCTGCATAGACAGATTCCTGAATCAATCGAAATAAGTGCCGGTACCTTTCAACGGCGCATGTTGATAGAACGACGGAGGGGCCATGAATAATAAGATTTTTGGTTGAGGGAGAAAGAGGGAGCAAGCGACGTAATAAAAATAGAAGATATGAAAGGAAGCGGATGAGTGAAAGGCGAGGGTTATATAGAGAAGGCTGGAAGATGAAGGGGCGCTTCGGAGGAAGGGGGGCCAAATGTTTACATAGTAAACGACATTTTGGGCCTCCAACGATAGGCTTTGGTGGACACTGAGATCGACAGAGGTATTTGTCAGGATAAGGATCGATGCTAGAACGGGCCGAGGGAGTGCTGATCGACGGACAACCTTATCAAAGATAGAGTTCCATCGACCGCCTTCAGTATCGACAAGGGACCTCAACGTCTGGAGCCGGTGTATTCGAAGCATTGATAATGGCGTCGTTGTAGTAGTCAATCGATAGGTAGTTTTACGATAATCACCACGTGGTAAATGTGCGTCGGGCGACGGTTATTAGTTAGTGTCTTATAAATAAGCCAGCCCCAATTCGTTGCAGACACACGACAATCATTCCATGACCCCGAAGGGCTGCTTGATTGTCAACCTATCTGTACGCAATTGTTTTAGGCACTCTGTAATGGCTGTAAGTTATTTTCTTGATACTTAGTGAATTCTCTTTTGTTCCTTTTGTCTATTTATTTTATTGGCGACCACATTCTTTTCAACACTTTGAGTTCCCGTTATATCGCGACGTGTTTTGCCACGTGAACAGTTGGTTCTTACCATGCACTCCTTCTTATCTCCTTTCCTCCTTGATTTGGTTGGTTGAAGCCGTCCCGTATGTAGATTCTCCTCCAATGTTGGTTGGTCGATTGATTCATCGATTCATAGTTAGGACAGGGTTTGTTCAATTGGATTGTTAGGAATTGGTTGCTAGTGGTTGTTTAGTTGTGAGTACGGAGATGGGATTGGGGCATGGTTATTGTGCTTTTGGATATTGCCGTAAGCGTGAAATTAGCCGTATTGGCTCGGATGGGCGCTTCTATAGTAAAATGTTCTTACAATGGTATTTTATATTCTTTTTATGTGTATCGGGGATGTTTTTTTATGTTTCTTTTGTCTTGTAATGTATTTCGCTGAATGTTCTTCTGATTAATGATGATGGATAATGAAGACGCTGATTTCGTCGAAAAAGTCAGTAATGTTGATGTTGGAGGAGACACCCCTGGTCGACATACAACTAATAGACCTAGTGCAGCTGCGTTTGACAAGGTATATTTCGACGGGAAAACTTCTATACTCTTCTAGGATGTCTGACGTGATTATGATGTATTGTAGAATTACATATTTACGTGATGCAGCCCGAGGAAATTGTTTGCATTTGTTGTCGTTCGTGGCAAGATTAACAAAGAAATTAAAATAATAGAAACACACAGAGAAACTACAATCATAATTTATCGGTTCGGCCAAGGAAGCCTACATCCACGGCAGATAATTTTCCTTATTTCCTAAGAGAAAAACAAAGCAATCGTACTATCCCATCAGCCGTCACCAACCCTAAAAATAACCTACATATATAGGTTTAGAAAAAAAAACAATCCCTTTTGGGTTGGGCTCCCTAAATTTCGGATCGTATTATAATAATTCAAGGCATTTAACAATTCTCCACCTTGACTTAAATTCTCCCACACCATCAAGAAACTCACAAGAATAACTATCTACCATTCATGCCCTCAAGGGCCTCATGCTATGTGAACATTCACCAAGTCCAAGCTAGGCTTGAACTTTTCTGCATGCGGTGGCTTAATCAACATATCTACTGGATTATTTGTTGTGGCAATCCTCTCTATGGAGGATACATTTTCTTCGATAACATCCCTAATGAAGTTTAGTCTGAAATCAATATGCTTTGATTATCACAAAAAATTGGGTTTTTGGCTAAACACAATGCACTTTTATTATCACAAAAAATAACAGGTTTACCTTCAGACCCAGACTACCAACAAGACCATGCAGCTAGACACGCTCTTTAACGCCTTTAGTCAATGAAATATATTCAGCTTTAGTTATAGACAAAACAACAATAGGTTGTAGTGTTGCTTTCCAACTAATAGCACAGTAAAAGAGAGTAAATATATAACATGTCAATGATCTTCTCAGCAGATCTCCACCATAATCAGAATTGGTATATCCCATAATGCCATTAGTAAACCCACCAACACCAAAAATTAAACATAAATCTCTTGTACCTTTCAAGTATCGCATAATCCACTTCACACCTTCTGTGCGAGTTTTCCCAAGATTACTCATAAATCTGCTAAGCACACTAACAACATGTGATAGATTAGCTAGGGCAAACCATTAAATACATCAAGCTTCCAACTTCACATAAATAAGGAACTCGACTCATATAGTCTTCTCTTCATCTGTGTTCGGTAGCTGTTAGTATGGTTTTGATGATGTCATACAGAAGGTAAGCTTCTGTTGTGTAGAAGGTAAGCTTCTACTACTCTGCAGAAGGTTAACCTACAGGGACAGTCTTTTCGTACCTTCTATCACCAAATATGTACCACGAATTATTTAATTGTGTAACCAAACGGTTTACACAGGCACGTTTCCCTTTAAGTTCCGGAGATTTTAACGTGTTTTGACTGGGTTTTGGTTCGATTTTTCGATGATTGCACGAGCAGTCTCCTGCTCCGCCCGACAATGCATTACCTGTAATAACCCATTTTTTTTAGTAGATGAATGTAAATGGGGTTGTACCTATGGTATGAATGTGTAATAAAAAGGAAAAATTCGTGAGATAGTAAGATTAAGTCTGGAAAAGTGAATGGATGATTTGAATGACTAAGAATGGAATGATGTGAACGATAATCAAGGATGATGTCCAATGCTCAAGGACACTTTCATGAGCAATATGGACAGCCTCCTAAGTGATGGAGTAATGTTTGGAAGTATCCTTGTAAATGACGGATTGACATTTTCGTTGTTATGATGATAAGCTTGGGGTTGTTGCAGTTAAAACATACTTAACGTGAAGGTTGAGAATCAAATCGATTATGGCAAGAAATTCAAAGATTATTTAGCCCCAAATATGGATGAAAAGTGAATAATGTGAAGCGGAGAAAGGGTGGTCGATGTGCGTGAAAGGGCTGCCCAAATACTCATCGACGTCGCTCACAGAAAACCCACTTTCGTGCGAATTAATGGCTGAAATTTGGCCGTAACTCCTACAAGTTTAGAAGCACGACTAAGCTGGTCAAATAAGACAAAATAGTGATTAAGGAGTTGGATTAATTAAGGCTAATTAAGTTTGATTATTAGCGCTAATTAAGTGTGATTAGTTAGTGCTAATTGTGCCCAAAGCTTCTTCCACAAGCTTAGGAGGGCTGGAAAAAGGGGGGGGAAGGGCAGATGGACGTCCTCATCTAAAGGGAGGAGAAGAAGAAGAAGAAAAGAGGAGACAAAGAAGAAAAAGAGGAGAAAGAACGAGGGGGCTGGTTCGGTGGTGAAGAAAGGAGCAAAACGGAAGGGCTACTATCGAGGAAAAAGAGTGGGGAGACACCTTCGTGGAGAGGTCGCTCGAAGAAGAAGAGAATTGGAGCGGTTTTGCTCCGAAGAAGAAGAAAGGTACGGTACTCAATCCCCTTCATTTTTCTTCTTGCGAAACTGCCATAAAACTTGTTATCCTTGAGTTTTGCTCGCTGTGAATGTATTGTTTAGTGAGGGAACGGGCTGGTCATACCCTTGGGATGGTAGGAGATGGCACCCCGGACCCCCGGTTATGTGATGGATGAGCGGATTCTTACCGCGTGTGGGCTGGTCGTTGATTCGCGGTTGAGCGTTTGTATCGGATGACGATCGTGTGGGGTTGGCCATGCGGGAACTCGTCCATTTGTATGTGGTTGGAGTTCTGTTTACTTATGGAAGTATGCTCATGGTGATTGTAGGCTGGTCGAGAGATGAAAGTCTCGGTTTGTACATGCATGTTGGGCTGAAAAACGAATGTTTTCGCATGTGTTCGTGCGGGTATGTGGCTGCCCATACGGAGTGTATACCTTGGCATATAATTGAGGCCCGAAAATAGGGCAAATAGGGATGGACGGGCTGGTCCATCGGTATTGGGAAAAGGAAAGGTTGAAACTCCGAATGCGATGGTTGCGGACAAGCACGAACACTCGTAAATGCGAACATATGAATATTGAGCAATGTTATTAAATGAACATGGGCTAAAATGGGGACTTGTTATGGTCATTCATAGCTGGTCCGGAGTTGATACTCCTCGGTGAGATGAGGGTTTATTAAGTGTGGAAGGCACGGTTAAACGAAAGTGATCGAACGACCCATGTATCGTGGGCGGAACGAAAGTTTACGACCATACATTGACACACCCATGGACCCTCGTCATATCCACCCATGGGGTCATCCGAACCGCCACGGGCGTGCTAGGTCAGAGGGCGCGCGTACAATTCGGATGGCAACTCCGCTGGGGATAAATAGTTGGCCTGCTTGTAGGTATTGATGATCCACTTTGGGGAATGTTTTCTCTTGACTTGTACAGAAAATGACACCCTGGGGATGGGAGACAAGACTCCCCTTCTCCGCGATGGAGCTTCTTTCTTGAGGAGCCAAAGTTTCATCGCCCCCATTCCCCAGCCAAGAACCAGAAATGACTCCTCACAAAATGAACCAACGCTCACCAACTTCAAATACTCTAATCTCTCCCAGAAGTCGAGCTCCATCCCCTTGCTTCGACGACCTTACCTTCCTCAAGATCCTGAACCAAAGCATGGCTCACGAGTTCACCATCTCCCTGCTCAAAGGCTGCTTCACCAACCCATCTCTCATCCCCATCGCAGTCCACGAAACCATATGTAGGTGTTCTAAGGCTACTCCCCGTTGATCGGCTCCCGTGAGAGCCAATCCAACGGCATCTTCACCCCTGCTCACGCCAGCAACCAGCAACTTGGCAGACAACCCCATCGACTAAGAAAATTCAGTGGATCCACCTTCCTGGCCGAATAGTAACAAACCAGAGTGCAGGCGCCATCACCTTCAACTTCCCCGTCTCCTCTGCCAGTGTATTCGCTCCAATACTAGAAGCGGCGACCCCAGCTCTAAATCGTGCCAGTCCAGGCACCTCTGCCTCCTATGTATATACTAACAGCCAGTGACCTTGGAGATAAATGGTTCACCAAAGAGGACCTCCAGATTCTAACTTCGTCAGCAACCCAAAGCTCCTCAGCTTCAACCACAGCGACATCAAATTCTTTATGGCCCCAGCATCATGGCTATATCAGCGACGGTCAGCTAGAATGCTTGTTTCAGCTTCCCCAATTTCGAGTTTCCTAGCAACATGGGCGATTACATCCTCCAGCCCAAGTCGCAGCAACTTGCGTTCCCAAAACACATGCCAGCATTAAGCATGCGTAGCTCCAACGACCAGTTGCAGCAACAACGCATCTGAACCTCAAGAAAGAGCCAAAGCCTTTTCGATTCTTCCTCAGGCTATCCCGGGGTGAGGCAATCCCTCGGTGAGCTTCTAATCCTCTTTAGTGGTTCTCATTCACCTTCCCTTACACCATAGGATATCGCTGACCACTCTATTTCATGTCAAATCTGCCACATGTGGCATGGGAGCCAAAATCGAGCACCGGCAGGGAAGTACAGTCACGGTCAGACTACAGGGGAGGTAGTCGATAAGGCGTAACTTTCTTGTTCGGCATCGGATTTCAATAAAATCAGGTGGTATCTCTTCCTTACTTAAATACACATCTTATTGAAGTGGTTTGAAGTCATTTGAAATGCCCATTCCCTTGCTCATTCCATTCCCCTCCCCTTCTCTTCTTCATCTTACAACTAAACACACAATTCTTTTAATCAATTTTCTTCCCTAATCACTATATTTTTTTCCTCCTTCCCATTCCATTCCGAAAACCAAATGGGCTCTTACAGAATCAACAGGAACTTCTTATGGGGAACCACAGATGAAAGGAAAAAAATAAACATTGTCGATTGGGATCAAGTCACAAAGAAGGAGGAGGAGGGAGGTCTAGGACTCTTCAAAACAAAAGACGGGAATAAAGCACTCCTTTGCAATCTGAATTGGAGGCTTCTAATAAGTCAACTGTCACAGCGATATCAAGCAAATACGACAAGCACTAAGGAAAAAGGAAACAAGGGTCTTGTATCCTTAAAACATTAAAGGAGGGTAGGGGGATAGGGGGATAGGGTATTAGGAACTTTGCCAAGATCGGATACAAACAAAAATCAAGAAAGATAACTGGTTAGGGTGTGGAAAGCTAAAGGGAAAGATCATTGGTCCCCTATACAAGCTAAAATAACACAATCTGGTGGCTGACAATCATAGTAAAAGGGGTTGGTAGAGAATAGGAGCACCCACCTTTATGTCGAAACACATGCCCAGATCTCAAGGACAAGACTGTCACAAGACAAACAAAGCACAGACGAACTAGCATGGAAATCAACAAGCCTCGGGGACTTCACCATATCATTTGTCGACACCCTAGCCCACATAACCTTTTGATGAATCCGATAATTACCTATTTTACCTAGACAAAAAACCTTCATACGGCTTTGTTGGTGGAATGGTTTATCCACAAGATACTTGCTTCATGCTAGGAACATAACAAGGGATAAATTATGCACAGTCTCTGAGAGGGAGCATGAATCAATTTACATACATTACGAGACTACCCATTGTCGCAAGCTATTTGGCAACATTTCTCTCCACTTGAAAAAGTAGCTCCCCATTCAGTCAAACCGCACCAGCAATGATTTCACAACCACCTTATTTCTAAGGCAACTAGTTTAGAGAAGCATAAAGGTATCCAATGAAATATACTTTTCACTTCAATCATTTGGCATCTTTGAAACAAAGGAATCAGACAACCTTTGGCACAAGTAAGCAATAGGGAGGCGCAAAACCTAATACTTGGGCATCGGAAATACAAGCCCTCCTAGTCCAGGAAAAACAAAGATCTACAACCAATAACCAGCTACGGGAGAGCAACAGGCAGAGTGAATAAAATGTCAGGTAGGAACCATCTAAAGAATTATCTCACAGCCTAAACACTGACACATCAACAAGGCATAAAGCACTAAATGTAGAATTGGGAGGAGCTATCAGAGACTAGCAGGGTTTGGATTGGAGGCTAGCATCTAAACATGAACGCCTTATTAGCAGATGCGGAGATGTTTCTCACTTTCTGTCAAGAGAATAGGAATACCACTCTCTAATTGCTCCTATTATGGATAATCGTTGGTTGTTATTATGTGACTTCAAAGAAACCTCCATCATTCACATCTCGAAGGGACACAACCAAGTAGCAGCCAAGTTGGCTAATTTGGCGTTGCAACAAGAAGATAATTTTATCTCATTTTGTTATCCTCTAGACTATGGTTTGGATTTGTTACATAGACACATTCCATGGTTTGTACCACAGTTGTATTTGTACGTTTCAGCTAATCAATCCATTTTCATTTCTACCAAAAAAACTTTGCTCTTTTAGAAGTAAAATATATGCAACATATACGTTTATGGCATCAACTTTGGCCAAAACTTTCTGTTTTGTCATTAATTTAGTTTGTTATATAATTTTGTCACCAATTTTTGTTTTTATATTGATTTTTGTCAATCTTGAATTTCTTCAAACTAAAGCAAACAAGGCCGTAATATAGTCTGACCTGTGTCATAAAATAGTGGAGTTTCAGCCTCTCATTACTTCACTTCAGAATCCACTTTACCTGTAGCATATGCTTCCTAATAGAGCAATCATTTAGCCTTCATCGATTTTGCGTATTTCTACGACATCAGCAACTATCGCCCAATTTCGGCATCCAACTCACTTGATCTGGTTATCAAAATTTTAAAATAAAATAACATATGAAAGGCTATGAAAAATTGTTGGACCTGTTTCACAGTCAAATTAGAGTCCGAGAATTTTAACAATTCTTGGGCAATATGGGGTCCTGGGTAGTACTTACCCTCTGATAGTCTCATTCCCAAGAATTCTATGCAAGTCTCATATAACTTAGTCTTTCGTTCAGAAAGCATTATCCCACATTTCTGTACTAAGTCAGCAAGCTGTTTCAACAAAAGTTCATGTGTCTGTGTGTCAGGGCTGAATAACAGTATATCATCAATGTATATCAATGCTAAATTCTGTATGGGCCAAAACATTCGAGTCATAGCTTTCTGAAAAAGTGATGGGGCAGTCTTAAGTTCGTGCCATAATTGGCAAAAATTAAAATAAACATAAAATTGGTGATAAAATTATATAACAAACAAAATTAACGATCAAATTGGCTAAAAATTAAGGCCATGGATATTTCGCCTAAAATGTATGCCCCACGTGTTTTCTTAATATTAAGTATTTTATTTTAAAAAAAATACCAATAGATTTTTTTAATAACTTAGATACTTATTTTATTAGTTTTTTATACAACTTTAGAATTACCAACCATTTACGCGTGCCACTAATCAACATATATCCTTGAAGGACCAACCTTTGCATTTTTTTTGGGAAAATGTACTGTGCGCGCAAAAGATCTCACGGTTCGTAATAGACCGAAAATAGCGTACAAATTATCGTATTGAAAATATAGCGAGTTCAATCTCTAGTCACGGACAAAGTACGTGAGTCCCCTGATTCTATACTTGTAAGATATTCCATAGGGCTGATGTTTTGGCGAATATCCGCTAGAGCTTCAAGGATATACGTTGATGAAGACGTTGGGGCTGTAAACCTTGATTCGACGTGTCTTCAGGAGTGGCGAAGATGGACGAAGAACACCACGGCAACTGAAGCGATCTGGAGTATTTTAAAGATGGGTGAAGAACACCAGGGCTGTTATAGAAGCTTGATATGAAGATTCTTCTAAAGATGGGCGAAGAACACCAGGGCTGCTGATGTTTGATCTGAAAGAACTTCGTCGTCGATCGAGTAAGGAAAAGATGCTCGAGAACTTCGCTATCGAAGGAGCTCGTCACTCTTCAAGTTGTGTCCCAATGAGGGGGAGGGGACTCCCTTTATATAGGAGTTGAAGACCCTTGGGAGCCTTCTCTTTCCGATGTGGGACAAAGAGGCGTGGGCTTAAGGGTCATATTGAGCCAGACTTAGGATTGGGCCGAAGTAGGGGTCAAGTCCAATTTATTTCTTTTATTGGGTTAGGCTTAAATTTATAAAATTCCAATATCATCCCCTTGAATATTTTTTTATCATATTCAGCCAATATAATATATGGTTTGGGTCGAATGACATTATTACAACATTAGTAAAATTTTAATGTCTACAAATGCCCCACTTTAATTTGTATCTCTATGAATATATGTTGTAAGGAGATTAGAATTAAATTATGTATTTGGAATGTTTGTCGAGATATATATTTTTTTCGTTGAAGTTAATCTTTCGAGATAATGAAATTCAATATATTTGTGAGATTCACATAGATAGAAATCTTGAACATGTCTTATTCTCTCACCATTTTCTTTTTAAATTATATGGGATGAAGATCTACTGCATCATGTGTGGGAGACTTGAACATCTCTCCAAATTTCGTAACATCGTGTGTGCCTTCTCCAAATTTCGTAACATTTCGTAACACTTCGTCCTGTGGAAGCAATTATTTTATTGATAATAGCTCAGCTCGCGTTTCATCTGTGACTTTCACGAATTCACCCGTCAATCAAGATCAAGCTTCAATCCTTCGGTTAGAATCTCAAAATTTTTGGGTTAACATCCTCCCAGACTTGGGAGCCCTTCTTAATGACTTCTCATTTATTAATTCTAGTCTTGCACTCTTTTTGTTTCTATCAAGTGGGATCTTTATTTGTCGAGAGATACAACTTGACGGACGGACAACTTTTTTTTGTCCGTAGAATATTTAGCGTCCTCTCTTTTTCGCATTCCTTCTGATCACACGGTTTGTTACACTGATCGGCAAAACCGTTACGAGGTTGTGGTATGCCCTTCCTTTCATGCGTCGCTTCCTTTTTTTGTGATGATGCCTTTTCCTTTTGTCACGTACATTCTTCAATTGACCATTATTTTTTTTAATTCTTTCATTTGCCACCTTAATCCCCTTGCGCAAAGTGAGATTTTCATTCTCGGGCTTTATTTAACTTGTTGCGTCTTGATGATATTCTTCACTCTTCGTATTCTCAAGTCTCATATTAATTCCCCAACTTTTTATTTTTCAGGGATCATGGTTTATTTCAAAGAAACAATTTCATCCGGACAAAAGTATCTGTGTCTTGCAGAGGACGAGAACTCGCAGGATGAAGATTCATTGAAGCTATTATGCATTTTGCCCAAAGTCGGCCATTATGCTCCTCGAATCGAGGTTGACTTCAAACAAGATAACATTCAACACTGGTTAAAGGAGATTCAAGATGACTCTTATCGCCCCAAGGCCTGGTCTTTCTTGTCACCATCTACAATGTCTTATGCCGATTCAAAACCTTCGCTTACATTAGGAAGGAAGATCATATAAGGCGAATCTTGCTTGGAAGGGTATTTTCGGAAGCGCGGCGAATCTTGCTGGGAAGGGTATTTTCGGATGCGCGGCGAATTCACATATATCCCAAAGTATTGGGAGTGGCTGGATGATGTGACATCTCGCAACAAGGGGATTCTCGAACAAGCTGATATATTGGATTTGTATATTGCTCGTGATATTGATCGTAACAAGGATATTCTACGTGCTTTGCGAAGCATGGTGTCTAGACTTCAAAACGCTCGAGACGTCCGTGGGAGCTATGTCAATCTCACTATGGGATCTATATAATCTCGGAGGTCTTCCTGTTAATGGCGACATGTATGAAGAGACGATGCCTTGCTTAAGGGAACTCACCGGTTCATCCAATGATGGAAGGTTTCTCCCGAAGAGTTGCCAATATTTATTTGTAGCCTTCCAACATCTTCGAGGAAGTAAGAAAACAGTTCAAATTTCCAGCTGGATCGACTTCTGGTTCCAAGGTGAAGCAACATATGGCAAGCCACCTAAGCGTGTGTCGAAGAAGCTTACTCGTCCCAAAGCCACTCATAACCCATATCTTCCTATTCCGGCAGCGCATCCATGGGGCACCAAAGAAGAAGCTCCTTTCGAGAAGCTAGGTAATGGGAGTCTTGCTCGTCAACCAACCTACTTGTCTGCATTCATAGCTTGCTGGTTGTGCGTTTTTATCTTTCCGTACAATGATGGCCTTGTGCGTCCCGAGACTTTAAAGTTGCGAGTTTAATGGCGACAGGGAAGACTTTCAGTCTTGGAATACCAGTGTTAGCCTCTTTATATCGTGGCTTGAATGAAATATCCAAAGCTACTATTGTTTGCAATCCCAAGACTTGTTTTCCTGCTCACTATATTTACAGATGGCTGGCGCACTACTTCAAGACTCATTATCAAGTCCCAATTGAAGTAGAAGGCCCCTTGATGACTAGGTATTTCGGAGAAGGTGGAGCTATTTATTACGACGCGCGTGCGGAAAGAAGGCATATTCATAATGGGGACAACATATTTTGGAATGTCAACCTTTTCAGCAAACATGGCGATTTTCATCTGAGGGACGATCATAATATGAAGGTCCCGACTATGAACTTTTTCATGAGTATCCGCCCCTGCCATCTATCCTTAAGGTGCAATGGTTCTTTTATTGTAGAGCCTTATACTCCATCACACTTCAGTCGCCAATTTGGCTTTTGCCAAGATATTCCTCCTGCATTGAAAGACGATGTGCGCCTGACATCTTTAGAAGAGGGCTTCGAATTATGGCGTTTTTCGGCACGACATGGTACCGGCTATCACTTGTACGTGCCTACTATCCCGACCAAGCTGTGCAGTTATGTAATCATGAAGTACAATAAATGGTGGACATCCAAATATGACGACTATCTAAGGCGTGGTATCAAGACCTTGATTTCGGTCTTGTCCTCCCCCACGTAAGAAGGATGATATTTATGAGAAGCATTAGCCAAAGAAGCCGATTAGAATAACTGTGAAGAAGATACCTGATACAAAGACGGACGACAACTTAGCCCAGTCGACGCGCAGCAAGAGAGGCGTCACTCTACCCGCTTGCGACTGAGCTACGAGTGCGACTGAAGGACGTCGACTTGACGTGTGCGACTTGTGACTTGACGTGTGCGACTTGCGACTTGACGTCGACTTGACGAGTGCGACTCAAGGAGGTGCGACTTGACATCATCAGCGACTGAGCAACGAAGAGTCGGCCAAGCCAAGAGTCTCGAAGATGAAGAGCCTCACAGAAGCTGAATCAATTCGCATTCCTCATTCATGCATTTGTCATTCATGCTTTGCATTTACTTTGTTGCGTTTCCAATAAGCCATTTATGGCCCGTCCATGAATCTTGCCTTGCATGCATCTAGCCTAGGTTCCTATCGTGCATTTAAGTTCTTTTTCAGGTGTTCCCTATATAATGGGCACCTTGTACTCATTTGAAAAGCAGCTTTTTGAATCAAATTACAAACCCTTATCAGACTTAGTGTCTCTTATCCGAAGTGAGTGGATTCTCCTTCAAACCTCGATCTTCATTTGGTGGATTTCCAAGTGCGGATTGAGTAGAGTGTATCAACCGGTGGTGGTGTATCTGTATCCTCCGTGTTGTGCCTCGCCCTCGTCTTGTTCGTGGTGGTGTATCTGTATCCACGGCCAAACGAGTCTACCCGAGTCTTCTTTCACGGTGGTGCATCTGTATCCGTGGAGGTTGATCTCAACCCTTCCTTTTTATCATTCAGCCGCCTACCCCACACATACCTTCCGTCCATACCGAACGTCACTCCATTCCGCACCCTTTTCAGTGACGTCCCCATTCGTTTTCGGTTTAGGAATCATCTATTCCTGGCCGTCCCCGTATCATCTTGGTATCAGAGCGCGAGGTTGTCAATGGCCGGAAGATTTCAACGCGGTATGACTTTAGACGAAGCACAAGTTGCTCGGCTTGAGGAGCAAATAGCCGATCTTCAACAGCAACTACAGTCATTACGGACACACCATGCATCGACTTCCCGCAGTCGAATAGAGAGCGATGATGAGGAGAACCCATGGCGTGAGGAGTCTCAACGAGGTTCTTCACCGGAGTATCGTAGGCAGGAGAGAAGAGCCCCGACGATGAGCGTTCAGATTCCGGAGTTCGAAGGAAACTTGGACCCTCGATTGGATGCACACCGTGGAGCGCATCTTTGATTACGAGGAAGTGCCCGAGGATCGAAAGGTGAAACTGGCTGCCTTGAAACTAAAGAAGTATGCGAGTTTGTGGTGGGAGAACACCAACCAGCAGCGCCGTAGGGAAGGGCGTGATAAAATTCGTACGTGGTCAAAAATGAAGAGGTCCATGACGAAGAGATTTCTACCGGAGCATCATCGACGAGATCTCTACTTCAAATTGCAGTCGCTACAACAAGTCTCAAGTGTATCGGAGTATACATGGGAGTTCGAGAGACTGTTGCTGCAATGTGATGTCCAAGAAGCCCCAGAGCAAACCATTGCCAAGTATCTTCGAGGACTGAAGCCCCAAATCGCAGATGCCGTTGACCTACAGCAATATTGGAGTTTCAACGATGTGCGAGCATTGGCGCACAAAGTGGAGCAGCAGCAAGCGAGGAGAGCGACTACCCGCCCATTTGTGAAGGCCGCGCCTTTCAACAAGGGGAGTAGCTCCCAGGCAAAGCCACCACTGACGACATCGAGAAAAACTCCTTCATCGACTACCAGACCAGAAGTTAAGTCGAACGAGCGAGATAATGCTAGACGATGTTTCAAGTGCCAAGGAATAGGACACATGGCTTCTGAGTGTCCCACGAGAAGAAACGTTGTCATTAGAGAGCCGTCTGATGGAGAAGAAGAGTTCGATGAGAACGTCGACCCTGTTTGGGATGCCGGAGAGATAGAGGAGTATCCGGACGAAGGAGAACTGTTGGTCGTCCGAAAGGCTTTAAGTGTGACACCGGCGAAAGAGGAAAGTCAAAGGGAGAGCATCTTCCATACTAGGTGCACAGTCGCAGGAAAGGTATGTTTGGTGATTGTGGATAGTGGTAGCTGCACCAACGCCGTGTCAAGAACGATGGTTGAAAAGCTGAAGTTGCCCATCGAAGCACACCCACATCCCTACCGTCTACAATGGCTCAACAAGGAGAGTGACGTTCGAGTCACCCAGCGAGTGCGAGTTCCATTTTCCATTGGGAAGAGCTACCAGGATGAAGTCGCTTGCGACGTCATTCCCATGGATGCATGCCACCTACTATTGGGGAGACCGTGGCAGTTTGATCGACGCGTGCAACACGACGGGTATCGCAATACGTATTCCATCCACATCGGAGAGAAGAAGGTCACTTTGATGCCCCTCACTAGTCAGCCTACACTCGCGACCCAGGATCGACTTAGCGACCAGCCTCTCAAGGGAGTTCAACTAGTTCGAGCGATTCAAGAAGGTGAGAAGGCTTATTTTGTGGTTCTTGTCGAATCTGCCCCAGGTCAAGCGACGAGCCATCCTCAGGCCGCTTCCATTCTTGAGGAGTTCAAGGACGTATTTCCAGAGGAGCTACCAGTCGAATTACCACCGATGCAGAGCATCCAACATCAAATCGACTTGGTTCCAGGGGCGTCGCTACCAAATCGACCAGCCTATCGATGCAATCCAGAGGAGGCAAAGGAGCTGCAGAGGCAAGTCGACGAGCTTGTCAACAAGGAATCAGTTCGAGAGAGTTTGAGCCCATGTTCGGTTCCAGCCATATTGGTGCCGAAGAAGGATGGCACATGGAGAATGTGCATGGACAGTCGAGCGATCAACAAAATCACAGTAAAGTATCGCTTTCCTATCCCTCGACTGGATGATATGTTGGATGAATTGCATGGAGCGCAGGTGTTTTCCAAAGTGGATTTGCGAAGTGGTTATCACCAGATCCGGATGAAAGAAGGCGACGAGTGGAAGACAGCCTTCAAGACTAAGTACGGGTTGTACGGGTGGTTGGTGATGCCATTTGGATTGTCAAACGCGCCCAGCACGTTCATGCGACTAATGACCCATGTCTTGCGACCATTCATGGGGAAGTTTGTGGTCGTCTACTTCGACGATATTCTTGTCTACAGCCGGAGCAATAAGGAGCATATCAATCATTTGCGAGCTGTGTTCAACACACTTCGGGAGGAAAAGCTATATGGAAATCTCAAGAAATGTGAGTTCTTCCAACCGAGTGTAATATTTCTTGGATTTGTCGTCTCAGCAGAAGGAATTAAGGTGGACGAGAGTAAGATTGAAGCGAACAAGGAGTGGCCGTCTCCAAGGAGTTTCCACGACGTTCGCAGCTTCCATGGCTTGGCGTCGTTCTATCGGAGGTTCATTCAAGGATTTAGCTCAATCGCAGCCCCACTCACCGAATGTTTGAAGGGAGACAAATTCGAGTGGACGCCAGTCGCACAAGCTAGTTTCGAGCGACTGAAGGAGTGTCTAAGCGCAGCCCCAGTTCTAGCTTTACCCGACTTTGCGAAGATGTTCGAAGTGGAATGTGATGCATCGGGAGTAGGAATTGGAGGAGTTTTCCTGCAGGAAGGAAGACCCATCGCTTATTTCAGCGAGAAGCTTAATGGCGCCAAATTGAACTACTCGACGTATGACAAGGAGTTCTTAGCAATTGTTCGAGTACTCGAGACCTGGAGTCATTACTTGCTGCCCAAAGAGTTTGTGTTGCACACCGATCATGAAGCTCTCAAGTACATCAATGGTCAGCATAAGCTTAGTCGTCGACATGCGAAGTGGGTAGAGTTTCTACAGGCATTCAACTTTGTCTTGAAGCACAAACCAGGCGTGAAGAATGTAGTCGCAGATGTTCTCTCGAGGAAAATTATTTTACTTTCTGCGATGGAGACAAAGCTGATTGGATTTGGGTATTTGAAGGAGTTGTACAAGGACGATGAAGATTTTGGAGCGATCTTCGTCCAATGCGCCCAGCAAGCCATCGATCGATTCCACCAGGTGAATGGATTCTTATTTCGCGACTCTAAGCTATGCATTCCAATGAGTTCGATGCGAGAGCTACTTATACGAGAAGTCCATGGAGGAGGAATCGCTGGACATTTTGGAGTTGACAAGACGCTGGCAATGCTACAAGAGCATTTCTATTGGCTTCGAATGGAGAAGCAAGTGCGAGGACTAATCGCGAGATCTGCGACTTGCCAGCAAGCGAAGAGCCGTGTCCAACCTCAGGGTCTCTACACTCCATTGCCCGTCCCAGAGCGACCATGGGAACATGTGAGTATGGATTTTGTACTAGGATTGCCAAGAACGCAACGAAGAAAGGATTCGATCATGGTAGTGGTCGACCGATTTTCGAAGATGGCACACTTCATCCCATGTCAGAAAACGGACGATGCAACCAACGTAGCAGATTTGTACTTTCGAGAAGTGCTAAGGTTGCATGGAGTACCCAAGTCGATCGTTTCAGATCGCGACACGAAGTTCCTCAGCTACTTTTGGAAGACACTGTGGCACAAGTTGGGAACGAAGCTTGTATTCAGCACAGCTTATCATCCGCAAACCGATGGACAAACGGAGGTTGTCAATCGCACTATGGCTACAATCCTTCGAACCTTGGTCTCGAAGAACCAGAAGGATTGGGACATCAAGCTTGCCCACGCTGAATTCGCATACAATCGAGCCCCATTCGACAACGAAGTCATCACCCTTCCAGGTAGTCTACGGACTCAATCCTTTAGTCCCTGTTGAACTAATGCCTGCGAGCGATATGAGATCAGTTAGCCGAGATGCTGAGGAGCGCGTTAAGGAGATGCGATTGCTCCATGAGAAGACTAGAGCGCAGATCGAGAAGGCCAATCAACGTTACATGGAAAGAGCCAATCGCGGAAGAAGAGTGAAGATATTTCAGCCAGGAGACTTAGTTTGGATTCATTTGCGCAAGGATCGATTCCCAGGCAAAAGGAAGAACAAGCTAATGCCGCGCGCAGAAGGACCATTCAAGATCGTCGAGCGCATCAACGACAACGCCTACAAAATTGATCTTCCAGGTGACTATGGAGTTTCTGCCACATTCAACGTCCAGGATCTCATGCCATTTGTGGAGGATGACGACGACGAGAGTTTGAGGACAAACTCTTTTCAACAAGGGGAGGATGATACAAAGACGGACGACAACTTAGCCCAGTCGACGCGCAGCAAGAGAGGCGTCACTCTACTCGCTTGCGACTGAGCTACGAGTGCGACTGAAGGACGTCGACTTGACGTGTGCGACTTGCGACTTGACGTCGACTTGACGTGTGCGACTTGCGACTTGACGTCGACTTGACGAGTGCGACTCAAGGAGGTGCGACTTGACATCATCAGCGACTGAGCAACGAAGAGTCAGCCAAGCCAAGAGTCTCGAAGATGAAGAGCCTCAAAGAAGCTGAATCAATTCGCATTCCTCATTCATGCATTTGTCATTCATGCTTTGCATTTACTTTGTTGCATTTCCAATAAGTCATTTATGGCCCGTCCATGAATCTTGCCTTGCATGCATCTAGCCTAGGTTCCTATCGTGCATTTAAGTTCTTTTTCAGGTGTTCCCTATATAATGGGCACCTTGTACTAATTTGAAAAGCAGCTTTTTGGAATCAAATTACAAACCCTTATCAGACTTAGTGTCTCTTATCCGAAGTGAGTGGATTCTCCTTCAAACCTCGATTTTCATTTGGTGGATTTCCAAGTGCGGATTGAGTAGAGTGTATCAACCGGTGGTGGTGTATCTGTATCCTCCGTGTTGTGCCTCGCCCTCGTCTTGTTCGTGGTGGTGTATCTGTATCCACGGCCAAACGAGTCTACCCGAGTCTTCTTTCACGGTGGTGCATCTGTATCCGTGGAGGTTGATCTCAACCCTTCCTTTTTATCATTCAGCCGCCTACCCCACACACACCTTCCGTCCATACCGAGCGTCACTCCATTCCGCACCCTTTTCAGTGACGTCCCCATTCGTTTTCGGTTTAGGAATCATCTATTCCTGGCCGTCCCCGTATCAAGACCCTCCTCACCTGGTATGACTAAAACAACTTCATTCATATCCTTTAGCAAGAAGTGTAACACATTTTCTTTTCAGTTAAGTACTCTGAAGGATCGAGCACCGAAGAGCAGCATTTCAAAATAAAACGGCAGCCAGAGCCTGCAGTGGAGAATGATGTCAAAGATGTCCCTCCTACTCCTCGTATCTCGCCAAACTCGGATGAGTCGGTAAGTATCTCATGCTTACTCATCATATTTGTTTCGGGTGGGTCATTAATATGTATTGGTTGGTGGACAGTCATCCTTAATAGAAGAAAACGATGATCATCCCACCTCGTCTCCAGTTGCCACAGACAAGTTAGAACCAATTCAGAGAGAGCAACCATCTCAAAAGAAAGGATCATCGATGCCAGCTCGAACTCCAGAAAAGATAGCTCAGTTTGAAGAGAATAAAGAAGTTGATGACGCTTTTGTTGATCCTGACTGGAGCACGTCGGCAGTGGCCTCTTGAGCTTATAAAAGATTTGCGGCAAGTATATAGGAAGACATCAAGGAGAAGATTTTTAGGACTCCCTTCAGTCAGGGTCATACAATTGTTGAGGAGCTCAAGAATGTTCTCGATCTCATCGATGAAAGTGAACATTTGGAATAGGCTCCTATTCGTGTCTTGGTGGAAGAATACATGCAAGGATCGACTAAATATTCAGATCTGTTGGCCACCGTTGAAGGGACATTGACAGCTGCACGTCGTGATAAAGAAGTTGCCTTGGTTAGAGATAGTCTCGTTGAGGCTCAGTCCAACAACAAGACTATCGTGACGAAGGAAGCGGCTTTACAAGAACAATTAGCCGCCGTTGAAGCCAAGATTGAAGAACTTCGACGACAATTATCGGACTACATTGAGGTTAAAGCAACCTTAGAAGATTCTCTGGAGCAGACCGTAGCTATGTTAAGGAGGCAGGTGAGGACATTACAAATTTGAAGGGGGACATGTCTGCATTGAAGAATGCCAGGATAGTTCGTGATCGCTTGTCCTTGAATGAACTTCTAGAGCAGCAGAAAAGGACTCGTGAAGAGATTGTTCAGTTTACTTGGGAAGCTTGATTTCACTTTCTAGCTTATTTAGGCTCTAGAATAGGACTTTCCTTCATTTTTTTTGAATGACTATCATTATTTCAGATGAATAATAAAAATCTTTTCTTTTTAAAGTCGTTCATCTCTTATACTCGTACGGGCCACGACTTTATTTTTTTATTAAGTCGTTCACAGTTTATACTCGTGCGGGCCAGGAGTATTACATGTTTTTTTTCTATTAAGCCGTTCATAGTTTATACTCGTGCGGTTTATGAGTATTACATATTTTTTATTGCCTTTTTTTGTCTTTTTCTTTTCTTTTTTTTTGTCATGCAGTTTAAGCTCATACGACATGGAGCATCATTCTTCATGCATAATATCGCTTTAGGAACTTCCTATTGATTGGCCCGACGCATGCTCCATCTTGATCAACTATCTTATACGCACCCCCACTGTAAGCTTCTTAGACGACGTATGGGTCATCCCACTTCGAGGTGAACTTGGTTCCAGTCTTGTGTGTTATGATTATAGGTTTTCTCATCGCCAGTACGAGATCACAAACTTGGAAGGAATGTTGACGAACTTTCTTATTAAAAGACTTGGACATCCTCACTTGGTAGCATTCGATTCGCTGTTGTGCTTCCAGACGCTTTTCATCCAGGGCTTCCAATTCCGGTAATCGCAGTCGCGCATTATCTTCTTGACAAAGTCCCTCTTGTACAGCTACTCGCAGCGACGGTATTTGTCGTTCAAGTGGGAGGACCGCTTCAACACCATAAACCAATGAGTACGGCGTCATTTGAGTCGCGGTTCTATATGTCGCTCGATATGCCCATAGAGCTTCTCCAACTTGTTCATGCCAATCTTTTTTAGCTTTAGCAACCACTTTTTTGAGGAGGTTGCACAGCGTCTTATTAAATGCTTCTACCAATCCGTTTGCAGCCGCATAATACATGGAGGAATTTTACTCCTTGAAGCTAAATTACTCATAGAATTTATCCATGGCCTTATTAGAAAAGTTCTGGCCATTATCAGTGATGATCTAGCGAGGCACACCATAACGAAAGATGATATTATTCTTGATGAATGTGATAACTGTTTCTTTCTTCACCTCCCGAAAAGGTGCGGTTTCTGCCCATTTTGAAAAATAATCAGTTGCTGCCAAAATATATGAATGGCCCCCTGACGGTTTAGGCGCGATAGGGCCTACAACGTCTAGCCCCCATGCTTCAAATGGCCAAGATGTTACAATTGGATGAAGTGGATCGGGCGATTGATGGACGAAGTTGGCATGAAACTGACAAGCTTGGCATCTCTTGGCTTACTCCATGCAGTCCTTCACCATCGTCGGCCAGTAAAAACCCATTCTCTTCAATTGGAAATGAAGTTTAGGTCTAGACTGATCAGCTCTACATACTCCAAAATGCACTTCTTCTGTTGCTTTGGTGCCTTCTTCTACCAAGACACTGTAAGAACACTCCTTCGAATGATCACCGATAAAGAGTATTCTTGAAATATATTAACCGAGGTGCTCGTCTCCAAACATCTACAGTTTGTCGAGGATCATCAGGCAACCTTTCGTGCTCAAGAAAGTCAATAAGTGGTTGTCTCCAGTCATGGTCTTCCACATTATAGACAGAGATGATATTGACTTCCTCTTCTTCCTCATCAAAGGTTGGAGGATCCACCCAAGCTTGACATAGTCGAATACTATCTTGCTTGTCCACTGAAGTGAGTGCAGAAGCTAGGTTCGCCAAGGAATCTGCTTGTGCATTTTCCCTTCTTAGTATATGGCTTATTATAAAATTCGAGAACCATCCTGCGAGTTTAACTGCATAGTCATGATATGGCAAAAGCTCTGGCTTGCGAACTTCGTATGTAGATAGAAGTTGATTGATCACAAGATCGGAGTCTCCATATACCCTTAAACTATGCACTTTGTAATCCATGGTTATTTCTAACCCTAATATGAGGGCTTGGTATTCAGACATGTTGTTTTAGCATAATTGTGTAACGGTGTATGCATATGGGATGATATCTCCATCAGATGTGACGAAGACAACTCCAGCTCCTGCACCTCTTTGGGTAGCCGATCCATCAAAGAACATCTTCCATGGACGGGGAAAATCTACCAACATCACCTCCTCGTCGGGTAATTCCTCAGAAATTTTCCGGTCATTTGGTATAGGATGATCTGCAAAGAAATCAGTCAAAGCTTGCCCTTTCACGGCCCTTTGAGGCACATACGAAATCTCGAACTCCTGGAATATGAGTGCCCATTTCGCTAGATGACCAGATAGTACTGGCTTTGACATGATGTACTTGAGAGGATCTGCTCGTGATATGAGGCGAACAGAGTGTGCTTGCAAATAATGTCGTAACTTTTGTATAGCAAACATCAATGCGAGGCATGTCTTCTCAATTGAAGAATAATTCAGTTCTGCACCAGTCAAGGTTCTGATCAAATAATATAAAGCATTCTCCTTTCCGTCATCATTCTCTTGGGCTAACAAGACCCCCAATGAAGCTTCTTATGCTGCTATATACAATATGAGTGGTTTACCTTGGATTGGTGCACTTACGACTGGCGGCTGTGATAAATATGCCTTTATGCTATTGAAGGCATTCTTACATGTTTCATCTCATTCAAAATGAGTATCTTTCTTTAGTAGCCGATGGAAAGGATGACATCGTCCGGCCAAATTCGATATAAATCTCCGGATATATGCGAGCTTTCCTTGAAGGCTCTTCAGCTCGTGTACATTCCTTGGCTCTGGCATCTGCATAATCGCATCTATCTTTGACTGGTTGACCTCTATTCCTCGATGCCGAACGATGAAGCCAAGGAATTTGCCCGAAGTGACCCCAAATGCACACTTCATGGGATTCATCTTCAGTTGATATTTACACAGTCTGTCAAATACTTTTCTCAAGTCATTAATATGATCATGCATTCGTTTAGACTTGACAACCAAATCATCCACGTAACACTCTACATTTTTATGCAACATATCATCGAAGATGCGTTGCATTGCTCTTTGATAAGTTGCTCCTACATTCTTCAACCCAAAAGGCATCACCTTATAACAGTATATTCTTTTTGGTGTACGAAAAGCTGTCATTTCTTCATCATTCGGATCCATTCGAATTTGGTTATATCCCGACGATCCATCCATAAAACTGAGGGCTTCATAGCCAGTGGTAGCATCTACCATTATCTCAGTGATCGGAAGAGTAAAATCATCCTTAGGACATGCATTGTTGAGATCGCGAAAATCAACACAAACGCGAAGTTGACTGTTCTTTTTCTTGACGGGGACAATATTTGTGATCCATGTTGGGTACTTTACTTCCCGAATGAATCTAGTTTCAATAAGTTTATTGACTTTAGCTTCTATCAGGGGAATCAACTCTGGACGAAAACGTCGTTGAGCTTGCTTTATGGGACGAACCCCATGCTTCACAGCTAACTTGTAGATTGCAATCTTTGGGTCGAGGTCGAGCATTTCTTTATAGCTTCACGCGAATGCGTCTTTGTATTCCTTTAACAATTGGATATACAATTCTTATTCTTCAAGCGTTAAACTTGCACTGAGGAAAGTAGGACGATGATCCCCTTCTTCTCGAGGTTAAGTTCCTTCTGTTCATCGATAGTGGACGTCTTCCCATCTTCTAATACTTCAGGAGCATCTTCCGCATCATCTTCTTTGTGAGATGCGTCTTCATCGGTCTCTGAAATTGTGACATGATAAAAAGAGACATCATCTTCAACGTTATCTTGAGATAGCTCCTCATTGCCATTTGTAGATATCCATGTCTTCGTGGTCATTTTCAACACTTCTCCAGTAGTCACCTCCACAACGGTTCGACGCTTCATCCGGGAAGGAATTTCGCAACGGAGATCTTTCGTGTTTTCAATTATGACAGGGATGTCTTTCCTGCGGCCCCCTCTCTTTCACACCATTCGACTTCTTGGAGCTTGGCTTAACCTTAGTCGTGCAAGTCTCCGAGCATCAGTATTTTCCTCTAGAGCAACAAGTCTATCAAATACCGATTTTCGTTCGGGCGGGGCTCAAAGTCAATCGAATACTGAAGTTCTTGTAGGTACCTTGATAGTTTCATCATTGGCCTCGATGTATTGGGTTGAGGCGTCTTCCATTGGGTGACAATCGGGCTTAGGAGTTAACATGCCCAAGACCCAATTTTGACTTTTGTCCATCCCCTCCTAGATTAACTTCTTTAAGGCGTCACCGAGCGTCTTTAAGTCCTCAGTGTAGCCTGCTGCAGAAAGTAATCTAAAAGCATTTGGATCAAACCAATTGGTACGCTTATCGGGCAATGAATCCGGATAGAGAATTGCCCCATGCTTTGGTCAAACAAAACCTTTTAGCGATGCGTTCATAGGGCCCACTATTGAGAGGTATGTCATTACAATATCGCTTTTGAATTATCATTGCTTACGAAAGGCGGTTCTCCTGCTTTCCTGAATGCTCTGGGGATGTAACGCACAATTGGTATGCTCTGTTTCGTCGCATCTTTTACTTGTGAATTTTCAGGCATAAGATCATCTGAAGATTTCTCTTGTTGTATGGACGGTACATCTTCGCTTGACTCTTTTGAGAAGACCTTAAATTTGACGCCTCCACATCTACACTCTTATTTAAATAAAAGTTAGCATCGGTAAAGTATGACTCCGCTTCTGTGAAGGGCTTAGCATCCGCCCATACTGTACATGACACTCTATCCTTAATAAACTTGAAGCATTGATGAAGAGTTGATGCAACGACTCCATATTGGTGCATCCATAGTCGACCTAGCAATATATTACAGGTCGTCCTTGAATCGATAACATAGATCGTCGTGCATGATTCCACGTCACCAATAGTGAGAGAAAGACAAATTTTTCTGATGGCTCGTTCTCCGCCTTGGTTATATCCTTGAATTATCAGCCGACTGCTTGAGAGATCATCCACCCCCAAGCCAATATCCTTCAATGCTTTTGATGAAATGATGTTAACGGCAGAACCTGGGTCAATTAGGACGCGATAAACCTTTGTGCCACATGTATATCCGGATACAAATAATGGTCGATTGTGAGACTTATGACCCACAAGAAGATCTTCATCAGAGAACGTGATAATCGGACAATTCTCCTTCACGTTTCCGACTGACATCACAGTAGAACTATCTGGAATGCCAACCTTTTGATTGGGCTGCTCTTTATCCGTTTCAATATGGTGACAAAATCTAGACAAAGTCGCAAGCCTTTGAAATTTATCGGGGTAAAAATCCCATATCATTATTGGGGATGGCTTCTTAGGAGTTATCTCATCATAAGAAGTTTACTCCTCTATATTCTTTATGAAGCTTGCTTTCCTTAGACTTCTTTTAGAGACTTTTATTCGGATAGGAAGTTTCTTCTCCTGAGCTTAGGAGTCTTTCTTCGTTTCCTTCAATAAGTTACCAAAGTCCAACCTGCTTCAGCATGAACCTCCTCATGGTCGATTGCGCAGCTCGACATCTTAACGACACGATTATCATCCGATATCACTTTCGGATGTCGGAAAGCAGCCATCTCATCGGGCTAAACGACCCGAAGATAATATTAGAGGCATCAGAGCTTGTTACGTCCACCAAGTTTGAGGAAACCATCGAGCCCATGTCAATCTTGTTCTCTCGTGCCAGCTCCATAACATTTTGCTTGAAGACAAAACACTTCTCGATAGGATGGCCAAAAACACGGTGGTACTTGCAAAAATTCGGATCTCCTGCTCAACTCGCTTGTTGTGGGCGTTTTGACGGCGGGAGTTCTATCATCTTAACAGACAGTAGAAAATGAAATATATCTACAATATCTAAATCCAGAAAGGATATTGCTTATTCTGCCTCTTCTCCAAAGTTGGTCGCCTCTTCTCCAAAGTTGGTCGCCTCTTCTCTATCGGAGGAATTACTGGAGTAGGGCTTGAAGTGCTCAATTGTCCTTTCTCCTTTGCATTCGAAACCTTGATAGGAACAACATCGTTAGCTAGCAATTGTTTCTTGCTATCCTTGAAGGCAGGCTTGCCCCCAGTTCTACCAACAGGTCTTCCCGTTCCCTTGGATGGCTCAGGTACTAGAAGATCTCCCACACCGACTCCTACAAAACTCAGCTCCATATCATGCGCTCTTGTAGCCAGTTCCTCAAAAGATCGAGGTTTGATCCCTTGCAAAATATAGCGAATCCTCTAGAGCATTCCTTGAATGCACATATCTATCGACGTCACTTCAAACAAGCGATCTCTGCAGTTCAGGCTTAGGTTTCTCCATCGTTGTATATAATTAACGACGGGCTCGCCTTCCCATTGACGGGTGTTAGTAAGCTCGATCATGCTCACCACACGTCGTGTGCTATAAAAGCGGTTCAAGAATTCCCTTTCCAACTTCTCCCAACTGTCAATACTTCCTAGTTTTATGTCGATATACCAGTCAAAGGCATTTCCCTTCAAGGAGCGGACGAACTATTTGACCATCAAGTCTCCATATGTACCAACATTGTTGCAAGTCTCGACGAAATGAGCCACATGCTGCCTTGAATTCCCCTTCCTATCAAATTATTGGATGTACGAGGGCTGATAATACATTGGCATGCTCAAGCTTTCGATTCTTTGGCTGTATGGCTTATAGTACGCCAAAGATGTTGCAGATTTTCCCTCAAGCTCATCCTTCAGGGCCTCTTGTATTAGTTCTTTCATTGCTCTAGTTGAAATTGAGCATCAACAGATGCAGATTCAGGCTTCGGTGAATCATCCACATTCATCACATTCTTGGCTTTATCCTTGCGAATATGAGAACCTCCTTCATCAGATGTTCTTACAGACTCTTTATTCTCAAGCCTCATTATGGCATATTCAAGTTGTTGATTCCTATCATTCATGGATTTCGTCATCGCCTCTATTACTTTGGCGAGAGATGCAACTTGGTCCTCCAATGATGGGGTATCAGCCATCATAACTGGCATAATTTCATCTAACTTCTCATCTAGATCAACCTCACCGACGCTTCGAGTTCGATAAGAGTCCTCCGATGAGCTATTATGGAAGTTCAGCAGGGGAACTGGCGACATAATGCCTCTACTCATTGGAGCCTTTGCAGCGACCTCCTTGCAGGATGGAGATGACCTTGGAGAAATAGATCGAAAAATGTCTTCTATCTCCTCCATTTGCTTGCGTGTTTTAGCCCTTGATTTAGCAAAGCTCCATTTTAGAGTGCAATCTGATGAAGAATCCCCAAGAGGAGAGACACCTGATGAGTTGTTGCAGAAGCTACCCAAAGGAGTTGGTGATATGACACCCTTGCTGAGAAGGTTGCTTTCAGTGACCTCCTTGTATGATGGAGGTGACTTAGGAGAGATGGATCTTAGAATCTCCTCCGTCTCCTTATATATATCAGCCATCGGTCTGGTCTTGGTAAAGTTTCGAGAACCAGGCGATGAAGAGCTTTCAGACGAGTGAGAAGGAAAGCCAACTAGCTGATTATTCACAGCATCAATGGAGTTCTTCAGCATAATCATTTTTGAAGCCATCTGGATACTTGGACGTAAAAGGATGAGAGGTAGAGATGGTCCCACTGGGCGTGCCAGAAATTTGTGAGCGCAAAAAATCTCACGGTCCGTATATAGATCGAAAATGGCATACAAATTGTCGTATTGAAAATATAGCGGGTTCAATCTCTAGTCACGGACAAACACGTGAGTCCCCTGATTCTATACTTGCAAGATATCCAAATGTTGAAGGGGCTGCTGCTCTGGCGAATATCCGATGGAGCTTCAGGGATATATGTGATGAAGACGCTAGGGCTGCAGAGCTTGATCCGGCGGATCTTCAGGAGTGGCGAAGATGGACGAAGAACACCAGGGCTATTGAAGCTTGATCTGGAGTCTTCTAAATATGGGCGAAGAACACCAGGACTGTTGTAGAAGCTTGATGTGAAGATTCTTCTGAAGATGGGTGAAGAACACCAGGGCTACTGAATCTTGATCTGAAAGAACTTCGTCGTCGATCCAGTAAGGAAAAGATGCCCGAGAACTTCGCTATCGAAGGAGCTCATCACTCTTCAAGTTGTGTCCCAATGAAGGGGAGGGGACTCCCTTTATATTAGAGTTGAATGACCCTTAGGGGCTTTCTCTTTCCGATGTAGACAAAGAGGCATGGGCTTGAGGGCTATATTGGGCCGGACTTAGGATTGGGCCGAAGTTTAAATGGGTCGAAGTATGGGTCAAGCCCAGTTTATTTCTTTTATTGGGTTAGGCTTGAATTTATAAAATTCAAATATCATCCCCTTGAATATTTTATATCATATTCAGCCGATATAATATATGATTTAAGCCGAATGACATTATTTCAACATTAGTAAAATTTTAATGTCTACATATACGTTTATGACATCAACTTTGAGCCAACTTTCTGTTTTGTCATTAACTTATTTTGTTATATAATTTTGTCACCAACTTTTATTTTTATTTTGATTTTGACAAATCTTGAATTTCTTCTAGTAAAAGCCAAACAAGGCTTTAATATAGTCTGACACATGTCCTATAATAGTGGAGTTTTAACCTCTCATTCATTTGCCTCATAATCTACTTTACCCGTAGCAGCAACACCCTAATAGAACATCATCCGACCTTCATCGATTTTACGTATTTTTTTACAGCATCAACAATTATCATCTAACTTCAGCTTCCAATTCACTTGATTTGTCTATCAAAATTTTAAAATAAAAAAATATATACGAGAGGTTTCAATATAATTTTTTATTTTTTTATTTTTTCGTTTTTAGTCGATAAATGAAAATTGTCTAGTAAGGTTTGTTTAGCTTACGCGCGATAAAATTCAAGATTGACCAAAATTAAAATTAAAATAAAAGTTAATGACAAAATTATATAACAAACTAAGTTAATGATGAAACAAAAAATTATCTCAAAGTTGAGACTATAAATTGATATTTTGCCTTTTTTTCTGTAATTCCAACCTTAGCATTTAATGGATAAAAACTCGCCTGCTGCCCTGATCTTCAGTTAAGTCATACACATAAAGACTTCCTCTAGTGTCTCCTAACAACTTTTTTTTTTTTCTTTTTTTTCCTTAGCACACGGTCTTTATCTACAAGCTACGCCAACGCATTTCCTTTTTCTTCATTATAAGGCCACTAAGGAAACAAAGTAATGCAGCTCGGTCCAGTAAGCCTCAGGCAAGCACAGCAGTTACCCGAGTATCTGTAGAGCATTCCCAAGAGCAATGGCCGATTGACGATCCCGTATCTGACATTAAGAGGCATCCGCGCTGGCTTCTGATCCTGCTGCCATAACTCCAACTTCGCTCTTGCATAGGGGACATAGTGCATTTATTTTCAGCCATTTGTCCACACACTCCTTGTGAAAGAAGTGACTGCACGATAGTTCCTTCAGTTCATCGTTATTTGCATACTTTGCCAGGCAAATGCAGCAAACCTGAACAGAAAAGAGACATTCTACATTAGCATTGATGCCAATCGCCTGCAAAGTGCTGCCAATAGAGATATTTGATGAGCAATGTGCAGTATTAAAGGATACTTACGGCATCCTGTCCGGAAATCATACGTTCTCTTTCTGTTCCAGCAGCAATGATTCCTCCTTCACCCAGACCAGGGTTTTCCACATCATTTCCGTTTCGAGATTTTTTCAGCTTAAACTTGTAAGTAGGGAGAGCATGGATAGCCTCATCCGTAGCTCCCCGTGTCCTCGACAGATCTTCTCTAAACCCAAGGATTGAAATTATACATGGCAGGCAGCAGCAAATGGTGGCACACGAGATGAAAGGCATAGCACATCCAATGCAGCTAAAGGTAAGGAAAACTATACATAATCTGCCAAACAGAAGAAAAGGGATTTCAGTATAGCGAAACAACAGATGGAAGTATCTTCAATCCCATCCAAAAGTACTAAATTACCTGTACATATTAGGAGCATCACTCGCGGAAGAGCGACCTCCGAAGATCCAAACATTGCCCACCACAAACCAGACAGCAAAGAAGCAATCCAACCCCATTTTGAAGTAATCTATCAGTGCCTTCAGTCTGCCTCAGAAAATGAATTATAGATAGGGAATTGTCAGTGGGTATAGATTCTGTAGCTTTTTCTTTGAGAAATTTTTGTTATCAGAATCTTCGAGTGAAAGGAAAATGGAATTCAGGGTCATCACCTGGCATTCAGACTTCCTGCTCTTTGACTAGATCTAGGGGAATTAGCAGGAGCAACATGACGATCATCCCCATCTGAACTTCTAGAAACTGAGACAGAAAATGGTCCAGCAGGTACGCTGATCTGTGATGTACCAGATCGGGATTGGCCGGCATCTTGCTCAATCAGCTGATTACGATTGTGGTAACGCCAATAGAGGAGAGGTAAAGTAGCAAAGCATCCAGTCGAATATCCAACAATCCACAAGAACAGCGGGGCTCGTGGATGTTCGTGCCTCGATACTGACAAAACAACAATGGACGCCACAATCTGGCTCATTGTCAGGGCTAATTCTACAGAGATCCACAGCCCTGAATTCAGAGGGTTCCTGCGGCGACGAGCATCCCTGCCCTCCCAGCAGATGAGCTTCTAGCATTTGAACCGCTGCCGGAAGGCATCGACAATTCGGACACTGGTGTTGTACTAGCACCACCTGTATGCGTGTTTTGATTTTCTGCTGCTTCCCGGCTGCTAGAAGATTCGTCGGGATACAAACGCGAAGACGAATCGGCACTGACCGTCATGTCAACAATATGCTCATTATGACACTCTCCACGTTCCACCAGCAAGGGGTAAAAGTCGCTACTACAATCACTATATCGTTCCACCGGGGGAACATCCATCTAAATATAACGTCACGGCAGTCAACACCATAGATTACTTTTGAATTCTGAACCTCTCAACCACACAAAAAGTGGAAGAAGCCTCTCCTAACACCTCCGTCACAGTCAACCGGAAACCAGGAATAAATTTAACAAACACAAGCCCGCAGAAAAGCACAAACCCGAATCATGTCACGGATAATTACATTCTTTGGATGACAAGACACCGCCATGGAAATCAGCGCCACAAAAAGGCCGAGCAATACTTTCTGGCAAGAAGCATGACAGAAGATAACACGAACAACACTATCATAACTACTCAGCTTCTTACTTACAATGGAACTTCAGGTTTCAAGTAATCACACTGCCTGGGATTTCCTCAACTCAGAAACCATCCGCACATGCGACTCCGACCAAATTAAAAATTTGAACCTAACCCCGATTGCCACCACCGGGCAACGAGTTCTTTCACGAGACAAGACGCGAACGCCAATCGCCTCGATTCTTTCTCCGGATTCTTTCTCCACCCCGCGCGGAAATCTTGCATCCGCGGGTCAGAATACCGAAATCAAAGAAGCGACCGTCCACAGCCGGACAAGAAAGAGACAACGAAGGGCGATGACTCCGCCGGTAAATTCGTTCAATCAATTACCCTGCTCGGCGGCGGCGAACGCCGTAAAGCGGAGGCAGCGGGAGCCACGAACGAGATAGGAGAGGAGACGAAACGGTGCGGGGGGGGGGAGATACGGCGACGTTAAAGGGGTGGATTTTGTAGTTTAACGGAGGGGGAAGAAGGAAAGAGAAACGAGGGAGGGAGGATTGCTTTCGGCCTCTGGTCGATCGTCTTTGCTTGGAGGTTCGAAATGGGAATATTGTTATATTATTTTATTATTACTTCCCGGATTAATTTTACCACCCCTACTAATTAACCTAAGAAACATCGAATTAGTTAAAAAAGATTTAATGTGGTAAAAAAAGTTCATCAATCCGATCAAATTATCGAAAAGTTTCTTTTCCTATTTCAATGTCATTCAGAAAATAAAATTGTTCCACCTTGGTAAAAAGATATCTGAGGTGAAGAGGGCTTTTTGTTTGCGGAAGGAAACCACAATTACATTCCACCTTATTTATGGTTAATAAACGTGACACGAATAGAATCCATTCTATAACATTCAATTCAAAGGGAAAGATGCACCTCTCTACGAACTATGAGTTTCAAACTTAAGTTCTTTCGCTCCTTCACTTCATTTTGAACTGTCAAATTTGTTCACTTCATCGTGTGTTTGAACGAACTCTGAGTTTTAAACTCACAGTTTAGTGAGATATTCAAAACTCTGAATTTAAAATTCATAGTTCAAAGCGGTCTAATAAAAAGTATAATATGGCATACTCATATACGATACTTACTTTTTAGCATATAATAAATATTCTTTTTGTATCTTAATAATTATTCTTTTAGCTCTTAATGTTTCCTCACTGATTAATTAATTTAATGTCACTCTCACCACCTGATATATCTTAATACCTTAGCATACATTCTAATCCATTTTCAAAGTGACATATTCTCTAAAAAATGAAAAAAATATTGCATGAATTTTATCATTTGGACCATTTATGGAGTAGAAATATAAAACAAAAATTAAATTCCTTATTATTAATTCGAAATGCAATTATATCAGTATTCAGTTGGCTCAATGTGCATCGAACCAAATAGAACAAACCAAATTCTTTTTAGGTTTTCTATCGTAAAACAAAACTATTCAAACTCAATGAAACCGTATTTATCCCAACCAAAAAATTTTATTTTAATATTGAAAAAAGAAAGAAAATTTTTAATACAAGAAGAAGGAAAAAAAAAAGTTGTAAGATTAGTTTTCTAAAAAAAGAAATGAGAAATTATATATAATTAATTCGGCTTGATTCTGTTTACCTAATTAATGAACACTCATTATAAATTAACACACTTTTATAAACTCGTCTTAAGACGGGTTTTGAGAACCCAACTTAGCATGTTTATGTTAGCATTATGTCTTATACCCAATCAATTTTATGTTTAGTTTATTACTGAATGATTTTATCACTTTGTTGCTTGAGTTATCATGATATATGAATCACGAAGGTTGATGACCTGAGTTGTAAAACTCCATTATTTTATTATGATTTCTCTAAAATGTCCCTAACCTTGATAATTAGAAATGAACACTGATTATTGAATAAGATTAGTGTGTTGATTAGATTATGACTATGTTTTACAGGTCATGTGATAAGGAGTTATCTATCTAATCGCATAAGTATATAAAAGGGTTTAGGTGATTGGATTGACCCGATATGAAATATCATTAGGATTGTATTTTTGTCATTGATATTTCATTTGTGTCTGGAATTTTATGGTTGAGATGGTTCACTCCAACATGTAAATGTATTTTGTTGGTTTCATCAAAGGATCTCCCCAACTGGGATTAATAAAAGTGGTTGCTACATTATACACGGATTGTGTGTGGACAGTGTTCACATCAAGAAACCGTTTGTCCCTCGTATTAATGAGTGATGATGCCCACGGGCCTTCGATGAATGGAGATTGTATGCGCTCAATGATTAATGGTTAATCATATGATCTCAAAATTCGAAAAATCTAGAATGTATAATTCAACAAGGATGACAGATTACTACCCTACGATTATTGGGACATCATGAGACAAAGAATACACACAAGCATTTTATATTGTTTTAGGATCACGATCCGGCGTACTTCGTCCACGTTATTTGGGGATCATTGTATGTTGGCTAACTTTATCTTTGATTTCAGAATTAAAATGTTCAATTCCATAACCCAAGTGACGGGATCCCACAGGGTCACACCGCATAAGAACAACTACTGAAAATTACATCAATATGTTACATATGGATGCAAATATGATATGTCCAAATTAATTATAAGAGTTATAATTAATTGTCATAGTCATATGATATTTATGAGCAATTTATGTTATAAATAACATATAATAATCCTAGACAAGTTGGTCTTAATTTTACTAAAGATATAAATTGTATTTTAAATTAAAAAGAAGTGGTAACCCTAGTGGTGCTTTCTTTTAAAAGGTATTTAGTCGTCTCTTTGGCTGACAGAAAAATACGAGGGTGTTCTCTGTCAATTACGTTTTGATCGAAACAATTATTGTTTCGGAGAATTAATCTAGGATAAGTTATTTGGTCTCGTGCTTTTTCTAGCTAGAACCCACGAGTATTTTCCCGGTTTCTTGGTCGATTCCAATCAATTGAGAGGGAAGGTATAACTTTTATCCCTAAACCAAGTATCGGTTTCTTGATATGTTCCGGATAGGTAGATGCTTATGTTGTTAACAAAATTTATGAAATTTAGGGTAAGCAAATCTTAAATAGATAAGGATTCAATGCTTCAATTTACTTTTAGGACGTGTTTTTAAAACTTAGAAACGAGTTTTCAAAACGTATCACTCAAGTGCTCCGAATAGTCAAAATAAGAGAGCATTCATCTTGAAGTTGGCTTACTAAGATGTTTTTAGCAATTCGGGCCGCACTTGGCTACCCGGCGTTTCAGCGAAAATACTTTAAAAAACTCGTTTAACGGATACATTTGATTTACGTACTAACATTATTGGAGGTTTGCACGGATGTACTGTTTGTTTTAAAAAAAATTCGCCAAAAACCGTTCGAGTTTGAGAAATTACGGAAATACCGTCGATGGGGCGCGTTTTCAAAACGCGCCTCTCGAATAACAAAGAGGGCGGGTTTTCAAAACCCGCCCTCCGTGAAAATGGGCAGGGGCGGGTTCTCAAAACCCGCCCCTCGAACACTTTAAAAAAAAAAAGAGGGTTTCGGGGGCGGGTTTTCAAAACCCGCCCCTGTCCACAAGTAAACAAATTACCCCCTCTAGCTTAGTCGGTCAAAGTGTTTCGTTAATTTGCGAAAGGTCTTGGGTTCGATTCCTCTTAGCAACAATTTTGAGTAATGTTTTTTCAAAAAATTAAAAAAATTTTCGCCCTAACAGGAATCGAACCCAAGACCACTTGTAAATTAAAAATTATTTTTACCAACTCAGCTAGAGGGCGGGTTTTGAAAACCCGCCCCTTATTTACTTATTAAAGGGGCGGGTTTTGAAAACCCGCCCTTCGAAAACCTATTTTTTTTTTATAAGTATCGGGGGGGCGGGTTTTGAGAACCCGCCCCTGCCCATTTTCACGGAGGGCGGGTTTTCAAAACCCGCCCTCTTTGTTATTCGGGGGCGCGTTTTCAAAACGCGCCCCATCGACGGTATTTCTGTAATTTCTCAAACTCGGACGGTTTTTGGCGAATTTTTTTAAAAACGAACGGTAATACCGTACAAACCTCAACATTATTGTCGTTAAGCATAAGAAGTCCCACTTCTTCACGGGTCCGAACCGGAGATGAATCTCCTCACGCGCCGCTGCCTTCATGTCACGCGCCTCCTCTCCTCCCCCCACCACTTCCTGCTCTCCTCCCCTTCCTACCCCTTAATCCCATTGCCGTCGCCGTCGGATCCCCTTCCCTCCGTCTCCCCTCCCCCGCCCTCGACCCAAGCCATCCCAACCGCCGTGAAGGCAGTCTCGGACATCCTGACTGACCCCGCTGTCGCCCCCGGGGAGCATCTTCAATCCGCACTCGACCGCGCCGGCATCCTCCCGAGCGATGAGTTACTGGCCGCTGTGTTCGATCGGTTCGTCTCGTGCCCTAAGTTGCTGTACGGGCTGTTCGCCTGGGCGGAGAAGAAGGGGGAGGAGGGGACGGGAGGAATTGTTGGGGACGAGTTGTGTGAGAAGGTGGTGAATGCTCTTGGTAAAGCTAGGGAGTTTGACTTGGCTTGGGATGTGATTAAGGGGAGGGGTAATTCGGTGACCGCTAATGCGTTCGTGATTCTCATCCGGCGGTATGCCCGTGCTGGTACGTTTACGCTCTTCATTTGCATCGGTCTTGGGTTTCATTAGGATTGTGAAGCTGAGGAACGCTTCGTTATGCAATAGAAATGGATCGTAGTGCATTTTTAGTGGTATGGCCGAACAGCAGTATGTTTGCAGTTTCGAGATTTTTCGTTTGTTGATTGTTCTTTCAAAGGGCTTATCAACTGTTTCATTGCAGGGTTGACAGAAAATGCTATTCACACTTTCGAACACGCCTGCGGGTTGGATATTGTTCAGGCTAGTGACTCAGAGATGCGATTGTTTGAAATCCTGCTGGACTCTCTTTGCAAAGAAGGGCATGTTGATGTCGCTTCACAATACTTTTCTCACATAAGGAGGTCGAAAGAAGGCTGGGCACCATCTGTTCGTGCTCACAACATATTGTTGAATGGATGGTTTAGATCGAAGCAGGTGAGGCGTGCAGAAATATTTTGGGAAGAGATGAAGCGGGATAAAGTGAAGCCTACTGTTGTAACGTTTGGTACACTGGTAGAAGGATACTGCAGCTCAAAGCAGGTAGATAGGGCGATTGAGTTAATTAGTGGGTTAAAGATGGAAGGGATTGAGCTGAACGCAGTGGTGTTCAATCCAGTAATCGATGCATTGGCTGAAGCTCGGAGGTTTGAGGAGGCCTGGGATATGATGGAGAGGTTTTTAGTTTGTGAATCAGGCCCCACTCTATCCACCTACAACTCATTGGTGAAAGGATTTTGCAAGGCTGGCGACCTTATCAGTGCTAATCGTGTGCTTAAGTTGATGAGTAGTAGGGGTTTGGTCCCTACTGCTACCACCTATAATTACCTCTTCAGGTTTTTCGCTAAGTTTGGCAAAGCCGAGGAAGGTATGAACCTTTATGTAAAGATGCTTCAATCTGGTTACACTCCAGATAGGCTTACCTTCCATCTTTTGATCAAGATGTTATGTGAGGAGGAGAGATGTGACCTTGCGGTCCAGGTGAGCAAGGAAATGAGAAGTATGGGCTTTGACATGGACTTGGCTACTAGCACGATGTTGATACATTTGTTTTGCAAAGTTTATAAATTTGAAGAGGCGGTTATGGAGTTTGAGGACATGATAAGGAGGGGCATAGCTCCGCAGTACCTGACATTTCAAAGGTTGAAGGGTGAATTGCGTAAAGAGGGAAACACTGAACTCTTTCATAGACTATGTGTTTTAATGTCCTCGATTCCTCATTCAACCAATCTGCCAAATACCTACCGCCAGGAAGGTGGAACCCCACGTGCTAGGACTTCATCAATAATAACAAGAGCTAAAAAGATGTCTGAAGTCCTGAAGGATTGCAATAATCCAAGAAAGCTTATCAAGCGGAGAGGTTTGAATCGGACATCCATGTTAAAGAGGGATCGATCAGTTGAGGATAGGAAGTGAGGTGAACATATTTGGCGCTGATTCTATGACTGTATATAACAAAATAGTTTTAAGTTATGAGTAGCCAGTCTGCCCTAGGATGGTCATATCTATGGATAGGTTGACTGAAGGGGCATTCTCTGGTCTTTTGCTGAAGGAGCGTGATGATCTTGCCAGATGTGTCTGTTGCTTGGCTATCTGGTATGAGCGACTGCCAATTGAGGAACAAATAAGCAGAATTGAGTGTTGTTAAAGCAATCAGGGATTATTCTCAAAACTGAATTGACGCCTTGGGTAAATTGATCTTGAAGCTTTCCCTTCTGGGTATAGTTGAGGCCAAAAACAGTAATATTGTTTGCTTGATCTGACCCTGTTCTTCGGTCAAGGCTATTCCATTGCCGCCGATATGGTTGAAATCAGCCATACCAGGGAGGATTTAAATGATGAATAAATTTGGCCGAGTGTACAGGAGTCCTGCGCTGGTTTATTTAGATGGCTTTGATGGATTCAAGTTATGAATAAGTTACATGGGAACCATATGTGATCTCTGATAATCGAGCTGGTACTCACGATACAAGCTGTTAAGATGATCCAGAGAGAATACGATGAGAAAAGCCTGGGTGAGTTATGCTTGATGTAACTTTTTCCTGTACATTTGAAGAGGTTGATGGAAGTGGGAGGGATTAATTATCGGCGTTGATCTGCAATTTTGCTAATTTTCTTCCCCTACCCTCGCATACGCAACTATACCATGACAGCAGCATCTGCAGTTGATGTGGATTGGCTTTTATAAATATTGTTGGTTGTAATGAATGATATTGTTGTATTGAATTAGATTTCATACATCCGAGCTGGTTGGCATTCTTGTACAAGCTTGGCATACGAGATGATGCTATTCTTCGTCGTTGGATATGGTAGGAACATGAGGAAGGCTAGTTTTATCTCAAAGGGGGGGGATGACCATGATCATCGGAATACTAATCCTGTAGCTTCTAGAAGGAAACCGGTACGCATTTCCAATGTATGGTTTTTCTTTCTGCATAGATTAGAGAAAATGCCTTGTTTCTCATCAAATTTCACACAAGGGATTTATAGAGAGATTGTCACATGCTCTTTCCTGCCCCAAACTGAATTCAGTTTCACTTTAGTGAAAACTCTTCACGGCTTCCAAGGCAAATGTAGGAAGTGTGGGTTTTTATAGGCGTGCATAATCCCGTATACTCTCGGAAACCAAAGCTCGGAGGGAAAGGTGTCGGCGTTTCAAATAGATTGCAAGCACTGCAGGTGGTTGGAGGAATCCTTAAAATCTTATGGCGCGCGGCTGACGGATGTATGCCGAGGGGAACTGTGGCTTGGTGGGCCAACTTTTTGTTTGGGTCCAATATCAACAAAAGCCTAATGAAGTTGTCCCAACTGCACGACCCAGGCCCAAAAAGAATTTCCCGGTACCCCCAGTCTTCCCTTCAACTTCTCCGACAGGGGGGCAAAGCCACGAGAAGAAGCCGCCGTCGCCATCTCAGATTATCACGCCGGCGATCGGAGGAAGGGAAGATGGGGGTGCGAGGAAGGGAGGCGAGCATATCTCTGGACGGGGTGAGGGACAAGAACGTGATGCAGCTCAAGAAGCTCAACATCGCCCTCTTCCCCATCCGCTACAACGACAAGTACTACTCTGATGCCATCTCCTCCGGCGACTTCACCCGCCTCGGTTATCCTTCTTCCTTACCCGCCCCCCTCCTCCTTTAATCAGTTCGATTCGATTGGATTATGATGCGGCTTCCCTCGGATGATTCTCAGTCGCCTTGATGGCCAGTGTGTTGAACCTGGATGGAAATTCGTTTGGTTCCTTTTTTCCACGGTCGTTCTGCGAGTTGCTCTTGCCTTAATTGTCTTGAAGTTTTGGTCAATCGTGTAAAAGTGGCTTAGATTCCTATATGTTCTTACAAGTCAACACTGAGGCTCGCTCAATGTATTCTGCAAATCATTGTTCGCCACATAGCACTACTGCGAGAGACAGAGGTTTTGAATATGATGGGATTGTGGCCCTGTGATGGTGTCACACTGAGTCTGCGTTGGCAAATTTTTTTATATTGGATCCCACATTCATTTTGCATGAACCACTTAACAGTACACAACTCTACCATAAATTTGATGTGCTCGCCCTTATGGTTTGTTGTATTGGCAGCATACTATAGCGACATCTGTGTTGGTTCAATTGCCTGCCGACTTGAGAAGAAGGAAGGCGGGGTTATCCGTGTCTACATAATGACTTTGGGTGTTTTGGCACCGTATCGTGGGTTGGGGATTGGTGAGTGTCTTTTTGTACTCATTATGTTCATTGCTGACACCTGATGTTTTGCTTTTGTTTAGCATATGAAGTTAATGGTAACATCCTTCTGCTTAGAGTTCGTGCTATTTGACTGGTGTTTCGCTTATTGGTACAATTGATGCACCTAGGATTTAACAGCAGGAAATGTTTGTTTCTTTTTTTTTTTTCTTTTGAGTTTTTGTTTTTCTTTTGGTGCTATGAACGCCCTATCAAGTTCCACTGTGAAATTTGACTATTTTTGGTTTGTTTTGAGTTCCCCCTTAAGCTTTGAATATTGGTGCACTTTCCCATTAATTAGTTGTGTAGGCCCTGCTAAAATGAAGTGCATTAAAGACGGCACAAGCAACAATGGTGAGAAAATACATCTCCTGAAGAATTTTTCGCAGCTCCCTGTGGGATTTGATCACTTTATTGTTTGATATTGACGGACCTATCTTGTGGGATATGCAAAGCATCATGCTCAACTGCAAAGCAATTCCACACGGCTATCAATCTTATGCAGATACATGTTACGGACTTTTTTCTGGAACGATGCAGGTACGAAATTGTTGAATCACGCCTTGGATCTCTGTGTCAGGCAAGGGATATCTGAGATCTACTTGCACGTGCAAACCAACAACGAAGACGCAATCAACTTCTACAAGAAATTCGGGTTTGAGATCACGGACACCATCAAGAACTACTACACAAATATTGTCCCGCCCGACTGCTATGTCCTCACCAGGTCATTTTCTCTGCCCCAAACTAAGAAATGATGCTCGGGGCGTGCCGATCTTGCGCGGGCATGGGATGGTTCTCTCTGTTGTCAATTTGTCCTTATATTCTGTAGACGACTTCCCCACCATTTTTGGAACACTGGTTGGTCTTCTTTGTGTTTGGTCTTGGGCTACTTAAACTGAACTCTGAATGTACCATGGAAGACCAATGTCATAGTTACAATTACACCTTTCCCATGACCCGGTTATCAACATTTGGCAGCTTTGGTACAAGATCAACTCCCATGTGTTTCATGTTTTGATTAATCATTTTAAGGTAATTTTGCTTCACTTACTAATTAATTAATAGCGGAAAGTTTTCTTCGTTAAAGGCAAATTTGTCGCCCATATATCGTGGAAAAGATCTCTAAAATGTCTGCCCACATATCTTTGTTTCGAACAAAGAAGTTAGGGTTCAAAATAGCGAGTGTTGAGGTTGTGCAGTTTAGTACTCTAATAAAGACGCAGTCATAGACGGCGAGATTACTTGGACAAAAAAAAAAGTAAACAGTAACAAAATTTTTCTTTATGTGTCCTGTCATTTTTGGCGGAACTTGCAAGTGTCATTTTTGGCGGAACTTGCAAGTGCATCATCATAATTTCATTGTTGTGATCTAGAAAAGCAAGGGCGATATTTTGAAATTTTGGACTGTATTTTGCAATTTTTTTAAAACTTAACTATATTTACCTACAAATATCGATATTATCGTGATCCCATTTTTAGAGACCAAATAAAAGAATTTAAAGAAAAATGCGAATAATTTTTATTGAAAAGGAAATATTATAATTACATTTCTTGGCGCATTCAAAATCTTCATTCTATCCTTAAAGTAACACATCAATACGTTGCGATTTGGACGTGATATACTGTGAGACCGGAGTAAAAAACAACTATGAAACAAAAGCGGAAGAGAGCAAAGAAGACAACCCAAATGCATGTAGGTGCATACATAAGGACACCACATAAATATCAGCACATCAATAAACGCCACAACACGTGCCCAATTCTATAATACAATTGCTCCCAAAGAGATAGAACCACCCTAATCCATATAATCGTTGTCCTCGTCTACCGTGATCTGCCCTTGAGTCGACATTTCTTCAGTTGATTACCAATTTTCGAACCTCGACCATTGTCATCATTTAATGGTCGACAGCTAGTCCTTGTTATCACATTCGCAGTTGGCGGACAATTGACTTGTTCATGGTTTGCAGGAGCTATAACAACAACCGGCGGAGGAAGTACATTAGCAGTTGTGCTCAGTATTAAGATGCCATACTATCTTTCAGGGACAAATTGCCATACAGATTCTTCGATGGAGGAATGACGGAGCAACATGCAAGTCACATTTTCTACCGATTTATCTTGTGGCGGAATGAAACCATTCTTTATTATACCATTATGTATTATACCATCTGCCACACTGTTGAGATCCCCAAAATATCTCCTATGAAAGATCTCATCTTCTTCATAATCCCACTATAAATGGCGATGCCTGAATAAGCTTCTCCATAGGGAACCACCACCTTTGAAGGATAGTAGCGTTATGAGCTTTAAGCCTTTTTTGCCTTTTATCTAGGACTTATGTCCATCACCTTACTCTGCTCGAGAGCCTATGTCTACCACCTTGCGGTATCTCTCCCTCCAAAGTCTCCACTTTCCTTTTCAAGGAGGTGCTCAGGAAGGGTGGAGGGCCTGAGAGGTTTTACGATGAGACAGTCTTTAGCCCGGGTTATGTTCTCATTAAACTGACCTTCCCAGTCCCGACGTGGTTTCGAACCTCTTCTGGCCCAAGGTCATCGCGAGTGGGGCCGCTATCGAGGGTTCGATTTCCCAACATCACGGCCTCTAGTGGGTCTGATGTGGAATCAGATGCGAGGACCAGTGTCCTCTCGCTCAGAAGATTCCTACTACAGCAAAGTCTCCACCGTGCGATGAAGTTTTCAGCTGCAGCCGAGAATAATCCCTGCCCCTGGGAATGGACCGGGTACCCTGCGCCTTCCGTGGATAAACCCTTGCGTAGCTCACAGAGCCCAAGGGGTTTTCTTGCCCTCAACAAGAGTCACCATCTAGAAGACGAAGCGTCGTCGCTGATCCATTTATATTTCACTTTGTCTTCCATTAGTCTTCTCAACAAAACCCATGTAATATGTTGTGAATTTGAATGGACACCAATGTTTATTTTTATAAATTCTTCGCCTATTCACTTCATTCGGACGACGATTACACCCTCAGTTCGCAGGCGAAGCGAAGCGTTTCTTAAATGCCTTGTCGGTTTCTGGGCTATAAAGCCTGAAGGGGGAAGTGATATTTCTCACTCACGATTCAGAAATTGTCTATCTTCCTTGCTTCAAATCCTCAGAAAACTCTTAAGTGACTTTCATCTCCAATGGTGGCAACTCATTCAACCCAAGCTGGCGTCGTCCCCTTCCCTCATGCAGAAGGTGACAGAGCAGTTTTCATGCGAGTTTTTTTGAGGCTATGACTTCCCTGTTTTCCCTAGTCATGACGCAGAGTGGGACTTTGGTTTACCGATGTCGGACCAGCAAACCCTAGGTCCTTTCGTTCTTGTGTCCAAGTTCCTTTCCTTTCGGAGGTTGATAAGTCGTTCCTCTTTACCATAAGTTGCATGCCCTCTTCGCTCTTGGTGATTTCAAACCCATGGGATGGAGTCCGTCGATGCGAGCGAACCTCCATTGCTTCCCGTTCCCGAAGTGCAAGGCATATCACGACTCTTGGATGTTCAAGTGGATGACCAAGAAATGCGGTGCTTGGGTTACGATCGGGATCAAGGCATTGATCAATGTCTCACATTGTGTGTCGGATTCCTATCGTTCTAGAATCCCATTGTTAACTGCTTCTATCACCCAAGGAGACCCATGTCAATCACCCTGGAGGACATCTGCTTCCTAGTTGGCTGTCCTACTTCCGGAGCCCCCCTCCGATTTGAACACCTGACACCGTTTTTCTGATTTGAAGTTTGATCATTCGGAATGCATCGAGACGGTGATTGAGCGACACCTATCTCTTCCTGATGACCGACCAATGGAGAACCCAAGAGAAGTTCGAGTTCTACTTGGAGTGGTTATCCAAGTACATCTTTTGTAATCGAGGAAAGCGCCGCAGTCAGTTTATGGTTGGGATGGCCGCCAGCTTCGTTGATGCTGCTAACGCAAACAACCCGAAAGTCCTGACCATTGCCCCCTTTCTCTTGGGTCTGATTTACTGCGGGCTCTACCAGGCGACGACTAATCCAACCAGTTTTTCTGGATACCCGGCGGATGGCCCCTTATGGATTGTCTACCTCTGGATCGTCCTATACTTTCCGGGGTGCACTAGCTTTCCTCGTCCGATGCTCAAGCGAAGCGACATTGTCTCAGCTGGTGCTTCCGAGTATCGGTTTTCCTTCAATGTTGCCGGTTGCATCCAAGCTCTGATGGATGGGCAGGCAGAGGGCTACGCATGGACAGTCTCTTCTTGGCGTCCTTTCCCTCCTAGGTGGGAGGAATTTCGCTCGAGCGACGTGGATTATCTCCGGCCAATGCTCTTAGGCCAAAATTTGATTGGGATAGATTCAGCCGGCCTGTTTTTCGAGGTATACAATCCTCAACTATGTGCTCGTCAGCTAGGCTTTACCCAATTTCTAGCGGTTCCTTCTTTCTTGTCTAGGAATCAGTCTCTTGACACGCGTGTCATCATGTCTCCTATTGACCCTGGGTTAGCCGAGCGGCTCCAGTTGCCAGACCTCCCAATGGCCAATCTCCAGGCGCAGGTGTTCGGTGGTTAGTCCCCCGTCTTTTCCATGGCCTGGTTTGACGTTTGGAGGATGATGTAGGCCTTGTCCCACCTAAATGAACTCATTAGCGGGGATAGCCTGATTACTCGGGGGAATCTTCTCTGTTCCTGCGAAGGTTATGAAGAAACGATTGACAGGCGATGACTTGTCCTCTTCCGGCATGCATGTCGATCATTAGGCTGTGACCCGCCAATTCGTTGTGTATCCTGACAGGTCATCTTCTTCCTATGGCAAGTGCCAAGAAGATGAAGGTAAAGCCTAGCGGAGGCAAGACCGCCTCCACCAGTTCGTCCTCACAGGAAGGAGGTTCGAAGAGAAAGGCGCCTCTTGGGTCGTCCCCTATGGATGTTCCCTCTCCACTGTCGTCACAAGACTCTGGTGTAGCTACCGCTTCTGTTATTACTCCAAGTACTCGATTTACTAGTTTGTTTCATTTTGCGGCGAAGGGTTAGACTTAATGTCATTTTGCTGCAGGCACTGTTGCCCCTCCTTCCACAATAGAGATCATTGATAGCGAGAGATCTCCGGATGACATCCCTAACGCTGCTTGGCTTGGCTGTCATGACCGCGCCACCCCAAACGTTACCAACGCGAGCACTACTGAGGCGGAGAAACCCCTAAGTAAAGTTGTGGCCAGCACGCCCATTCTGTTGTCAGGTGGTGAGACAGGGGATCTACCATTGGACCATGTTTCTGTCATCCAGGATCCTTCGAGCGAGATGAGGGAAGCCCCCAAAGTTCCCGAGTTCAGGCGAATTCGCTAAGGAATTGGACTTCGCTTTGTGCATGGTTACGTCTTTGTACTCTGTTTGATGTATAACAGAGGCGTGCTCGTAACAGCCTTTGCGTTTTCTCCTCATCTCCTTTGTCGCCGTCCTCGAGCATGGAATGAACACCAAGGACAACTTTGTCACCTTGACATCCGTGATGGACGAGTTGGGACGAGTGAGTTCTGATCTGCGCGAGTTGCGCGTCATGCTCTCGCTCCTTAGGAAGTCCTTCTGGCGCTCATGGGCTGAGAGGTAAGAGGACTTCGCTGTTAAGGCAAGGCTGGAAGAAAAGGAGCTTGCATGGTCCCTGCCGCCTCCATCCGCTAATCGAGTGGAGTTGTCTCTCGAACGGGTCCAACTCTTCAAGAAACATGAGGAGTTGTCCGCCACCATTCATCGTCTCCAAGAGGAACTAGATGCCACGACCACGCACATTGTCGTGAATGACGCGACCCTTGATGCTGCTAGGGCGTCGGAAGCAGCATAGCGTGCGGCCATCAACCAGGAGCAAGAGACATACGAAGAGATTGGGAGAGGGTCGTAGATGTTGAGGCAAAGGAGGTTGTGGCGGGCGGAGTGCTGGATCGGGGCGAGACACCTGTTGCCTTCTTTGCCAACAAACTGAATTATCACGTTTTATTTGTCCCCAGATTTTGGGGAACCGTTTTGTGATGGTATGTTTGTGCGCCTCCCAAATCGTTGGCCGGTATCTCTTCAAATACTTACTGTTGATTTTAAGAACGTGCACGGACCCATCAAGCCCCCTAGGCAATATGAGTTCCCAGATAGGTCTCGATTACTCATTATTATTTTTAACTGTGTCGGTCACGCACGCCTAAGCCCGTCCTCACTATCCCCCAGTTCGTCCCAACACACGTTCCATCCACACGTCCGACAAGTTCAAACATTGCTCATACATACCAATTTAAGGCGACATAAATACAACTATTATATCAATTGATCGCATATGAGTCGAAACGGTAAAATATAAGTACCAATCGTCACACACACTTTGTCCAATCCATTACCTTCGCGTTCATTCGCACCCTTTACCCGTACGTTTCGAGACGTCCGTATCATTTATGCGATCAAGTTTCGAACACTTCAATATGGTTAGTATTCACTAATGTGAATGCAAAAGAAGGTCATGACAATACACTCATCAAGAAAATTCACATCACCCGTCACCATCATTTGATTCATTCAATTTCCCTACTTCACGTTTAATTTCATCAATATTCGCCCTATTTTCCCATGAAACACTCCCTAAACGCCCTTAGCGCACTTTTTGAGTCATATTTCTACTCTTGCACACGCGTTTTCCCTCACGTTTGCTCAATTCTCACTTGTTTTCGTCCCCAGGTTATCCACCTTATCAATTCTCATCAACCTAGCTCCAATACCAACTGAAATGTTCCAAACTTTAGTAATTATCATTTTTATCATCTTTATCATGACCTTCATTGTACACATGAGGATGTGACTACCTACGGATTCTCCAAATTAGACTTCAAGAACCTGCATTTTATAACGCATTTTAGTTAGAGTACGTCCTTCTAGATACATATTTTGTTTAGCTTTGAGCCGGCCATTCCCGTTCCTCGATTCTCATTCTCCTTCCTTTCTGGAGCTCCCGTTTTCATTTTTCCTCTGTAGAATCAATTCGGATACTAGTCCTCTAGGTCAATCCACTATGTACCCCTGCCCTTCTTGCTTGCCTTGACTTAGCCTAACTCACAATAGCTCCAACTACTTTATGCTCCTCAGACCGAGCATTCCTTTACGTCTAAGGTAACCCTCCGGCCGAGCGCGTATTTGAGACCGTGACAAGGTACTAAGTTCCACATCTAGTTAGACTCCGCATCCAATTATCCCTCACATCGTCTCTCCACGCCCTACTTATGCACCAACCTAGGATCCGACTACCACACCCACAAAGATGATAACTTTTCTTCTCCCTTCTCATGTATTGGGTCTCATTTAGTTTATTTCACATTCCGTGTGTCCTTTGTGCTCCTAGTTGAGCTCTAGGGTCATACCCCGCTCTTGATCACTCTCAAGATCCCACCTTTTTCCCTAATCGAAGGTCTTGTTATTCCCATTACTCCGTTTACCACCTAAGTGTACCATTTCTAGGCCTTTCCTAGGTTGCGAGTCTTTGTCCGACCCGGATTCCTCTAAAGATTAGAATTTTCCCCTAGTTTATACGTGTACCACATCCCTTTTGGCCGATCACCGTACGCTCACATCGTTTCGAGTCCCCACCTAGGCTTCAAGTAGTGATCCGCCCTCGCACCCCCTAACTTTTTCCTTGATCCACACTCTAATTATCCCCATTCCTCCATTTATTACACACTCGTACCATTTCCTTGTCCCACTTAGGTTATAAAGAACGATCCGTCCCCTTGTACCATGCAAGACGTTACCTTTCCCTTCATTCCACACGTTACACTCCAAGTTCTTACCGATTAGAGCATTTCAACACTTGATCAAAGCTTGGTAATGAGTGCAAGTAAAAGTTGAAAGGAAGGTCGGACGTACCTCGACCGTGCCTTGATCCGCAACCAAGCACCTTCCTTCCGCCTTCCCACGTGATCCTCTACCTTCATGTCCGTCCTTTGCCTCCTCCCTTTCCTCCTTGCTCACCCTTCCTTTTTCCTTGTCTTCCGTCTCAAGAAAATGAAGTGGGGGTCGGAATGAGTCCCCTTGTGTCTTCGTCTCCCCCGCTTCTTATCTCCCAAATTTTGATTTATTTGTCAATCATTTAAGTCCCATCAGGTGACCAAGTCTTCTACCCGGGCAACTCTTAGTGTGGATTTCGCCATGGTAATGTCTTGGGGAGGGGGTTCATTGACTTTGGTCAAAACCCCTATTTACACGGGCCGTAAAAAAGCTTCCACTCAGGCCTTCCTCCTTTTCTTAATTTGTTCCTCCTTGGTCCGTCTCCCTCCTTTGATCGGCCCGTCTCCTTGCCGCATCTTATTGGTTCGGAGATGAAGCCCATGGGATGCACATTCTCCTGCCCTTCTTATTAGCGGCCTCATTCCATAAGCCCCCTTGAGGCAAACTACTTATTCCGATCACTCTTCAATAAATTCTAAACTTTCATAAATCCTTAGTCTCGTTCCACTTGTATGACGTTCATAGGCGTCCAAGTTAAACGTTCCCCCATGTCTCTAGGACCATCGGTATGGTCCGTCTATAACTTCCTCCTTAACTTAACTCCTAGCCCTCTTATGATCCGACCCGAACCTCAGTTTTAGCGAGTTAGTTCGTCTCTTACTTGCTTCCATGTTCTCACCCGTTACTCTTAACGTCCCCCATACGTTCCATTATAATTGTCCCATGTCCCCGAGGTCATCCTCGTCGTCTTACAATTATTCTTCTTTTTCTAACCTAACAGTGCTGTCCTCCGTCTCAGGGGCGCTTCTCTATCTTCACGCCTTGGTATTTGGGCAGTCTCTATCGCCCCCAGGGCAACTCCATTCGCCGACTCTTTCCAATTTTGGGACTCTCGGAACCCTGTGCCCCATATCCTCCCGTTCGATTCCTCTCCTATGCCATTCATGGCCTTATGCTTATATCCAAAAAATTCATAAAAAGTAAGATCGTTACAGTATGCCATGTGCATGGGTTGTTCCCGATTTACTTCCTGTATAGCTCGTTTTATGAGTTTGTTGGAAGCCTCTGCTTGCCCATTTGACTGAGCTTAATATGGAAACCAGTTAAGTATCTTAAACTCGAAATCTTCCACAAACTCGTCCCTGAGCTCACCATTAAGCACTTTTTCATTGTCTATCACGACACTCTGGGGAATCCCATACCGGTAGATATTGTTCTTGACGAATTCGATTATGTCCTTTTGATGGACTTGTAGGCCCGCCTCGCTGGCGGGCCTGACAAGTTCGAGCCATTTCAATGCAATTCTTGACCATTAACGGCCAGTAGCATCCGTGTCGCCTGATTGACCGGCTCATCTTGATCCCTGCTTGATGAGCTCCGCATAGCCTGTCATGCATTTCCATCATGATTGGGATGGCTTCATCCAAGTCGATACACCTTAAAAGGACATCTTCATTGGTTTATTTGTAGAGGACTTTGTCAAGGAGTATATAGTGTCTGGAAATCACTCGAATCCTCATTTCGACTTTTGCGTAGGGATTCTCGAGGAAATGTTGTATTGGTTCCTGCCAGTCCTCTTTTTGTTCAAATAGATCCCTTGTGTGGACATCTTTGTCCTTCACTCCATCGTCATCTTGGAATTCTGGACGTTTGCTTATGAACAAGGTCATGCTATCCTTTTGTGAATTTGAGTCATCCACCCATCCAGAGGCCATTTGTGCTAAATGGTTGGCCTATTGATTCTCTCCCCTTTTCACGTGTATGACCTCGACTGAAACTAGCGAAGAGTTCTCTCGTTTGCTTGGATATCGGCCAAGATGGAAGGCGTAGCAGCTTTGGCCTAAGAGATACTGGATTATCAACTGGGAATCACCGTATATCTTTCTAGTCTTGGGGGAGCAGCAAATCCAAAATCAAGGCCTGGTATTCTAATGCGTTGTTGGTGACTTCGCTGTCGAGGCGACATGCCAACCTAGTTTCGGCGTCCCAAGGTATCTTGATGAAGACTCCCATGCCAGCTCTGAATCTGTTAGAGGATCCATCAAACCAAATGGATGAGTGTCCATGTAGGTTGTTTTCCTCGCACGAAGAGTTGATGTTGCCTTCACCATAGTGGGTGATGAATTCAGCCAATACATGACCTTTAACTTAAGCTTGGGGCTTGTGGTATAGGTGTTGTCGAATTCTTCCCATAAGTACGGGTTGTCGAATAATACCTTGGTTACAGGTGTCTTAGAGACGATATACACATCGTTGGATCCAATGTAATGTCTGAGTTTAATCACTAAGTAATAAACAACCAAGCACATCTTCTCAATTAGGGTGTACCATTGCTCTGTCTCTGCAAGGAGCCGAGACAAGTAATAAACAGTTCTTTCGACCTCGCCTTACTCTTGTGCTAGCATAGACCCGATACTGGATTGTGATGCAACCACATAAGGGATGTATGGATTCGTATCCTGTGCTAGTACGAGAGGATTCGTTAGGTAGTTCTTTATCTCCTTGAAAGCTCACTCATGTTGCGGTGTTCAGGTTACCTGCCCCTCACCTTTCTCTTTCAGGATCGTCGAGAAGACATTGGTTTTAGATGTCACGTTGCCTATGAAGCGATGTATGTAGTTCATCCTTCCGAGGAAGGCTTGGAGCTCCTTTTTACTCCGGGGAGCAGGTAGGTTCCGGATAGCGCGAGTCTTAAGGGGTCGACCTTGATTCCTCGTTGGTGCACTAGGAATCCAAGAAATTGCCCTTTTTGTACTCCAAAAGCACATTTTAAAGGGTTGAGCTTTAGGTTGTGCGTTCGCATCTTTTCAAATGCTTCGCTTAGGTGAACGTGATGATTCTGACTTCGCTTGGACTTTACCACCACGTCATCGATGTACATCTCCATTGTCTTCCCTATCAGAGGACAAAAGATAAGGTTCATCGCCCTCTGATAGCTGGTTCCGGCATTCTTTATCCCAAAATGCATAACGACCCATTCGAATATCCCAATGGGTTACATCTGATCGTAGTATTGTGCACATCTCCCTCGGAGATGAAGATTTGGCTATAGCCGGAGTCCCCGTCAATGAAAGACATTAATTCATGTCTTGCCGATTTATCTATAAGATCATCGATGACAGGCATTGGGTATTCGTCTTTAGGTCTTGCTTTGTCCAAGTTGCGGAAGTCTATGTATACCCTGATCTTGCCGTTCCTCTTCACGACAGGGATAATGCTAGATATCAGTTTGCGGACAAAACACATTGCTATATATTGGTGACTAAGTGTTGAATAGAAATGTGGTCTCCAAAAAAAGTAAATGAACATAAGAACAATCAGAATTTCACTAAGTGTAAAGCAAAGAACTTACAGCCATTGCACAACACTTAAAACGATTACAAATAGTCAGGTTGGCAATCAAACAGCTCTTTGGGGTCATAAAATGAATGTCTGGTGTTTACAATTGACAGGAGACGGGTTATTTATAGACATAAACTAAGTAACCCTCGTCCTAAACACATTTAAACACGTGTTTACTACGCTTAAAATTGCCATCCTAGCGTCCGCGACAGCGTCAAAGTGCTCCAGCTACGACAGCGTCAAAGTGCTTCTATGACAGCAACAACTGCTGCGACGACACCCATCGATGGCACCTACTTATGCCAGTCGTCGATAGAGCTGCTTCTACACGAGCCGTCGAAGGAGCGGCTTCTATGCCAGCCGTCGATGGAGCAGCTTCTGACGCAGCGAGCGCTGATCGGACTGCCCGACAAACACACGGTTAAACGGGACGACGAACTCAAATCAGAGTTCAAAGGTAAATGAGAGAAATCTCAAAGGTTTTCTTCAAAGATAATGATAATTGTCCACCATTCGGAAGCCAAATGACTCTTTATATAGACCATGAGGGGAAGAACCCAGCCCCCTCATTAAGACTAGAAACATTTCCCCAGAACCCCTATTAAAGAACCCTCATTAAAAGAAAACAACCATAAAGTCTGACAGCACCATGCAAAAAGGAAGATGGATTTCGTGACTCTTCGTCTTCAAGAAAATGGGCTTCGACTTGGGCGCTGGCGACTTGATCGACTTGGACGCTGGCGACTTGGGCGCTGGCGACTTGATCGACTTGGGCGCTGGCGACTTGATCGACTTGGGCGCTGGCGACTTGATCGACTTGGGCGCTGACTCAAGTCGACTTCAGGAGGGAGGTCAAGTCGCAAGTCGAGTTGGCCGCATCATTCTCCTCCACCTGTGAAAAGCTCGACCTCGAGCTTGGTTTCTCCGGGTACAGCGGTTCCTGGGAATCATGGTAAGGGAATATATCCGCAACATTGAAAGTACGAGAAATATCCATAGACTCTGGCAGATCGATGACATATGCATTGTCGTTGATCTTCCGCAACACTACATAAGGTCCATACTTCCGCGGCTTGAGCTTATTATAACTTCCCACTGGGAATCTCTCCTTTCGAAGAAATACCATTACTTGATCTCCTTCTGAGAAAACTCGCTCTCGCCTTCCGTTTATACTTCTCATTGGTCGCCTCCAAACGTTCCTTGACTTGCTTCCGGGTGTCTTGAATCTGCTCTGCAAGATCCTCAGCGGCTGAGCTTTTTTTATTGTCCTTCAGAAGAGGAATCAGGTCCAATGCATGTTGTGGAACTTTCTGGTAGACGATAGAAAATGGAGATCTCCCAAGAGCACTATGAACAGCACTGTTATATGCGAACTCCGCTTGAGAAAGTGCAAAGTCCCATTGCTTCGACTTGTCTCCACATATACTCCGCAGCATATTTCCCAGTGTCCGATTCATTGATTCCGTCTGACCATCCGTCTGTGGGTGTGCCGTACTACTAAAGTTCAAAGACACATCAAACAACCTCCACAAGGTCATCCAGAAATGGCTAAGGAACCTCGAGTCGCGGTCCGAGACAATCGACTTAGGAATTCCATGAAGGCGTACCACTTCACGAAAAAACATGCGAGCTACATTTGAGGCATCTGACGTCTTCCGACACGGGATAAAGTGTGCCATCTTAGAGAACCTGTCAACCACAACAAAGATAGAATCCATGCCCCTTTGGGTACGGGGCAGTCCTAGCACGAAATCCATAGACAAAGCCTGCCAAGGATCCTCTGGAACCGGTAGTGGAAGGTATAACCCAACATTTTGAGAATGTCCCTTCGCGACTTGACATGAGCTGCATCGCTGCACAAATCTCTCCACATCTCTCCTCAACTTAGGCCAATAAAACCGTTCCACCACTGCAGCCAATGTCTTATCTCGACCTAGATGTCCACCAAGACCTCCTCCATGTAAATCTCTGATCAGTTTCTCTCGAAGTGAGGTGTGTGGGATGCATAGTTGGTTTCCCCGCATGAGATATCCATCCGAAATATGGAATTCACCAACACTCTATCTTCGGTGAATCTTAGCCCAAATGTCCGCAAAATCCTCATCTCGAGCATATGCTTCTCTCAGTTGTTCAAACCCCACTAGTTCTGTCCGCAACTCTGTAAGAAGGGTCGCGCGTCGACTTAAAGCATCCGCGACTTTGTTGTGTACCCCCGACTTGTGCATGAGCTTAAAAGGAAACTTCTGAATATAAGTCGACCAGCGGGCATGCATATCTCGACTTAACTTCTGTTGGCTACTCAAATACTTCAATGCTTGGTGATCCGAATACAGGACAAACTCTTTCCCAACCAAATAATGCTCCCAATATTTTAGAGTCCGGAAAACAGCATAGAACTCTTTGTCATAAGTCGACCACTTCCTGCGAGCTTCACTCAACTTCTCACTGAAATATGCTACTGGTCGCTTCTCTTGAGATAAGACAGCCCCAATTCCAAACCCACTCGCGTCGCATTCAACTTCAAACAACTTATCAAAACTTGGCAATGCAAGTACAGGAGCTGAGCTCAGTTTCTCTTTGATCAACGCAAAACTCTCCTCAGCCTCTTCACCCCAATGGAATTTCCCCTTCTTCAGACACTCAGTAATCGGAGCCACAATGGAACTGAAATTCTTAATGAATCTTCTATAGAAAGTAGCTAACCCATGGAAACTTCTAACTTCACTAACTGATTTCGGTGAAGGCCACTCACGAATTGCTTTAACCTTATCTTCATCAACTCGTACTCCCTCAGCACTTACTATATATCCGAGGAAAAGCAATTCTGACTTCATAAAACTACACTTCTTGAGATGCAAATAGAGCTTGTACTCTCTCAAAACAGTTAGTACGTCACGCAAATGATCCTCATGCTCGCTTCGCGACTTGCTATAGATCAATATGTCATCGAAATAAACAACAACACACTGACCGATAAAAGACTTCAATACCTGGTTCATAAGATGCATAAATGTACTCGGCGCATTGGAGAGCCCGAACGGCATGACCAGGCACTCATATAAGCCATCTCGAGTCTTGAAAGCCGTTTTCCATTCGTCTCCAGGTCGGATTCGAATTTGATGATATCCGCTCCGTAAGTCGATCTTCGAGAACACAACTGAACCGTGAAGTTGATCCAGCATGTCATCGAGCCTAGGAATGGGAAATCTGTACCCCACCGTGATCCGATTGATAGCTCGGCTATCCACACACATTCTCCAACTTCCGTCCTTCTTGGGAACAAGTAGAGCTGGCACAGCGCATGGGCTAAGGCTCTCACGAATATGTCCCTTGTGTAGCAGTTCTTCTACCTTCTCCTGTAATATGGCATTCTCTTTCGGACTCATTCGGTAGTGGGGAAGATTCCGTAGGCTGGCTCCAGGAATTAAATCGATTCGGTGCTGAATGTCGCGTAGAGGTGGCAAACCATCAGGAAGTTCGCCAGACGCTAGCTCCCCAAACTTAGCAAGGATTGGTTTCAGTTCTTCAGGAACGTCCTCTTCCACCTTGTCTCCTTTCGGCAACTCCCTTACAATCAGCAAATGGACCTCTCCGGCCGCCTTCATTTCTGCCTCTAACTCTCGAGTGGAGTCGGACCTAACGAGCAACGCCTTGCTTCTCTCTTTCTCTTCCGACTCGACTCTAGGAGCCTGATTCATTGGAAGTAGAGTGTAGCGAACGCCTCCCTTTTTCAGCCGATAAACATTATCCTTTCCAGAGTGACTTACGTCATTGTCGAATTGCCAAGGTCTTCCGAACAGCAAGTGACAAGCCTCCATGTCAACCACATCACAATACACCTCGTCCTTATACCTCCCAATGGAAAATGGTACCTTACATCTCTCTGTGACGCGAACTTCACCGACAGCCCTGATCCAGCCGATCGAGTAAGGACTCGGGTGACTCTCCGCCGGAAGATTCAACTTTTCAACAACGGATTTTCCGATGATGTTTTCCTGACTTCCACTATCAATAATCACCGTAAACGGAAGAGACTTAATCAAACAACGTGTTCGAAAAAGTCGGTTCCTCTGAGTTTGCTCTTCTCGCTTTGGAGATAACATAAGTTTCCGAATCACATAGACATGCTCGATCTCCCCTTCCTCTTGGTACGTATCCTCATAGTCATCCTCTGGTTCGCACATGACATCCTCACATTCAGTTCATTCTTCGATAATAGCCACGACCTTCCGACGCGGACAATCGCTGGATCGATGTCCCATCTCATTGCATTTAAAACACTTAATCGACTGCACTTTGGAGGATGTGCTAGGACCTCTCTTGAATTCAGTCGTAGGCACGTTCTTCCTACCTTCCGACCTTTCAATCGAACTCCTGCTCGGCATACTAGACGACTCCCTTTGTACTGCCTTCAACTTCTCTCCTTTAAAGGAATCTTCACTTCCCTTCCGAAAGTAATTTCCACGATCAAGTTGTAGCAGCTCAGCCTTTAACGCTAAACTCCGTGCTTCATCAATTGTGGTGATCATTTGAACTCCAATCCGATTTCGGATAGATGGGGTCAATCCCTCTAAGTAGCGCGCAACCTGCTGCCCCTCGGTTTTAGTCAGAGAATTCCGTTCGGCGAGGCGAAGAAATTCACCCGTGTACGTGTGAACGGACCGATTTCCTTGTTGACACCTCTGGTATTGCATGAATAGATACTGTTCATAATCTGGAGGTAAGAAAACGACCCTTCAATAGTTGCTTCATCCTCCTCCAAGTACGAACGGCCGCACGTCTTTCAAGTGTTCTATTTTCTTGCAGCCGATCCCACCAAGCTGCTGCTCCTCCTTTGAGCCAATATGCTACTAACTTCACTTGTTTCTCTTCGGGAACTTCAGTATACTCAAGAAACCGTTCGACTTCCGACAACCAGTCAAGGAAGTCCTCAATACTAAGACCACCATCGAAAACCGGGACGTCAACTTTGAGTCTAAACTCGTCGCGCACCTGAGGTTGACGTCGGTTTCCATGAAAGTAATCCTCCGCTTCATCTTCCTCATCGGATTCATGGACGACTTGCATCCGTCGTGGAACATGAATTCGACCAGGGGAATTCGTGGAGGGATGCGAGGAGCGACTCTCGTTGGACGCTCTTCCGCTTCAGCATTCTGTTCCCTAGGCAAACCAAGGGCTTCTAGTCGTAGCAAGATCTGGTCCAAGCGAGTTTCCATCCGTCCAACCCGCTGATCCATCGCTTGCCATCTATCTTCCTCCCGCCCAACGGCGTTTGGACCATGGTTAGCTGACTCGTCCGCCATTGAACAGCCTCGGGCAATCCCAAGCTCTGATACCAACTGACGCAGCGAGCGCTGATCGGACTGCCCGACAAACACACGGTTGAACGGGACGACGAACTCAAATCAGAGTTCAAAGGTAAATGAGAGAAATCTCAAAGGTTTTCTTCAAAGATAATGATAATTGTCCACCATTCGGAAGCCAAAGGACTCCTTATATAGACCATGAGGGGAAGAACCCAGCCCCCTCATTAAGACTAGAAACATTTCCCCAGAACCCCTATTAAAGAACCCTCATTAAAAGAAAACAACCATAAAGTCTGACATCACCATGCAAAAAGGAAGATGGATTTCGTGACTCTTCGTCTTCAAGAAAATGGGCTTCGACTTGGGCGCTGGCGACTTGATCGACTTGGACGCTGACTCAAGTCGACTTCAGGAGGGAGGTCAAGTCGCAAGTCGAGTTGGCTGCATCATTGGAGGTCAAGTCGCAAGTCGAGTTGGCCGCATCAGCTTCTACGCCACCGGTCGATGGAGCAGCTTCTACGCCAACCGTCTATGGAGCAGCTTCTATGCTAGCCGTCGATGCTGTCCAGGAAGTCCATCGACGAACCATGGAATTCTCCATCATCGATGGCGTTTCTTTCTAAGCTTGCCGTTACACATGTTCCCATTGATGTTAGGCTCGACCTTGCCCAAAATGTCGTTTTACCTTGTAAACATTTTGCCCCTTTCCAAGCCAATGATATCGACGTGATTGGCAGTCCATAACCATTACCTTTCAAGGACAGAGCCTCGGTATGAGAGGGCGGCCCCACCCTTGAGACGTAAGTGGTCACGGTCGCTCCTTCGACATGGTGAAGAGGCTAGTTGATGTTAGTCGGGTCGATGTTATAATTAACCATCGAGTGGAGATTAGTGTCAATCGTGCGGTAACCTTCAACGTTTGAGGACTGCCTCTCCCGTGGGGCGAGGGCGCCCCTTCTGGCCCATTTGACATGATAATGTAGAAGCTCGTCGATGGTGCCATGGTTGACGTCTCGATCATCCAATGAGTGGTAATCAGGTTCGATCAGGGGGTAACATTCAACCCCAAAGAGCGGACCCTCATAGGGGGCGAAGACAACCTCTTCTACATCGACGCCCTTTTGAGGCGAGGGAAATTCCCTTTGCATTCACACCCCTTCGGACCGCGAACGTTCCATTGGATCACCCTCAACGGTTATCTGTTCGTCTTCCGTAAGAACATGCGTCGGATTGAGAACCAACGACAGGAAAGTTTCAAATTCCCGACACATATTTTCTAATCTCTCCGTTGTATTATGGAGGGCATTTCTTATGGATATTCGCGCATCTGACTCTCGGAGGGCAAGTTAAGCGTCGTCCAAATGTTCATCGGGCCATCGAACAAACCCTTCGTCATAGAATGGATCATCGTCCAATTCATCGCACAAACAACGTGCTGACATTTCACATATTCACATGAAACTCGTTTTCAACTCCCACTATGGTCGCCAAAAACGTGTTCGCGGATGAAACACGTTGCGATATCGTGGACTAAGTGTTGAATATAAATGTATTTGCTAATAAAGTAAATAAACAGAAGAACAATCAAAATTTCACTAAGAGTAAAGGAAAGAACTTACAACTATTGCACAACACTTAAAATGACTACGGATAGTCAAGTTGACAATCAAGCAGCCTTTCGGGGTCATAGAATGATTGTCTAGTGTTTACAATACACTAGGACGAGTAATTTATAGACACAAACTATGTAACCGTAATTCTAAACACATTTAAACACATGTCTGTTGGGCTTAAAATTGCGATCCTTGTGTCCGCGATAGTGTAAAAGTGCTTCTGCTGCGACAACTTCAAAGTGCTTCTATGACAGCAACAACTGCTGCGACGACACCCATTGATGGCACCTGCTTCTACGCCAGCCGTCGATGGAGCTGCTTCTACACGAGCCGTCGATGGAGCGGCTTCTACGCCAGCCGTGGATGGAGCTGCTTCTAGGCCAGCCGTCGATGGAGCGGCTTCTACGCCACCCGTCGATGGAGCGGCTTATACACCAACCCTCTATGGAGTAGCTTCTATGCTAGCCGCCGATGCTTTCCAGGAAGTCCATCGACGAACCATGGAATTCTCCATCATCGATGGCGTTTCTTTCTAGGCTTGCCATTACACATGTTCTCGTTGATGTTAGGCTCGACCTTGCCCAAAATGTCGTTTTACCTTGTAAATATTTTGCCCCTTTCCAAGCCAATGATATCGATGTGATTGGCGGTCCATAACCATTACCTTTCAAGGACAGAGCCTCGGTATGAGAACGCGGCCCCACCCTTGGGACGGGAGTGGTCACGGTCGCTCCTTCGACATGGTGAAAAGGCTAGTCGATGTTAGTCGGGTCGATGTTATAATTAACCATCGAGTGGAGATTAGTGTCAATCGTGCGGTAACCTTCGACGTTTGAGGACTGCCTCTCCCGTGGGGCGAGGGCGCCCCTTCTGGCCCATTTGACCTGATAATGTTGAAGCTCGTCGATGGTGCCTTGGTCGGCGTCTCGATCATCCAATGAGTGGTATTCAGGTTCGATCAGGGGGTAACATTCAACCCCAAAGAGCGGACCCTCATAGGGGGCGAGGGCAGCCTCTTCTACATCAACGCCGTTTTGAGGCGAGGGAAATTCCATTTGCATCCACACCCCTTCGGACCGAGAACGTTCCATTGGATCACCCTCAACGGTTATCTGTTCGTCTTTCGTAAGAACATGCGTCGGATTGAGAACCAACGACAGGAAAGTTTCAAATTCCCGACACATATTTTCTAATCTCTCCGTTGTATCATGGAGGGCATTTCTTATGGATATTCGCGCATCTGACTCTCGGAGGGCAAGTTAAGCGTCGTCCAAATGTTCATCGGGCCATCGAACAAACCCTTCGTCATAGAATGGATCATCGTCCAATTCATCGCACAAACAACGTGCTGACATTTCACATATTCACATGAAACTCGTTTCCGACTCCCACTATGGTCGCCAAAAACGTGTTAGCGGATGAAACACGTTGCGATATCGTGGACTAAGTGTTGAATATAAATGTATTTGCTAATAAAGTAAATAAACAGAAGAACAATCAAAATTTCACTAAGAGTAAAGGAAAGAACTTACAACTATTGCACAACACTTAAAATGACTACGGATAGTCAAGTTGACAATCAAGCAGCCCTTCGGGGTCATAGAATGATTGTCTAGTGTTTACAATACACCAGGACGAGTAATTTATAGACACAAACTAAGTAACCGTAATTCTAAACACATTTAAACACATGTCTGCTGCGCTTAAAATTGTGATCCTTGTGTTCGCGATAGTGTAAAAGTGCTTCTGCTGCGACAACGTCAAAGTGCTTCTATGACAGCAACAACTGCTTCTACGCCAGCTGTCGATGGAGCTGCTTCTACACGAGCCGTCGATGGAGCGTGTCGATGGAGCAGCTTCTACGCCACCCGTCGATGGAGCAGCTTATACACCAACCCTCTATGGAGCAGCTTCCATGCTAGCCGTCGATGCTGTGCAGGAAGTCCATCGACGAACCATGGAATTCTCCATCATCGATGGCGTTTCATTCTAGGCTTGCCGTTACACATGTTCTCGTTGATGTTAGGCTCGACCTTGCCCAAAATGTCGTTTTACCTTGCAAATATTTTGCCTCTTTCCAAGCCAATGATATCGACGTGATTGGCGGTCCATAACCATTACCTTTCAAGGACAGAGCCTCTGTATGAGAACGCGGCCCCACCCTTGGGATGGGAGTGGTCACGGTCGCTCCTTCGACATGGTGAAGAGGCTGGTCGATGTTAGTCTGGTCGATGTTATAATTAACCATCGAGTGGAGATTAGTGTCAATCGTGGGGTAACCTTCGACGTTTGAGGACTGCCTCTCCCGTGGGGCGAGGGCGCCCCTTCTGGCCCATTTGACTTGATAATGTGGAAGCTCGTCGATGGTGCCTTGGTCGACGTCTCGATCATCCAATGAGTGGTATTTAGGTTCGATCAGGGGGTAATATTCAACCCCAAAGAGCGGACCCTCATAGGGGGCGAGGGCAGCCTCTTCTACATCGACGCCCTTTTGAGGCGAGGGAAATTCCCTTTGCATCCACACCCCTTCGAACCGAGAACGTTCCATTGGATCACCCTCAACAGTTATCTGTTCGTCTTCCGTAAGAACATGCGTCGGATTGAGAACCAACAAAAGGAAAGTTTCAAATTCCCGACACATATTTTCTAATCTCTCCGTTGTATTATGGAGGGCATTTCTTATGGATATTCGCGCATCTGACTCTCGGAGGGCAAGTTAAGCCTCGTCCAAATGTTCATCGGGCCATCGAACGAACCCTTCGTCATAGAATGGATCATCGTCCAATTCATCGCACAAACAACGTGCTGACATTTCACATATTCACACGAAACTCGTTTCCGACTCCCACTATGGTCGCTAAAAACGTGTTCGCGGATGTAACACGTTGCGATATCGGGGACTAAGTGTTGAATAGAAATGTATTTGCCAATAAAGTAAATAAATAGAAGAACAATCAGAATTTCACTAAGAGTAAAGGAAAGAACTTACAACCATTGCACAATACTTAAAATGATTACGGATGGTCAAGTTGACAATCAAGCAGTCCTTCGGGGTCATAAGATGATTGTCTAGTGTTTACAATACACCGGGACGAGTAATTTATAGACACAAACTAAGTAACCGTAATTCTAAACACATTTAAACACATGTCTGTTGCGCTTAAAATTGCGATCCTTGTGTCCGCGACAGCGTAAAAGTGCTTCTGCTGCGACAACGTCAAAGTGCCTCTAAGGTAGCAACAACTGCTGTGACGACACCCATCGATGGCACCTGCTTCTACGCCAGCCGTCGATGGAGCTGCTTCTACGCCAGCCGTCGATGGAGCTTCTACGCCAGCCGTCGATGGAGCAGCTTCTACGCCAGCCGTCGATGGAGCTAGTTGTAGGCCTCTCGTCGATGGAGTAGCCCCTACGCCAGCCGTCGATGCTGTCCAGGATGTCCATCGACAAACCATGGAATTCTCCATCATCGATGTCGTTTCTTTGTAGGCATGCCATTACACATGGTCTTGTTGATGTTAAGCTTGACTTTGCCCAAAATGTCGTTTTACCTTGAAAACATTTTGCCCCCTTCCAAACCAAAGATATCGACGTGAGTGACGGTATTAGAGGGCGTCCCCACCCTTGGGACGAGAGTGGTGATCGTCGCTCCTTCGACGTGGTGAAGTGGCTAGTCAACGTTAATCGGGTTGATGGTAGAATTAACCATCAAGTAGAGATCAGTGTCAATCGGGGAGTAATCTTCGACGTTTGAGGACTGCCTCTCTTGAGGGGCGAGGGCGCCCCTTTTGGCACCTTTGACCGGACAATGTGGAAGCTCGTCGATGGTGCCTAGGTCGACGTCTTGATCAGCCATCAAATGGTAATCGGGTTCGATCAGGGAGTAACATTCAACCCCAAAGAGCGGACCCTCAAAGGGGGCGAGGGCAGCGCCCTCTCCATCGACGCCCTTTCGAGGCGAGGAAAATTCCCGTTGCATCCACAACCCTTCGGACCGAAGACGTTCCATTGGATCCCCCTCAACGGTTATGGACGAAACACGTTACGACATATCGGGGACTAAGTATCGAATAGAAATGTGTTTGCCAAAAAAAGAAAATGAAGAGAAAAACAATAAGAATTTCACTAAGTGTAAAGAAAAGAACTTACAGCCATTGCACAACACTTAAAACGATTATGGATAGTCAAGTTGACAATCAAGCAGCCCTTCGGGGTCATAGAATGATTGCCAAGTGTTTACAATGGACCGATGACGGGTTATTTATAGACACACACTAAGTAACCGTCCTCCTAAACACATTTAAACACGTGTTTACTATGCTTAAAATTGTCATCCTAGCGTCCGCGACAACGTTAAAATGCTTCTGCTATGACAACGTCAAAGTACTTCTACGGCAACAACAATTGCTGCGACGACACCCATCGATTACACCTGCTTCCACGCCAGTCGTCGAGGGAGTAGCTTCTACGCCAGCCGTCGATGCTACTTTGGGCTTTGTTGATTTACCACGTTTTGATTATTTCTAGTATGGAATGAGTCAATCATCCACTTGGGATTCCTTGGTTTGGGCCGAAGAAGCAATGTCCAGGATGTCTATCGACGAACCATGGAATTCTCCATCATCGATGACGTTTATTTTTAGGCTTGCCATTACACATGGTCTCATCGATGTTAGGTTTGACCTTGCCCAAAATGTCATTTTATCATGTAAACATTTTTCCCCCTTCCAAACCAAAGATATTGACGTGATTGGCGGTCCATAACCACTCCCTTTCAAGGAGAGAGCCTCGGTATTAGAGGGCAGCCCCATCCTTGGGACGAGAGTGGTCCTCGTCGCTCCTTCAACGTGGTAAAGTGGATGGTCAACGTTACTCGGGTCGATGTTACAGTTAACCATCAAGTGGAGATCAGTGTCAATTGTGGGGTAACCTTCGACGTTTGAGGACTGCCTCTCCCCGAGGGGCGAGGGCGCCCCTTTTGGCGCCTTTGACTTGACGATGTGGAAGCTCGTCGATGGTGTCTTGGTCGACGTTTCGATCAGCCATCAAATGGTAATCGAGTTCGATCAGGGGGTAACATTCAACTCCCAAAGAGCGGAACCTCATAGGGGGCGAGGGCAGCGCCCTCTACATCGACGCCCTTTCGAGGTAAGTGAAATTCCCTTTGCATCCACACCCCTTCGGACCGAGACCTCAATGGTTATGGACGAAACACGTTGCGACATATCTGGGACTAAGTGTTGAATAGAAATGTGTTTGCCAATAAAGTAAATGAACAGAAAAAGAATCAGAATTTCACTAAGTGTAAAGAAAAGAACTTACAACCATTGCACAATACTTAAAACGATTACGGATAGTCAAGTTGACAATCAAACAGCCCTTCGGAGTCGTAGAATGATTGTCTGGTGTTTGCAATTGACCGGTGACGAGTTATTTATGGACACAAACTAAGTAACCGTCGTCCTAAACATATTTAAACACGTGTTTACTACGCCTAAAGTTGCCATCCTAGCGTCCGCGACAGCGTTAAAGTACTCCTGCTGTGACAACGTCAAAGTGCTTCTATGGTAGCAACAACTGCTGCGACGACACCCATCGATTGCATCTACTTTTACGCTAGCCGTCGATGGAGCTGCTTGTAGGCCAGCCGTCGATGGAGCAGCTTCTACGCCAGCCGTCGATGCTGTCTAGGATTTTTCATCGACGAACCATAGAATTCTCCATCATCGACAACGTTTCTTTCTAGGCTTGCCGTTACACATGGTCTCAGCAATGTTAGGGTCGACCTTGCCCAAAATGCTGTTACACACCGCGGCACGTGAGTATCTAAACCAGGACACGTGAATGTCGGAATCCGCGAGACGTACATCTCGGAATCGACTCGGCCGACGGGCTGGAATTAGTTGCGTTGAAACGAAGCGTAAGGAAGGCAAAAAAGGGCTTACCTCACATGCTAAATGGAGACATGGAAGTTATGCTATGGGGAGGTTGGGAGGTGAGACCGAAATCTTAAAGGTTCGGTTGAAACGAACGAAACCGATTGTCTGGAACGCTCAAGTGCGGGTTGTTATACGAGGCGCTTGATGAAGGGCGTGAAGGAAGGGTTTCCGCCCCAAGGATTAGCTGGGCAGTCGGCCTTAAAGTGTGGAAATATGACACAGTGCATGAGTTTCGCAAAGTAGCGATCCTATGAAGTACGATAAGTGAGCGTGTCATGTCGTGCTTCGTTCTTAGCCAACGAGTTTGCTTGCACATGATAGGTTCCTGGGGAGTCTTGGATGTTCATTATTTCCCTTTCTATGCTGATATTGTAGTGACGACACATTAAGAACTCGTTTTGTAGACGATTTCGTAATTGCTTCCGTTATAAATGAAATACAACCTTATTTTTTTAAATATAAAATGAGAGATCCTTTTAAGTGGTATCTGAGCCTACGTTAAGTATGGAGTGATAAGGACGTGAATTTGATGGAAAATGAGTCGATTTACGAGTAAAAAATGGAGTGTAGTGGCATGTGCATGTGGGTAAAGTGGTCGAATTCACTCTGAGTGTGCGTGGCTTGACCCTTTGAGTAAAAGAGTGAATTAAAATGCGATATGTTTTTCCGAATTGTGTGCGTGGGCGTGGGCGGTGAATGGTTGCATGGGAATGTACCTACTTGGATGAGAAGATCCAAGAACGTGGACTGATATACGGCTGGGGCCTAACGTGGAAAAGGGAATGCCATACAAAGCTATCCTCCCTGAGGAACTACCGATAAGAGACTCCTCAAAGGAGGAAAAATGCTTGATGATTGAACAGGTGATAACTCGGAAATGGACATTCGTCCGAATAAGTGATAACACGGCTGAAACGTATGCTCGTGTGTTGAAGTTGTGGAAATGATCGCGTGCTCGAATGATGAGTGATAGCGATATTCTTATGTATGATCATTTGGGAAAGCAATGGCTAACCAAGTCACCTTGTTGTTACAGCATCATGGCTGAGGAAAGTACTTGAGTTGCGGTGCGTATGTCACCGGAAAGGGAGCATGACCTTCTGTGGAAAAGGAAGGCGTCACTTATGGCGCAATATAGCAAAATGGACCCGCCGAGGTTCAAAGGAGACGAAGGGCCAGAATATGCGGAAGACTTCATGAACGATCTAGAAAAGATCTATGATTTCCTTGTATGCACGCCTGAAGCGAAACTATACCTGGTCGAGTACTCTCTTCAAATGGCAGCGGAGGAGTGGTAGAAGGCAAGTAAGAATCACACCCGGATAAACGTGGACGACATTCAAGGCTGCCTTTCTTGGCAAGCATTTTCCGTTCTGTTGTCGCACGGACAAGGCACTGGAGTTTGCCCAATTAAAGGAAGGGGTGATGACGGTGGATGAATATGAAGGGAAATTAGCCATTTTGTCAAAATACGGCCCACCCATGGATGAAGAGAGCCGGGTGGGGAAATTCAAGTTTGGATTAAACCCGTACATAAGGTTACACTTGTCCACCCTCCGCTTGACAACCAATGAAGAGTGCTATCATAGCGCTCAGAATGCCGAAGTATCGTTGAAGGTAGTAAAAGAGATAGAGGAGGCCGAGGAGGCTAAGAGAAAAATGGAGAGCGAATTGCCTCCTCGCAAGAGATTCATGTCCGGAGGCTCATACTTAGCCTCAAAGAGTTTCATGACACGCCCCCCTCGTGCCCCCACATCATCTAGGAGTTCTTTTCGACAAGGGAGCCCAAGCCCGAGGTCGAGCGGACCTCCCGTTTGTTCACGAAGTAACAAGACTCACTTTGGGTTCTCGTACCCAATGAATGAACCCTTGTTATCAATGTGGGAAGCCAGGGCACTTAAGGAGAAATTACTCCCAAGGAAGTTGAGTTTCGGAGAGCAAAATATGGAGATTGAGTGCATCGAGGGGGAGAGGAGGAATGAGACTGGGTCCGACGATGTCGATTTCTCATGGATCCGTGAGTGGACCGGTAGAGTTCGCAAGGCTGAATCCACTCACCGAGGAGGATGCCAACGCTTCCCGCGGAGTGATCGTAGGTACTGTTCGAATTCGAGGGGTATTAGTGCATGTGTTGTTCGACACAGGAGCCACACATTCACTTATATAGCAAGGATGTATAGAAAAGAATGGCTAGCCGATTGAGAATATAGGGAAGCGCATGTGAATGGTATTACCCACGGGGGAAGAACATAGCGTTTTGAACATATGTCGTGGGTGCGAATTGGTTGTGGCTGGGCTGAAGTTTGGGATGGATTTTCTTGTCTTCCATATAAATGATTTCGATGCGATCTTGGGTATGGACTAGTTGGCTTCAAGCCATGCCCAAGTAGATTGCGAGAAGAAGCCCCTTTTTATTAGCGTGTTAGGTGAAGAACCACGCTAGTACATAGGCCATGGAAGATACGGCCGACTTTTGATGGTTTCTGCGATACGGGTGCGCCAACTTTTGAGGGCGAGGCATGAAGTAATTCATGCAACGGTGCTGAGTAAAGAAGCAGAATCACCAGCCTTGGAGCGGATTGATGTAGTTGTAGACTTTGCGAATGTCTTTCCAGAAGAGTTACCGAGACTGCCGCCGGAAAGAGATGTGGAGCTTACGATCGATCTCCTTCCCGGGACGGCCCCAATTTCTCGTGCTCCCTACCGGATGAGCTTGGCTGAGCTTAAGGAGTTGATAGCACAGTTGCAAGAGCTTGTGGATAAGAATTTCGTGCATCCTAGTGTGAAACCGTGGGGTGCCCCCGTGTTCCTTGTAAAGAAGAAAGACGGATCAATGAGACTCTGTATTGACTACCGTCTTCTGAATCAAAGAACGAGTAAGAACCGTTATCCTTTACCTCGAATTGATGGCTTGTTTGATCAGTTGCAAGGATCGGCAGTGTATTCGAAGATTGATCTTCGGTCGGGGTACTATTAGATCGGAGTTAAGGAAGAAGATATCCCTAAGACCGCGTTTCGAACAAGGTATGGTCATCATGAAATCAAAGTAATGCCCTTTGGGTTGACAAATGTGTCGGCGTTATTCATGGGATTGATGAACCAAGTCTTCCGGTCGTACGTTGATCGTTTTGTCGTAGTGTTCATCGATGATATTCTTGTATACTCGAAAAGCCGGGAGGAGCACAAGGAACACTTGGCCATAGTGTTGAACACCTTGAGGGAGAATAAATTGTACGCAAAGCTGAGCAAATGGGAGTTTTGGTTAGATAAGGTGTCATTTCTTGGACATGTGATCTCGGCAACGGGTATTTAGATAGACCCCACAAAGATTGAGGTCGTGAAGGGTTGGCCAAGGCCAACAAGTGTTACCAAAGTTTGGAGCTTTTTGGGCCTAGCGAGGTACTATAGGAGATTCGTCAAGGGATTCTCCAAAATAGCGACACCATTAACCAAACTATTAAGGAAGAACGTCCGGTTTGAGTGGACGGAGAAATGCGATGAGAGCTTTGAGGAATTGAAGAAACGGCTAACAAGTGCCCCAGTGTTGACCATACCTGAAGGATCCGGTGGTTACGCGGTGTATTGTGATGCCTCAGGACATGGTTTAGGATTTATCCTCATGCAACACGGAAAAGTGATTACGTAGGCATCAAGGCAATTGGGGAAGCATGAAGAGAACTACCCTATATTTGCTTTAAAGTTGTGGCAGCACTATTTGTACGGGGAAAGGTTCGAGGTGTACATGGATCATAAGTCTTTGCGTTATCTTTTTTCGCAACAAGAGTTGAATATGAGACAAAGGCGGTGGATAGAGCTACTCGAGGACTGTGATTGCGAAATTTTAGACCACCCGGGAAAGGCTAATGTAGTAGCGGATGCTCTAAGTTGTAAGCATTGTGCTCTCATGCACCAGAAACTCAATGACAAACTAATGGAAAGGATGAGTGAGTTGAATCTAGAGGTAGAGGAATCTAATGCACGGTTATATGTTGTTTGGGGACAAGTGGAGCCGGAGGTGATAGGAATTGTCCATGAAACGCAAGCACGAGATGAATATTTGAGGTTGGTACGAGAAGGACTAGGGACAGAGGCTTATGTGAAGTTCAATCTCTCGACCATGGATTGCTGAGGTTCGAAGATAGGGTGTGCGTACCGGATGAGCCGGGGGTAAGGAGGAGACTAATGGATGCGTCGCATACGAGCCCCTATGGTATCCATCCGGGTATTACGAAAATGTACCGGAACCTCAAGAAATTTTATTGATGGCCAAAGATGAAGAATGACATTGCCCAATACGTAAGTAAGTGCATTACTTGTCAGAGGGTTGGTTAAGGTAGAGCACCAACGGCAGGGAGGATTGTTAGAGCGTCTTCCGGTGCCCGAGTGGAAGTGGAGGACATTGCTATGGATTTCTTCACTAACTTGCCGAAAGGAGGAAGGAACATGGATTCGGTGTGGGTCATTATAGACAGATTGACGAAGTCCGCCCACTCCACTCAGATTCAAATAAATTGGTTAATGGAAAATTTGGCCAAGACATATGTTCGAGAGGTGATAAGATATCATGGGGTGCCGCACACCATTACATTCGATCGCGATCCAAGGTTCCTCTCCAAGCTGTGGAAGGGCCTCCAGGGAGCATTGGGTATGAAGTTGAATATGAGCACGGCGTTCCATCCCCAAACGGATGGACAGATCGAATGCACCATTCAAACTCTTGAGGACATGCTTTGAGAGTGTGCTTTAGAATGGAAAGGTAGTTGGGTCGATCATTTATCTCTGGTTGGGTTTGTTTATAATAATACTTTTCATGCAAGCATAGACATGACACCCTTCAAGACGTTGTATGGGAGGAATTGTAGGTCACCTCTATGTTGGAATGAATCGGGGGAGATAATTTTTGATGGACTTGAAATTGTCAAGGAAACCTCGGAGGTGATCACGGTGGTAAGGGAGCGTTTGAAGACGGCGTAGAGTCGCCAAAAGAGTTACGCGGATCGACGAAGGAGGCCATTGGAGTTTGGAGTTGGGGACGAGGTATTCCTCAAATTAGCACTAATGAAGTCTATGTTTCGCATCGGTAAAGCGCATAAATTAAGTCCCATATATATTGGACCTTATGCGATCATGGAGTGGGTAGGCAAGTAGCATACCGAGTAGCTATACCTCAAGAGTTGTTGTATTGCCACAACATTTTTCATGTATCTATGTTGAGGAAGTACGAGCCAGATCCGGAGATGGTATTGAAGGAGATGCCGACTACCGTGAGCGAGGATATGAGCCAAACTTTGGAGCCGATGAGGATACTGGGACGGAAGGAGCGGAGCACGCGAGGAAAGAAGACGCCACTACTGCATGTGCTATGGAAAGGAGCGGGAACCGAGGACAAAACTTGGGAGTCAGAGGAGAGGATGAGGGCGATGCATCCGTCCTTGTTTGAATAGCCAATTTCGAGGACGAAATTCCCTAAGGGGGGAGAATGTAATGACCCCAAATTTTATTAAATTAAATTCCACTAGTTAAAGTGTTGTGTGTATCATGGATAAGAGACGGAGGTGAAGGCATCACAATAAGAATGGTGAAAGTGAAATGGGAGTAGCCAAGCCCATAAAAGATAAAAAGGATTAAATTGATAATGGCCATATCATGAATAGTAAGTAGATATTAAGGGAGAATATTTCATGGATGATTCTTTCATGTGGCCCACATTAACATGGATTAAAATAAAAAGGAAATAAAGATGAAAAAGAGGAGGAAGGGGAAAGCTTCGGTCCCCATTCAGTCCCCTTACCCCTACTTCCCCTTCTTCCTTCTTTCTTCTCCTCCACAAGGAAAGAAGATCCAAGAGGACCCGGAAACAAGGCCGAGAGGAAGCAACTCCGAGAGGGACCTTGTTGGGAGACGACCAAGGGGAGTCGGAGCTAGAACGGAGAAAGAAGAGGAACGAAATGATCTTGCTTTGCGGCAGATCATTGGAAAGGTGTGGCCTTTAACCCTTCCCCACACTCGTCTTCGCGTATAATGGCCATATCATTGTCGCTTGGGATAATCTTGCGTGATAGACTTGTGGATCATGTGCTGGACAAGTATAAGTTTGTGCAAGAAAGGAAACGAGGGTGGAACTCATGGGATAAATGACGAGATCCTTCCGGATCCAACGTGGGTGAGATTATGCGGGTAAAAGCTTAATCTTAGAGGAATGTGTATGTTCAGTTCGGTGAGTGTAAGTGGCGGATACAAGAAAAATAGAGGAAAGGTGATGCCTTTAAGGGTTTTCCATGCTTGGAAGTGTGTTAAAAGTAATTGTAGGGGACCGGTGAGACAATTAGCTTGTGTTGGAATGGTTTGAGTAGGTAAAGTTCGGGACTTTCTAAGTTCCATGGATAAGAGAGACATGAAAATACATATAAAGCATCGGAACCGCATGACACATGTCTCGGAACCGCGACACGTGAGTATCGGAATCGCGACATATGAGTGTCGGAATCCGCGAGACGTACATCTCGGAATCGACTCAGCTGGCGGGCTGGAATTAGTTGCATTGAAACGGAGCATAAGGAAGGCAAAAAAGGGCTTAGCTCACATGCTAAATGGAGACATGGAAGTTATGCTCGTGGAAGGTTGGGAGGTGAGACCGAAATCTTCAAGGTTCGGTTCAAACGAGCGAAACCGATTGTCGGGAACGCCAAAGTGTTGGTTGCTATACGAGGCACATGATGAAGGGCGTGAAGGAAGGATTTCCGCCCCAAGGATTAGCCGGGTAGTCAGCCTTAAAGTGTGGAAATAAGACATAGTGAATGAGTTGCGCAAAGTAGCGATCCTATGAAGTACGATGAGTGAGCGTGTCATGTTGTGCTTAGTTATTAGCTAAAGAGTTTGCTTGCACTTGACAGGTTCCTAGGGAGTCTTGGATGTTCATTATTTCCCTTTCTTTGCGGACATTGTAATGAAGACACGTTAAGAACTCGTTTTGTAGACGATTCTATAATTTTTTCCGTTATAAAAGAAATATGACCTTGTTTTTCTTAAATACATAATGGGAGATCCTTTCAGATAGTCCCAGTCAATGTTGTTATGATAAGGAGCACGATAGAGTTCAAGCTTTTCCATATCATTTGCCCTAGGGATCGTCTGCTCAACCAGCTTGGCTACGTAATCCCTTATTTCGGGTATGAGACCAGGTGGGGTCATTGCCTCATGTATTATCATTCCTCTCCCACGTATGAGTTGAGGGACATATTCGGGGTGTTGATGTTCTTCAGGAGGATGAATCTGATCGTTCTCCTCATTCGGAATGAAGGTGTCACAAGTGGCGGATTACTGTGGACAGGTCCTTTAAAGCCTGTGGAGATATTAGGGACACTATCCATGTCGGCCTTTTTCTTTCCTTTGGCTATTGACGCCTATGGGCATCATAGTCGAAGTTGGTGTTTAGTGGCCGATTCAACCTTATCCTTACTAGGGCTGTTTATGGGCACCCCTGATATGGTCTCTAGGTTTTGGACAACAACAACCATCTTAGAGTCGATTTTCTCCTTAAAGGCGTCGTGCTTCTTATCGATAGCACCGACCCTTCAATTAAGAGTTGTAGGATATTCATGAGAGCGGACTGCTCCCCAGCCATATCCGGATTTTGTTTCCTGCTGGCACCATTGTTTTCCTCGTTGGATTGATTATCCCTGAGGTTGTTTGAATTGTTACTACTCCTGGTTTTTGGCATTGTTGGCATATCTCCCACTATGGTCGCCAAAGGCGTATTTGCTTAGGAAGTGACCGCTAGACAAGACGGATTCAAACACATCGGAAATCTCGAGCACTACAAGCAACTGGTACATGGAGGTTCGTTGAATGTGTATGTGGTCGCCAAATGAATAAAGAAAGAGAGGAGAAGGCAGCGGAACGACACCCTTAAGTGGAAATACTTATGGATGCCATCAACGATACCTTCAGAAGGAACAAGATCGTAGGAACACAAGATCGCAAGAACGCTGAAATGCTTGAACGCCTGAATGCTTGAAGAAAAAAATACTATATGTCTGTCTGTAGAAAGGTGTGTTTTACAATGCCTAAGACAACTATTTATATTATGCTAGACCTACGTAAATACGGAAATGAAATATTGTACATATATTACGTGTTTATGTTGCCAGTCTTCGTGGAATATCTTCTTTCCATTCGAATAGCCTTGGCAATTACTCCTTTCCATGTGTTGAGATCGTTTGAAATCTTTCCATGACAGCCACTGCTCGATCGTATCGCCCACTAGCCTTCGCTACGGAGTTTCCTCGCTCGTCCAGTTGACTGTCACTTGATAACCTTGTCTTCGCCTAGCAAACCCTCGTCGCCTGGTAACCTTCGTCGTTCGGTAACTATTTCGCCGACAAGCCTTCGCCTGGTGTGTTTCCACAACTACCTCTCTAAAGGGCCTCGTGCACTTTGGGCCTATATTCTGGATAGTTGATCCATAAATGGATCGAGATCCGTGGCCCAGAATTTCTGTTGTTAAACACTATGAGCTGTTTTATATATATTGTCTCAAATCTCTTATTTCCTACTACTCCCTATTGATTTCATAGTGCAGTTCCCTATTGATCCATGAAGATTTCATGTCTAATGTATTTTCTACACCACGATGAATGCACATATTATAACTTAATCATAATATGTGGTGGCGTTCTTCCATAATTTTTAGTGGTGGCTGATTATTTTACACGATAACTATATCTAACACGATCACCTGGTGACCAACTAGCAACAGTTGGGCTGACCAGTCATCATCATTGCACTTCCTCGGGCGAACACATGAAGCGCTGTAGCTCATGTGTTGGAACACCTAGATCGCTCTCCTACTATCCAGATGTCCCTGAAATCGACTAGCTCAGGGCACTGTTTGAAACCTATCCCATTCAATTCGCTAATGATCGATTCATGGCATCGTTGGGTCACATCCGCGAGTTCTTCTTCGAATGTCTGGGGCAACCCGAGATGAAAGATTCAGTACACAAAGCACTATTTGTCGAGAAGCAGAAGTGTTCCTCAACAGATCAAGCACTCGATTGACACACCGTCGTTTGTGGCTTAGACACGTGTTTGAAAACATAAATTCTAGCTCACATGCCTTGCAGGCCTATAGGACGGATCGGGTCAGGAGTCCAGATTGACTCATGTAAGACTACGGGAAAAGGCCCGAAACACTTTTAGACGAGACCACGAGGAAAGGACCATAAGTCACGAAGACCTTCGCCCAAAGGAACAAACCAAGTGATAAAGTGAAGATAAGGCGAAGGACAGACCTGGAGGACATCAAGTGACATTTGACTTCTGAGCAACACGAGGTATCAGGCGACAAACAATCAACTACGCCTATTCATGGAAAGACTTAGACTGAATATTTTGTTTGGTGCATAAGGAAGGACTAGATGATCATACATGGGAAGGCTATGTTACAAGACGGATCGGAAGGCTCCAGGATTAGGGAAAACAATATTCCATTGCCAGATTTAAGTCATGGTATAGCCCTACAAATATGCCCTCCAACAATGTGCAAAACACGACAACAACAACACATCAGACAAGTTATCTATATATCTTAGTTTGTCCTTAGTTTTAGTTGTAGCCTTCCTTGTACTTTGTTCTCGGCAACGAGCTTCCTTGATGGCATTCGTAACTCTCTTGCTTAAGTTTGTCATTTTCTGCCTTTTTCAAACGATGACCATAATTACATTCAATTAAACGGCGATCATAGTCACATATAATCCTCGCAAGAGCCCCACGGGTTTGAGGCAAAATATTTTCTAGCGTGTTGGCCATTCCCACTAAGCCCATACAACACGTTGACGAAGATACCCACCCTCACCCCCGGGCGTTGTTGTTGACCTTCTGTTCCGGTAACATTGTCTAGAGGTTTTGTCAAGAGTTGTTTTGTAGAATGAGTCATTTCAGTCGCTGTCATTTCTGGTGTGGAGTCAAACATTATATTTAGCATTAAGTTAGAGATGATTTTCGGAGGTTAAATTTTCATGTTCCACATTGCCTGGGCCTGGCCCAAAGAAACCTGGGCGCGTATTAGGCCGATACAATATGAACTTCGGCCCAGAGTCTACGCGTGCCAACCCACCAGCACAGCACGTGCCCGATTCTGTCTTCCTCGTGCCCGCGGCGGATTCGAGAATCCATCGTCAGTTCAGCCGGAGAGTAGTGTCGCCGCCACCACCGGAGAATGGCGTCGTTCCTGCAGTCGTTCGTCGATCCGAAGAAGAACTGGCTCGCCGCTCTGCACATGAAGTCCCTATCTGCTCGCCTCCGCAAATACGGTCCGGTTCCTGTGTTTTTTCCGGCTGATTGTTGAGAATTAGGGTGATTGTTTTGCGTCTGGTCGCGCGGTTATTGGGACGTGGTTAGTTATCGGAAGTTTGATTTTTGTGAAAATTAGGGCTGAGGTATGACGATCTTTACGATCCGTACTATGACCTGGACATTAAGGAGGCGCTCAATCGGTTGCCTAAGGAGCTCGTGGATGCGCGGCACCAGCGCCTGAAGCGTGCCATGGACCTCTCCATGAAGCACCAGTACCTCTCTGAGGATCTTCAGGTGATGTGATGATCTTTTTTAACCTGATTTATTCTTACAAAAAAAAAAAAAATGGAATTGCGAATCGACCTGTATTGGTTGTGATTTTCTACGAGGACTCACAGCCCTTGTCCATGATTTCGAAAAGTGTTAATTTCTGCTCTTCAGTGAAATATTGGTTGAGAATTACATCCTTCAACGTAGAATCAGGTTTGATACATTCCGCTTGTCGTGATGGCAATCTCTTTGTGGTGATTCGGACTAAATCTCAAAGTCATCATTTCCCTCTAGGACCTGCTCATTTATTTTTGGACAAACACTCAACGATCTTATTAGCGCTTGTCTTTACAGTACTTTATTTGTGGCATTGGGCAGTGTATCTTGTCTGAAGAAAGTGGTTACAAACTGAAGTGTAACATCATTAAAGTATCATGCTTAGCATCTGATTGCCCTTATCAAGTGTTTGAGATGCTCATGAGAACAATTTCCTGAGACTATTTCTTATATTTATGCATGCTGCCTGATAGCCTTTTGAACCTTCTTTTAGTGAAGCAAATTGTTCTCATGTTATTGGTGTCACAAATGCATTTTTATTATATTCTCGACTATGCATAGTGTTGAGGTTCTGACTTGCCACATTGTTACCACGATGCTCTTTCCCCATGGATAAAACAATATGCCTGATATTTGGATTTGGACTTGTATTTTTCAAAAGAACTAAAGCAATTATTTCTGGGAAATGAAATAAAAAAGCTAAGAAATGGTTCACCTTGGAAGAGAAGCTTTGCCTGTATGTATGTTTTGGGAGATGAATTGACCCCGGGATGCCCATTGTCTGACTCGTACTCACTGCACCTCCTGTTGTCACGAAAAGGGATCTGACTGGTGGCACCTCAAGTTTAACTAGTAGAAATTGTTAAATTAAATGCTAGAAAAGTGGATTTCTTAATTTACCAGAAAAGTATGAAAAGCAAACTGTACTTCACTATAAGACATGGTATGCTCGAGGACTATTGTCACTAGGTGATCAATTTGTGGTGTTGTTTATGGTGATGAATTTTCTGATTAAGTGGACCTCTCCGACCGATCCATTTGCTTTAGAAATAGTGCAATACCGCGATTTCTTATGATTCCTAAAATTTTTATAAATAGTTTTTACATTCCTCTCCGAGTTGTGTGGCCTGCTTGAATTGAATTCTGATTACTGTTGAGGTCATCTTACTATGCGGATATAATTTTTTGAATGACTGTTTATGTTATCTCACACTTGTTCGGGAATTTTTCTGATCTGTCATTATTCTTGCAGGCTATGCAAACACCCTTCAGGAGTTACCTCCAGGATATGCTTGCTCTTGTGAGTGATGTGCTTCTACAAAATATCACTTTTTAGAGCCTTGATTTTCTGGTTTTTGTTTGGGTAGAAAACTTAACTTTTTGAGGCATTGCTGTTGGAATGTTCATTCTAAACTCTTGCCGCTGTTGTTCTAGTTTTGATGGTTGTTGTCAAAGTTTTGGAAATCTTTTCAGCTTTCATTTGACTTACCAAAGATCGTTTACAGGATCAAGGATATGAACACAGTGATGTATTGACTTGGCTATAGACTATGATTTTTCTGTTGTTGTTGCTGTACATTTATATATAATATTTTATGTTATAGTCAGAAATGTGTCATTCTTTTTGCTTTTGAGGAAACGTCAGTTTCGTATATGTTGTCATGTTAAACCCGTATTATTCTGGCCTTTGTATGTGCGTATTTTTCTGCATGGCATGCATTTCTTTGTTTTGGAATGCATTCATTTCAGCAAGTTTTCATTCCTTTTATTCGGGGTTTTCTCATACTGATGTAAGACGCCGAAATGGTTGTGCACATCATAGTGTCTGTTTTGTTTTTTGTCAAGAAATAATGCCAAGTGTGTTTTCACCATCTTTGTAGGTTAAGAGGGAGAGAGCCGAGCGTGAAGCTCTGGGAGCGCTGCCTCTTTACCAGCGCACATTTCCTTGAGCTGCTGGTTTGTGATCTGTGTCCCCATGTATGATTCATCACCTTCCATTTGGTATGGTTGCCATTTTCCCTTCGAGTTCTTAAAGAGCCCACAGAAAAAATGTTAGGACTTCGGATTGGTTTTCACCAGTAATTGACTTTTTTGGGCTTTTAGTTATCTCTTCCGTCGCATTACGTTGTGATCGAAGACACTCCATTTTAATAAATTATATGGCAAGCTTTTTGTGGATATTTTACCACCTATAATATAGCATTACTTGTTTATTATCCTCGTGGCACCATATATTCTCGGATGACATGCCACTACCCAAGTACATTGTTCCATATTAAGCATTCTTTCGAGAAAGTACTTTGCTTTAGGAACTCGTGTTTCTAGCCCCAAGTGTAAATTGTTACTATCAACTTGCTGTTGAGTGAGGAGTAGTAGGGGGGAACAGAGTTTTGTGTGGTGGAGAGACTTTATTAATCAATGCACGGACGGGGGTAGGGTAAGAGATTACAAGCCAGATGATAACTTTTAAGCCGGACATGGCACGAGGGAGGCCCCGGGGGGAGGTCGTCGGCAGCGGTCCCATCTCTGATGGGTAAGTCATCTACCGATACTGTGTACAGCTAATTCATTCGAGGTTCCTTATTTTGGAAGTTGGGAGTGCAATGCATGTGGTAGGGTTTTAGATGCAGTGCACTGGGGACTCTCCACCCGACTCATTTAATTTTGTTTGTTCCTTTGCCAGCCCTCTGTTTTTTCTGTCCCCTTTTAAGGCCACCTCCCATGATGTCTACTTCAACTCCTGGTGACCACGAAGTCTTTCTCTGAGTTAGCCGGAATAGTGAATTTTCCTGAGGGTAATGCTTGGTGGATATGCAGGTAAGTATGGGTTACCTGTAGCCGTGAGTAAATAAATGGTCATGCTCTCTCCCATGGGGGCAATGATGAGGGAACAATAATGCAGATTTCTATGTAGGTGCCCCATCTTTTGGTGGAGGGGACGTACTCTTCCCTGCTCATGATACATACATTTGGTAGGGGGATTGGGTTGGGCTGTGTCTGGTTGGGTTGATAGGGAATTAAGGTGTTGTTGGCGGGTCGCCTTCCTTATCTGGTCCCGGCCGACACTCCCGTCCCTCACATGAAGGTGTCCCGGTGAATGCATCACTAGGCAGCTGCCGGGCATAGAGCTGATATATTTTTGTAAGCGATTGAAATGAATAGAAGACTTCACTTTAAAATAAAAAACAAAACTTGAAAATAAGTTTGGAAAACGAAGATGTTCTTAAAGTCATACATACACTAATATGTAGGAAAACACTAGTGGTCTGTTTGGTTTTTGGAATGGAATTTCGAATGTTGATAAAAAATGATGTGTTTAGTTTAATGATGAAAAGGAGAAGAGGAAGGAAATGAAACGAGAGAGTGAATGAAAATTTTTTATCATGAGTGGGTGGATGCTCGTTATATTCCTCTTTAAAATTAAGAAAATTGAAAGGAAAGGAATTAAATAAAATGAGATGAAAAAAAAAAGAGTAGGATTATTTGGCCATTCATTCCTTCCTCAAATCTTTAAATCAAACACACCATAATAGTATTCACCCAAGTTAATCGATGTTGTTTCTAGCATTGTAAAATTATCTTATTGTCCTTAATATATTAAGAAGTTAATAAATTATTTCATTTCATATATTAAAAAATAAAGAAATTATTATAATAAATACTTTGTTATTTAAGATTTATGATTGAATACGTTAGTTTAACACGAGGATCCGGTACCACTTGGGTAACCCTTGAGGTTAATGGGGTATAATATTCAAAAACTTATGAATTTAACTTTTAAGCTTTAGAATTTAAGTTTTATGGGTTAACATTTCGGTTTAATATTTTCAATTTATAATTTAATGTTTATGATTTATTTTGTTATTAATTAAATATAGTGATTTAAAAATGTAAAAGTATTAAAAAAATAATTATATAGAGTAATATCAGTTTTGCCCTTAATATAGTAAGAGAAATTTGACTGTTAGATTAAAAATAGGAAAGTTTTAGCCATAAAAATGTACCCTCTCCATTTCATTAGAAATATGGAGGATTCGGATCTAGTTAAGTCTTAGTGTTAGTATATTTCCAAAATTTCCTAATAATTTAAAAGTTTTTATGTATATAATTAAAGCAGAAGTCGAAGTTCAAATTCCAACTAAAACCGTTTTCACTACTAATGTAATTTTGAAATATGCAAATAATGTGTTTTCGAAAACGACGATTTGGGGGATGGATGCGTCGGCTAACATTAATTGTTATTTTTTATTCTTTTCTTTTTTTTTATGTTATTTGGAATTGGAGTCGGTGAGTTTTTCGACTTTTATTTTCTTTGTTTTTTTTTAACATTTCAATTCAGCAAGGGCCGCAGCATGCCAGAAAGTCTGTTCGGGCACCACCAGTATTAGGGGAATGGAGTTCCCTGAGAGATGGATTCAAATGACTAGAAGAAATAATGCTTCAAAGCACCACAAACCATCTATCAATCCAAGTTAAATAAATGTGATGGATTTTTTCATGTTACAAAATTATAAGTTGCCGTCCTATAATTATTATATTTTCCCCTCCCCATAAGTCATGATGACGATACTCACTTCCACCCAAAATAAAATAAAATAAAATAAAATTTTAAAAATAGATCCAAAACAATTGTTTATTTAATTATCGCTATAAAGAGAAAAGGTCAGGAAGTGAGATGGGGACAGAAGTTCCATTTTCCAAGGAGGAGGAATTGATTCAAACGTGGCGGGTCATCGTTTCATCATGATCGCGATTTGATTGAATTCTTCGTCGTGACTCAGTGGAGTTTTTTTTTTTTTTTTATTAACTTTTCGAGAATCGTCTCCATTTGGAAGCACACAAATTCATTTGTCTAAATAATTTTAATGTCATCGTGACGAAAATGGAAGAAGACATTACAGTAAGTCGTGAAATAGGTGCGAGTATTAAATATTTGCTTTAAGTTCAACCTTATACTCATCACAAAATCAATCTTTGTTTGCTTAAAAATCTTTCCATAACAAGCATGTTATCTTGGAGCCGTTATTCTCAAAAAAGAAAATATTAATAAAATTTATTAAATAATGTCGGGAAGTTAAAACATCCGGCTCCTACGAAATCACCGACATTAATTTCGTACTACACTTTTCGTACATTTTTACCTATACATTTTTTTATATTATACATATTTCATATATGTGTATAATCAATGTAGGAGCAAAGTACATTTGTACATTTTTATGAGTTTGTACGCTACTTCTTGTACATATGTATGAAATATGTGCGAAATAAGACGAGATGTACATCTTTCGACATTGTACATTAAACGTACATGTGTACAAGTATTGTACGAATAATATCCACGTAGACTTATTGTACATTACTATGGAGTTGAGGGGAAGTTCTTGTACATATGTACGAAATATATATGAACATAAGAGGAAGTGTACATGTTTTGACATTGTACATTATTCGTGCATATATACAAGTAACGTACGAATATTGTACATGTACATTATTCATACATTACTATGGACTTGTAAGAAAATTCATGTACATATGTACGAAAATAAGGGGAGTTATAAAAGTTTTGAATTTGTACATTTTCCATACATATGTACATGTACATTATTCGTACATTACTCAAGGTTTGTTGGGAAATTCTTGTACATATGTATAATATGTATGAAGTAGGAGGAGATGTACATATTTTGACTTTGTACTTTTGTCGTATATATGTAGAACTAATGTACGAATTATGTACGAATGTACAATATTCGTACATTACTATGAATTTGTTGTAAAAGTCTTGTAGATATGTACGAAATAAGAGGAGATGTACATGTTTTGCCTTTGTACATTTTTTGTACGTATGTACAACTAATGTACGAATTATGTACAAATGTACATTATTCGTACATGATTCTGTGCTTGTAGTAAAATTCTTGTACATATTTACGAAATATGTACGAAAATAAGGGTGTACAAGTTTTGAATTCGAACATTTTTCATACATATGTACATGTAATGTACGAATAATGTAGACATACATTATTCGTACATTACTCTAAGTTTGTTGGGAAATTTTTGTACATATGTATAAAATATGTACGAAGTAGGATGAGATGTACATGTTTTGACTTTGTACTTTTTTTGTATATATGTATAACTAATGTACGAATATGTACAACTTATTTCGTACATATGTATAAGAATTAGCCAACAAACCCATAGTAATGCACAAAAAATATACAAATGTACATTACTCGTACATTTATTATACACATGTACGAAATATGCATAATGTTAAAAAATGTACATATCACAAGATTTTTCGTACAAAATCTACAAATGTACGAAAGTGTACGAAATATGTACAAAATTAATGTCGGTGCTTACGTCAAATATACGAAAGTCGCGTCAACTTTCGTATATTTGTACGAAAGGATGACGTTAGGTTCGTACATGGCGGGACGTTAGCCACGTCCGCTCCTGAGAGTTTCGAGTCCACCCGACTAAGTCCTTCGGGCCTTTTTCTGTTCGTAGCTTGACAACCCCTTTTGCGGCCGGAATGCTCTCACGCACCGAACTCAAAAGGCACAGATGTCACACAACACACAATTTATGGTCTCCCTCGCTTTGCACCTCGATTGCCTTCATATTCAAACACTAAATCTTAAACTCTAAAACGCTAAAATCATAAACAAATTAAGTGTCTTTAAAAAGGTAAGATAACGTGGGATCACAGTTAAGCAAATCATTATTGTGAAATTGAGAATAGAAGATCCTAATCCTTAGGTCGACACAAGACGCCATCAAAGTAACATTTTTATGTGACCAATCAATCATTCATGTTCATGCTAAAACTCGCACATTACAAGCATTTAATTTCACAACATTAAATTCGAGCCTAATGAGCTAATGTTTTGTTTCTAGTTGAACTCGCAATCTCAAAAAAACGACTCCTGCCGAATCCCATAACTTCTTATAATAGTTTTTCCAAAACTATTGTACACGAAGAGTTTCTTACATATTAGTACGTTAAAAAATAGTCAAATATGATTTTAATTTTCAAACTATCAAAAATACATACTGATTTTTAAAACCCGTCTCTAGTTATGAAAAAATTACTGATTTTGAAGACCCGCCCTTAAATCAAACATGACGCGTTTTGCGGCGACCTTGGAAATCGGCAATTATAAAGCCGATTTTCTTAAGGGGTGACTTTGGAACTCAGCTTTTATAAAATTGATTTCCTTAACGAGTGAAATCGACTTTATAAAAAAGCCAAACATTATTCGATGATTTTTAAAATTATCTACCCTATTTCAGAAAACATTTTTCCGAATATATTCCGTACATTTCAACTTAAAAGCCCGTGTCTTGAACGAACTGATATATGCTTCGGTTGTTGCATTCCCTTGTCAAATTCACGAATGTAAAAAAAGATTTGACATAAAAAACGAACAAAATTGGGGGAGTTGGGCTTTAGTGAAAATGAGTTCCCATATTTTCACGATGGTCTACATTTCATTACTATGAAAAAAAAATGAAACACCGTGGTTTATATAATTGAGGTTAGAGAATGAATGATTGTGAAGCGGCTAAACTTCCTTTCAGGAAGGTTTCGTGTGGTACGAAATTTTCGCTGAGTTTCGTACAGGAGTACGGAATAGTTTCGTACTGTACGGAATAGTTTCGTACTGTACGGAATAGTTTCGTACTGTACGAAATTATTTCGTACTCGCTTCGTACAGTACGAAATTATTTCGTATCCTTTCGTACCTGCTTTATACTGTAGGAAATAGTTTCGTACTACGAAAGTTATTTCGTATCCATTTATACCTGCTTCGCGTTATACGAAATAGTTTTGTACTGTACGAAATTATTTCGTACTCTGGTACGAAGCTTCGGCCGATTTTCGTACTCCGATATGAAACTCGGTGAAAATTTCGTACCACACGGAAGCTTCCGTGTAGGAAAGTTTAGCCGCGTCTGTTCGCTCCGGAAGTGACCGCGGACAAGCCGGATCCAAACACATCGAAAATCTCTGGCACTACGGGCAACTGGTGCCCAGTGGATTCATTGTAATGTGTGGCTGCCGCATGAAATGAAAGGGCAGCCTTAAGTGGAAGAACTTACGGATGCCATCGGCGATGCCTTCGAAAGTGAGGAGGAACGCAGGAACACAAAGAGAGCTTGAACGCTGGAATGCTTGAAAAGATAAAATATGACAATATATGTCTGTCTGTAGAGATGTGTTGATGTACACGCTAGACCTACGTATATACGGTAACTATGTATTGCACATATATTACGTTTTCTTTGCTGCCAGTCTTCCATAGAATATCTCCTTTCCATATGAGCAAACTTGGCAACAATCTCCTTCCGGATCTCGAGTTCTTATGGAGTTTTCCTTAACAGTTGACTGATTGACCGTGTCGCCCATTTACCTTCACCGTAGAGTTTCCTCACTTGTCCAGTCTGACTGTCGCTCGTCGCTTCACCGACCTGTTGTTGCCCGTTGCCTAGTAATCCCGTCGCTTGGTGATCCCTTCGCCCAGCAAGCCTTCGCCTAGTGTGTACCCGTGGTCACCTCCTTCGAGTGTGGTATCGAGATTGCCTTCACCATAATGAGTTATAAATTCGGCTAAAGCATAGCCCTTGACTGAGGCACTTGGTGGTGCCAACACAGGCGGATTGACTAGGTAGTCTTTTAAATTTTGGAACGCTCGCTCATGTTGTGATGTCCAGTTTATCTGTCCCTTCTGTTTTCTTCTGAGGATTGTCGAGAAGGCACTTGTCTTAGATGCGACATTACCTATAAATTGGTGGATATAATTTACCCTGCTGAGGAAGGCTTGAAGTTCCTTCTTGCTCTGTGGAGCTGGAAGATTTTGAATGGCACGAGTCTTCAAAGGGTCTACTTCGATTCCTCGTTGGTGCACAAGGAAACCAAGAAACTGCCCCTTTTGCATTCCAAAGGCACATTTTAGTGGATTAAGTTTGAGGCTGTACTTTTGCATCTTTTCAAATGCTTCGCTTAAATGAGAAGGATGGTCCTGTCTCTTTTTAGATTTCACCACAACATCATCTATATATACATCAACTGTCTTTCCTATCAGTGAGGCGAAGATTAAGTTCATCGCTCTCTTGTAGGTGGCTCATGTATTCTTTAACTCGAAAGACATTACTACCCATTCGAATATTCCTATTGGGCATCGGAATGCAGTTTTATGAACGTCTTCCTCAGCGATAAAAATTTGATTATACCCAGAATACCCGTCCATAAAGGACATTAGCTCGTGTCCTGCCGATTTTTCTATGAGATCATCAACGACAGGCATGGGGTATTCGTCTTTAGGTGTTGCTTTGTTCAGATCACAGAAGTCTATGCAGACTCTGATCTTTCCATTTTTCTGATGACCGGCACTATGCTGGAGATCCACTCAACGTACTTAGCCGTTCTTATGTATCTGGCTTTAAACAACTTCTTAATCTCATCATAGACCATTTGGGCTACTTCCTGCGACATCCTCCGCGGGGTTTGTTACACGGGTTTGATGTTTCTGTATGTTGGGAGTTGATGCTCGACTAAATCCCGGTTGAGACCTGGCATATTGGTGTACTCCCAAGCGAAACAATCTTTATAAGTGTGAAGGACTTCGCTTATACTACGCGCCTCTATTTCGTTCATGAGTGAACTGAGATATGTAATACGTGGAGAATCAGCCTTTCCCAAGTTTATTTCTTTCAACGGATCACAAGGGGTAACAGAAGTATTAGGGACTTCTTTATTATTTGAATAAATACTTAGCATGTCCTGGCATGCTGGAGGAGACAAGTTACATCGAGTCTCATTTATTCTAGTTGTCCTACATTTAGCTAATCTTTCTAGGACATCAGCTACTAGATCGATTGGTTCACTCTCCATTGGATGATGGGTTGAGGAGCCTTTCGGGCTCCAAGTTCGTTTCAGCTTACTGAGTGCTGTTGTCATCCCGTATCCCAGCTTCATGCATATCTTCTCCAGTGGAGTTAGATCTTGCTTGGCTTCGAGCTGTAGCTCATCGCCCCATCCTGTCGGAATAATTAGATTTTGAGGGGGCGCCACGGGTGGTCCATCATACGAGACTAGGAATTCGTTGCCTGTGTCACTTATAGGGCCAACGTTTGGGCATCCCATAGCATATCTCTGCTTTAAGGTCATGTCCTTCACCGTTTAACTATTCCTGCGCAGACATAAGCTATGTTAGATTTCTCGTTCGCTTCCCCAAAAACGACTTCAAAACCGTGTTTTCCCCATAGTAGAAGTTCTTGGTGAAGAGTAGAGGGTATGGCGCCCGCTTTATTGAGCCAATCCCTCCCAAACAAGGCATTAAAGGAGGGCTTTATGTCTATAACAAAGAAAGCCGTCTTCTTTTCATGCGTTCCTACTCGGAGTTTAACAGAAACTACTCCCAAGCAAGAGGAGGTAATTCCATTGAACCCACTGACTCTTACGTCAGTTTGTCCAAGCTCAGCTATGTCATCCCCTAAACTTTTGTAGGCTTCAAGGGGTAGTAGGTTGATGGTCGCCCCGTTATCAATGAGGACTCGGCATATCACCACATTATTGATTGCCGCTCGAATATGGAGGGGAAACATGTGTTTCCGCATTGCCATAGAGGGCTCTTTAAACCAACTATATGGAAAATTATGTGGTATTTCAGTTGGAATATTGGATTTAGAGGATAGAACTAACCTACCTTTCGGTTGACCGTCTTCCTTCTTGACAAACTCAGCCGGTAGCATGAGGACATTGCAGGGAACTTCATTCGCCTCGGGTGGAGTCGCGAATTGAAGTAGATTGTAGTCGCTCATTGAATTGGATGTGTAATCGTTTTCACTCGGCTCTTTGTTTTTTTAGCATCAAGGACTACTGGCTTAGCCCGTTTATCTGCAGTACGTCGCACCCTTTTTTCTCTGCGTTTCCTAGTTTTCTCGGTGGGTATCTGAGACTGTGCTCCGGTGCCCACTTTCTGCCATGTCCCTATATTTGGAAGGACAGGTACGCGGATAAAGCGTGAACTTTCAAGGGGTTGCAGACGATTATCAACCTGAACAAACTCCCTTCTATGTGGGTCATAACCCCTTTTGAAATCTTTTCTAGGTGAAGTCTCCAAGTAATGAGTGAATTCGGAGTTGGACAGATTACCTGAAGGAGGATCGACCTTTTCCAGCTTGATCTTGCCTTCGGATGCTAATCCAGCATCAAGCAAGAAGTACTGGTTGCAGCAGAGCTAACACATATAAGTGATGAGCACTTTGTGAGCTGCTATCGGTTTGCACCTAAAGCAAAGCATGTCGGCTGTTAGAAACTGAGCAATTGAGGTGCCCTTTCTCATCACTTCCTCGTCACTTCGAGGGTGGTTTTGTTGTTTTGGGCTTTCTTTTGCCTGTTGAGGCCCGAAGCGATCTGAGACTCGTCGCCTGGGGACTCTCTTTGTGTGGGCTTCTTTTCGCCCAGATTCACTTTCTCCCTCGAGCCCCTGTCGCATGAGTTCTTCAGGGGTGCAGAGTCCATTGTTTCCCTTCTATGGATGACTCGTTTGTTCTGAGTGTTTATCCCCACATTGGTATACTCTGGGACTGCTATGGATTCCTACCGCCATCTCCTCCAGGCGGTTGAGATCATACCACTGAGTCTTCCTTTCGCTCAGCAAGTATATCCTGAAGGTATGGCACTGATCAGTGGTATGCGAAGAGTCCATGTGCCAGCGGCAACGATTATATTGCACTCCCATGAGATCAGCAGGGCACTGAAGGATTCCTTTGCTCACGAGCCGTTTGAACAGCATGTTGGCTATGAATGTCTCACCTGTCTCAGGCAATTGATCTTTCCCTTCATGCATTGGTGAGGGAGAAGTGGTTCGACAATTGACGTCAAAGTTATGCACATCGATTAAATCATCAAATGGATGTGACTATGTTAACGTCTGATCCTGTGAATTTGAAAAGCGTAGCTCCTTAGATTCAATAAGGTCCTGCACCAAGTTTCTAAACGTGATGCAGTCCTTGGTAGTATGGGTGAAAGACCCATGCCATTTATAGAAGTTCCTCGACTTTTCTCTGTCAGTACGAGGAATTCTATGGCCTGATTTCAGTCGAATCCGACCGTTATGGAGCATAAACTCAAAGATCTCGTTAGCTTTCGACTCATCAAAGGAGTATTTTCTCTTTTCCTAAGTTTTGGAAGATGCTTTGGCCCGAAAATTCTTCTTTGCTAATTCGTCGCACGTCAGAGGTTGCCCCTTTACATACTCTGCGATGTCTATGTCTACGACTGGTTCCGCCTGATAGGTTACCAAAGGTCCCACTATCAGACTCCTTTTCGCCTGAGTTTTCTCCCTAAGGGGATTTTCGTACCGAATAGCCCTTCTGGCTAATTCGTTCAAGTCTTTAAACACTTCTCCCTCGAGCTTCTTTCTCAGGCGAAGAAGGAGAGAATCTTGGGCGATAGCAATAAGCTCAGCCTTAGACCCGGAAGTTTTACACCTCAGTCGTGCCTTCCTCAATTTATTCAGAAATACAACCACGGGTTCGCCTGGCTGCTGTTTCATATGAGTAAGGTCTTGTAGGGTCACCGCTGGATCAGTCTGGGCGAATGCCAGGGTAAACTGGACTTGCATGTCCTCCCAGTTTTTCACTGAATTACGGGGAAGGTTTATGTACAATGTGAAAGTAGCTCCTGTAAGAGAGCTTGGAAACATACGTACTTTCCATAAAGTATTCGTGGCAGCGTCCCCAGCTTAGTGGGTGAAACGGGCGATGTGTTCAGCAAGCGAAATCCCTTCTTCGCCCGAAAAACAGGAGAATTCGGGAACACAGTATCCTCTTGAAAAAGGGTAGTCCTGATCGATGTTTTGAGGATAAGGGGCCCGATAGAGCTGAATCTCATTTGTGTCATCTGTCCCAGGGATCGCCCGTTCGACTAATTGCGTAACATAGTATATGATCTCAGGCGAAAGCTCTGGTGGTGGGATGATTTCGGGCATTCTTGTTTCCCTCCTTCGTGCCTGCTGGGGAATATACTCAGAATGTCTTTGATCATCTATAGGGCGAACAAACTTGCTCTCTGCGGGCCTAACGAATTCTTCCCTTCTCCGGAACGGAGGTTGGTATGCTGTATGATGGACTTGTTGCACTACCCTCTTGCCCTCGTTTATCACAAGTGGCGGGTTATTGTGCATTGTCCTCCCAGGACTAATGAAGGCAGGGACATCCTCAGTGTCAACCTTGCCTTTTCTTTCAGCGATTACCACTCTGTGCGAATAGTAATCATGCTGATGCCTGGTCGCTGATTCGCCTCTGTTGTCTGCGGGGCTGCCTGATGGTACCCCTGACACAGTCCCGAGGTTTTGAAAAACAGTCTCCATCTTGGAGTTGATTGTCTCCTTGAAGGCATCATATTTCTGGTCGATAGCGCCGACCTTCACCATAAAGAGTTGGAGAGTACTCATGATGGCCGATAACTCTTCAGCCAATGCTGGGTTTGAGCTACGTCCATCGCTGTTCTTTTCTCCATCGGAGTTGTTACCTTCGGGATTGTTTGAGACAAGACAAGATCGAGTTGTTGGCATCGTGTTAGCCTAGTTGCTCCCACTGTGGTCGCTAAAGGCGTGTTCGCTCCGAAAGTGACCGCGGACAAGCCGGATCCAAACACATTGAAAACCACTGGCACTACGGGCAACCGGTGCCCGGAGGATTCGTTAAAATGTGTGGTCGCCGTATGAAATGAAAGAAGAGGGGAAAGACAGCGGATAAGCAGCCTTAAGTGGAAGCGCCTACGGATGCCATCGGCGAAGCCTTCGGAAGTGAGCGGAAACGCAGGAGCACAAAGAGAGGTTGAACGCTGGAATACTTGAAAAGATAAAATATGACAATATATGTCCGTCTGTAGAGAAGTGTTGATGTACAATGACTAAAAACAATTATTTATACTAAGCTAGACCTACATATATACGGTAACTATGTAATGCACATATATTACGTTTCCTTTGCCGCCAGTCTTCCATGGAATATCTCCTTTCCATATGAGTAAACTTGGCAACAATCTCCTTCCGGATCCCGAGATCTTCTTGAGCCTTCCTTAACAGTTGACTAATCGACCGTGTCGCCCATTGGCCTTCGCCGTAGAGTTTCCTCGCTCGTCCAGTCTGACTGTCGCTTGTCGCTTCGCCGACCTGTTGTTGCCCGTCGCCTGATAATCCTGTCGCTTGGTGATCCCTTAGCCTAACAAGCGTCTGGTCTGTATTCGTGGTCACATCCTTTCTGAATTTTCTTTCCTTGGGCCTATGTTATGGACCGTCGATCCACAGATTGGGTTGAGATATGTGGCCCAAAATTTCTGTTGCTAAACAGCGTCCGAATGATCGAGGACGATGGTGACATGACAAAGGAAGTGTACATTTATTGGGGGATGCTGATTACCATCCGGGCATAAACCAAACTTTTCGGACTATCCAATTCAATTTTGATGCTCCCCCATCCCCACCCTAAACCATATGGTTTGGATTTCGGCTCTCTGTATCTACCCATCTATCAAACGTTCTGTCATCTTTACACGAACGAATTGTAGAGGCGTGACCAAATTCGCGTTTTCGAAACGCGATCGAGACACGTCTCGATAAAACTTTCGTCGTATTACATAAATATTACCCGGCTGTTTGACCACTTTTATGTTACCTAAGAATAATCGAGATTCGGCCTTCTAACCAAGTTTGCTGCGCTTCTCTTATTTCCGTCGTGGGGGCTGAACAGTTCCAAGACCCATTTCATTCAAAAGACAAGGTCGGTTGCCGGCGATAGCAAGGTCGAGGTGCCGGAGTTCACGAACCGGCCCTAGTGGCTGCCATTGGTAATAAGGAGGGAATAGGAGGGCATTGTTGGAGGGCAACATGCATAAAAAGGCCTCCTACATTTGATCCATCCTCACTCCTCTCTCTCTCTCTGCTGAACATGGCAGACACTCCCAAACGTTTAACATCCCACGATACATTATAAAAGAAAGCGTTTCATCCTTATCATTTACATCAGACCAACATCCTCATCTCATCAAAAAGACTCCTCTTCCCCTCCCAAGAAGCCACCTCTCTGCAAAAGTCCCAGAAAACCATGAGGACGGTAGCAACATTCGTATTGCCGGTGATTCTCCTCCTCGCCTCCGCCTTCGGCCTCTCCACCGCCTTCTTCGATGGTTAGCCTCCGTCTTGCACTTATTCATGTTTCTTCAGTCCTTCTGCTAGTACTCAAACAACATGGGTTCTCAACAGAGTTCTTAAAGAGAAAAAAAAAAAGCAGAAACTTAGCATTGCAGAACGATCGAATGTGAATGTAGTAATGGAGGATCCCCATGAATCAATGAGCAAACAATTTCTTCTGATGGGGCAGACGCCCGGGGGGGGGGGGGGGGGGGGGGGACATTTGTTACTTATCATTTCTTTGTATGGGTGGGGCTTTTGCTTTTAAAAGTTATTCCAGTATTAGTAAATGTAGAGAGCGTGGTTCGGCTCAAAGCTGGCATTCTGCAGGCTGGAATGGGAAGTAAATCAAAAAGGAAAGGAGAAAACATCACATGGGTTGGGGATTCGATCTTTATTTGTCCCTCTGTCATTCCTATTTACTTTCCCTCTGCATCTGCCCTTCTTCACCTTTTGCCCTCCTTTCCATCCTATCAACACTTCAAATATGTTGGACAGACTCCAACCAAACCCAAGAACACGTGAATTATGCGATGATATGAGTATACGTACTTACATTTAGAGATGCAGGGTTGGTTCCTAACGGGGACTTTGAGCGCGGACCCAAGCCTTCCGACATGAAGGGCACGGAGGTGATCGGGAAGTACGCCATCCCCGAGTGGGAAACCACTGGGTTCGTCGAGTACATAAAGTCTGGGCAGAAGCAGGGCGACATGCTCCTGGTCGTGCCAGAGGGGGCCTACGCCGTGCGCCTCGGGAACGAGGCATCTATCAAACAGAGGATGAAGGTGATGAAAGGGATGTACTACTCGATCACGTTCAGTGCAGCCAGGACCTGCGCGCAGGAGGAGAAGCTCAACATATCGGTTGCACCCGACTGGGGGGTGCTCCCGATGCAGACCATGTACAGCAGCAATGGCTGGGACTCATACGCGTGGGCATTCCAGGCCGAGCTTGATGTTGCAGAGATCGTCATCCACAATCCAGGGGTTGAGGAGGACCCCGCGTGTGGACCCCTGATCGATTCTGTCGCAATAAGAGCTCTATACCCTCCGAGGGCGACCAACAGTAAGTTTTGGACCATTATGACTTGCTAAGCCTGTGGTTATGCCTTAATCCTTGCCCTTAAATCGTGTAGGAAACTTAATTAAGAATGGGGACTTCGAAGAAGGAGCATACATATTCCCCAACGCATCATGGGGCGTCCTGATCCCACCCAATATCGAGGACGACCACTCGCCTTTGCCCGCATGGATGGTTGACTCCCTCAAGGCTGTGAAGTACATCGATTCTGACCACTTCTCCATCCCGAAAGGACGCCGCGCAATAGAGCTTGTGGCCGGAAAGGAGAGCTCCATCTCCCAGGTCGTGCGCACAACCCCCGGAACGACCTACGCGCTGTCATTCCTGGTTGGGGACGCCAACAATGCCTGCGAGGGCTCGATGATTGTGGAGGCATTCGCCGGGAGAGAAACGTTGAAGGTCCCATATGAATCCAAAGGGAAGGGTGGTTACAAGAGGGCAGTCCTGAGGTTCCGTGCAGTGGGCATGCGGACAAGGCTCATGTTCTACAGCACGTATTACACCATGAGGAGCGACGACTACAGCTCACTGTGTGGACCGGTCGTCGACGATGTTGTGATGCTGAGCGCCAGGAATCCATGAAACTTGAGATGGACAAGGAAACAAAGGATTTAGTCCCTCGCTGAGTGAAGCTGCAGAGTAAGGAAAATTAAGAAGAGTTGGTATAAGGGTTAAAGAAGAAGGGGATGCGGCCAAAGAGGCCTGGAGAAGCAAATCAACTAGTACCAAGTTAGTGTGATGAGTGTCCAAATCATAAACATGTCCTAATCCCATCCTATCCTTTCTGCAAATCCCACAGAGACCCATCTCATGTAATTCCACAACCCAAATAAATCAAAAAGTGTAAGCAAGTGGTTGGTTGGTGTACACCTATGTCCACTGAAAGACTGCAGCTAACCCAAACTTAATTCCTGAGAAAATTAAGCACTTGGAAAGCTGAAATGGTCGTCCTCTGTATCTCCAGACTTGCGACAGGAATGTCGTAAATCTAAATGCCAGTAGCTTTAAGATGAATGTGGACACTGTAACAAGACGAACATCATTAATACATACTTCTGGGACCACCTCGTGGCAAGTGAACTGACTCGTCCAGATGAATTAGCTGGGTTTCTTGAAAGCATGGCCTTCGAGTACTCTCATTACCTCGTCAGGAGTCGATATGGAGTGGACAGCTTCAGAAATGGAAAAAAGAATAGTAACTTGTGAGAAAACTCAGTCCAGTGGTTTGTGCGTGAGGTAATGATCTTCCTTACCAAGTTTAGTTATAAAGATTAGCGGTAACCGCATGTCTACGCAGAGTGACAAAGAAAGGAGGGTCGTTTCCCATTTTATCCACTCAGTCGATATGAACGAGAATCTTAATGGCATGTTCGATAGAAAACACATCCTCAAACTCTTCCTAAATTTGCATCTACATATTCACATGCCATTAAACACGGGATTCATACAATTACATGATAGATAGAAAAATAGCCGATGACTAATGTTTCTGCAATAACAGTCAGTGGACTGGGGTGTAAGCCATTTTGGATGAAGGATGCTTGTGCTTAGTTTGAGATGTGAGACATTTATTAGGACGTTCTTTTAATCTGTTCTAAAGAAGAATTGAAGGATCTCTTGTCTCTAGGTAAGAAGAGGGACGGCAATCTCCGACTAGCAACCACCTCAAATGTGCGTACGTTAGTTATGATGTTGTGCACCACTCCACTCAGATTACACAATCGCAGAACAAAGAAGGGAAAAAGTATTGACAATTAACTAAAGCTAGAGCCTGTTCCTGAAGATATTAAAGACTTCACCCCTAGTACATGCTCATCATTTGAAATGTTGTGAGAAAGCCGAAGATCAGTCAACAAGGCTTCCTTGTTCCCAACTAAAAGGGGCAGATGAATTCAATGCCTGCAACATCCTGTAATATGCATGCAACTCTACGCGATGTATTTCTTTTGCTACAACCCCCTTAGAAGAAAAGACATCTTCTGGCACAGGGAATGGCTCGGCATCACTACAAAGGACATGATCGTTTTGCATAGGCTGTTTTACGATATCGTCTGAGCAAATGATGGTACAGGCATCTACAATGCTGCAACTACCATCTGAAGAGGCATCCATATGAAATTACTTGCGCCACTATGACACCCGAGTGAATCTTCCCTTTCTGTTTTAAGACGACTTGAAGCATGCATATTTCTTTCAACAATGATTTCTTTTGCATAAGCAACAATGTCTGCCTGTTTCCAAAAAAAAAAAAAACTCTCTCCAAAGGCCGAAACATTCGACCTGCCTCCAACTTGAGAAGCTCACTCTGTGAGAGAGTCACTTGCCTTCTATGAAAGCAACCAGAATTTTCCTCAAGATTGGACAAAGAATAAGGCAGAAATCTCTTGAATCTTCTTTGTGGCATCAAAGGAGAACCCCGGCTCTACCATCATGAAGACATGCCGCTAATGAAAAGGAACTAGTTTAATGAGCAGAGGAGCATGACAGAATATGAAAAGATATTCTAGGAATTTGCAGACTATGGATGTTCCAAAAATTGGCTGATCGACCGAGCAAGGACAGGACAACCAATTAAAATAACAATAATGGTAACATGAACTAAGAATTGCCTTTCCTAGAGCTCTCCCTGCGCATGCTTGATGATCCCTGATATTAGCGGGAACCTTTTAAATACCATGGGTGGGAGTCCCGTGGTATCGACTTTTTTTTGTAAATCTTGTTTTCGTAACACTTTTTTTGTGGAGTTTAATTTTAGGATAAAGTTTGTTTAGTGATTAGACAACCCATGAGGGGCGTCCGGGGGTTTTATTACCGGCAATCCGGTACTTGAAGGATTGCCGGATTTAAATCAAAATAGGCAAATCCTGGGCAAAATTATTAAAAACACCCCCCCCCCCCCTTCGCACTTTCATTTCTTCCACGCCGCCTCCTGCAGGCCCTCTACCTCCTGCCCCGGCAAGTGCCCGTGTTCCTCCTCCGTTGTCCGACAAACGCCCGTGTCCCTCCTCCATTGTCCGACAAGCGGTCATCTTCCTCTTCCGTTGCCCGCCAAGGAGTCGTCTTCGTCCTCCTCCGTTGCGTCGCCCGACAAGCCCTCCTCCCCCTCCTACTCCGTAGGTTGCTAGACAAGTGCTCCTCCTCCGCTTTGTCGCCTGACGACAATCCGTCCTCCGTTGACGTCCTACTCTTCCATTGCGTCGCCAGACACCCCACCCATATCTAAAACCAGGTAAACCCATCTCAACTTCCTTCCCTGAAATCCATCATCACCCTACACGCCTCTCCTACCTTCGGGAGTTATCTATTTTGTGTTTTTGGATGAGTTCTGTTGATGTTTGCTTGTCTGGTCAGTTGTAACCCGGGAGTTATCGATTTTGTGTTTTTGGGTTGGTTATGTTGATGTTTGCTTGTCTGGTTGGGTGTAACCGAGATTGTACGTGGCCAAGAATGTGAGCGGAGTAGGAGCAGCTGCATTCCTCAGAACATGGAGAATTGGCAAGGAGAGATGGGCCACGAGCCGGGTTTGAAGTAAGGCTGACCGGATGGTTTACTGAAGAGTGATGGAGGGCCCAAGAGGATGGAGATATTCTCTGAGGATAATTGTGTAAAAGCCAATGCCCCTTCTGTTGGTGCCGCGGAGGTTGTTAGAACGGATGGCAGTGTGGTAGGAGGGTAATTGGTTAGATGGGTAGACTCGAGGTAAATAAAATGATGTATATATATGAGAAACAGAGTAATCTGAAATGGGTGTGTGAAAGATAATAAAAGGGAAGCATGGGTTCTTCTTCTTCTTCTTCTGCTTCTTCTTCTTCCTGGCCTTTCATCTTTCTGGGCGTCTGCTGCTGAACTCACCAGCTTTCATGGTATCAGAGCAGGAGTAGCTTCGCTGAAGCAACGGCAAGGTAATCAATGGAGTTGGTGAGTGTGGACAGCCAGCAGTCCCCATACTACATCAATGCGGCGGATCTGCAAGCAGGTGGCATTGTGGCTCCAGAACTTTCAGAGGGAAACTATGCGTCGTGGCGACGCTCCTTTGAGCTAGCGGTCTCAATCAAGAACAAGCGTGGGTTTATAGATGGTTCGATTCCTCGGCCGTCAGAGGACAGCAACCTCTTCTCAGCTTGGAAACGTTGTGACGATCTCGTGCGAGCTTGGCTGCAGAGGTCAGTCTCTCCTGCAATAGCCACAACAATATTTTACTTGCATACGGCAAAAGACGTCTGGGAAGAATTACAGGAGCGCTATGGGGAGCCAGATGACTCTCGAATCTGCCGTCTTCAACTCCAGTATCATTCTCTGGTGCAAGGTAATAAATCAGTCTCGGCGTTTTACAATGAGATGTTGAGTATTTTAAGAGAGCTTCGTGAGTATCGGCCCTATCCGAAATGTAAATGCGGAAAATGTGATTGCGGATGGGAGAAACAGTATGCAGATGAATTACAGAAAGACATGGTATATAAATTCCTGAATGGATTAAATCGTGAGTATAGTGGGTTGAGAAGCCAAATTTTACTGCGAAAACCTTTTCCCACTTTGGGGGAGGCTTATAACATTCTGCAGAGGGAGGAGATGCAGCAAACTGTGAAGATAGAGGAGCTATCGCTGTTTGGTAGTCCAGTTGCAGCAACGGTGAAACAAGAGGCCGCACCAACGCCTGAGCAGAACAGGGTGCTTGCTTTTGCAGAACGAAGGAAATTTAGGCCTGAAGTAGTATGCGAACATTGCGGGAAGAAGGGGCATCTCAAAAGCAAGTGCTATCATCTGATAGGTTTTCCACCAAATCAGATGTTTGGAAGAGGAAAAGGACAGCCTGTCTCAAGGCAGCCTGTAATCAATAGAAGGCAAATTAATATGGTGGATGCGAGGCAGACGGAATGTATAGATGCCAGGCAACTTCAGTCTTCACAACTTAGCCTGTCAGATTCTCAAGTTCAGAGGTTACTTGCTCTGCTCAGTGTGGACAACCCAAGTCAAGCTATTGCCAAGGTTCAACAGGGACAGCATCCCATTTCTTCAAATGAGCCCAGCCATACAGAAAACTTTGCAGGTATTCTAACCTTTGATAGAATAACCACACCAATGAATAGTTCCTCCTGGATCATTGATACAGGGGCGACGGACCACATAACATCTTCGCTCACCCTTTTTACTTCACATCAGAAACTATTAATTCCCTTGCAGATTCAGCTTCCAAATAACACAAAGGTCCTAGCGACACACATTGGAGTTGTCAAACTCACTGACAACCTAATCCTAGAAAATACCTTGTTTGTGCCTTCGTTTCGCTTTAATCTCATCTCTGTCAGTAAATTAGTTTTAGCCAAGAATATCTGTATAATTTTCTCACAAACACATTGCTATATACAGGACTTGCTCAATTGGATGACGATTGGACTGGCTGAACGAGATGGCGGCCTGTTCATACTCAGGGAGATAGCTGGGCATCGGGATAGCTATACACCCTCTCAAGTTAGACTCACAGCCCCTCTACATTCTGAAAGAAACCCCTCGCATAATCTCTGTTCAGCCAAACTGCATACCACTCTTGATGAATTTGATCTGTGGCATATGCGTCTTGGGCATGTGCCATTGTCTAAACTTTCTGCACTTCAAACACTTGATCCCTCTATTACTTTGCTAACTCACAATGCGTGTTCTATCTGTCATGAGGCTAAGCAGCGTCGTTTAGTTTTTCCCAAAAGTGTTATTAAGACAACTAAGCCCTTCGATCTGATTCATTGCGACATCTGGGGACCAAACGCAGAAGTTGCTATGCATGGTTACAGATTTTTCTTAACTGTTGTTGATGATTATACAAGAACCACTTGGGTTTTCTTAATGCATCACAAGTCTGAAGTCAGAACACTACTAGTTGACTTCCAACAGTTTGTTAAAACACAATTTGACACTAGCATTAAGATAATCCGAAGTGATAATGGAAATGAGTTTCACCTGTTTGATTTTTACAAGGCGCATGGCATTTTACATCAGAAATCATGTGTAGCTACTCCACAACAAAATGGAGTTGTCGAGAGGAAGCATCAACATCTCCTACAAGTCACTAGGGCACTTTTATTTCAAGCCAATTTACCTTCGCAATTCTGGGGTTATGCTTTGTTGACTGCAGTGCATATCATAAATCGTTTACCAAGCAAGTCCCTCCAAGGAACTACACCTTATGAGAGACTCTTTAAACAGAAACCTACTTATCATAGCATGCGTGTGTTTGGTTCATTATGTTTCTCATGCACTTTACATTTAGATCGAAAGAAATTGGACAAGAGAGCAAACAAATGCATTTTTCTGGGATATCCCTTCAATGTGAAGGGCTATCTACTCTATGATTTGGTCTCGCATCGCATTTTCATTTCTAGGGATGTACATTTTTATGAAGCGATCTTTCCTTTTGCCACTCTTCCCAATACCCTACCTCCAGCTTCCTCTGACTTAGTTCTGCCAGTCACCACTTTACCTCTGGATCTGTCCTCCGCCACTTTCCCTGATATTCCTTTCTCGACACCCAACAATCATGCCTCTATTGTTTCTGAAAATCATGCTCCAGTTCATACAGAGTCCCACTTGAGAAGGAGTACTCGCCTGCATAAGATACCCAGCTATCTCCATGACTATCACCATGGCTTGTCCTCTCCGCAGGTTAGTCCTGATTCATCCGCCTTGGGTACGTCTGTAAGTTCTGCCATTTCACACTCTTCTACTCCTCATTCCATTACACCTTATATTTCTTATGAAAAACTTTCCATTCCTCATAAAACCTTCTTGCTGTCACTGGAAAGCAACTATGAACCGCGGACTTATAGTGAGGCAAGGGCCATACCACACTGGCAGGATGCAATGTCTTCTGAGCTAGAGGCGCTGGCAGCTAACCACACCTGGACTCTGGTGCCTTTACCAGCAGGGAAACGTGCCATCGGGTGCAAGTGGGTCTACAAGACCAAATTAAAGGCGGATGGCTCCGTCGAACGGTTTAAAGCGCGGCTTGTGGCCAAAGGATATAACCAAAGAGAAGGGTTCGACTATGAGGAGACCTTCAGCCCCGTGGCGAAGCACTCTACCATTCGCTCTGTTTTAGCGGTGGCAGCTGTCAAAGGATGGCATCTTCGCCAATTTGACATTCATAACGCCTTTCTTCACGGCGATCTGACTGAGGAAGTATATATGCAGCTGCCGCAGGGTCTGGAGATTAAGGGGGAGTGCTCTGCCGCTGCTCCACTGGTTTGCAAGCTTCAGAAATCACTCTATGGCCTCAAACAAGCCTCGCGCCAATGGAATCACAAGCTGACTGCTTGTCTGGTCGAATATGGCTTCGCTCAATCCAAGGCGGATTACTCACTCTTTACTAAGCAAGATAGCAATGGTTTCTTAGCTGTCCTAGTATACGTGGACGACATTGTGGTAGCAGGATCGAGTTTGCAGCTCATTGATACCTTGTGCAGTCATCTGCAGGGCCATTTCAAGCTGCGAGACCTGGGCACCTTGAAATATTTTTTGGGGTTGGAGGTTGCTAGATCACGGACAGGTATCTTCATTTCACAGAGGGGGTACACACTGCGTCTGTTGGAGGATCTTGGGAAGTTGGGCGTCAGGCCAAGTTCTATCCCGATTGTTCCTAATCACAAGCTAACGCAGGTGGAGGAAGATGAGATAGTAGATGCGTGTTCTTACAGACAACTTGTGGGGAGGCTCATCTACTTGGGAATCACGCGACCAGACCTGACCTACACAATGCATGTGTTAGCTCAGTTCATGGATAAACCTCTGAAAAAACACTGGGATGCAGCAGGAATGGTATTGAAGTATCTAAAGGGAACACCAGGAAGGGGGGTGTTTTTCTCGAGCTCGGCTGAACTGCGGCTGCAAGCGTTCTCCGATAGTGATTGGGGAGGCTGTGCCATGAGTAGAAGGTCAACTACTGGGTATAGCGTTTTCTTGGGAGACTCTCTGGTGAGCTGGCGCTCTAAGAAACAGAGCACAGTGTCGCGCAGCTCAACAGAAGCTGAGTACAGAGCCATAGCCACCACAACAGCAGAGGTGATTTGGCTGAAGAGTCTAATGGCAGATCTTGGAGTTACTATGAGTCAGCCAATCACGTTGTATTGCGACAACAAATCTGCTATCCATATCAGCAAGAACCCAATGTTTCACGAACGTACCAAACACCTCGAAATCGATCTGTACTTTGTAAGAGAGAAGGTCGAGGAGGGAGTTATACGGCTGGTGCATATGCGGACCGATTTACAGATTGCAGATATCTTCACCAAGGGATTACATCCTAGGAGGTTGAACTATTTGCTTGGCAAGATGGGAGTGACGGACATACACGACTCCCATCTTGAGGGGGAGTGTGAGCGGAGTAGGAGCAGCTGCATTCCTCAGAACATGGAGAATTGGCAAGGAGAGATGGGCCACGAGCCGGGTTTGAAGTAAGGCTGACCGGATGGTTTACTGAAGAGTGATGGAGGGCCCAAGAGGATGGAGATATTCTCTGAGGATAATTGTGTAAAAGCCAATGCCCCTTCTGTTGGTGCCGCGGAGGTTGTTAGAACGGATGGCAGTGTGGTAGGAGGGTAATTGGTTAGATGGGTAGACTCGAGGTAAATAAAATGATGTATATATATGAGAAACAGAGTAATCTGAAATGGGTGTGTGAAAGATAATAAAAGGGAAGCATGGGTTCTTCTTCTTCTTCTTCTGCTTCTTCTTCTTCCTGGCCTTTCATCTTTCTGGGCGTCTGCTGCTGAACTCACCAGCTTTCAAAGAATAGTCTATCTAGTGATGATATTGGGGTCCCAATTTGCTCATTATGAAGTAGTGAATTTAGATTGCACCATTAGCAATGGGTCCCAATTTGCTCATTGTTTTGTAATTAAACTATCTAGTGATGCTATTGACCACCTCCAATATTCATTTGGTTGGAAGGCTACGGTAGATGAAGGTGGAGCACGTTGTGCCATTACTACTGTTTACGCCCACATGTCTTTAGAGATGAAAGAGTTTATAATGTGTTTGTGTGCAGTTTGAAATGGAGCAATCAAGTAACTTGGAGTATAATGTTACTACTTTTCATAGAGGAGGACCGTATGTACGTTTTTGGTAAGTTTGTTACATATAAAAGGGAAATTGTTTTGTTTGTTTGAATTGATGATGGGAACTAACGTATTCTTTTATTTTTTGGTAAGGAACAATGCGATGAAATTTTAGGAGGTCTAAGTTATTGGAAGGGCCTTTGACTGTAAGAAGATGTCATTAACTTAGTAACTATTTATTGTACATTGTGTTCTAATGAGCCCTGTAAAATGCTTTTAGAAATACGAGTGGATAAAGAAGCGATGGGCAGAACTTCGAAAGAAGACAAAGAGAAATACAAAGTGTTAAATCCTCTCGGCTCGGAGAAGAAAAGCCTTGGGAGGAAATGCAATGATGTAAACTTGTATTAATTGGATTATGCTCATATAAATACGGTTTATGTTCCTAAATTATAATGATGATTAATCTCCATCTTTTGCAGCCATATGTCGAGACAAGATGCAGTCCAAGATGTATGCTGAAACTCCTCCGTTCCTTGAATGAAGAGAAAAAAGACGCGATCAAGGATCTTGGTTTTGGAGGGTTAGTGGAGATGAATTCGAATGGAGTAAAACATGAGTTGTTGACGCACATCATTTTGTGTTTTGATCCCATCTCTAGGGTGATAGTCATATAGACGTAATAGAGCATCGGGTTTCAGCCACGAAATTGTTAGAGTTAACGGGCATTTTGATAGATGGAAAGCAAGTTGTGCTAACTGATTCAACGATAGGAGTGGATGAGAGGTTATTGTCAGGCGGGGATGCATTCTTGGTATCCGTAGAAGATGCTTTGAAGATGATACATGTATTATATATTCTCGGAAGCTTTCTATGTGCATCGACCACCTATCACATTGGGAAAGGCTACATTCATATTGCTTGGGAGTCTAACTTTGTTAGCTTTGTTTGGGCAACGATATTTTTATGGATGCGCTGCCTATTTAATGGTAAGTTTTGTATTTGTGTATGGTTGACGTACTTTTTATGTTATGACGATGCATTTTAATTATTTCCTTTGATTGTTATGTAGTTTTTCTTTGCAAGTAAGTCATGTGTCAGTAGTTTGATCCCGAAGAGGCGTGTTGGGTTCTTACTGGCTAGCTAATTTTGGATGGATTGAAAACTCACTCTCCTTTGGAACAAGATGCAAATTCCAGAGTCGGTGAAGGATCGGGTAATTCAATCATTGGGAAGTAAATTTTTTGCTTTGAATCCCTACAAGTGTGTTGTCAATTGTATGCTTTGTAATTGTTATAACGAAGTCGACTACCGAACACGATGAGTGAGCCTCCTGACGAAGGAAAAGATACAATTGCACAAGAGGACGCACGGGTAGAGGTGAATTCGCCTGCTGATTTGATAGGGAGAGTTGCCACTGTCGAAATCATGGTTTCTGAAATGTCGAAAGAGGTGGGGGTAATTCGTGTTGTTGTATTGGATACGAAGGATATGATGGACAACATTATTCAAGGTCCACGTGCGTTGTTTGAGATTGTATTAGCTTATAAAAAGGAGGATGCTCCTACCAAAGAAGAAGGCATGACGACTAACGTGGGATTTGAAGAGGTTCCCAAAGTATAGGAAGAGCGCGGCGCTAACAGTCCGTACAAGGCACGGATCCGAGTGTCACGAGGCCTGAGACGGGGGGCTTTTTGATTTCCCATGGCATCAATCCCAGTCCAGTGTTCATGGCCCCTTTCTTCTTTCTTCACTTCAGCCGGTATTCTTTCTTCCCAAATTCTGCTACACTTGACTCCCATCGCCATCCAATCACTGGAGGAGTTACTCCGGTGAAGCACATCAAAAGGTGCCAGGACAGGCGGCAATCGAAATCGCGAACTCTTCGTTGCAATACTTTGGCTAACGGTAAATAATTTGATGCCGATTTTCCAAACTTTCATTTGTTGTAAGAGCCTAGGCCGCCGGAGATACTCACCGAGGCATTACAGAAGCCTGGTGGCAACGTCCTGGTAAACTATGACAATGGTTCCCCTGGTTCTGACTGAGATGAATGAAAAGCCTCCACCCAGTTACCATCGAGTAGTGGCTCTACTCGATACTGTCTAGTGTATGTAATCAGGAGTCGGTGTACGAGTTGTTTCCCATTGTGGCTTCTGGAAGTTTCTCTGTTACGGTCATTGGACTTGCTTAGGTTGTTGACCTGTTGCGGCAGGCAGTTATGCAAGGGCAGTTGGTTTGGTCTTCCCATGAGCGTTTGTCCTTCCAACTGCTGATGAGCTGAGAGGATAAACAGGGCCTACTAGTACTCGACTCGATTATGCATGGATTCAGCCCCCCTTTGATGGGCAGCTCAAAAACTCACACTAGAGCACAAGTGCTTGTCGGCACTCGGGTCAGTCTAGATTAACTCGCGCATAGTGGCCTGTGGTTGCGTCATGTAAGGTACACAAGGAGACAGAAGAATATTGTATAAACATGCCCGCCGAAGATTAGTCCAAGGATTTGGGAGACAATCCCAAAGTTAATTTAGCACTTTGTAATGATCATCCATCATCGATTTCATCTATTGTCAATTAACTCTTTTAAGCCATCTCTCTCTTTCTCTGATTATCTTATCACCTTCAAACTGTTGATCCTATGGAGGGAATTAGTATCGTGTCGCCGACCACGTCCCGGATCCGCGAAACTGTCCCCGTGTTCCTGTCGGAGGCCCAGTCAGAATCCCTGGAGAAACAGCTCAAGGCCCTCCAGATCCTGGCCGCGATAACCAAGGTCAGCCCCCAAAACCGGAGCCTCCTCGCCAAATCTGATGGGGCGATACCGACTTTCCTCGCGCTGTTGAAATCCCCTTCCCTTGCAGTCCAGCTCCTCTCGCTTTCAATCCTGTTCAACCTCTCCTTGAACCCTGACCTTAAAGCTGACTCTTGCCGACATGGGAACCATTCATTTGCTGAACTCGATCATCCTCACGGGATCGCACGAGTCGGGCAGGCTCGCAGCCTCTCTCATCTGCAGCCTCGCCATGCTGGACAAGAACAAGGCCAAGTTCGGGGTGGCGGGAACCGTCCAGGCACTGGTGAAGGCAGTTTCCGGGCCTCGTAGCCCAGCATCCCACCACCTGCTAAGTTCCTTAGCAGAGCTCGTGCAGTTCCATGGTAACTGCACTCTTGCCGTGAGGTCAGGGGCTGTCCCCGTGCTCATTGCCCTGGTGGAGAGCACAGACGGCGAGGACCTCGCGGGCACGTCACTAGCAATCCTTGGGCTCCTCGCACGGTTCGAAGAGGGGCTAAACACTCTGCTGAGGACGGACCACTTGGTGAGGTCAATGGTGGAGGTGCTGAAGGGGAGGTGCATGCTGAGCAAGGAAGGAGCAGCGGAGATACTGCTGAGGCTGTTCGACGAAAGCGAGGGGTGCGTGAGGGACGCATTGGGGATAGGGGAGTTCGACACTGTGCTGGCTGATCTGTCGGTGAGGGGGTCGACTAGGGCGAGGGAGAGGGCGGCTCTGCTGATGAGGAAGTTGATGGAGGTGGATTCTGCCTACTCTGATGTTATTTGGTGATCACTTCATCCATCATTTTCATTGGTTCAAACAGAAAAAAGAACAGGATTGCCTTTTTAAATTTATTATGAGGTAAGAAAAACAATCACACTTCTTTTATATTTACTTATCTACTCATGACAATATTTTATTATATGATTAAGCAACAATTAATAATGAGATTGTTGATACATTTGAGTTGGAAGAAGTATGATTAATGGAAGAGAAATTTAACTTTTAAAAAATGGTCTCCTCCTTAAAATAAGAAGTACTTCAACTTCTAAATGTAATTTTGTTTAGGAAAATTCTAAAACCCTCTATCAGAATTTTAACAACTTCCTCCAAATCAAAACTAAAAATAAATAATCTAGAAAATTATTACGGGAAAAAAGTTTAGTAGCTAAACTTGAATTTAAACGTGAAAAGTGTTAATCAGACCTATTGGAAGCCAAATCTTAGAAGCCTTGATCGACCTGCAGTTGAAACGGTTGCGGACTAGACCATGGATGATGCGCTCTCAGCTGCGGAAATGGGAAAAGATAATGACGACGGCGAAACAGAATGCACGAACGAACAAAACGAACGACTTAAACGAAAATGATAAAACTCGGACCGCTAGTGGATACAGCCGAAGCACCACTAGGACTGCCATAAGGGTTGAACGCCACACAATCGGATATAGAAACACAACCGATTATAGAACGCTCGGATAAAATATCGCTACGCTTGGAATCCACCAAATGATAAGAGAAGTTGCGCAAAGTTCTTGCAAGAACTTGACGGCTGTCAAATTTGGATAAAAAGTTCAAAAGGTTCTATCCAAAACCTAAGCACAAGAGTTTTATTTATAGAGGATAAAAAATGGGCTAACCTGAACTCCCCATTCGGCCCAAAATGGTAAAAACCAAATACTACTTAAAACAAATCAAAAAGTAAAACTAAGGAAACTGGGCCTAATGTCGGCTGGCTTGACTTGAAGTCTTCTCGAACTCCCCTTCTCGAGCTCCCAGTCTCTAGCTGATAAATCAACTCGACCACTTCAATAGCGTAAAGGTACTTCCCGCCTCGAGCACTCCTCTCGGCTTGATCTCGACTTGGCCTTGTTCATTCCAACTCGCATCCCTCCCTTTGCTGAAGAAGATTTGTCTTCAAATCAAGGGGCTCTTCATCATCCTCATACAATGCGAGATCATATACGTTGAATGTCGCCGACACTCCATATTCTCTCGGCAAGTCGATCTCGTAAGCATGTTCTTGATCCTCTCGACGACTCACAAAGGACCATCAGCCCTGGGCATGAGCTTGTTCTTCCTTTTTGCTGTAAACTTCTCCTTCCGCAAGTGAACCCAGACAAGATCCCCTGGTTGGAATATTCGCTCCCTTCGTCCACGATTCGCCTTAGACTGGTACTTCTCATTCTGTTGCTCAATAAGGGTTCGAATCTTCGCAAGGAGTTTCAACATCTCTTTAGCTCGTCGAACCGCATCCTTCTCGAGAATACCCTGACTAGGCAGCGGTAACAATTCGATAGGAATCCTCGGGTTGACACCATACACCACTTCGAATGGTGTAGCTCGAGTAGTCGAATGAGGGGCACGATTATATGCAAACTCAGCTTGGGCGAGCCTGATATCCTAATCCTTTTGATTCTTCGACACCATAGTTCGAAGTAGGCTTCCCATAGTCCTATTCACGACCTCAGTTTGCCCTATCTGTCTGCGGATGACAAGTGGTGCTGAATAAAAGCTTTGTCCCGAGTTTGTACCAAAGTGTCTTCTAGTAGTAGCTCAAGAACTTGGCATCTCGATCCGACTCTACTGACAATGGGATCCCATGCGGACGAACGATCTCTCGAAATAAAGATATGCTACATGAGAAGCATCTTCTGTCTTCCTGAAAGTAATAAGGTGAGCCATCTTCGAAAACCGATCCATAACAACCATGATCGAGTCCTTCTGTCGTTGTGTTCAGGGCAATCCAAGGACGAAATCCATGCTCACATGCTTCCATGGACGTTCAACTACGGGCAATGGTGTGTAGAAACCTTGGGGCTGGACGTGACTCTTTGCGCGTTGACAGGTTGCTCAACGTCGGATCAACTTGTGTATGTCCTTAGCCATTCGAGGCCAGTAAAAATGCTCCTGAAGCATCTCGAGAGTTTTCTCGACTCTAGGTGACCAGCGAGTCCTCCTCCATGTACCTCTCGAATAAGATGCTCTCGAACGGAACTTCGAGGAATGCATAACTTAACGCCTCTAAATAGGAAGCCATTAGACAGAAGATAATGCTCAATAGGCTTCTCGAGACATCCATTATACACCTTTTCGAAGTCTTCATCTCTTGAGTATAACTCTTTTAACATCTCGAATCCGATCAACTTCGATTCCATTCTGGCCATAAGAGTTGATTTTCTCGACAACGCGTCTGCTATGACATTCTTCACTCTGGACTTATGCTTCAAGACGAAGTGAATGACTGGAGAAATTCCACCCACTTTGCAAGTCGGTTAAGCTTCGCTTGCTCATTGATATGCTTCAAAAACTCATGATCAGTATGAAGAACGAACTCCTTAGGCATCAGATAATGACTCCATGTCTCGAGTGTACGAACGATAGCTTAAAACTCCTTATCGTAGGTCGAGTAATTCAGTCGAGATCCATTTAACTTTTCGCTGAAGTAAGAAACTGGTCGACCCTCTTGCAATAATACGCCTCCAATCCCTACTCCTGAGGCGTCACACTCGACTTCAAAGACCTTCTCGAAGTCAGGGAGTGTCAATACAGGCACCTCACACAAACGACTCTTGAGCAACTCAAAACTAGATTAAGCAGCGGAGTCCACTCGAAATTCATCCCCTTCAAACACTCCGTCATCGGGGCTACGATCGAACTGAAGTCCTTGATAAATCTCCTAGTAGAATTATGCTAGGCCATGAAAGCTCCAGACATCATGAGCTGTCTTGGGAATTGGCCAATCTCGAATAGTAGCAACTTTACTCTCATCCACCTGTATTCCGTCTCTCGAGATGACGTATACCAAAAAGACAATTTTGGAAGTCGAGAACTCGCACTTCTTGTTGTTCCCGAATAGATGTTGCTCCCTCAACTTATCGAACAACTGTCTAATGTGGTGAATGTATTCCTCCTCACTGCGGCTATATACAAGAATATCATCAAAATAAACAACCACGATTCCCGATGAAGGGACGAAACACCTGGTTTATCAGCCGCATGAAGGTGCTCGGCGCATTCGAGAGACCAAACGGCATAACCATCCACTCATACAAGCCGAATTTGGTTTTGAAAGCCGTCTTCCACTCATCTTCTTCCTTCATCCGAATCCGGTGATAGCCACTTCGTAGATCCACCTTCGAAAGTACAGTCGACTCATGCAACTCATCGACCATGTCATCAAGTTGAGAAATGGGAAATCGATACTTGACGATGTTCTTATTGATTGCTCGACTGTCGACACACATCCGCCATGAACCATCCTTCTTGGGAACCAAGATTGTGGGAACGGAACACGGGTTGAGGCTCTCTCGAACAAAACCTCGTTCGATAAGCTCATTGACTTGTCGCTGCAGCTCTCTTGCCTCGTCGGGATTGCATCGATACGCAGGTCGGTTAGGCAGCGACACTCCAGGAATGAGGTTGATCTGATGTTGTATGTCCCTCAACGGAGGAAGTCCTCTTGACATCTCTTCAGGAAACACATCCTCAAATTCTTGTAAAAGTGCTCGAACTCGAGGGGACATAGTCGAAGCCTGCTCTTCTCCTGCCTCGAACAACATCAACATGTATACATACTTCTCCTCGTGAATATCTCGAGTCAACTCCACCAATTTCGAACTGTCTTCTCGAGTTTGATCTCGAGACGACGGGTTGGTTGAGTGGTTAAGGGAAGTAGAGTAATCTTTCTCTGATAGAGAGTGATGAAATACGTACTCTTGTACCCATCATAAACTGCTCGACGATCATATTGCCACGGTCTTCCCAATAACAGGTGACACGCGTCTATCTGAACTACATCGCAAGTCACCGTGTCCTTGTAGCTTTGACCAATGCTCAACGAAACCAACACCTACTTAGTCACCCTTAGATCACTCCTCGGGGTCTATGTTGAATACGGTTTTAATGATGAGCCTTGACCTTCTATGTAACAGAAGTCAAACATCTACTCTACAGAAGCTACTCACGTTGAGAACTTTTTGTAAGAAATATTTTTGTGATTAATTGATTGGTTAATGATTAATTAATCACGAAATGATTAAGATTTTGATCAAGATATTATCTAATCAATTTAAACCGATTACGTTTGCAAACAATCCCATTAGGGACAATATTTTCTATTGAACAAAATATAATCTTCTATTTATAGCAAGGTTCTGTAAGGTTGTCTACAACCTTCTGTGGTGTTATACGACCACCATATGACCTATATTTGGGATGTCAATCATTACCATCTACCTAGATACATTTATTTTAGTGTCTTGAACAGAATGGCATCGGTCTTTATCAATTTGGAAGTTAATCTTCGATTATTTCCATTTACTAGAGGTTGCTGACCAGATTCAGCCAGAACCTTCTGTAGCGCAGTATACTTGGGAATTCTATCATATCTAAATCTTAAAATGATATGAATTGATTACCTAAATGTATATATGCATGGGAGTGACGTTTTTGTTAATTATTTATTTTATTTTATCCGATTGCTCGGTTTCCTTGTTTTGCAGAAGGCTGATCGTGCAATTTTTTATTCTTTCACTAAGATAATTCCTGTATAAATAAAGATACTCAGCCACGAATCTCTAGAGTAACTTTTTCATTAATTTCTGAGAGCGTGTGCTGAGAGCTTGTATCCTGTTTGTTCGAGTTTGAGTTAGTCACACGAGGAGCGTTAGCTGTAGAAGCTGCATCGTTGGTGAAATCTTCCGGGAGAGTGACTCGGGGGTCACGACGGTCTCGGTTAGAAGCTGCAGGAGACGTTGGTGGAGGCGTGCGGCAGGTTGCTGGCGTGGCCAACGTGCAGTGGGCTGCAGAGAAGGGCTGAACCCTGGGAGCACAGAAGGTGAGGGACTAACCAGCTTCTGTGGTGTAGCGTTCTGTGTGCAGGAACCTAGGATAGAGGCTGCTGTTTGCCTGTGTGGGGTTTGCCATGTGCTTGCGCAGGGTGCTGCGTGCTTGTGTAGGGTATGCTACGTGCTTACGTGGAGTTCGCCACGTAGTCGCTATCTCGAGGAGAACGTGCAGGTCGTGTGGAGCCGCCAGAGGGAAAATCCATCCTTAGACAGGGGACGCTGTCTGCTTGCGTAGGGTTCGCTACGAGCTCGCGTGGGGTACTCAACGAAGTCGTTGTCCTTGAGGGGATTGTGCATTGGTTACCTTGTTAGTCACTGTAGTACAGAACCTTACGGATTGTGCTTTGATAACTAGTAACCTGTAGTACAGAACCTTACGGTTTGTGCTGTAGAAGGTACACATCCTTGGTACAGAATCTTACGATCTGTGCTTTACAACTAAGTCATATTTGATACAGAACCTTTTGGTCTGTAAAGGGTTAACATCTTTAGTACATAACCTCTTTGGTCTGTGCTATAAAACCAAGTCTTCTCTGATACAGAACCGTCTGGTCTGTAGAGGGTTGACATCTTTGATACAGAATCTTACGGTCAGTGCTTTGAAACCAAGTCATCTCTCGTACATAACCATTTAGGTCTGTGCTATAGAGGGTTGACACATTTTGTACAGAATCTTTTGATTTGTGCTATAGAGGGTTGACACATTCGGTACAGAACCTTCTGGTCTGTGCTATGAAACTTACTCACTCTAGTACAGAACCTTCTGGTCTGTGCTTTGCCACTAAGTCTTTTGTGGTGTAGAACCTTCTGGTCTGTGCTATAAAACGTCTATCTATTGATCGTCTTCTGTAATTGTTATGAAGTGAAATTTGAGTGAATACCATCCAAATTCTAGGTGAAGAGTGGACGTAAGCAAGTTGTTGAACCACTATAAAAAGTCTTGTATGCATCAAACAAATCGTGCAATCACATTCGTACGTTCTGTCTTACGGAAACCTGTCTCTACGGTTCTGTTTTACAAAAGCTTCCTTCCGCTGCGGGGTTTGTCGAAGAAGTGTTAAATATTCATAATTGGATTATAACACTAATCCAACCCCCGCTTAGTGTAACAATTGGTATTAAAGCGGGTTCCAACTGTAGCTTAACCGCTTGTTGTAGATCTACTGAATCTCATACCAGTTACACGCTCTTCTCTGCAGAAGCTTTTGTCTCTGCGATTGTCATCTAATTAGATTACATTTGAATCTGTTTGGATTATCTCAATTGGTATTCTTGTTATGGTTATCAGTAACTTGATTACCTAAAGAACGAGATTTACTTCCACAGAAGCTTTAAGCTCTGTAAAAAAATCATTCGTTACTATTCTGTAGAAGCTTGCGCTCTATCAGAATTCAACTTCTATTACACAGAAGCTTTAAGCTTTGTGAAAATCTATTCGCTACTATTCTGTAGAAGCTTACATTATATCAGAATCAAGTTGCTAACCCACAGAAGCTTTAAGCTCTGTAAAAAATCATCGCTACTAGTATGTAAAAGCTTACGCTCTATGAGAATCCAGTTGCTATTCCATAGAAGCTTTAAGCTTTGTGAAAATCCATTTGCTACTATTATGTAGAAGCTTATGTTCTATTAGAATTCAGTTGCTATTCCACAAAAGCTGTAAGCTCTGTGAAAATTTGTTTGCTACTAAACTGATGTCAACAGAAGCTTGCGCTCTGTTTGAATACATCGTCTAGTATAAGGTTTCTATCCAACAGAAGCTTTTATCTTCTAGTCTCTTCTCTACGGTTGGCATCTTAGTTCTGTGCTGCAAAAGCCTGTTGCTCTGCTAGAATTCAACAACTGCCATCAATAGAAAAATTTCAGATTTCTCATACTGACACTCATGCTCTGTTTAATAGAGGCTTGATTGTTGGCTTGACAACTGATTTCTACCCAACAGAAGCTTGTTGAGGTTCTATACTATAATCATTACCTTTCTGTTCTATAGAAGCGTAACACTCTATACGAATTGAACTAATTGCTGATAACTACCATGTACCAAAACCATATGTTGGGAATCCTCCCATTTTTTATGGTAAGAATTTTACCTATTGGAAAATTCGAATGAGTGCATTTGTAAATGCTATTGACGATGACTTATGGTCCTATAAAGATGATGGTCCACCTTCTATACCAGAGAACCAACAAAATGATCGAGATGGTCGTCCCACACGGGAATACCTCAAGATCAAATGACTCATTAAGATGGCAAAGTATCTAATGTTTAGTGCTATGTCAAAAAGTGAATTCGTGAAAGTTTCTACTTGCACTTCGGGCAAGGAAATCTGGGATAAGCTTGTCACCATGTACGTTGGGACAAACCAGATAAGAGAAACTAAGGTGAACTTCTTGATTAATCAATATGAAAATTTTACTATGAAGGCTGGTGAATCTGTAGAACAGATGTTCCAGAGACTCAACCTCCTAGTTGATGCCTAAACACATCTAGGCAAACACTATAAAAATTCTGAGCTAGTTCGAAAGGTTCTGCATACTCTACCCAAATCTTGGGAAGCCAAGAAAACGGCTATAGAGAAAGCTAAAGACCTCTATACTCTTCGACTAGACCAGTTAAAGAGCTCCTTAATATCATATAGATGGGAAAAATCTTTCAGCCTGATACAAAGAGAGCAATAGCTTTCAAAGCATCAGAAGAACCAACAGAAGGTTCTGATGTTGAAGCAGAAGCTGACTCGGATGATGAACTCGCACTGATAGCTAAACGCCTTCTGCGGTTCACCTCCAAGAAACGCTTCATTAAGAGAAGCCAAAATCGTGATAAGCAAGTTGATCCTAAAATGGCCACATGCTTTGAATGCAAAAAGAAAGTGCATTACAAAACAGAATGTCCCTTATTTAAAGAAAAGGAGAAACGTTCTCCACGGTATAAGTCCAAGAAAGCAATGGCTGCTTGGGCAGATCTTGATGATTCTAGTGATGAGGAAGAAGAAGCACCAATGTGTCCTACTGCTCACACAAAAACTCAAAATGAAATTCATACTTGCTTTCAAACAGAAGCTGTTGAAAGTGAATGGTATCTGGATGGTGGATGCTCCAGGCACATGACCGGAGATCCATCCAAATTCTCTCAACTGACTCTACAGAATGGAGGGTCTGTTAAATTTGGTGACAATAGCAGTGGCTCTATCATCGGTAAAGGTACCATTGGAAGTCCCGACTCCAAGGTCATAAATGAGGTTCTTCTGTTAGTCACAGAACTCAAGCATAATTTGCTGAGCATTAGCAGCTTTGTGACAAAGGTTATACAATAACTTTCGATCAAGATAAGTGTTCTGGTATCCTAGACAATGAAGTTCGCTTCATTGGAAATCGGAGAAGGAACATCTATACCTTGACACATGAGAGCTTCTGTACTACAGAAACTGCCTTCTGTCTGTCAAAGATGAGAGCCATCTGTGGCATAGAAGGTTGGGACACTCCAACTTTAAATTGTTATCCAAGCTTACGAGAAAAGAATTGGTGAAAGGTTTACCTAACATCAGATTCAAGCAAGATAGCTTCTGTGAATCATGTTCTCTTGGAAAACAAACCAAATCTTCATTTAAGTCTAAGAATGAAGTTTCTACTACACAGCCTCTTGAACTTCTACATATGGATCTATTCGGACCTACTAGAGTTCAAAGTATTGGTGGTAGAAGGTACTGTCTAGTTGTAGTAGATGACTACTTTAGATACACGTGGGTTAAATTTCTAACTCGCAAAAGCGATGCTTTCTAAAATTTCATACTAGCTAAGAAATTACAGAATGAAATTGGATCTTCTATAAAGACATAAGGACGGATCATGGTATTGAGTTTGAAAACCATGACTTCGCTACCTTCTGTGACGAAAATTGTATCGATCACAATTTTTCCGCACCACATACTCCTCAACAAAATGGAGTAGCAGAAAGGAAAAATAAAAAACTTATAGACATGGCTAGAACCATGATTTGTGAGAGCAATGCTCCACAGAACCTTTGGGTAGAAGCAGTTAACACAGCCTGCCACATCTCTAACAGGGTTCTACTTAGACCCATACTAAAGAAAACTCCCTATCAACTATACAAGGAGAGGAAACTAAACATTTCCTATTTTCATGCCTTTGAAAGTCCATGTTTCATCTTGAGACCTTCTAAGGACAATCTAGGAAAATTTGAAGCGAAGACAGATGAGGGTATTTTTCTTGGATACTCTTCGTCTAGCAAGCATATAGAGTCCTAAACAAAAGGACATCTACTATAGAGGAGTCCATTAATGTAAAAATTAACGACTCACCCACAGAAGATACTACAAAACCTGTAATATCTTTTGAACATATAGAAATTTCTTTAGAACCTAGAAGGTTCTCCAGAACATTCACCTTCTACGAAAGAGATGGGTGAACCCTCTGTTCATGAATTTAAAAATGATCCTGAACAAACAAATGATAATTATGAAGAAACTTCTCAGAATAATCAAAATGATTTTAGAACACCTGCTCTATATCAAAAACGGCATCCTATTGACCAAGTCATAGGAGACATCAATAGTGGTGTACAAACAAGACGTTCTGTTATTAATAGTGGTGTACAGATAAGACATCCTATTGACCAAGTCATTGGAAACATCAATAGATGCTTTTTCCAATACGGTCTATTGCGTAGAATCCATCAACACAGAACACTAATTGGCTGATATCTTCACTAAGCCTCTCGATAAAGAAAAGTTTTTCTTTTTCAGAAGGGAATTAGGAATCTGTCATCCCTTATGACGTCTTACATAAGACAAAAGAAATTTAAGTAAGTAGAAACTTACTACAAAAAGTACAAACATCTGTACACTTCACTACAGAAGGTACAAATATCTATACACTTCATACAGAAGGTACAAACATTTGTACCCTACACAACATAAGGTACACACCTGTACACTTTACAATAGAAGGTTGATTTCAGCTTTTTACTCAATAGAAGTTATAACAAATTGTATACCTAAAACACGAAATTAAATTCGAATAAGGCTCCAAGACTTGTCTGGAAGCTCAATTAGGGAATATATTATTATTATATTTTCCAAATAAGTTATGTAAGCTTTCTGAAATAGAAGCTACACAGAAAGTTAAACCTTCTACGACTTCATTGTCGCTCTCCTCTGTTTAGGAGAAGCTTGTAACAGCTACTGCACCTTCTGCTCGACCCTCTGCAGCTAAAGCATCTGCTGTACAGAGACGACCCAAATCATCTAATGAAGGGTCTCTCCCCTCGAACTTGAACCGCTTTCCTCAAGGAACTTCAGCAACAAGCTGTAGCCAATGGGGAAGACATCCGCGTCCTCAGCGAATGGTCATTGACCTCAGTCGCTTGGTGGAATGCCAGGGAGAGTATCTGTGCAACAAACTTGAAGAGGACCCCTTTGAGGAGGAGGAATAAACTCTTATGTTGCCTGACTTCTCTAATATTATGCACTTTTGGTTAGACCAAAAACTGATTTTCAATAGTCTAATGAATTGTAATAAGTGCCACTTTGTTGGACACATCTTTTGCATTATGGTTTTGAACTTTCTGTCTTACCTTCTGCACTATATAACCATACCTTCTGCACAATGGTTTTGAACTTTTTGTCTTACCTTCTGCACTATATAACCATACCTTCTGCACAATGGTTTTGAACTTTTTGTCTTACCTTCTGCACTATATAACCATACCTTCTGCACAATGGTTTTGAACTTTCTGTCTTACCTTCTGCACTATATAACCCTACCTTCTGCACAATGATTAATTAATCACGAAATGATTAAGATTTGATCAAGATATTATCTGATCAATTTAAACCGATTACGTTTCCAAATAACCCCATTAGGAATTATATTTTCCATAAAAGGAAATATAATCTTCTATTTATGGCAAGGTTATGTAAGGTTGTCTACAACCTTCTGTGGTTTTAAACTACCATCATATGACTGTTATTTGGGATGTCAATTATTACCATCTGTCTAGATACATTTATTTTAGGGTCTTGAACAGAATGTCATCGGTCTTTATCAATTTGGAAGTTAATCTTTGATTATTTCCATTTAAAGAAGGTTGCTGACCAGATTCAGCCAGAACCTTCTGTAGCGCAGTATACTTGGGAATTCTATCATATCTAAATATTAAATGATATGATTTGATTACCTAAATGTATATATGCATGATAGCTACATTTTTGTTAATTAATTATTTTATTTTATCTGATTGCTCGGTTTCCTTATTTTGTAGAAGGCTGAACGTACAATTCTTTATTCTTTCACTTAGACAATTCCTATATAAATAAAGACACTCAGCCACGAATCTCTAGAGTAACTTTTTCATTAATTTCTGAGAGCGTGTGGTGAGAGCTTGTATCCTGTTTGTTCGAGCTTGAGTTAGTCACACGAGGAGCGTTAGCTGCAGAAGGCTGCATCATTGTGAATTCTTTTGGGAGAGTGACTCGGGGGCCACGAGGGACTCGGTTGGAAGCTGCAAGAGACGTTGGTGGAGGCGTGCGGCAGGTTGCTGGCGTAGCCAACGTGCAGTGGGCCGGAGAAAAGGGCTGAACCCCGGGAGCACAGAAGGTGAGGGACTAACCAGCTTCTGTGGTGTAGCGTTCTGTGTGCAGGGACCTAGGACAGAGGTTGCTGTCTGCCTACATGGAGTTCGCCACGTAGTCGCTATCTCGAAGAGATCGTGCTGGTCGTGTGGAGCCGCTGGAGGGAAATCCATCCTTGGACAGGGGACGTTGTCTGCTTGCGTAGGATTCGCTACGTGCTCGCGTGGGGTACGCCACGTGCTCGCGTGGGGTACGCCACGAAGTCGTTGTCCTTGAGGGGATTGCACATTGGCTACCTTGTTAGTCACTGTAGTACAGAACCTTACGGTCTGTGCTTTGATAACTAGTTACCTGTAGTGCAGAAACTTACGGTCTGTGTTGTAGAAGGTTGACATCCTTGGTACAGAATCTTACGATCTGTGCTTTACAACTAAGTCATCTCTGATACAGAACCTTCTGGTCTGTAGAGGGTTGACATCTTTGGTACCGAACCTCTTTGGTCTGTGCTATAAGACCAAGGCTTCTCTGATACAGAACCGTCTGGTTTATAGAGGGTTGACATCTTTGGTACAGAACCTTACACTCTGTGCTTTGAAACCAAGTCATCTCTAGTAAGAACCTTTTAGGTCTGTGCTATAGAGGGTTGACACATTTGGTATGGAATCTTTTGATCTGTGCTATAGAGGGTTGACACATTCGGTACAGAACCTTCTGGTTTGTGCTGTGCAACTTACTCACTCTAGTACGGAACCTTTTGGTCTGTGCTTTGCCACTTAGTCTTCTGTGATGCAGAACCTTCTGGTCTGTGCTATAAAAGGTCTATTGTTGATCATCTACTGTAATTGTTACGAAGTAAAATCTGAGTGAATACCATCCAAATTCTGGGTGAAGAGTGGACGTAAGCAAGTTTTTGAACCATTATAAAAAGTCTTGTGTGCATCAAACAAATCGTGCAATCACTTCCATACGTTCTATCTTACAAAAACTTATCTCTACGATTCTGTTTTACAGAAGCTTTCTTCCGCTGCGGGGTTTGTCGAAAAAGTGTTAACTATTCATATTGGATTATAACACTAATTCACCCCCCTCTTAGTGTAACAGTCTGTTTTTCCCTCAAACTCAGGAATGTCTACTCGCATATTAATGGGTCGCGCGGGTTGACGTTCTCGAGTTTACCTTAATGGACTCTCCTCGTCCTGAGTTGATCTCCTAGGACTCTCCGCGTCCTCAAAGTATCAAGGAGATTGTGGTTCAGGTTACCTCCTTTCTCCCAGGAGCTGCTGCATCTGATGACGTTGCTCTCCAATCTCCTGTACTAAATGAGCCGAACGGGCCTCCTCTAACGTAATCCCACGTCGGACTCTATTCGCCATCACCTTACGCTCAACAACAGATTTACACTCTACGACAACCACCGCTCTCAAATAACACAGGGCACAACACAACCTTGCGCACTCAACAACCCAGTGCTGTACAACAACCGGCACTCTCAACACCCAGCGGTCCAACAACCGTGTGCTCTGATACTAACTGATGCACTCTCAGCCGTGGAAACGGGACAACATAACGATGATGGCGAAACGGAACGCACGAAACGAACGACTTAAACGAGAAGGATAAAACTCGGACTGCCGCTGGATAAATCCGAAAGCACCACCAGGACTGCCACGAGGGTTGAACGCCATACAATCGGATACTAAACACAACCGATTATGGGAACGCTCGGATAAAATCTCGCCACGCTTGGAATCCACCAAACGATAAGAGAAGTTACACAAAGTTCTTGCAAGAACTTGACGGCTGCCAAATTTGGATAAAAAGTTCAAAAGGTTCTATCCAAAACCTAATCACAAGAGTCCTATTTATAGAGGATAAAAAATGGGCTAACACTAACTCTCCATTAGGCCCAAAATAGTAAAAACCAAAAACTAATTAAAACAAGTCCAAAAAGTAAAACTAAGGAAACTGGGCTTGATGTCGGCTGGCTCGACTTGAAGTCTTCTCGAGCTCCCGGTCTCGAGCTGATAAATTAACTCAACCACTTCAATTGCCTGAAGGTACTTCTCGTCTCGAGCGCTCCTCTCGACTTGGCCTTGTTCATTCCAACTCGCATCAGTGGAGCCGTTGATTACACCCATCTATGGTCGCAGGTGTAAGGTTCTTACTATTATTAAATTATAAAAATTAATGCCATTCTCTTTTAACTCCATACCCAAGTTATAACTTAAGGAAAAAATGACATATATTATATATGTGTAGGAGTAAAATTACAATTTCATTTACAATGACTAGGCCTTTATAATCTAAATGATGACATAAACTAAAACACACGAATACAAGGCTTGCTCATTCTCTATAAAATCTCTCAATAAGCACAACGCAATGACATTAGTACAAACTGGGTACTGGGACCCATTCTTGCATTAAGTGACCTAATCGATCTTTTCACCCTTTTATTCACCAAGGAGAGGTATGACACTCATCCGATCCTCTTCTTTACTCGCATTCAGGGACAAGAATATCATCAACTAGTCCCCTCATTTACACGCACTCCCTTATTTACACATAACCTAATCGATCTTTTCACCCTTTTATTCACCAAGGAGAGGTAAGACACTCATTCGATCCTCTTCTTTACTCGCATTCGGGGACAAGAATACTATCAACTGGTCCCCTCATTTACATGCACTCCCCCCTATTTACACGCACTCGAGAGCGGGAATCTCATCATCCGGTCCCTTCATTAACCACATATGCACACGCATAAATGCTTTGTTACATCATCATCATAGTCCGCAAGGCACACATGCACATAAAGTCACTTCCTTTTCCCCTTCATCCTCACCTATGCTCACATACGCATACAAGTTACTTCCTTTCCTTTTACTCCACTAATAACTTACGCACACATGTAAAGGCGCTTCTTTTCCTCATCATCATCACCAATAACTCGTGTACACACGTAAAGTCACTTCTTTTCCCTCAGCATCATCACTAACAACTTATCAAGCATGTACGTAACATCACAAAATCACTAGGCTACAAGTAATATGGTCAGTAACCACACGTAAGGGTGAGAAGGGAGGAGAATGCACCTCGCTTTGCGCCTTTCACTCTCCCCTCCGTTTTCCTTCTTCACTCGGGACCATCTGCACGGATCTCCTCCTCGATCGTTCTTACTTTCCCTTCTCCTCCCTCCTGTTTCTTTCTCGCTTTCCCCTTTCTCCACCTTCTCTTTTCTCCTTTTTGCCTCCTCCCCCGATGCCTCCTCCTTTCAACTTCCAAGGGGCGGAGTTTATTTGGGGCTTGAGGAAGTAACGTGGCCTCCTTTCCCATTACTTAATAATAAATTTTAATTTTACTTATTAATTTTCAAAGCTTGCTCCACAAGCTTAGAATAGTAACCCCACATGTCACTCCTTGATTACGTACATGTCAACTCATAACTTGCTCGACAAGTTTTGACCTTTCATATTGGTCAATTCATACATGTTGTTCTTTGTATCGTACATGTCAACCACGATATCACGCATTTAGCCATGATATTGTATATGTCAATGTTCGTCATTTATACATACACATACTATCGCTCATACTGCTCAATGATTACGCGTTATATTTATAACGACACACCGTTTTGAACTCATTTAAACGCCACAATCAACATACTCGTAACGAGTATTCCACGTCTCAGCACTTCGGAATACCTTACATTATCCTTATCAAACTCCTTGTACCCTTTATTATTGTTAAATAGACGGGTCATTACATTCTTCCCCCCTTAAGGGAATTTCGTCCTCGAAATTACATCTTAATCTTTGTTCTTATAACCAAGTAACTGTTTTTTTTATTTTCTTTCATCTTTGTCAATCCTTTCTGGTCCATTTACGGGAATAGCTTATCGAATATCTTCCTTTTATGTTTCTCAGTTCTTCTTTATGGGTGCTTTCACGCACAATACTCTTTGTATCTTATTACCTCTAGCTACGGCACATTTGTGTCATTCATATCTCACTTGGCTATAATTTGATATTCAATCTCTATGTATAGTTTCACCATATTACTTTCACGGTCTCAAGATATCATTTCCTTTTTTTTTCTCTTTTCATTTGTACTCATTAAAATCTACCGCTATCATGTTAAACATTCACAAGTGGAACATTGTGGTCTTGACGAGTTAAGCCCTTTCTCAACTCTTCATCACCACACATTTTATACTCAAGTGATTCACCCACTTGTATTATCCTAAACCAGGTTTAACACCTTTGAGCTCATTCCATCAACCATTAATAAAAAAATGTCCCTCAATCGAAAAAACTTCTTTGACAACCTTAAATGATCCTTAGGTCGTCCCGGGCGGAGTAACATCCTTGAATTCATAGTTGTCATCCTTTACAACTAACACTTATAAAGCCTTTCTCATCACATAATTCATGACAGAGTTTACTCATATCTCAATTGAAATTCTCATTGATCCTAGCCTTTTTATAAGAGGTAAAAGTTTCCAAATCGACTCTCTTCTTCGAGGGTCTCCTTCCCCTTTTTACTTACCACCAACTCTACATCATGTCATTCTCTTTCATCAATTGATTCTTATGTGCGTTACAAGCTATTGGCCTCATTAATTTCATCATAGCTCAATTAAACATTTCATCCCCATATATCATATTTGGCTAAATCTCATGATGCTCACGACATTCGAGATTTCAAGTACATTTCCCATTCATCCAAAACTCAATATCACACAGAGTTCCCACTTATTCCCTTCATCATATTACTTAGCAATCCTTCGCAACTGCTATAAAGTCATAACATAATTAGTTTTAAGTCGAGCTCGCCCCAAAACGGCTATGACACTCTAGCTTCATAGCATTCCACCCTTATACTCATGACTCCATACACCTTTTTGTTGAATCTAAGATCATCTCTATTCACTCTTTCTCTTCAAAGAGTCACTTCATCCATCCGACAATCATTTCAGACTTATTCACGCACACTGACATATTTCAGGTATTCAACATAATTTTATTCCTTTCCACTTTCTCATACTAATTTTTTACATTCCTCTCATATTACGGAAACATCTCTTTCATAAATATATCATACGAGGTTTTATCTATACATGCCTCCATATGGTGTGAACTGGTTCTCAAGGATTCTCAAAACCCAATCGATGTTCTTTTCTCGTCACTTGCATTTGTCATTCAAGCCTTCACATACTTATAGATATGTTAAACAACTCGTCCAATCTCATAGCAAAGACCACATACAAGAGTTATAGGTATATGTCCAATAACACATGACTACACACCACATTGTAGTCCATGATCTTCTCCTATCCTTTAACACATGTAGAAGCCATTTTCAACATAGTTCAAACATATTCAAGTAACTTATCGTAGAGTCATAACCATAATTATTTATCGTTAAACGAATCATCATGGTTCCTACATGGAGCCTATCAGGAGTAGAACATCATTGTCAATTGTCATTCCGCAACATTTTAGTATCATTCCTGTAATGATCCTTTAGAACATAATCACTTGTTATGCTAAAATATCACTTACCCTACCCATCCATTTGTCGCCTTATTCTTCATGTCTTGCTCATGGCTGTGCCTACATGTAGCTGTCATAACACACATAGCTACTCAAGTAAATTCACCCTGGTCTAACGAAACTTCACTCAAATCTTAAGGAGTGTATCTTAAACCATCAAGGACTTCCACATTTCTGTTCCCATCATCTATTCATACATGGACATCACATAAGTAATTCAAATCAATCTTCAACTCCAAATCATAGAAAATTCAATTGCGTCCATACATGCACAACTACATTTCAGAGTCACCATATCCTTCACCGGAGGATGAGTGGTGCGCCATTCTCATGCATTCCTCAAGTCACATGTCTGTTCCATATTAGCCTTTATGGTCGCGGGTTTCATCTACCCCAATCGATGTGGTTCTAGTCTCATCCACTTTCATTACGTAAGACCCAATCTCATTTGTCCTCCCACTTACTTTCACCTTGGATTACCACAAGATGCTTATGCGCACTTAGTTTAGTATGTTGTCAATTCTTCCTTCCTGTACTAAATATACCTCGTCCTTGTTCATCATGTTCGCGAGGTGTTAGGGTGTACTTGACATGAGGCGGCATTCAACAGTGGCAGTAGGCAGCAGCAGAGAATGAACCTTGATCGTTTTCAAACCATCATGGACTTCCACATTTCCGTTCCCATCATCTATTCATACATGGACATCACATAAGTAATTCAAATCATCTTCAACTCCAAATCATAGAGAATTCAATTGCGTCCGTACTTGCACAACTACATTTCAGAGTCACCATATCCTTCACCGAAGGATGAGTGGTGCGCCATTCTCATGCATTCCTCAAGTCACATGTTTGTTCCTTATTGGCCTTTATGGTCGCGGGTTTCATCTACCCCAATCGATGTGGTTCTAGTCTCATCCCCTTTCGTTACGTAAGACCCAATCTCATTTGTCCTCTCACTTACTTTCACATTTGATTACCACAAGATTCTTATGCGCACTTAGTTTAGTATGTTGTCAATTCTTCCTTCCTGTACTAAATATAGCTCGTCCTTGTTCATCATGTCTGCGACGTGTTAGGGTGTACTCGACATGAGGCGACGTTCGACAGTGGCATTGGGTAGCAGCAGAGAATGAACTTTGTGGCGGTAGACAGTGTTGTCAGCAATAGAGAATGAACCTTGTGGCAGTAGATGGTGTTGGTAGCAGAAGAGAATGAACCTTGTGGTGGTTGGCAGCAACAGAGAATAAACTTTGTTGGTGAGTAAGCAAGCACATCAATAACCCTGGACGAGCAGGGCAAGGCAGCAATAACCCACGAGTATGGCAGGACAACAAAAACCTTGGACGGGCAAGGCATGACAGCAACAACCTTGGACGATCAACCCTAGGTGAAGACAAGTACACAAACAGGTATTAAATGAGCAGGTAAAGAACCATTGACGAATAAGCAAGGACAGCAGCAGGTGTAAAGAGCCCTTGATGAATAAGCAAGGGCAGCAACAGGTGTAAAGAGCCCATGGCGAACAAGCAAGGGAAGTAGCAGGTGTAAAGAACCTTTGGCGAATAAGTAAGGGCACTAATAGGTAAGGAAAATCCTAAAGAACCCTGGGCGAGCAGCAAGTCAAAGGGCAATGGTTGGTAAATCGAGACAAGGGTAGAAACGAACCCTAGACGAGATCGAGACAAGGGCAAGGTCACCGAGGGGAGCAGACTTCCCTATGTCCCATCATCGACCTTGCAATGATACCATGTAAAAGGCTATAGGAAAAATACATTGTGTGTGTATTATTATTCAACGCATAAGTACACGTCAACGAGTTGCTTTACGTTGGCATTGTAGATCAGGAGCCCGAACTGGTTGAACTCAACCTGGACCTTCTCTTTCTTGAACTCATCGTTCCATTGAAGATGACCTCCATGTCATCAAAGCCGCAAGAACCCGAGTATCCCCTCAATCACGCCCTATATAAGCTCAGTGACGTGGACAAAGTTCATACATCGACTTTTATTGGACACGAGTGAGGCTTATACTCAATAATATTTTTCTAAGTATCTTAAAATCACAGTTTGAAACAATGAAAAATTTTACTTTCATAGTTAACGGCGTCCCAAAACATATTTATGGAGTTTCAAAATTACAACCATATTTCGTAAATATTTTACGAACTAAGGTAAGCATGTACAAACCTTAATGAAGAGAAGCCCATGATTTGAAGAACAAAATGACGACAACAAGAATTTGAATGGTTTAAGCCAACGTTATTAAAAGCGCGCATAAAGCACCTAGGCCAGCCCCGCCCTTGATCGTTAGAGCGCCATTAAAGAAGCAGTCCTAAGGTGCACGCCATGGACTTAGGTGTCGGGCCCAACGGTTGGCTGGGGTTGAAAATAAAAACCCTTACTCTCCCTTTCCCTAACCTTATTAGTTGTATCCCCCTCCTTTCCCCGCTTCGATTTCAATCAGAGGCAGTGTCGAGTTTTAGGGTTTGTGTTTTGTCGATTGGGCATCTATCTATGCATCTTTGCATCAATTCTGGTTGCGTTCGAAGATGGGTGAGTTTCTTCCCTACTACTTGGCTTGTACTAGGTTGGTTTTTTCTTTTCTACTTCTTATATTTTCTTCTCCTTTTGCTTTGTTAGTTTGGATTAGGTCTTTTCGTCTAAGTATGATTGATTTTATGGGAGGTAGGTTTGTTCTTACTCGATGGAATTTTCTAGAATTTCTCCGCATGTATTTTTTTATCGGAAATTACATGAAATCAGCTTACAGGCGGAGATATATTGGATTACCTTTCATGAACAGTATTAGCGTTATTGGGTTGCCGAGGGAGATCACATCGTAATCATATATGGACCTATACCTTAGTTAGAGCTTGTTTACATTATTTTGTATATGAAGATGACACAAAAGTGGATTTCGAGGAAGAGAACGGTGCTTGAGTTCCTAGTAAGCAAACTATGTAATATTTTACATTAGTTTCATTCGAATTTCGTAATAATTGTAATAATGAGTTTCTTTTGTTGGCCATACACATAATCGTATTCGTATTAAACCACGACTTCAGAGCATGTGTCGTCTCAGTTTATTGTAGATGTTTGTGCAAATGCATTATCAGTTATTGAGCTAAGTCATCCGGAGTTGGTTCGCATTCCTCTTGATTTTCATGACACACAACAATGACATGATGACGTGGACGATGAGATGGATTTCGAGACGATGATTAGCTTCGGTCTCTTGATAAGCCCGACTCGAGTACTCTGACAACACTATATAAGAGGAGACCACGAGATGATACCTCGACACATGCGGGGATAGTGACCTTGACTCAGCCATCAAGATTAAGTAGATTGATATTGACGGGATTTTGAGAGCACCTAGCTGAGAATTATCACTGACGATCCGACATAGGCCTAGATGTCGTTATGTGTATTATTGAATTATTGTTTAGACATCTAAATACCATGACATCGTTGTTTCGTTTTATGGCTAGTGCACCTTCGTCTAACATTGTTGTTTTGTTTTATGACATCGTTGTTTTGTTTTATGACATAGTGATTTTTTAACAACTAAACCAGGCGAATTTTTTGAAAATGCGACTTCCATTAATATAAGGAAAGTCGTCTTTACTATGCAAAATCAAAATAGTTTCATAGCCCGGGTATTTTAATCATTACTTCTAAAATATAGTGCATTTTAGAATTTTTCTCGTGGAACGTAACTAATCTGGATCATGTTAGAGTAAGCTGGAGTCCCCAACTTATTCATTTGTGCTTGGTTGTGTTTGATTTCTACTATACATAAATGAAACATAATCTTTTCTTGGAATTACAAATGCATTGGTGAAGCACGCCCTAGTGATTTGGGGAGATGGCGCCTTGGGTGTGCCTTGACACCTTAACAACACTAGTTTAAGCTAACACCAAATTAGCTACCATGATTACTTTGCCTAGAACCAATTACGCAAGTAGTTGTAAATCTAGAGTGATGTAAATTATATAGAAGTGTTGGCGTAACTGAAACGAAAAGTTAAAGAAGAATCATTCTAACAATTTTGTTTTTCCTATGTTGTTTTCTTATATATCTTCTTCTTCCTTTTGCTTCGTCCGCTTGCTTCTTTCTTGGGTTTTCTTCCACATGTATTTTTCTTTAATCTTCTTTTTCTGATTAACATATTATTCATGGTATCGGAGCTTACAAAAGCATATCCGAAAAACTTTACATTACACGCTTAATGAACCCCAACATTTCAATTCAAACCCCTCCTACTACATTTTCCCCTAGGACAACCCCAAACACCATATTCAGGGTTTTTTTCCCACAACATCACAATAAATTCTTCTCAGATTTCATGTCCAATATGTATCCCAACCGAGTTCGCATAAATACAGAAGTTGGATAATGGTAGTTATTCACAACGGAAAGGGTCGGATGCTCGCTGCCATTATTGCAAATGGGTTTGAGGATTACGCCTACGAATAGTCGTGGTCACCACTTCAGTATATGGACGTCGTAAGTCTTGAACCCCAAGTATAAATTGTGGTAATGTACTGGTAAATCAATTATGAGTCTTATTTTCTCGACTTTGACTCATGAGCCACCAAGTCAGGTCATGTGCTGCATTTGTTCCTGCAAAGTCTGAGAAACTCTAAAGAGCAAGCATGAGCCCAACTCAACAACTCAAGTGATAAATCTCAACATGTAGATGCAGCAAGTACAGAAGGATGATCGAACTATGCAGTAGTATCTGAACACCTTGAAGACCTTAGCGGACCAATTGAGTTAGTTGGAGATTTAATCCGATACAAGGATTATATCTTGTATATGTTAGAGGATTATCAAAAAACTATGATGCAGTAGTAACTAATGTATATAGTCGACCAGACTAGCCATCTGTGGAAGAAGTTCATAATTTGTTGCCCAATGTCAAACTATGACTATAGAGACGTAAGGTATCTGATGATGTCATTCCTCATGTACAATTTCATCACTTCATACTAGTGTTATAAGACCACAATCTAGGCACCAAACTCTAGCCTACCATGGCTCAAAGCTCATAACTTAGCCAAATAGCAAACCTCATTGAAATTCACAGCCTTCCCCACTACACTATTAGTTAGACCTTCTCAGTCGATCTTCTTCTAGACCCACCCGCCTATGCCTCTCACCCTAAATGGAACAACAAAAATTTCTCTAAACCTTAACCCAAGTGTCAAATCTGTTTCAAAATTGGACATACAATCTGAACCTGCAATCATCGTTTAAACTCCTCGTTCCAACCTCAACATCAAACACACCTTACAAGCATTCAAAATTCACCAAACTCCCAATATTCACTCCATAACCTCAATACTTTTAACCTCCCACTCAATTCGTCGATCAACCTTCTCATGTCAATCAGAGGTTGTCAATAGCTGATGATTGGCTCATAGATTCAGGACCACACATCATGTGATGCCCATTATTGCTGATCTTTACAATGTGTCTCCCTACCAAAGGTAAATCCCCTGTCGTGGTCAAAAATGGAAGCAACGGAGACATCTCTCATGTTGAACATAAACATTGAACTTTAACTCTAGCTTACTCTATGTTCATCATATCCTTCACACTCCACAATTACCTTAAAGACTTATTAATGTCTCCCAACTTTGTCAAGATAATAACGTGTTTATTGAATTCAATTATGTTATCTTTTTCTTCAAGGACAAGTTGACCAATCACACACAACTTTAGGGTTTGATGCAACCAGGCTACATAAACTTCCTTTCAAGCTTCTTCACTGATCTAATAATTTTCAGTCTTTACGTGGGTCCAACATTTCCCAGTTCAATTTCCAGCCCCCAAGATCTTACTGCCTTGTGCAATAACAATCACAAAACCCTATGTCATAGATAGTGCAAAGTTGCATTCCAGATTAGGACATCCAGATTCTGATATCTTATGTCGATTTCTATCATCATGTTAACATTCAATCAATCCAAATTTGTTACCATTCGATGTAGATTGGACGAGTTGTCTAGATGATAGGAAGAGTACGAGGGGATATTGCACAATTCTTTGACGAATCTGATCTCCTATGCATCCCACAAGCATTGGGTTGTGCCTTGTTTGAGTACAAAAGCTAAATATCGCGCCCTTACTAATGGAGTTGCATATGTGATTGGGGTACATAGTCTGTTGCATGAACTTCAGGTACTAGATAAGCATACCCTAGTTTTTTAATGTGAATACTTGAGCATCATTCAACTTGCAGCAAATCTTATTCTGTACGCTCATACAAAGCATATGAAAATTGACTTTCATTTTGTGTAGGAAAATATAGTGGTTGGAAAACTGCAAATTTTGTATGTATGGATGATCCATTAACAAAGGCCAGTCCAACAGGATGTCGACACCTGGATTAAACTTACAATCTCAAATAGGCTAGGCAACTATAGTGGGAATGATGATGTGACACATATTGATGATGAAGAAGATGAGTCTAAGGCACAAGTCTCACTTATGCAAATTAGTTTGTAGGAAAATGTTGAACCGTTGGATTGGTCCGAAAAACAAAATGACGACATAAAGAATTGGGGTGGTTTAAGCTAACCCCAAAGTAGTTACCGTGATTAGTTAGCTTAGAAATAATTACACTAGTAATGGTAAATCTAGAGTGACATACATTGTATAAAGTGCTTCGGTAACTGAAATGAGAAGACGAGGAATCATTCTAACAATTTTGTCTTTCCTCAGGCTTTTTTTTTATGTATCTTCTTCCTTTTTTTTTTGCCTCGTTGGCTTGCTTCGTACCTGATTTTTCTTCCACCTGTGTTTTCCTTCAATCTCTTCTTCTGATTATCAGATTCTTCACGGCCAACTACGATTCAAGGCCTTGGTCGAAGTCTTCCTTTCCAATCAGAATCTGTATATAAATAATACAAAGCCGAACAAATGGATGAAGACTCTCAGGCTATTCGGGTTCATGTTGGAAACTACTGGGATGTAGGGAACATTGGAGCTACAAGGACATTTATGGCTCAACAGGAACGAGAGCAAGGTGCTGGCTTATAAAGGCAACACGTTCTTCATACATGAGATCTTTTTGTAACCTGAATTATCCGCGAGAACAACCGCAACCTCAAAGTTCTTTGATGGAGAGGATTCTCAGAATTATTCTTCCATGCCGAAGCACGTTGAGTGTTAAGACATATTGCAGGTATCAGATACTGACTTGGTTGAGTATTAAGACATATTGCAGGTATCAGATACTGACTTGGTTGAGTATTAAGACATATTGCAGGTATCAGATGCTGTATTGGCGGGAATCAGCCTCGAGGGGACCAATGGAAAGAACGACAGCCCCATGTATTTGAAAACAGAAACAAGTTCATCAGAGAATTGGTATGTTAATTGCAAAGGTATGGGGTGAGGGGGTTGAAAGGGAATGAGCTCAATTGTATTTATGATGATGTTCAGGCAACTATGACTGCCCAGAACTTAGTTACATGAAGAGAATCACATCAACATGGGCCACGCTGTCTTAAATGTAGACAAAACTGGAGTTACACCAACAGGCAACATTCGGCACTAGATTTCACTGAAAACGTCAAAACATGCATGCCGTCACCTACTAGGCCTCCACCAGAAGATGAATCGCAAGACAAACTGCTTAGGCCTCCACCAGAAGAAGAATCTCGAGTCGGTGCTTTTCACACAATTCAGCCAGGTAATATACACTGCACGATCCCATGACAAGGACAAGAAAGAAATGATTTCCGCAGAAAGACTCAAGAAGGGATGAGTTACAAGCAAGAAAGATCCAATCACAGTTAACTGAAGATGTAATAGCCAGAAACTATACCAACAATCCTCCTCAACAGGGATGATCAAACTTACATGTCACACATTATCGAATGAGAGGCAATGGAACCCGTCATATAAGGACCACTCGTAAAACATTTTACACAATTACAAGCAAACTAACTATATGAAGAATTGATATCTATGTTAGTACAGCACAATATGTTAGTATATTTTCCAGTACAGGAAGAGGAACAGTTTGTTGCAAAGGCTCTCACTAGAGCATGAATGGTAAAATAGCATAGTGTCAGATCAACCAAAAGTAGGATCCATCCATACATATGGATTCAACAAATCCGGACATTTACCACAGGGAAAGAAACATTCACCAGCAAGGACCAAATTGCCCACAATATAGCAGGAACAACCACTCTCTTATCCGGCCAAACAAGTTTCTTATAATATTTAACAGAAACAAAGTCTACTACACGGAAAGCGAGATCTATTTGCTGTCTGATCAGATCCCATTCATTAAATAACTCATGCAAAGCAGCAGCAAGAGCATCTAAACATAATTTTGCATACATTTTTCCTATTTAATCCCTGGTGGAAGTTCTGGACAGATGATATTCATCCATGCAGCCTGAAACAACTCGATCAGAAAAATGCAATACAACAGAATCACGAAACCCAGGTCCCAACACAAAGCAAGGAATGTAAGAGATAAACTGCCCTTTGATAGACATCCGAATTGACAACCACTAGAAGGCATTTAAATTAGAAATGTAAAGATTAAATCTCATCAGCGACAGAAATGTCTACACAAAATCCGAGAAATCAAACAAGAAAGGACAGAAGGTACTTTGAGGCCCTTTGACTTGATAAATTAGCATCCTCCATCACAGTGGGGCTAAGAACATCAAATTCACAGATCTAAATGTATGTAGACCACAAAAGTGTCCATCCACAAATAAATAACTAATATGCCGATCCATACCAAGCGCTGCGATTCACCCGGAGATCTGACCAGGTCACGAGGATCTAAGAATAATGCATCTACCCATCGCTTGGAAGCTCGCCCGATCTTTCTACTTCTTTCTGTTTATTTTCTCGAACATGTTTTGCGTGTCAAAAAACAGAGACATCAAGTCTGAGAAGCCCTCTTCTCGCCGGTCCCTTCCAATTTTCGCTCCTCCAACAACCGGCCAGCTTCCTCGTCATTTCCCTCAGGGGCAGCCTTCTTCTGGGCCTCCTTGGCCTTGAGGGCCTGCAGCTTGAGATAATTGTAGTATCCGACCCCGAGGAAAGCGAGGCCGTAACCGAACAGGTTGATTGGTGTGACAGTGTCCTTGATGATGGACCAGGAGAAGGCGATGAGGAGCCAGTCCTTGACGACGCCAGCGACATTCATGGTGAGGGCGGACGTCTTACCGACAAGGAGGAACACGGCGAGGTTGAGGGCGAAGGCACAGAAGGCATTGGCGCCAAAGACCCAGAAATCAAGGTGGAAGCTCGAATTGTCCCTGAGTATGGGATACTCGACCAAGACCCAGGGGACGAGGAGGAAGACGAAGCAGCAGGGGGCGACGTAGTAGAGGGAGGTGATGGGGTTGAGGTTGATCCCCTTGGAGGTGAGGAGGATCTGGATCATGACTAGGCGGGTGGCCTCGAAGACGAGGGCGCCGAGCTGGAGGGTGACCCCCCAGGCGTCAAACTTGGCCTCGCCGTAGGCAGCGACAGCGACGCCAAAGGAGATGGAGAGCATGTTGAGCATGGTCCTGGGGTTGAAGGCGTCCTTCCGGAGGGCGACACCGATAGAGTAGACGGCGACGGGCATGAGCGCCTTGAGCATCTGGATGAAGGAGACGGAGAGGTAGATGTAGGCAGAGTTAGAGAGCCAGAGGGAGAGGGAGTAGAGGGCGCCGATGGGGACGACGGAGGTGAGGAAGAGCTGCCGGGACATGGAGACGGGATCGACGAGGCGGAGGACGTTGATGAGGAGGAAGGCGAGGGCGGAGCAGAAGGACATGTGGATTAGGGTAAGGGTAATGGGATAGGGCCAGCCGTAGAGCTTGCGGTCGAGGATGTACTTGTTGAAGACGATGACGGTGAAGGATAGGAAGATCCAGATCCCGACGTAGGCGTAAGATAGGAGAATCTTCCTTAGCACTCCCTCGCTCAGCGATCCTCCCTTCCCCATCGTCGTCGTCGTCTTCGCCGCCCTCGGCTTACTTCGGAGTGAGCCGGCGGTTGGTGTTGTGAATGGGGGGAAGAGCAAGTGGTCAGAGGGAGGGAGGGTTATATTTGTAATCTCGACGGTGGGAGCAATGTGTCCAATTTTTAAAAATCTCAAAAATCTGGTTTTGTAGCTGATATTATGAGATTGGGGCCCAGTTTTAGGATTTACTACCTTCTAAATTTACGATGCGACGTCTTTTTCTCTCAGTTATGTTATACAACAGTTTTTACAATTAACTTTTTAATAAAAGAATATTTCTCAAACGAATCTCATGAATAATTAATGCTAACTTACTTAAAAATCGAGAATTTTCATGTAATATATATTGGTTTTGTGACTAGGTGTACTGGTAGAAGCATAATTAAATAAACTTATAAAACGTATTAGATGTTAAATCACTAAATCTAAACTACATTTATTGCCTCTCGAGATGACTATGTATTTGTAGGGATTCCAAAATTGAGTTTAGGGTATCTTTAATTAGGTGCACACATATCTTTATTGTTTTGTCATTGTTTCATTGTTGATTAAGAAAATATCTTTTCTGCTTTCAAGATTATTAAAATGATATTTTTAATAATCGAACTATACAAATTTAATTTTGTTCAAATCAAACTTATAAAAATTGCGTTCGATTTCATTGCATAGGATGAAATTAGGCGTGTAAGTCCGATTTCATGCCCATGAACCACATTTCTGAAACTTTCAAATCAAATTTTCTACACCAAAACGTCAAACTTATATAATTTGATTCTCATATTTAGTAAACCGGATGGGTTTTCCTTTGTTGATTTTTGGAAATTGAAAGGTGAATTTTATTTCATTAAAAGATTTAGATATATTTACTTGTGTTTTGATAGAAATGTAATTATTTTGGAAATTGAAAGGTGAATTATATTTTTGAAACCCCAACTTTTAAATAAATAGGGGTTTCAAATCCCGACTTTGATCGGACACCAAAACACCCCCATTTTGTCTTATTTTGGTCCAAGATCACTAAAGTCGGGGTTTGAAACCCCCACTTTATGCCATCCGCATAAAGTCACGGTTTCAAACTAGCTTGATTTCGCTAAGTTGCCGCTTCAAACCGCGACTTAGGGGCGGTAAGGCCGTAGTTTTACAAACTACGGTCGTATTTTACAAATGTTTTTCCATACCAACGGTACAGACGTACCAACCTCCTTTTTAAGAGCAAATGAGTTAGAGGGTCTTGCTAGGACTTGAAGAGATCTGTCGCTTACCACGTGGTCTGATGACTGTTAGTATTTGGTCCGAAGTTGAGATCTTTGAGATTACGAAATATTGCGGAAATATAATATCTGATATGGTTGGATATTATATGATCTGGGCTAATATCTAGATACACTATTGTATTAGATTTCTAACTTGGAGGAAAAGTTAGGACTATCTATAAATAGGGGATTTGTCTAGGTTATTAGGCGTGGTGTGATACAGTGAGTGTGTGGCATTCGAGAGAGAAAATCATCGAGGTTAGAGTAGAGATTATTCTCCGAGATTCAGGGTTAGTTTTTTCTTGTATCTCAGGTGGGTGAGCGACACACTTGGTGCTTTTGTAATCTCGGTTGTCTAGTGGAATCTTCGGAGGACCTCCCCGTGAACGTAGTCCGGTTTTGGCCAAACCACGTAAATCTTGTGTGTGTTGTTTTTCGTTCAGGTTTCATAATCGAGGCTCGACACGACAGCTGAATTTCCCCAGCAATTGGTATCAGAGCGGGTCATGAAGATGACTGGGATTTCGCCTGCAAAGTTCAATGTGATGAAGTTCGACGAGACTGGGAACTTCGGACTATGGCAGCGGAGGGTGAAGGATTTGCTGGTGCAGCAAGTGATGGTGAAGGCGTTCGCGAAAAGAAAACCGACGGACATGAGCAACGCAGATTGGATGGGGATGGAGGCGAAAGCGGTGTCAACCATCAGGCTTTGTCTTGCAGACGACGTGATGGACAAGGAGTCGCCAGCAATGATATGGCAGAAACTAGAGTCTAGGTACATATCAAAGTCGTTGTCGAAGAAGCTCTATCTCAAGCAGAAGTTGTATGGTTTGAAGATGGAGGCGAGCTCGGATTTAAGCCAACACACCAATGCATTAAATCGACTCATCAGTGATTTGTTGAGGATTGATGTGAAGTTCGATGAAGAAGACAAGGCGTTGATTCTTCTGAACTCGTTACCAAGCACAGATGCTTACGAAAATCTTCATAAGATTTTAACGTGAGGTAAGGACACGCTAGACTTTGAGGATGTCGTTGGTGCTTTGTTGGGATTCTATCACGGGAAAAAGAAAAGTGAAGGGTATTCCTATTCCGACGTTGGGCTCGTAGTAAGGAACGGCAAGATCGTGGGACGAGGTCAAAGTCTAGGAAGCATGCATCGTGTTGGAGGTGCGAAAAGAAGGGACATTGCAAAAGGGATTGTAAGGAGAAAGGGAAATTGGATGGGGTTGTCGAGTGGGAACATAGCTGAATTCACGTAGATGACCTCGACGAATGACGACAACAAAGTTCTTACGGCCGCAACCAACCTTACAGGTGATCAATAGATTCTTGATTCTAGATGTATCCATCATATGATACCACATATGGAGCACTTCTCAGCTTACCAGAAAGTTGGTTCGGGTAAGGTAGTGTCGGGTGGCTGGAGTCGGTACAGTGAGCATCAAGATGCATGATGGTGTAGCGAAGCCGTTGAAGGGGGTACGTCATGTTCCGGAGCTGAAGAAAAATTTGATTTCCCTTGGAGCCTTGGATGACAAGGGATGTCGATGTTATTTAGGAGGTGGAGTCTTAAAAGGTTATTCGGGGAACCCTTGTGCTGATGAAGGCAAAGAAGATTAGAGGAATTAATCATCTTTTCGGAAAAGTCATGACTCACAACTTCATGTAGGTCGACGGGATATGGATCCGGGGTTATTGGTCGAGATGGAGCGTTAGCTAGCAACGCGGGTACACAGGCGATGAGTACGGGCTTGAGGGTGTCAAGCAAGGTGAAACCGATAAGGAAGTGTTGGGACGGTTTTAATGATGAACCGGATCCTTTGTACTACAGAAGGTCGAACATTCTATTCTACAGAAGCTTCTTATATTAAGGGCTTTATGTAAGAATCATTTTGTAATTAAATGATTAGTTGATGATTATTTAATTATGAAATACAATCCCATCGATCAAGATAATTATCTGATCGAATCATATTGATTTAGTCACCAAATAATCATATTGGAGATAATATTTTTATAGAAGGAAATGTATCTCTCTATATATGGAAAGGTTCTACTAGATGGTCTACAGGCTTCTGTAAGCTCTTACGACCTCTACATGACCGTTATTTGGTTGCAAATCACCACCACCTGTCCAGATACATTCTCACATGTGTCTTTATCAGGATGGAATGAATCATTACCCATATGGAAGTAAATCAACGATTATTTCCATCTGGAGAAGGTTATCGAGCAGAACCTTCTGCGATACCTTCTATGATGCACTATTCATGGAAAATATATCATGATCTTATTCTGATTTATTTTCTATCTGAATACTTGAACGTGTATGTTATTATTCATTTTGTCTACTAACCTTTAATTTCTTATTTTGCAGATTGTTAATTTATCTTTTCCTTTTTGCATTTTCTTCTTTGAACTTTGTGTATAAAAGGGCCACGCCTTCTCGTAAAAAAAAAGAAAAATAATTATTACTAGTTCTTTTCTGACTGAAAGCGTGAGCTTTAGTTCTTTCATTCTTTCATTCGTTTGAGTTAGTCACACGAGGAGCACTAGCGACGGACGGCTGCATCGTTGGTGAAGCCTTCTGGGAGAGTGACTCGGGGGCTCGAGGGACTCGGTTGGAAGCTGCAGGAGACGTTGTTGGAAGCGTGTGTACGTGGGCAACGTGCAGCGGGCCGGAGAGAAGGGCTGAACCTCGGGAGCACAGAAGGTGAGGGACTAACCAGCTTCTGTTGTGTAGAGCTCTGTGTGCAGGAACCTAGGACGGAGGCTGCCGTCTGCTTGCGTGGGGTTTGCCGCGTGCTTGCGCAGGGTCTGCTGCGTGCTTGCGTAGGGTATGCTACGTGCTTGTGTGGGGTACGCCACATAGTCGCTATCTCGAGGAGATCGTGCAGGTCGTGTGGAGCCGCCGGAGGGAAAATCCATCCTTGAACAGAGGTCGCTGTTCGCTTGCGTAGGGTTCGCTACGAGCTCGCGTGGGGTACGCCACGAAGTCGTATCCTTGAGAGGATTGCGCATTTGGTTATCTTTGATAGTCACACTCACGTGTGCAACTCTCTGTAGCACAGAACTCTACAGTCTGTGCATACATTTTCTTTGTCACTTTTGCTACAGAACCTTACGGTCTGTTTAGTAGAAGATCGACAACTCTTGACACAGAATCTTTCATATCTGTGTTTTATAATTAAGTCATTTCCTATACAGAACCTTCTGTTGTGGATTGACACTTTTGGTACAGAACCTTACGGTCTGTGCAACACTTTCTGTAAGACAGAGTCCTTGGATCTGTTCTATAGAAGGTTGACGCTTACAGTACAGAATCTCTTGATCTGTGCTATAGAAGGTTAACACATCTGACACAGAACCTTTCTGGTCAGTGTCGTGCTTACCTTCTTCGACACAGAACCTTCTGGTCTGTGTTGTGCCTTACTTTCTACGATACAGAACCTTCTGGTCTGTATTGAGCCTTAGTTACTATAGTACAGAACCTTAGTGTTTGTGCTACGTAACAAGCCTCTACGGTACAGAACCTTCTGGTCTGGGCTCTGCCACTCAAACCTCTATTGTACAGAACCTTCGGGTCTGCTTTTAGTTGATATCATTTGTGCAACTTGTACTGAGATACATTTGAGTGGAAACCATCCAAATATCTGGGTGAAGAGTGGACGTAAGCAATTTGCTGAACCACTATAAAAATCCTTGTGTCCAATCAAACAAATTGCGAACACACTCGAACGTTCTGTTGTACAGAAACCTATCTACGGTTCTGTTTGACAGAAGCTTCCTTTCCGCTGCGGGGTAAAACGAAAAAGTGTTAAAATCCGAATTTGGTAATTAACACTAATTCACCCCCCTCTTAGTGTAACAATTGGTATCAGAGCGGGTTTCAACAGAGGCTTAACAGCTTGTTGTAGATCCTTGAAAAAGCTCTTACCAGCTACACGTTCTTCTCCACAGAAGCTCTTAGCTCTGTGACTGTTGCTATTCTGTAGAAGCCTACGCTCTATCAGAATCAACCCGCTACTCCACAGAAGCGTTAAGCTCTGTGAATATCTACCTAGTTTTATTCTGTAGAAGCTTACGCTCTATCAGAATTTAACTCCTGTTCCACAGAAGCACTTTGTTCTGTGAGAAACGTTTTGTTGCTCTACGCCTATGGTACATTTTACAGAAGCATACTTTCTGTAAATATCACAGTTGGCATTTTCTGCAGAAGCCTGCTGCTCTGCAAATTCAACAACTGCTACCTGAAAGCTGATTCTCATTTTGTCATATTGACACTTGTTCTCTGTTTAACAGAGGCTTGTTTGTTGACTTGACAACTGACTTCTACCCAACAGAAGCTTGCTTCTTTGTTGAGGTTCTATACTCTATTCGTCAACATTCTGTTCTATAGAAGTTTTACTCTATACAAATTGAACAAATGGCTGAAAACTATAATGTGCCTAAACCACATGTTGGGAATCCTCCCATTTTCGATGGTAAGAATTTTGCCTATTGGAAAATTCGAATGAGCGCATTTGTTGATGCTATTGACGAAGACTTATGGTCTTATATAGAAGATGGTCCACCTTCTATACCAGAGAACCAACGATTTGATCGAGAAGGTCATCCTACACGGGAATACCTTAAGATCAGACGACTCACTAAAACGGCAAAGTATTTGATGTTCAATGCTATGTCAGAAGGTGAATTCGTCAAAGTTTCAACTTGCACTTCGGGCAAGGAAATCTGGGATAAACTTGTCACCATGTACATTGGGACAGACCAGATAAGAGAAACTAAGGCAAATTTCTTAATTCACCAATATGAAAATTTTACTATGAAGGCTGATGAATCTGTAGAACAGATGTTCCAGAGACTCAACCTTCTAGTCGATGCCCTAACTCATTTAGGCAAAACCTATCAAAATTCTGAACTAGTTCGAAAGGTTCTGCGTACTCTACCCAAATCATGGGAAGCCAAGAAAACGGCTATAGAGGAAGCTAAGGACCTCTCTACTCTTCGACTAGATCATTTGATGAGCTCCTTAATCTCATATGAGATGGAAAGATCCTCTCAACCAGATATAAAGAGAGCACCCGTTGCTTTCAGAGCATCAGAAGAACCTACAGAAGGTTCGGATGATGAAGCAGAAGCTGATTCGGATGATGAACTCGCAATGATAGCTAAACGCCTTTTGCGGTTCGCCTCCAAAAAGCGCTTCAATAAGAGAAGCCAACATCACATGGACCCAAAGTCGGTCACATGCTTTGAATGCAAAAAGAAAGGACACTACAAAACAGAATGTCCTTTACTTAAAGAAAAGGAGAAACCTTCTCCTAAATACAAGTCCAAGAAAGCAACAGCTGCTTGGGCAGAACTTGATGATTCTGATGATGAGGAAGCACAAATGTGCCTCACAACTCACACAGAAACTCAAAATGAACTTCATACCTGCTTTCAAACAGAAACTGTTGAAAGTGAATGGTATTTGGATAGTGGATGCTCAGGCACATGACCGGAGACCCATCCAAATTTTCTCAACTGACTTTACAATGTGGAGGGTCGGTTAAATTCGGTGACAATAGCAAAGGCTCTGTCATCGGCAAAGGTACCATTGGAAGTTCTGACTCCATGGTCATCGATGAGGTTCTGTTGGTTACAGAACTCAAACATAATTTGCTGAGCATTAGCCAGCTTTGTGACAAAGGTTATAAAATAACTTTTGATCAAGACAAGTGTTCCGGAATCCTAAACAATGAAGTTCGCTTCATTGGGACCCGTAAGAGGAATATCTATACCTTGACTCAGAATAGCTTCTGTACTACAGAAAATTGCCTTCTGACAGTCAAAGATGAAAGCCTACTATGGCATAGAAGGTTGGGACACTCCAACTTTAAATTGTTATCCAAGCTTGTGAAAAAGGATTTGGTTAAGGGATTACCCAATATCCGTTTTGAGCATGACAGCTTCTGTGAAGCATGTTCACTTGGAAAACAAACTAAGTCATCATTCAAATCTAAGAATGAAGTCTCTACTACACAGCCACTTGAACTTCTACATATGGATCTTTTCGGACCTACTAGAGTTCAAAGTATTGGTGGTATAAGATACTGTCTAGTTGTGGTTGATGACTACTCTAGATACACGTGGGTTAAATTTCTAACTCACAAGAGCAATGCTTTTGAAATCTTCATTAAGCTAGCTAAGAAATTACATAATGAAACTGGATCTTCTGTAAAAGCTATAAGAACGGATCATGGTACTGAGTTTGAAAATCATGACTTCGCTACTTTTTGTGACGAACATGGTATCGATCACAATTTTTCCGCACCGTATACCCCTCAACAAAATGGGGTAGCAGAACGGAAAAATAGAACTCTGATAGACATGGCTAGAACCATGATGTGTGAGAGCTCTGCTCCACAGAACCTATGGGCAGAAGCTGTTAATACAGCCTGCTACATATCAAACAGGGTTCTACTTAGACCCATACTTGAGAAAACCCCCTATCAACTATACAGGGGGAGAAAACCGAACATCTCCTATTTCCACTCCTTTGGAAGTCCTTGTTTTATCTTGAGACCTTCTAAGGACAATTTAGGAAAGTTCGAAGCTAAGACAGATGAGGGCATCTTTCTCGGATACTCTTTGTCTAGCAAAGCTTATAGAGTTCTAAACAAAGAACTTCTACTATAGAGGAGTCTATTAATGTAAAAATTAATGACATTCCTACTATCAATACAAGAGATGTTATATCTCTAGAACCTACAGAAGATGCTGTAGAACCTCCACCCTCTACGAAAGAGAAGGGTGAACCTTCTGTTCATGAATCTAAAAATGATCTTGAACAAACAAATGATAATTCTGAAGAACATTCTCATAATAATCAACAAAGTGATATTAGAGCACCTGCTCTTTATCAAAGACGTCATCCTATAGACCAAGTCATAGGAGATCTTAATAGAGGCGTACAGACAATAAGTTCTGTAAATGCCTTCTATGAACACTCGGCTTTTCTATCACAGAAAGAGCCAGAGAATATTGATGAAGCTCTCAGTGATCCAGATTGGATACTTACTATACAAGAGGAGCTTAATCAATTTGAAAGGAGCAAAGTGTGGTCACTTGTTCCTAAACCTGACAACCGTTCCATCATTGGAACTAAATGGATTTTCAGGAACAAACTAAATGAGTCTGGCATTATTGTAAGGAACAAGGCTCGACTCGTTGCAAAAGGGTACTCTCAACAAGAGGGTATCGACTTTGATGAGACATTTGCTCCTGTAGCTCGTCTCGAGGCAATACGAATGTTATTAGCCTACGCTTGCTTTAACAACTTTAAGTTGTATCAAATGGACGTAAAAAGTGCATTCCTCAATGGAGAGATCAAAGAAGAGGTCTATGTAAGTCAACCTCCTGGTTTCGAGGATCTGCAACACAGAAACTACGTCTATAAACTCTCCAAAGCTCTGTGGTCTTAAACAGGCTCCTAGAGCATGGTATGAGAAACTTAGCTACTTCCTTATCGAAAAGGGCTATAATAGAGGAAGAGTAGATACCACTCTCTTTCTCAAACACAGAAGCAATCATCTCATTGTTGTCCAGATCTATGTCGATGACATCATCTTTGGATCAACTGATGAAATGCTCTGTGATGAATTCTCCAAACTCATGACAAGTGAGTTTGAGATGAGCATGATGGGAGAACTCACATTCTTCCTTGGTTTACAAATTCAGCAGACTGCAGAAGGTACATTCTTACACCAAGAAAAGTACACTAAGCAGCTTCTGAAGAAATTCGGCCTAGAAGGCACGAAACCTTTGTCTACACCAATGGGTATTAATACTCAATTGGACAAAGACGAAAATGGTAAAGAAGTGGATAGTAAGCTCTACAGAAGCATGATAGGCTCTCTTCTGTACCTTACAGCTTCTAGACCTGACATACTATTTAGTGTGTGCCTCTGTGCTAGATTTCAATCAGCACCTAAAGAATCGCACATGACTGCGGTCAAGAGGATCTTTAGATAACTACAGGGCTCTGTAAACCTTGGCATCTGGTATTCAAAGAAATCAAACTTTGATCTCATTGGATATTCCGATGCAGACTTCGCAGGAAGTAAGGTCGACAGAAAGAGTACAAGTAACTTGTCAGCTCATGGGAAACATGTTGATTTCATGGTTTTCCAAGAAGCAGACTTCTGTTGCCCTCTCCACTGTAGAAGCTGAGTATATAGCAGCTGCAAGCTGCTGTGCACAACTCCTGTGGATGAAACAACAACTTGAGGACTATGGTCACTCATTTACAAAAATACCGATCAAATGTGATAATACTAGTGCTATTAGCCTAGCTAAGAATCCAGTATATCACTCCAGATCGAAGCATATCAAACTCAAACATCACTTTCTGAGAGATAATGTACAACAGGGTTATGTTAGTGTGGAATACATTAACACTGAACACCAATTGGCCGATATCTTTACTAAACCTTTGGATAAAGAAAAATTTTTCTTTTTTAGAAGCGAATTAGGAATCTGCCATCCTATATAATGTCTTTCATAAGACAAAGAAAAGTTAAGTAAGTACTTCAGAAACTTACTACAGAAGGTACAAAAGTGTACACTTTATTACAGAAGGTGCAAACCTCTGTTTCTACACTACAGATGGTACACATTCGTACACCTCACCATAGAAGGTAGAATATTTAGCTTTCTATGCAATAGAAGGTTGAATTCCACCATCTATTTTACAAAAGGTATAACTACATATATACCTTAAATCTAACTTTGTAATTTCCAATTATTTGGAAGTTTACGTCTGGAGATATCAAATATCATCCAATAAAATTTTTTTAATCAATATCGTCTCTATTAGGAAATTAATAATCCTAATAAGTTATATTTGGATACAATTATCCATTATACCTCGCTCTTCTGTGAAGAAGAAGCTCCAACAGAAGGTGACGAAAGATTTTATTGCCTTGTTGAAAACCCATCCGTCTCACTCGGCTATTCTTTCTCACTTTTCTCTGATGCATGTCAGTTATGATATGACATCTTAAGGAGATTTCTTGGGCAGGAAAATATTTTGTTTCCAAAACCGCCTTTCAGAGAATTCCTTAAAAACCCACAACCTTCGCCTATTCTTCACACATTTTTTCTTCAGCCCTGAAACTCTCTCTCATTCTTGCCCTAACCTCGAAACTTTCAATTTCTCTGTGACCATGGCACCCAAAGCGAAATTCTTGAGGAGAAAGGCTAAGGCCGGAAGAAAGAAGGCTCGCGCCTCTGGATCGGAGAAGCCTGCCTCATCTGCAAGTAGGAATCCACCCCTTTCCTCGCCGGAAAAACCCATCTCTCCTGCAAAGGACCAGACCATTGCTGCCATTGAGACTCTCGATGGCATGCCTCCCATCTCCACTGATGAAGGACCATCCAAAGTCCAGTCTCTGTGGAAGATACAACCCAGAAGGAACCTCCGATCGCCATGACGGTGGAACCCTCTGTGCCTGAGCCCTCTGTCAAGGGTTCTACTGCGGGTAGTGTTGCACTCACTATCGCCTCTACTGCTGAGATCGCCGCATCTGATGAGGAGGTGGAAATCCCCCCTGCTGATGATGTGCTTGACGAGTCTAACAAGGAAGTTCCCACTCCTGTCATCACCGTCTCCCCTGATCTCAAGTTAAAAGGAGTAGCTTCTGAGCCACATAAGGCATCTCGGAAGCTTGTAGCCACTCCTACCAAAAAGCTTCTTCATGATGCCATGAAACCCGGAGGAGTCTCCTCTAGGACCAGGCTGAAACGGAAAGAGCCCAAAACGGTCAGCACCTCTATCATTGATATGGCTGCCAAAAAGACCAAGTCCCCAGAGAAACCTGTTCCTGAGGACACTTTCGCAGAGGACCTGGATTCGTTTATCTTTCCGGTAAATCCTCTTGTCTCCAAGAAGGAGATAGAAACTGTTTTGGCCGATGATAAACTGCCTAAGTGTGATGCTGCGGGTAAGCAGATTGCCACCTTTAAGCGGATCGACTTTAACTGGTTTGCGGCTATTGGACTTGATATTACCCCTCTGCTAGATAGAATCGGTTTAAAAACCTTCTGTGAAACCTATGCAGAGCTACCTGTCTCTCGTTTGAGAGAGTTCTATGTGAACATCACGTTCCATGAATAGGGTCCGCATGTCAAGTTCATAAAGACAGTCATTGAAGGGGTCACACTGGTATTCTCTGCTCATGATGTGAATCAATTGTTCAGCTGTATGGAGCATGATCCTCTGATGGACATGGGAAGAGAAGAATCCTACAGCATCATCTTGGGACAGAAGGTCCACGTGACCAAGTACCTTGAGTCCACCAAGCTGGACCTCAAAACCCGCATTCTGCATCGAGTGGTTCTGTTCTACCTTCTACCAAGAACTGGAAGCATCGACACCATCACCTCCAATGATGCGATGTTGATGGCTCATATCATGAAGGGCATTCCCTTTAATCTTGGTTTGCTGGTGTTCTCCCACATGAAAAGATGCTGTAATACGGCTGGGAAAGCTCTCCCTTATGGCCAGGTAATCGCCGGCCTTCTGAAATTGGCTCATGTCTCTACTGATGCTTCTACTTTTCATGAAAAGTGGAAAGTTGGCACGTTTGGACAACAAATTATAGCCAGCATGCATTATGTGAGAAAGGGCTCTACCTGGACCCTGAAAGGCAGGTCACAGGATTCTGCGCGTGATGATGAGGATAAGCTTCTGGAGGCCAAGAAGAATGCTGAAGCATCTTCTGCTTGACCATCTGCTGCTAAGTCTGCTGGTCGGAGACGTCCTTCATCATCTGCTGAAGCTCAAGTTCCTGTGGGTAACACGGCTCTTCTCAATCTTGGGGAAGACATCCGTGTCCTTCAGCGAATGGTCACTGACCTGATTCGCTTAGTGGAACGTCAGGACAAGCTTCTGCGCGAGCATCTGGAAAAGGATTCTGCTGAGTCTGAGGAGTGTTATCCTTAGTTGCTATTTCTTTTTCTCTTCTGCATTTCTAGCCAGACCAAAAATTGCTTTCTGTGGTCTACTAGATTGTAATAAGTGCCACCTAGTGGACACATTTTCTTTGCAGTACGGTATTGAACTTTCAGTTACACCTTCTGCAATATATTCTGCATGATGGTTTTGCTCTTTCTGCTCTACCCTCTGCGAGAATTAAAACTACCTTCTGCACGTTGGTTATGAATGCTACGTCATACCTTCTGCAAGAAATTTACTCCTCTTTATCAACCTACATTCATCTTCTTTTTGATATGACAAAAAGGGGGAGAAAATTGTGTTGAGGGGGAGTATCTAGCTCTGTATTGGTTATAGAAAAATCTTAGATTTTCAATAACTTCAATGGGTCGTAGAAGACTATACCGTCTACGGTGTAGAAGCTTATGAGACTGATACAGCTCATAATCGCAACCTTCTGCAGGGAATGCGATTTGTGATCTTTTAAAGTCACTATTGCTGGGAGTGCAAAAATGAAATATCATCTTTTTGTCGGGCAAAATACAGAATCTCCACGCTCTGTATAAATCACAGAAGCCTTTGTGCTCTGTAACCTTCTTTATAACAGAAGCTTCTATGCTCCGTTTCACAGAAACCTTATGGTTTTGTAAAAATGTGAGACTCATACTCTCACCTATTAAGGGGGAGTTAGGGGGAGTTCCTGCAAAAACATTTCCCTCAACGATGAATGTTTTGTCATCATCAAAAAGAGGGAGATTGTTGGGACGGTTTTGATGATGAACCGGATCCTCTGTACTACAGAAGGTCGAACATTCTATTCTACAAAAGCTTCTTATATTAAGGGCTTTATGTAAGAATCATTTTGTAATTAAATGATTAGTTGATGATTATTTAATTATGAAATACAATCCCATCGATCAAGATAATTATCTGATCGAATCATATTGATTTAGTCACCAAATAATCATATTGGAGATAATATTTTTATAGAAGGAAATGTATCTCTCTATATATGGAAAGGTTCTACTAGATGGTCTACAGGCTTCTGTAAGCTCTTACGACCTCTACATGACCGTTATTTGGTTGCAAATCACCACCACCTGTCCAGATACATTCTCACATGTGTCTTTATCAGGATGGAATGAATCATTACCCATATGGAAGTAAATCAACGATTATTTCCATATGGAGAAGGTTATCGAGCAGAACCTTCTGCGATACCTTCTATGATGCACTATTCATGGAAAATATATCATGATCTTATTCTGATTTATTTTCTATCTGAATACTTGAACGTGCATGTTATTATTCATTTTGTCTACTAACCTTTAATTTCTTATTTTGCAGATTGTTAATTTATCATTTCCTTTTTGCATTTTCTTCTTTGAACTTTGTGTACAAAAGGGCCACGCCTTCTCAGTAAAAAGAAAGAAAAATAATTATTACTAGTTCTTTTCTGACTGAAAGCGTGAGCTTTAGTTCTTTCATTCTTTCATTCGTTTGAGTTAGTCACACGAGGAGCACTAGCGACGGACGGCTGCATTGTTGGTGAAACCTTCTGGGAGAGTGACTCGGGGGCTCGAGGGACTCGGTTGGAAGCTGCAGGAGACGTTGTTGGAAGCGTGTGTACGTGGGCAACGTGCAGCGGGCCGAAGAGAAGGGCTGAACCTCGGGAGCACAGAAGGTGAGGGACTAACCAGCTTCTGTTGTGTAGAGCTCTGTGTGTAGTAACCTAGGACGGAGGCTGTCGTCTGCTTGCGTGGGGTTTGCTGCGTGCTTGCACAGGGACTGCTGCATGGTTGCGTAGGGTATGCTACGTGCTTGTGTGGGGTACGCCACATAGTCGCTATCTCGAGGAGATCATGCAGGTCGTGTGGAGCCGCCAGAGGGAAAATCCATCCTTGAACAGAGGTCGTTGTTTGCTTGCGTAGGGTTCGCTACGAGCTCGCGTGGGATACGCCACGAAGTCGTATCCTTGAGAGGATTGTGCATTTGGTTATCTTTGATAGTCACACTCACGTGTGCAACTCTCTGTAGCACAGAACTCTACAGTCTGTGCATACATTTTCTTTGTCACTTTTGCTACAGAATCTTACGGTCTGTTTAGTGGAAGATCGACAACTCTTGACACAGAATCTTTCATATCTGTGTTTTATAATTAAGTCAATTCCTATACAGAACCTTCTGTTGTGGATTGACACTCTTGGTACAGAACCTTATGGTCTGTGCAACACTTTCTGTAAGACAGAGTCCTTGGATCTGTTCTATAGAAGGTTGACGCTTACAGTACAAAATCTATTAATCTGTGCTATAGAAGGTTAACACATCTGACACAGAACCTTCTGGTCAGTGTCGTGCTTACCTTCTTCGACACAGAACCTTCTGGTCTGTGTTGTGCCTTACATTCTACGATATAGAACCTTCTGGTCTGTATTGAGCCTTAGTTACTATAGTACAGAACCTTAGTGTTTGTGCTACGTAACAAGCCTCTACGGTACAGAACCTTCTGGTCTGGGCACTGCCACTCAAACCTCTATTGTACAGAACCTTCGGGTCTGCTTTTAGTTGATATCATTTGTGCAACTTGTACTGAGATACATTTGAGTGGAAACCATCCAAATATCTGGGTGAAGAGTGGACGTAAGCAATTTGCTGAACCACTATAAAAATCCTTGTGTCCAATCAAACAAATTGCGAACACACTCGAACGTTCTGTTGTACAGAAACCTATCTATAGTTCTGTTTGACAGAAGCTTCCTTTCCGCTGCGGGGTAAAACGAAAAAGTGTTAAAATCCGAATTTGGTAATTAACACTAATTCACCCCCCCTCTTAGTGTAACCGGAAGTTTGATGGTGATGCATACATTGACATTGAAGTCAAGAGTGAGGCGGAACGGATTAAAGTTTCAGGTGGAGAGATCTCGCAACAGTCGACATGTGAGACTTCTCGGGATACCAAGAAGGTATATTTTGAGGCTAAGAGTGCCGAGCGCAAGAAAGAGCTGGAGCCACGGCACACGATAATTGTTCAGGAGCATAGACTACGATCGTGTGAAGGGTATAGCGATAGTCAAAGGCGGTGGCAACACTCTCAGGAAGACATGACGGATGAATGAGTGAGCTCTTTGGGGCTCCGGAGGACCGGGGAAGGAGAATTCATTAACTTCGGTCCAAGGTGGAGATTGTTAGGATTTGATCCGAAGTTGAGATCTTTTGAGATGTCATAATATTGTGGAAATATAATATCTGATATGTTTAGATATTATATGATTCTGGGCTAATATCTAGATACTATTGTGTTACATTTCTAACTTGGAGGACAAGATAGGACTATCTATAAATAGGGGCTTTGTCTAGGTTATTAAGCGTGTGACATTTGAGAGAGAAAATCGTCGCGCCAGAGTAGAGGCGGGATTCAGGTTTAGGATTTTCTTATATATCGGATGGGAGAGCGACACACTTTTGCAGTCTCGGTTGTCTAGTGAAATATACGGAGGACCTTCCCGTAAACGTAGTCCGATTTTGATCAAACCACGTTTTTTTGTGCAAGTTTCGTCATCGAGCCTCGACACGACCTCTGAATTTCCGACAAATTTCTTGTGATCTATTGGAACTCCGGATGTGCTAAAACCCAAAATCCAGGCCTCTTCTGGCTTTTGCTTCCTGTGATCTAAGGTATTGGTGGCAATTTAGAATGTTGTTGCGGACATCCGAATGGTGATATCGTGTCGGGAGATTCTGTTGTGGCCTGTGGTTGGCTGCAAGATACTTATGAGAGCGAGATTTATTGATTCACATGCATATATTGCTTTGTGTAGCGGTGTCTCGATTACTTTCCGTGATTTGAGCATTTGTTTGTGCCAATGACCTCAATGCATAGGCCGGCTGAGCCGTGACTGATGTAGAAGAGTCGGATGAGATCATTTGCTTGCGACTTCGAGGTTTCATTGGCCACCGGCCTTTTGCCCTGCCTGCATTTCACCTGGATTGGGTTAACCTTTAAAGTGCAGCCGGAAGTATAGATAGAATGACCCATGCTCAAGCTGTAAAACGATTTAACAAGTTATCGTGTGATTAAATTTTTCGAAGATTGAGCATCGAGGGGATTAAATTTGTTACCATGAGCACCTTAAGTTGACTCAACTGTTTAAGATACTTTTTTAACGGCACATATCTTGCCTTCCAATTTATTTCTTTGCTTGACAGTTTGATCGACAACGGACACTCTGCGGCCCTTTTTCTAGCTTGGTGTTGAAGAAGTGGAAATTGACTGAAAATGGCTTAGATTTACGTAGGGACAAGCAAATGAATGGCTCATTTGAGCCCATCAAAGTGATTGGGAAACTTACTATTTGTTTTGTGCTGCCGTGCTTGCTGAAATAACCTGATATCGGAAGGCATAGGAATATTCCAATCAACGAGTCTGTTGTTGCAGTCACTATGGCTGGTAAACTAAATGATGCGCCTTCAACATACTCACCGTCTCTTAATAAGAATAAGAAGCATCCATTTTACAAGAACAGCTGCCTCAATTGGGTCCAACCTGATGGCATGGCCGTAGTTTTCGTCAGTGCAGGACTGCTTGTAAGTTTTTTCCTTTCCAATGCTGCTTGCCTTAAGGTTTGACAGCTGACATACCATTGATAGGAATGCTGAAGTCATAGTTTCTTCCTTCATGCGTATAATTTTACTTCACCATTTTGACGTTTCATTAATCTGTCTTGAAATTCTGTCATGGATCAGACCACAAGGAGTTCTCTTCTATGCTTCACAAAGCCGTGGAAGGTGCCATCAGACTGAAGACTTTCCCAAAGACCACTGTTGATATCTTTGCATTGGTTCTGGAATCTGGTGGAAGTGAGTGTTAATAATACTGTTTCATTGTTCCTCATCAATTTTTCCAAAGCATGAATCCACCTGAAAAAACCTCTAGCATTTAAGTAAACTTGCAAAACTTTGGTGATAGGCTGTCGATTTGTTGAGAATTGTAGTTTAGTTTATTCAGGTCTCTCTCTCCAACAATGAAGTTAACTTTTGAGAAAATATTTCAACAAATGTTTTATGTGTTACTTCAATACCATTTTGATAGAGTATTATAATTGGTTTCAGGCGATTTTTCTGTGCTGATATCAAGTGCCAGTATTGCCCTGGCAGATGCTGGAATTATGCTTCCTTATCTCGTTGCTGAGATTTTGTGGTATGTTTGCACTCCAACGTACCGGTTTGCCCTCTGTGCTGTCATGAATCATTTGTGTTCACGAACATTTTATGCAATTCGTTTGGACAATGAAGTAGCACTTGCTGTGGTTCCCCTGTTCCTCGTGTATTTCAAGAAATCCTTTTCTTACTTTGGTTAGAAAGAAAGAAGGGTAAACAAGAAGACCATACAGAACCTGCGATGTGTTTTAATCACGAAATAGCACATTAATGTTAAATATGATTCTCATTACTGCCTCCCTTTTGCATCTGCCAGTGTTCTCTGGGATCGAACTCGAACCTAGTCATCGATCCAGTTAGTGAAGAGTAAAGCTACCAAGATGGAAGCTTTCTGATTAATTGTATTCCCTCTCGTTATGAGATCACCCAACTCACCATTACTGGGGAATGGTCGGCTTCCAGAATCAATGAGGTAGGACTTTCACGAAAAAGCGTTACTAAAGAATGAATTTGCCTAACGTTTTAGTTAGAACTATTGATCGGAACTTTTCTTTAACAGGCAATGGAACTTTGCCTCAATGCTTGCACGAAACTCAGAAAGGTCATGAGGTCATGCTTGAAAGAAGCTGGTTCGACAAACAACTGATTAGAGGTAAGAAAATTCTCAGTTTGGTTGAAAGGAAGAGACACGGCCTGAACACTTCAACCCTCAGTCGGGTCGTTAAGTTTCTTTTTCGTGTCACTGGTTAGCACTGGTTGTACGCCATTTATTGTTCAGGCAATCTGTTGTATAGAAACTAGTTTGGGCAATGATGTTAGTCCAGAATATCTTCTCTTATTATTATTATTATTATTATTTATCATGTGACATCTGTACGCATTCTTACGATCGACCTTGAAATGCCTTTGTTGATCTTGGCAGCTATCATAACCAAGATGTAGGTTTTCCCAGACAGGGATGGGGAGATTGTTTTTATCTGGGGCTTATATATGATTGTAGTGGCTCATGACTTTTGTTTGCCCTCCCATTTATCCAGAAGATAGTGACGTTTGTGTCCCGGGTGTTTTGTCTAGAGGTTGGCGAAACACAACAGCTTGGATGACATCGTTGTTCCAAACTAGAACAGAAAAGTGCGTGTATCTTACTTCTGTTTGTCCTTTATAAGGAATTTTAATCTTCTATAATTAATGCCCCCCAACACTTCTCCCTCTCTAGGTGTTTAATTAGTGGACTCATGGACAAGATAAAGGACGCGGCTAACTTCTCGTGGGTGGGACGTCCCTCCCAACCCTTTTTAAATACATTGTAGTTTGTAATTAATATAATTGTTCTAATTATAATTAGTACAATATACAAACGTGTATTTTATTAATTTAAACAGTAAAAGTTTTGTACCGATTAGTATAGTTGTAATTACTACTATTGTACTAATTAGTACAATAGTAGTAATTACAACTGTCGGTACAAAACTTTTACTGTTTAAATTAGTACAATGTACAAACGATATACTAGTACACGGTTTGTACATTGTACTAATTTTAATTAGCACAATAGTAGTAATTACAACTGTACTAATCGGTATAAAACTTTTACTGTTTAAATTAGTACAATGTATAAACGTGTACTACTACATCGTTTGTACATTGTAATAATTTAAATTAGTACAATGTTAGTAATTACTAAACACTAAATTTAATTAGAACATTTGTACTAAATTTAGTTAGTACATTACAAATTCACACCAAGCCTAAATCCTAGCCTAACTCCGAATCTGTCGTGGCTGTGATTTTACCATTTTGCACCTTTCCCCCACCCAATTGTTCCCCAGCTTCCTTGGAGACTTTCTCCCAAAGTTGGCCACGCAGTTGTTCCCCAACTTCATTGGTTACTCATCCAAGCCTGTGAAATAGGCTGATCGCGGTGACGATGAAGGGCAGGTATCAAAGTTGGCGTAAAGGTAATATCCAAGTTGGCGAAAGGGGACACACAAAGCGGACCATCGCAGTGGCCGTCAAACTACTATGCTTAATAGGTTCTCCCGAGTGATCGCGAAGTCGACGACGATCATCAAGGGGACTACACAAGTCACACTTCAGGGACAGTTCTATGCAGAAGCGTACAGAAGAGCACACTTAAGTTATGCACAAAAACGTGACCGCGTTATTCTGATGCGGCTTCGAACCCAAAAAATCGTTGACAGTCCGTGGTCACCCTTGCCCTTCAAAAGAAAACTGCTTCTCGCACCAAGAGCCCCCATTTTTTTCAAGTACGAGAATAGGTTCCTCGGGTAGTCCTGCGTAGATATACATAAAACGCAGATGAGTTAGGAGCGGATGAAAGGTGAATGAAAAGTTATTAGTGCTTTGTAGACGTACACATACCAGAACAATAGCACTTGTCATTGCGATTAGCTCCTCGAAGAAATGGATGCTCACCTTCGGGCATCGCCACAGGATGAAGGCGCCGCCACGCTAAGAATGCACAACGTGGTGGTTGCTGAAGGGAAATTGCTCGCATATGCTTACTGCGTCGTTGAGTGCGGATGACGGGATATTACTGATCAATGTCATGCACGTCTTCTGGATGGTGAAGATTTCCACTGCAGCATTGATGAAGGAGTAGTTGTTATGGTAGTTTGGGCAGTTCTAGATAAGGATTGGCATTTCATTTGGCATTTCCATATCTGCGACGCCCTCTGCCACTGCCAGGTCAACGGTGCCTCCTGTATCCTTTAACAGCAGCTCCCACACTGACGTGTTGTCGTAAACCTTCAGCTTCACATGCATCTGGAAGATTTTGTTCTCAGAGAACATTGTTGCTAGACAAAGGGATGGCCTGTGTGCCTGCACGAGTATTTTATTTGTACCCGGATGGGGAAGGTGGAGTATCGGCAGGTCCATGACCCTGAGCACACGCTCCACAGTGGCATTGCAGTCGGTTTAGTTGAGTGGGGGTTCTGTATGCAGCATTTGAAGTATTGAAGCACGCAAATCGCGGACCCAATGTTCGTTGGGATGCATAACATCTAAGTTGGTGGGCAGACGCACGTGAAAAGCAATGTCGTAGGCCGGGCGGTCTGACGAGGTACGAGTTCCATACCATATCTCCGCATCACCCAATAGGCTTTTTCACAGGGAATGGGTCGGATAGAGCTTACCCGGACGTGGTAGTTGGTCGATGGTGGGTTGATGTTCGCCATTGGACCCTGATGGAGCTGTTACATGTGTCGGTCCTCTGTGGAAATGGCTAAGGGATAGAGGTGAAAGCATTTGAAGATTGCTCCCTTCATGTAATTAATGCGATGACAGGGGAATTGGTTCTCCGTCACGTCCAAATTACTATCCTCATGCGGTTGTTGAAGTTATTAATTGTCCAAATTACTGCCCTCCTGTGGATGTTTGCTAGTTTACAGATGAGGAATTGGTTTAGGGTGCCCCAGAAACACGTTCAATCTGGCAAGGGGAGATTACGCTGTTCACACTCTGGCGCGAGCAAGATCGGAAGGGAGGGATAGAAGCTATTCGGTTTAGACCTGTGTGTCGCAGAAGTACCTGTGTGTCGCAGACGGGATAGAAGGGGAGATCGGAGAAGTACTTGTGTCGCAGAATCAGTTATGGGCAAGGACTATCTGAATTCGGTGCAGACCTGTGTGTGAGTATTCTTCGTGTGGTTTTTAAAGTATGGAAACTGAAGACACAACCGAGTGTTTGATGGTCGTGTCGCGAATGTTGGAGGTGCAGCTGATGGAACTGTCCTTTGGCTCGGCAGATGAGGTGGGGCAATTATTCAGGATATACGGGTTAGTTCACGGCTTCTCTATGAGCACCTAATTGGTTGAAGAAATACTCTCCTACACAATCGTAAGTACCATTGTAACGTCATTGTCAATTTGTGGATAATACAGGATAGGAATTAAGAACGACACGACGAAATTAATATGATCTGTATTCTGACCTTGTTACCGACTTCGTGTTGCACAGCTATCGGTGAGGGTGTGTTACCATCCCTTGCTTCATTGCCATCCACCTCCTCAGGTGCCACCAGCCTTTCGTTCCCATCATCTTGCACCCTGTATAAAGTCCTCTAATTCTTTGTTTCTCTCCCCGATCTCCCCTTGTGAGACCCCCAACAGATTTGTCATTTTGTCGATTGCATCGTTCACTTTTATTTCCATTGCTTCCGGCCCGTCATTAGATTCAAGTGAATGCGGCTGGCCAGGTTCAGCTGTGTGTTACGAATCGTCGAATCCCTTCGACTGCAGCAATGACCCAACATCAACTACTACCTTCTTCTTAACCGCCGAGGGTCTTGCTTCATTCAGTGGGTCTTGCTGTTCATTGTCATGACCTTGTACGCCTCGATCCGCATCCACCTATGTCGTAGTATTGGTGAATTCCGCATCTGGGGCCGCGATGTCTTCCGTTGGCGATTTCTCGTTACGCGCTGGCGGCTAGGTCGTTATGCCATCTGCCACTACCCAAAAAAAGCTCCGTACTTATCTGATCTCATTTACCAATATTTGCACTTGGTGCTGCAGGTCTTTAATAGCGTCCTCGACATTTCGTACACGCCTATCTACAGACTGAACCCCCATAAAATTAAAGGCTCGGCATGTTCTTGCACGAGTAACAGATAAACATCTAAGCATGATGGATCGACATTTACTTTTAAGTTTCTTATCATCACCTGAATTTCATCATTCTCATCCGGGCCAACACGACCGTCAATATTAGCCGTCTCAAATCCCATATGAAACTGAACATTTGTGAATAATATAGCATTTCTTCGCAGGCCCGTATGTTAAAATTAAAGTTACATCAACCATAGCATACTTTTTCTACATAACTCTCGTCCGACAGTTTGAAAACTGCATGCAATCTACCGTCATCCCAATCCGCACATAATGGGGCCCTCCGACCAGATCTTGAAAGTGGTGATCCAGGCTTAGATATCTTGTATGCATAAAAGACCTGCAAACGTTGTTGTAAAATATATATGCAGTTAAGAAGAAAAAAAAACGTTGGCACAAATTGTACGCATCCTTAAGTACACAAGGAATGCATAACAAACAATACTACGATATACAATACTTATGGTAAGGAGGTGTACGCATTCGCCTATGTAACGCGGTTGTTTTTTTCCCTTGAAATGTCTTCACAGCTTCGCACAGGTGATCTACCACGTGAGCCGCCCAATCGAAGCTAACAGTCGATCATGTTTTACGTGTTGCCGGGAGATAGCCCTTTGGGATGTCAAAGGTAGTACCCGGACAGAGGTAACAGCCCAGGATGAATAGTACCAGTTTCGCCTTGAATAAATCGTCGGTCGCCTGCCTATATCGCAACTCATCCTTGATAGACTTCATGGATATCCTTCCAACTTTCAGGTGGTCGGGTAACTCGGGGATAATAGATTACAGTGAGCCTTTCAACAGAACGAGGACACCTGTGCAACGGACTCCAAGTATCGCTTCTACATCAGCCGGTCTCAATTTTTGTTCGACATCGCCGATGACCATCACACGCCTCAATGGATCGAACATCCTCAAGCATATCTTCAATGCCCTATGGTTAATGTTCAGGTAAAAATTTGCTCATCTCTAGTACGGGTTCTCCATAATAATTATGGCCCAGTATCGCTGCTGTCTTTTCTGCCGCTTCCTGCTTGCCAAGTGAAGGAGCCCGTCAAAGTCGACATCTCTGAGCACGACCTTCCAGTCGTCATCGAAGGAATTGAACAGCATACACAGCTTCTTCGGGCTACAACGGGTGAATATGTAATCCTACGACAATACCAAATGGAGTTAACAAGAAACAGTGAGGCTCCTCAGCCCTGGTCACAGGACGGACGATCGGGAATTCACCTTCCCTTGGCCAGATGGCTTGGGACATTTAGTCGCTGACCGAGCCAGCGCATCACCTCCGAAATTTTCGTTGTTGACATCTTCACCAACATCGGGGTCCTCCATATCCATCTCTGATAGACCTAAGCAATAAAGGGGATCAATCCGTGCCCTAAGCGGATGCCACGGCGAACACACCCAAATCGGCTAGACCTAAGCAATAAATAAAATCACAAACCCATGCCAACGCAACCACCTTTTCCCCAAACCCATTCGAGCTCTCAACAAAGGGGATGAATCCATGCCCTAAGCGGACGCCGCTACGAACCTACCCAAATCACAACACCACGCCCTGTCTAATGCATCCACCTTCCCCAACTGGAATTCAGCCTCGCAAGTAAACCCAATACCTACAGCCCCGAGAGACCCAGGAACGTACCTTCGTTATGTAGCCGAGTTTCCTGAAAACGCATCCAAGGAAGGCCACTAAGGAACAAGCACGGAGAGTAGAAAGTCATAGAGTGTCGAGCTTCGGGGGAAAGTTACCAAGGAAGATCGCCAAGGATGCGAGGGAACAGCTAGGTTGGGGGAGGGTATGTGCAAAATGGTAAATTCACATCCGCGACGGGTTAGGATTTAGGCTCGGTGCGATTAGTAATGTACTAACAATTGTACAAACTAAAATTAGTTCTAAAAAAATTTGTTGTTTTGTAATTACTACAATTGTACTAATTAAAATTAGTACAATGTACGAACTTGTATTATTACAGCGTTTGTACATTGTACTAATTTGAACAGTAAAAGTTTTGTACCAATTAGTATAATTGTAATTACTACAATTGTACTAATTCAAAATTAGTACAATGTACGAAGGTTGTACTAGTATAAGTTTGTACATTGTACTAATTATATTTAGTACAATTGTAGTAATTACAAACTGTATTAATTTCGTTTGTACATTGCACTAAAAAAAGGGTCAAAATTAGTACAAATGGGGGGACGTCCCCCCAAAACCCTAATTATTATACTAATTTAAATAGTAAAAGTTTTGTATCGATTAGTACAGTTGTAATTACTACAATTATACTAATTAAAATTAGTAAAATGTACAAACCGTGACCATGTACATTGTACATTGTACTAACTTTTAATTAGTACAATAGTAGTAATTACAATTGTACTAATCGATACAAAACTTTTACTGTTTAAGTGCACGTTTGTATATTGTACTAATTATAATTAATACAAATGTAGTAATTACAAACTGTACTAATTTTATTTATATAATGTACTAAAAAAGGGTCAACATTAGTACAAATGAGAGGGACGTCCCACCCACGGGACGTTAGCCGCGTTCCACGAAAAAATATCGTAGTTTCGCTGCTGTTCTTTTTCCACAACATGTGGGACGGGCCAAATGCCCGTAGTTTAGGGTAGGGGTAAAAACGAGCCGAGCCGCTCGCGAGCTGGCTCGGTCAAAACTCGGTTCGAGCTCGACTTTGACCGAGCTCGAGCCGGCTTGTTAACGAAACGAGCCGAGCTGGAACCGAGAAACACTGACAGCTCGAAGGCTCACGAGCCGCTCGCGAGCCTAATATTATATAAGAAATTTTAACAATTTATTAATAAAAATTTAATAAAATTACCTAGAAAACTTTTTCCTTCCCCTCCCAACACTCTCGTAGTAGAAGCAAACCATAAGAAAAAACTGTCGTCTCCCCCTCCGTCAAGGTGATGATGATGTAGGTGATGATGCCATTGTGATATTATTATGATTTGGTATGAAGCTATATCGTGAAGATGTTTTAATAGAATGGTTCTTGTGGTTTATGGTTGTTTTGAGAAATCTGGTTATACCTTATGGATATGTTTTGGGAAAATTGTTCTTTTGAAGATGTTTTGGAAGTATGATTTTGTTGAAGTGTTTTGGCAACATTGTTATTTTAGATTTATGGTTTTGAAGCGAACTTTTTTTTATATATTTTCGAGCCAACCGAGCCGAGTTCGAGTCGGCTTCAATATATATATATTTTGAAATTGAGCTCGAGCTTCCGAGCCAAGCTTTCGAACTGAGCTAAGGCTCGATCTACATGCGAGCCGAGCTCGAGATCTCCATAATTAGACCGAGTCGAGTTCGAGCTCTAATTATTTGAGCTCGATCGAGTTCGAGCCGAGCTCGAGCTTTTCTTAATTGAGCCGAGTTCGAACCTGGGGTACTCGATCTCAACTCGGCTAGTTTTCACCCTAGGGGGCAATCAAAAGTGGGAAAATGATTTGTGAAAGGAGGAGAGACCCACCCGGAGTCAAGTCGTTTCCCAGCTAAGTCCCAAATCTAACCAAAAAAGAAAAAGGAGGATGTGCGCTTGAATAATGTTGTTTTTGGGGCATATTCACACTCCCTTTCTTCGTCAGGCGTCTGGAAGGGCTGTCCGGATCCCTCCTCCCCCGCTTGCTTCGCCCCACCGGGTCCAGGCTGCATCGTCTTCCCTTCCCCGACTTCTCTCCTGGGCTGAACCCTTACTCCCTCTTGTTCCTAATCGGGCCGTCTCGGTCCTCCCCCCTCACGTTTGGGCAAGGTGTCAGTCAGCGAGCCAACGGATGGTCCGTTCGCTCTGGCGGGGGCTGCGGAGGTGCGTGGGGCTTCTACCTGTTTGACGAATTGCCGCGATGATAAGTAGGCAGGTGATCGATTTGGGAGTGTTATGGGTTGTTGCTACCTTCTTGCCGCTGGCCAGCATTGGCCTCGCGAGCACTGGCTACGTTGGGGAAGTTAAGCCCGGTCTAGAAGGGGCTCCTATGGTCTGGGTCGACCGCGATGGCCTCTTCCTCAAGTCCAATGACTCCACTTTCGCCCTTGGGTTGGTTGCCACGCAGGATGCTACCCTCTACTACCTCGCTGTCGTTCACGTCAGCACCCAGGTCGTTGTCTGGTCTGCGAACCGGGACTCGCCCATCTCGAATTCGGATAAGTTTGTTTTCGGGCTCGATGGCAACGTGTTCTTGCAGAGAGGGTCTAGTGCGGTGTGGTCGACCGACACGGCTGGGAAGGGTGTTTCCTCGATGGAGTTGATGGATTCGGGTAATGTGGTTCTTACTCGGGACGACGGTAGCGTTGTCTGGCAAAGCTTTAGTCACCCGACCGACACGTTATTGTCTGACCAGGAGTTCGTCGTGGGGATGAAGCTTGCGAGCATGGGATCGAACAACCTGAGCTATGTTCTTGAAATGAAGTCCGGGAATACGGTTCTCTATGCCGCGTATGAGACCCCACAGCCGTATTGGTCGATGGGGAGCGACGGCAGGATGGTCAAAAATCAGGCTGGTGGAAGTGTTACCAAATCGGCACTCGTTGCCAACTCATGGAGATTCTACGATCAAAGTGGCAGCTTGTTGTGGCAATTCATCTTCTCGACTAACACGGATCCCAATTCGACTTGGATCGCCGTGCTTGGAAACGATGGGGGCATCTCCTTTACCCTTTTGCAATCCGATGGTACGAAGAGTGTTGCTGAAACAAAGATTCCAGCCAACTCGTGCAGCACCCCTCTGCCATGTAATCCTTATTCCGTCTGTTACAACAACAACATGTGTCGCTGCGTCTCCGCTCTCAGTTCGTACCAAGGTGGCTGCACTCCCAGGATTGCTTCCCTGCCTCCTGGCAGTTCTTGCCAGCAGGATTCATATGATCTCGTCAATGCAGGGGAGCCCTTGGGGTATTTTGCTCTTGGGTTTCTTTCGCCTACTTCGCTGACCGACCTCGCAGGCTGCAAGGCATCCTGCCTCAGCAACTGCTCATGCCTTGTGCTTTTCTACCAGGACAGTACTAGGAATTGTTACTTGCTGAATGACGTCGGGGCCTTCCAAGTTGCGGACAATACCTCGAGTTTTAGTTCATTCATAAAAGTGAGCAAAGGAGCAACTGGTGGGAGCAGCAGTAGCAACCATATCACTGTCGTCATGATCATAGTGGTCGCTACAGTTATTGTTATCTTGGGCATGGTTTATGGGGGGTTCAGATGGTACAGATCAAGGAGAATGCAACCGCCGATGAGTCCTCCGGAGACGTCGGAGGAGGATACATTCCTGGGTAGCTTGGGTGGGATGCCGATCCGATTCAGCTACCAGGATCTGCAAACAGCGACGAACAACTTCTCAACGAAGCTCGGTCAAGGGGGGTTCGGGTCCGTGTTCAAGGGAGTCCTCCTGGATGGTACTAGGCTCGCAGTGAAGAAACTGGAGGGGATCGGTCAAGGGAAGAAGGAGTTTCGAGCTGAGGTCTGCATCATTGGGAGCATTCATCACCATCACCTGGTCAGGCTCAAGGGGTTCTGTGCCGAAGGGAGCCACCGGCTACTGGCATACGAGTTCATGGCGAACGGATCATTGGAAAAATGGATCTTCAAGAGAGGCGGCGAGCAGGACATCCTGGACTGGGAGACGAGGTTCAACATTGCGGTTGGAACAGCCAAGGGACTGGCGTATCTCCATGAGGACTGCGACGTCAAGATTGTACATTGTGATATAAAGCCCGAGAACGTTCTGCTCGACGAAAACTTTGTTGCGAAGGTGTCAGATTTCGGCCTCGCCAAGCTAATGACGAGGGAGCAGAGCAATGTCTTCACGACCCTAAGGGGGACAAGGGGTTACCTTGCACCAGAATGGCTGACGAACTATGCAATATCCGAGAAGAGCGATGTGTACAGCTACGGGATGCTGCTTCTCGAGATAATTGGGGGGAGGAAGAACTACGACCCCTCGGAAACCTCTGATAGGTCGCACTTCCCTTCCTATGCCTTCCGCATGATGGAGGAAGGGAGGCTGAGGGACGTCCTGGACCTAAATCTCGACTTCGACGAGAAGGACGAGCGTATCTATACGGCCATAAAGGTTGCATTGTGGTGCATACAGGAGGACATGCAAATGAGGCCACCGATGACGAGGGTAGTGCAGATGCTGGAGGGGCTGTGCCATGTCCCGCGGCCACCGGTTTCTTCGCCTCTGGGCGGTCGGTTATACGGGAGCTTCTTCAAGTCGACGAGCGAGGGAGGTACAACTTCCTCGGGACCATCTGACTACAACAGCGACGCTCATCTCTCAGCTGTTCAGCTGTCTGGACCGAGGTGACGTTATCAACTCACGCATGGGCTGTTCATATATTTGTATGGTGTAAATTTTTTGTTTAGAACTTCCATTGTAAACTCTGTTTCTTTTTCCTCTGTTGTGTTGAAGCTAAAATTAATCAATTTTTTAGAGAAAACTCATCAAATTATATGATAATTCTAGAATAAATGTATTGATTTTTCCTACTAATATTTCAAACCGGTTTGATATTATGAAGAGGAAGTTTTAAATAATATTTTAAAATTACAAATATCTTGAGAATATATATAATATCTGCAAAAAATGGATTGGACTATGCACGCCCCGCACAAGAAATAAGAATGATAAACACTTCTTCCGTCACTTCCCGCCCTTGGCTGACAGTCGTGGCTAACCGCTCGCCGTCCGCTGCTCATTCAGGTTAAATACTATCATCATCCATTTTCCCGCCATTTCTTCCCCCCTGGACTTGCTCGCCATTTCTCTTCTGAATCTTCTTCTTGATGGTAAAAAATCAGATGGGACTAATGTTCGCCTGCCGAGCAGGATGAGTGTTATTGTCGCTGGCCGCCGTGCCTCCCCTCCTTTGTCTCGACGCTTCCTCAACCCCCACCACCCCTCCTCTCACGTAAGAATCTGTCGGGCGCTATGGCTGCCAAAATCTAGCAACATTTTTATTTTTTGTTTACTCAAATTGTTCGTGCCTGGACGGTCCTTGTATTATAGCAGAGGAATGTTGAAAATTGCATCTGTTAACCGAAAGCACTGGGGGAACTATATTCTAGTTTGTTTCTCTTTGCCATTTCTCTATTCCTACGTCCGTGATATCTGATTTATATATTTCTGTCTTCTTGCACTGTTTGGATGCCGACCTGTATGAGTTTGTTAAGGATGAGGTAAGGAAGGTAGTTTCCAACGCCAAGGCTGCCGGCATGCTTCGGTCGCTTTTTCCTGATGCTGGGACCTTCGATAAGGATCTGAATTCAGGTTATGGTTTGGGATGATAATATTGGGAGTTTGATTGCTCTGAAAGCTAGGAAAGTTTGCTTCCATCAGGAATTTTCTTCTGCTATTGTATTCGTTGTTAAATTTTGACTGGGAGTTCTTGCTTATAATTTGCAGGCGGTATGAATGGTTCCATTGTTTATGAACTGAAAATGCCAGAAAATGCAGGTCTAACTAAGCCTGTTAAGGCAAGTGTATAATTCTTGGATCCTCATGGTTATTTCTGGCATTTTCCAGGCCAGCATGCCTTTTGTTTGTATATACCTGTTTCATTGCTTCTGTAATTATCTAGTTGTTATGATCAACCACGCTATCCACGGGTTGTGGTGATGCTGGATATCTCATTCTGGAACATTTTCGAGACTAGGTTCTAGAGAAACCGAAGGCTGCGGTGGATTCTAAGAAGCCAGGTCAACGTTTTTAGAGCTTTTCTTGGTTATGGATGTGTTTGAATCAACATTTATGTTTCTGAGACACTGCTATTGTCAGTATCCAACCATCCAAATTCGGTTGGGTAGATTTGATTTGCGGTATGTGAATATTTTTTATGCAATTGATGCATCAGTCATTGATTTGGGTTGTCTGGGAATTCAGAATGGGGAATCTCTGTGTTGCGAATGTTATTCATGAAAGGTCGCCCAATGCAGAAGGGAGACTTCCGGAGGAAAAACTAGAGGCCTTTGGCTTGAAGAATTCGTTTCAGAAAAAAGAGCTTATCGTGAGTTTCTCAGAAAACCCTTGCACAATGATTGTTTCTCAAGAATCGTGCTTGCTTTCTCTAAGATCGATAAGGTTTATATATAAAAACGTAGTTGAAACCACTCAAAAGGCCCGAAAAATACCAAGTTGTCGCATTCTCCTTGTTCACTTTCCCTTTCGCGTAGTTTGAAGTGCAGCTTTTCCAACTAGGATTTGCTTATTCAGTTCATAATACAATTATTAGCTCTTTCCAACCAGGACACAAGAACTAGTTGCTTTATCTGGAGCTCATACACGTGGAAGTAAAGTCTTTGGGAGCCCGACAGTTTTTGACGATTCCTACTATTAAGTGCTTCTGGAAAAGCCGTGGTCATCTTCAGGTACAGGACATAAAAAGCTCTCCTCGTTTTCTCAACTTATTCTCATATTTTTCGACCATCTTACTAAAAGCTAAAGCTAAGAAATCTGTACAAAATGGATTATTGATCAAAGGAAGGTGGAAAAGAAAGAAAATAAATAAAAATGCAGGTCATTTAAACCCCAAAAGTTGGCAATTTTCTGACAGGGTGAATGTAGGGAAAGTGAGATCCAACTAAAGCTTTGTCATTATCGATGTTCCAGTGTACAGATTATGAACGAGTCAATCGCATATATTCATTTATTGCTTTCATTTACCTTTTAATGGCTTGAGCCCAGTTATCAGCATCTCCAGTTTTAGTTAGTAGCAGGCACGTCAAGCATGATTGGATTGCCTTCTGACCGTGCTCCACTGAAGATGGAGAATGCTTGAGGTAAAGTACATAAAGCCTTGATGATCAATCTCCGAAATAAGAATCAACGATGGGCAACTACATTCAAGTTATTCTCATATTTAGTTCTTGCAAACATAGTGTTGCAAGTGGCGATACCTGCAACATGGCAAAGATGCCAAGGCAAAGCTTCTCAAATTTCTGTACTAATAATTTGGACTTCTTTTAAAACTCTGGATGTTCAGGTACTTATTTCCAGACAATATTTTTTTAAGTGTCGTGGCAGGTGGATAGAGAAATACGCCAGGGATCAGAACTTGTTCTTTGATGATTTCAGCGGTGCTTATACAAAATTAGTAAATTCTGGCCTAAGATTGAGAAGATTGTAGGGTTTATTTTTGTAACCCCTTGTATCATATTTGTGACAGTTACAGTGATTGGTGTAAAAGAATACTGCAACAACTGATGATAAGTATTTAGATGCTATGGTACGTGGCTTTCCTTTCGCTGATCATCATCGCTGTTGTTTTTATATCCTCATCCCGTTGAATGGGTGACGTGAGTTTGTTGAAAAATCCAAACGTTCATTAGTCTTTGTGAAAGGAGAGCATTGTAGCCTTCAAGGATAGAGAGTAACTCGTGGCGGCAATCTGTAACGAGTTCTTAGTATTTGCTTGCATCTGCCTGGGTGTGATAAATCCACCTTTTGGCGGCAGAATGGTTGGCCAAGATGGGAATGAGAAACCATGGGTCATGTGGGATGTGAAAATTGTCGTAACATAAAATGGGTCCTCTTATATTGATTGCTTGGCCGCATCTCTGGGTGATGTTGCAGAGAGTTTCGATTTACAGAGACGACAGAGGCAGCTGTTCTGATGAGTTTTAGATTTCTTTGATTGTGGCTTTGTAAGAAAATGCAATGGCAGACGGTTTAGAGGTTGGCAGATTCATGCCAACTGTGATTTTCTGGAGGCCTTGTTTTGTTTTCTTCACTTGGGTTACGGAGCGAGAGATTGATGAAGAGGCAGAGGTTGTTCCATCAGATGAGACTAATTTCGTATTCCCGAAACCGAACGACCACATCATACTTGGTTGGCATTTGGTCTCCTCAGAATAAAAAGTGATTAAAAAGAGAAAAGACTGACTATGAATAAACAATACCAGGCAAACGCCCTTAGTTGAGTGGCATAGAGAATTAATAAATCTGCCACAAATCTAAAACCCTTTCGTAAACATAATGAACATGTACAAGAAGATCTCATTACAGTACCGATCCCCTACCTGCATGGTGCAGGTACCACGTGGAGTCTCCGCCACAGAAATTTCATGTCGGCGTGACGGAACTGTAATGATTACATGAGTATAGGCAGCAGAATACCAAACCAAAAGTAGATGGTTGCACAGCACATTTAGCTGCCACGACTCGAGAACGACAAGCATTCTACAGCAAAAATTGGTACCCAGAGAAAGCATGTCAGTGCTTTAGCCAATAGTTCCTTAACTGAGCTATGTGCAACAATATCTCATCACGGCCTTGATTAGTGGCGCTGCTGGTCATGATCCACGGTGGTGCTGTCTGGAAGAAGCCCTGAATTAGCTCTTGGAATGCTTCCACATTCTCTTCTGGTGTCTTCCCTCCGTTTTTCGTCTTCTTCCTCTTGTCGCACTTGGTAAAGATTAGGGTCATGGGAATCTGAAACGCAATCACAAGAAAAACCACGTATAAATCATGTTAACCAGCTGAAATTCACTGTCGTCAAGGGATCATTCCCCTTAAAACAGAAAACCATCGTCAAGATTTTTTTCCCCATCGACCATCAACAAACAAAGGATTGTCAAAATCATGAATATAAACTTTAAAGCCACCATTCACTTCGTTCTCTTTAATTCAATACAGTGCATTCTTTTCATGATTGAAGAATTTTCAAAATTAACCCTCAGAAATATCCACTGTGCATCACAGAAATTCCTAGAGGGCGGAAACCAGCAAGAGATCTATTCATCAGCTCCAGTTAATCCAGAAAATTAATACCTGATTTTGCCCGAGCCAGCTTGCATACTCAAGGTCAATCTTCTTGGCTGGAATACTAGCTCTAAAAGAAGGAAAACTGCCACCTGGGTAGAACGGTTCAGAAAGTAGTCTTTGGTGAACTTGTCCCAGTCAGTTCTCAATTACTGGGGTGCGGCAGCATAACTGTAGGAGTTCCATGGCGAAACAAAGCTTTCATAAACAAACCTATCCTATCGTATCTGAACTCACAAAGGATCAAAACCAGAGAATAGAAATCCCTATGAATCCACTCACGTGGAAGATTCAATTTTCTGACTGTAATTTCTAAACTGTTTCGATCGAATTAACCCACCAACGGCCCGGCAAACTAGAAAACCATCAATTCTACTCCTATTCAAGCAAGTGTAAGGTAGAGGGAGTCATACCCATATCCAGGCAAATCCACCAGGTACCAGCTGTCATTGACTCTGAAATGGTTGATGCACTGCGTCTTCCCTTCACCATCAACAAGTTTCAAGCTTTCAAGCTGAAAGACAACTTCCAGAAGCCAAAAACAGACCGCCAAAGCACAAGCCGAAAGACTACCCGGCTTCTTCGAAGTGAGGGCGAGGCGAGGCGCTTCCTCCGGACGAGTGAATTCAGGAGGGAGGACTTGCCAACGTTCGACCTTCCGACAAGGGCGAACTCGGGGAGGCCATCGGAGGGACAGTCCTCGAACCTAACGTTGCTGTTGACGTAGTCGGCGGTGACTACCTGGGAGGACGGGCCGGCAGTGGCATAGTTGCTCAGAACGATGTTGGAGTCCTGGAGGACCCTTGCAGCGAGGGAGGACGAGAAGTCGAGCGGGAGGGTAGTGTCCGGCGGAACGAAGAGCTTGTCGACGGGGAGGTGGAGCAGCGGCTGCGACGGAAGGGAAGGTTGGGCGGTGGGAAGTGACAGGGCGGAGACAGAGAGGAAGTGGCCGCGGTAGGAGGAGGAGGAGGAGGAAGGCGACGGAGGTTTTGGTAAGTGGAGGAGGTGAAGGTGGCGGGCGATCGGCATTTTCCGTTGACGGCGGTGCTCTGTTCGCTTGGTTGGAGCTGGGGTCGTAGTGAAGTGACGATCTCCACCGGCGGCCCTGTTTGTTTGGGGGCTAATTTCATCTTGGGAGGATTTGTTCTCTTTAAGCGAACTCAAGTGATTTGACGTTTCTACCCCTGAACACATCTCTCGAATTTCTAGAAGATTGGGGACCAAATTGAAAGTATCAGAAAAACTAGGCGACTCGCAACTTGCCGGCGGAAGAAATGCAGCTTTGTTACTGTTTACTCTAACTCTCAAAAATATTTTTTCTTATATGATATTAATTTTGTAAATTCTCTATTTGACCTTTTTCTTTCTTTTTATACATATACTAACAATAAACTGACATGAATGAAATTTTGGCCTATATTTCGAACAATGCACTAACATGTATGAACGGTGTATATTGACATTTATGATGACATGTTCAAATTTATGAGAATTCCGTGAATGGGAGTTTAGCGGTTCACCCTTGCAACATGGGTGAAATTTGATTTACTCGTGGCACGTTAGGTTATAAGAAGTTAACAGGATTTATTGAAATTATCAGTAGATCAAAAGCTAATACAATAGTATTTTCTCAAACTAAATTGATAAGATCACAATAGATTTAAGAGATCCGCGAATGTAGACCAGTAAACGGGGCTATAACATCACCCTGTAAAGACCAACAACTCAATTAATGCAAGCTTCAAAAGAAGTTTCTAAAAGAAATTCTAAAGAAATATAAGATGGAGGAGGGCAAGAGTGTTGGGACTTCAATGACTCAGAAAGAAAGTTTGTATAAGAAGATGGAATTAATCCTACAAACAATTTGATGTACTTGACAACAACTAGACCGGATATCTTACTCTATGTTGGTGTTCTTTCAAGACTTTTACATTGTGCATGTGAGAAGCATATAAGAGCATCTAAGAGAGTTCTAAAGTATGTGAAGGGAACACTTTTTCATGGGATAAGATTCAACAAGAGTGGAAATTTCAAGTTGTTTGGCTTCTGTCTCCCTTTTTAATTTAGTCCTCAAGACAAATATAAGTTTTTATCCCTTTTTAATTTACTCAGCATCTCTTGCCTGATCTGACTGAATTTGGAGATGAAGATCCCAACAAGATCGCCAGTGGTTGGTCCAGCTTGGTTCAGATCTAGCTACGGGTCACCAATCGATGGATCGACCTGACCTATGAGGATCTTTTCGCTAACTTGTTGATCTTGTGGAGACTCCTTATCGATCCAGGCGAGAGCTCGAGATCGTCTTGTCAAAACAATAATAGAAAATGATAATGCGAGGTTATGATACACCGTGAAGAAAGATATGCGATGTTTACCAATAACTCGTTAATCATTTCATTCGGATGCTCTCTTTAACCTCTCTTTGGATACTCTTTACATCATATTGAGTAGCCTGGTCTTGGTGGAGGTCTCAGAGGTCAACATGCTCGATCAATCAATGTTATGAATTATGTGTACGGATGTACCGTTGATTTTAAAAAACTTTGTGAAATACGGTCGAAATTTCAAAAATACCCGTTTTGAAATCCCGTCTTCCGATTTACAAAGAAGACATGTTTTCAAGACCCGTTATCCAAATAATCGGGGAAGGAGACGGGTTTTCAAAACCTGCCCTCCGTGCACTTTAATTTTTTCAAAAAAGGAAAGAAGGGAGGGGGAGGGGGAGAGGCAGAGGGGAAGTGGCGGAAAAAGGAAAGGGGGAGGGAAATGGGAAGGGGGAGCGAGAGGGGAAGGAAGAAGGAAGAGGCGTGGGGAAAATGGAAGGGAGAGAGGCGTGGGGAGAGAGGGGGAGGGGGAAGTGCGGGTTTTGAAAACCCGCCTCCCGATTTTTTTGATGGCGGGTTTTCAAAACCCGTCTTCTTTGTAAATTGGAAGACGAGTTTTCAAAACGCACTCTAAGGACGGTAAATCGGGTATTTTTGAAACTTCGACGGTATTTCGTAAATTTTTTTTAAAACCAACGGTATATTCATACAAAACTCTTATGTGCAGGCCCTCCTTTAGTCATGGAAGGACTAGATTCAACGTCAACTATGATTGGCTTATTCGATCTTGCTGGGGCCAAAGCAGTGATATCCTCGTTTGAGCTATCGATAGGGTCTTGATGTTCTTCTAAAGATTTCGAATTAATTAACCGAATAGGCACTCGGAATGCACGATGTTTTAGCTTAGGAGTTATTGTAGTAATTGGTTAACAAGGATCAAAGAAAGCGTTCAGAAAACTTCTCCTATGATTAAACACGAATAAGAATACAAGAATACGAAACATAGTACGAAGGAGTGGATTCCGTATGTAAGGAATCGAGCGGGAAGAGTACATGGTATTACTCGGTGGAAGGGCTCAAGGGCGTAGGAACCGAGTTGTGTTGCTAGGAAAATAGCAGAAGGGAAGTTTCGGAGGGATAGGAAAAAGGAGAACCAAGGACGTGGAACGGTGGATCCGTAGTAACATAAATGTGTGTTTATAAAGGACGTACTCTAATAGGGAATTATGATGGAACAACTGTAGGCACTAAATCGGTTGTGGAAGAACGTTGAGTTTCGAGGGCAGAACAACTTCGAAGGCTTGCCCGATTCTAAACTCAGTTGGTAAAGGTCATGACTAAGGTTGATAATTAATAAAATTCGGGATCCTTTCAGTTGGTATAAGAGCTTAGGCTGACGAGGAGTTATAAGGTTGTTAGCCTGGGGATTAAAACTGATAGGAATTGAGCGGGGTATAAGAAAAAGGCGCAAATGACATGGGATTATGACTCGGAATTGGACCCTCTAAAGGCGTTGGCGAAATACTTAGAGAAAGGTGTCCTGGTTGGACAAAGCGAGCTGGGGCGAACTGGTTGAGGGAAAACAAATATGAGGATAGGAATTAGAAAATGGGTATCCCCCAGGGAAAGGCAAATTGAACCTAACTGGAGGGACTGAGATCAAAGTTAGGAAATGAGGTGAATGAAGTGATAGTCGCGGATAAGAGGGGGAAATCCTCTTGAAAGTACATTGTCATGACCTTGTTGCTTGATGTGTCGGTGTGCCTTGGGTGTAATCGTGTATATGTGTGTCCTGGAATGCACGGTAGAGGGGTGCGTGAATGCGAAGGAACGAATATGGGACCGAGCGTGTGCGATGAATGATACTCGTGCTTCACCGTTTTGATTCGGATGCGATCAACGGGTGATACGGTTGTGGGTGTGTTGTCTTAGATTGCTATAAGTGGGTGGTACATGGATGTATGGAGGTGCAAGTGGAATGCGGAAAGTGTGAGTGAATAGCGATAGATAATGGAAAACGACGAGGGAAGAAGAACGCCTGTGAGAGGATTAGTCGTGTAAGGATGAAAGGTAAATGAATGGAAGTAGCAAAGGCTATGTGATGAGGAAACACCACGATAACCGACCGTGGGTGGTTGCTCGCATGTTCATTGTGATGCTAACGTATTGTATTATCTGAGTTCAGCCGTAAGAGTTATGAGGACACTCAGAATGCGGAGAAGAAGTGAAGAAAGGAACGACTGGCCGTATTGCCGGGTACGCGGATAAGCGGAGGACTGCTTCGAGTGCAGATGGGGACAAGGCCGAATAAGAATGTAGGAATGCGAAACATAGCACAAACGAGTTGATTCCGTAAGTTAGGAATCGAGCGAGAAGAGTACATGGGATTACTCGGTGGAAGGGCTCAAGGGCGTAGGAACCGAGTTGAGTTGCTAGGAAAATAGCGGAAGGGAAGTTTCGGAGGGAAAGGAAAAAGGAGAACCAAGAAGGTGGAACGATGGATCCGTAGTAACATAAACGCGTGTTTATAAATGACGTACTCTAATAGGGAATTATGATAGAACAACTGCAGGCACTAAATCGGTTGTGGAAGAACGTTGAGTTTCGAGGGCAGAACAACTTAGAAAGGTGAACTTCGAAGGCTTGCCCGATTCTAAACTCTGTTGGTAAACTAAGGTTGAAAATTAGTAAAATTCGGGATCCTTTCAACTATGACTAAGAGGTTTCTGCTAGAGCATTATCGACGAGATCTCTACCTCAAATTGCAGTCTCTTTAGCAAGCTTCAAGAGCGGAGTACACGAGGGAGTTCGAGAGACTCTTCCTGCAATCTGATGTCTAAGAAGCCCAAGAGCAAATCGCTGGCAAGTATCTTCGAGGACTTAAGCCTCAGGTTGCGGATGTAGTGGAACTTCAGCAGTATTGGACTTTTAACGATGTTACAGTGCTTGCCCACAAGGTTAAGCAGCAACAAGCGAGGAGATCAAGTACCCACCTATTCGTGAAGGCTCCGCCTTTCAACAAGGGGAGTAGCTCCTAGGCAAAGCCACCATTGACGACGTCAAGGAAAACTCCACCATCGACTACAAGAGTTGAAGTCAAGTCGAACGAGGGAGATACCAATCGACGATGTTCCAAGTGCCAAGGAATATGGCACATGGCTTTTGAGTGTCCGATGAGGAGAAACGCTGTCATTAGAGAGCTGTCCGATGGAGGAGAAGAGTTCGATGAGAACATCGATCCTATTTGGGCTGCAGAGGAGATTGAGGAGTACCCGGAAGAAGGAGAGTTGTTGGTCGTCCGAAAAGCCTTAAGCGTGACACCCGCTAGAGAGGAGAATCAAAGGGAAAGTATTTTCAATACCAGGTACACGGTCGAAGGAAAAGTTTGTTTGGTGATTATGGATAGCGGAAGCTACACCAACGCCGTGTCGAGGACGATGGTCGAAAAGCTTAAGTTGCCTATCTAAGCTCATCCTCATCCTATCGACGACAATGGCTCAACAAGGAGAGTGATGTTCGAGTGACTCAGAGAGCGCGAGTTCCATTTTCTATTGGGAAAACCTACTAGAATGAAGTCGTTTGCGATGTTATTCTGATGGACGCATGCCACTTGCTCCTAGGAGGCAGTTTGATCGACACGTGCAATATGATGGGTACCGTAATACCTATTCCATCAGCGTCAATGAGAAGAAGGTCACCTTGATGCCTTTGACCACTCAGCCTATGATAGAACCACAGAATCAATCCACCGATCAGCCTCTCAAGGAGGTACAATTAGTTCAAGCAATTCCCGAAGGGGAGAAGGTTTACTTTGTGGTTCTTGTCGAAGCAGCCCTAAGTCAAGCGACGAGCCATCCCCTAGTCGTATCCATACTCGAGGAGTTCAAGGATGTGTTTCCGGAGGGGTTTCCTGTCGAACTACCACCAATGCGAAGCATTCAACACCATATTGACTTGGTTCCAGGAGCGTCTCTACCTAATCGACCAGCATATCGATGCAATCCAGAAGGGCTTGGTTGGAGAGAGATTGAGTCCTTGTTCAGTCCTAGCCATATTGGTGCAGAAGAAGGATGGCACTTGGCGAATGTGCATGGATAGTCGAGCGATCAACAAGATCACGGTGAAGTATCGTTTTTCAATCCCTTGACTTGATGTTGGATGATATGTTGGATGAGTTGCATGGAGCGAAGGTGTTTTCGAAAGTAGATTTGCGAAGTGGCTACCACTAGATTAGAATAAAAGAAGGTGACGAGTGGAAGACAACCTTCAAGACTAAGTACGGGTTGTATGAATGGTTGGTGATGCCTTTTGGTTTCTCAAACGCACCCAACACGTTCATACTGATGACCCATGTCTTGCGACCTTTCATGGGGAAGTTTGTGGTCGTCTACTTCAACGACATCCTCATCCACAGTCGAAACAATGAGCAGCTTGTCGACCATTTGAGGGTTGTATTCCGCACACTTCAGGGAGAAGCTATATGAAAATCTTAAGAAGTATGAGTTCTTTCAGCCGAGTGTGATATTTCTTGGTTTTGTAGTATTTGCTGAAGGAATCAAGGTCAACAAAAGCAATATCGAAGCAATCAGGGAGTAGCGCAACTCCTCCCTAGGGAAGGAAAGCTTGATGCTTTTTTCGGATTGATTTCATTTATTTTCCAATCAAAATATTTTTGATCCCACACCCAAAAGGTGCCCCACATGGGTCTTCCGCAACACTTAAGGAGATTGCGCACCAAAGAGTTTCCATGACGTTAGAAGCTTTCATGGCTTAGCGTCGTTCTATAGGAGGTTCATTCGAGGTTTTATCTTGATTGTAACCCCACTCACCGAATGTTTGAAGGGAGACAAGTTCGAGTGGACTTCAGTCGCACAAGCTAGTTTCGGGCGACTAAAGGAGTGTCTAAGCGAAGCACCCGTTCTTGCCTTACTTGACTTTGCGAAGATTTTCGAAGTAGAATGTGATGCATCTAGAGTTGGGATCGGAGGAGTCTTGTTGCAGGAGGAAAAACCCATTGCATACTTCAGCGAGAAGCTCAATGGTGCCAAACTCAACTACTCAACGTACGACAAGGAGTTCCTAGCCATCGTTCGAGTACTCGAGACGTGGAGCCATTACTTACTACTCCGAGAGTTCGTATTACACACAGACCATGAAGCTCTCAAATACATCAATGGTCAGCACAAGCTCAGTCGACGACATGCGAAGTGGGTCGAGTTTCTACAAGCTTTCTGATGCGGCCAACTCGCTTTGACCTTTTTCCTGAAGTCGAGTCGACCAAGTCGATCAAGTCGCCAGCGCCCAAGTCGATGCCCATTTTCTTGAAGACGAAGAGTCACGAAATCCATCTTCCTTTTTGCATGGTGCTGTCAGACTTTATGGTTGTTTTCTTTTAATGAGGGTTCTTTAATAGGGGTTCTGGGGAAGTGTTGCTAGTCTTAATGAGGGTGTTGGGTTCATCCCCTCATGGCCTATATAAGGAGTCTTTGGCTTTCGAATGTAGGATGATCATTATTATTATCTTTAAAAAAAACCTTTGAGATTTCTCTCAATTACCTTTGAACTCTGATTTGAGTTCGTGGTCCCGTTCAACCGTGTGTTTGTCGGGCAGTCCGAACTGCGCTCGCTGCGTCAGTTGGTATCAGAGCTTGGGATTGCCCGAGGCTGTTCAATGGCGGACGAGTCAGCTAACCATGGTCCAAACGCCGTTGGGCGGGAGGAAGATAGATGGCAAGTGATGGATCAGCGGGTTGGACGGATGGAAACTCGTTTGGACCAGATCTTGCTACGACTAGAAGCCCTTGGTTTGCCTAGGGAACAGATTGCTGAAGCGGAAGAGCGTCCAACGAGAGTCGCTCCTCGTATTCCTCCACGATTTCCCCCTGGTCGAATTCATGTTCCACGACGGATGCAGCCCGTCCAAGAATCTGACGATGAGGAAGATGAAGCGGAGGATTACTTTCATGGAAACCGACGTCAACCTCAGGTGCGCGACGAGTTTAGACTCAAAGTTGACGTCCCGGTTTTCGATGGTGGTCTTAGTATTGAGGACTTCCTTGACTGGTTGTCGGAAGTCGAACGGTTTCTTGAGTATACTGAAGTTCCTGAAGAGAAACAAGTGAAGTTAGTAGCATATCGGCTCAAAGGAGGAGCAGCAGCTTGGTGGGATCGGCTGCAAGAAAATAGAACACTTGAAGGACGTGCGGCCGTTCGTACTTGGAGGAGGATGAAACAACTATTGAAGGGTCGTTTTCTCCCCCCAGATTATGAGCAGTATCTATTCATGCAATACCAGAGGTGTCAACAAGGAAATCGGTCCGTTCACACTTACACGGGTGAATTTCTTCGCCTCGCCGAACGGAATTCTCTGACTGAAACCGAGGGGCAGCAGGTTGCGCGCTACTTAGAGGGATTGACCCCATCTATCCGAAATCGGATTGGAGTTCAAATGATCACCACAATTGATGAAGCACGGAGTTTAGCGCTAAAGGCTGAGCTGCTACAACTTGATCGTGGAAATTACTATCGGAAGGGAAGTGAGGATTCCTTCAAAGGAGAGAAGATGAAGGCAGTACAAAGGGAGTCGTCTAGTATGCCGAGCAGGAGTTCGATTGAAAGGTCGGAAGGTAGGAAGAACGTGCCTACGACTGAATTCAAGAGAGGTCCTAGCACATCCTCCAAAGTGCAGTCGATTAAGTGTTTCAAATGCAATGAGATGGGACATCGATCCAGCGATTGTCCACGTCGGAAGGTCGTGGCTATTATCGAAGAAGAATCTGAATGTGAGGATGTCGTGTGCGAACCAGAGGATGACTATGAGGATACGTACCAAGAGGAAGGGGAGAACGAGCATGTCTATGTGATTCGGAAACTCATGTTATCTCCAAAGCGAGAAGAGCAAACTCAGAGGAACCGACTTTTTCGAACACGTTGTTTGATTAAGTCTCTTCCATTTACGGTGATTGTTGATAGTGGAAGTCAGGAAAACATCATCGGAAAGTCCGTTGTTGAAAAGTTGAATCTTCCGGTGGAGAGTCATCCGAGTCCTTACTCGATCGGCTGGATCAGGGCTGTCGGTGAAGTTCGCATCACAGAGAGATGTAAAGTGCCATTTTCCATTGGGAGGTATAAAGACGAGGTGTATTGTGATGTGGTCGACATGGAGGCTTGTCACTTGCTGTTTGGAAGACCTTGGCAATTCGACAATGACGTAAGTCACTCTGGAAGGGATAACGTCTATCGACTGAAAAAAGGAGGCGTTCGCTACACTCTACTTCCAATGAATCAGGCCCCTAGAGTCGAGACGGAAGAGAAAGAGAGAAGCAAGGCGCTGCTCGTTAGATCCGACTCCACTCGAGAGTTAGAGGCAGAAATGAAGGCGGCCGGAGAGGTCCATTTGCTGATTGTAAGAGAATTGCCGAAAGAAGACAAAGTGGAAGAGGACGTTCCTGAAGAAGTGAAACCAATCCTTGCTAAGTTTGGGGAACTAACGTCTGGCGAACTTCCTGATGGTTTGCCGCCTCTACGCGACATTCAGCACCGCATCGACTTAATTCCTGGAGCCAGCCTACCGAATCTTCCCCATTACCGAATGAGTCCGAAGGAGAATGCCATATTACAGAAAAAGGTAGAAGAACTACTACACAAGGGACACATTCGTGAGAGCCTTAGCCCATGCGCTGTGCCGGCTCTACTTGTTCCAAAGAAGGACGAAAGTTGGAGAATGTGTGTGGATAGCCGAGCTATCAATCGGATCACGGTGGGGTACAGATTTCCCATTCCTAGGCTCGATGACATGCTGGATCAACTTCACGGTTCAGTCGTGTTCTCGAAGATCGACTTACGGAGCGGATATCATCAAATTCGAATCCGACCTGGAGACGAATGGAAAACGGCTTTCAAGACTCGAGATGGCTTATATGAGTGGCTGGTCATGCCGTTCGGGCTCTCCAATGCGCCGAGTACATTCATGCATCTTATGAACCAGGTATTGAAGTCTTTTATCGGTCAGTGTGTTGTTGTTTATTTCGATGACATATTGATCTATAGCAAGTCGCGAAGCGAGCATGTGGATCATTTGCGCGACGTACTAACTGTTTTGAGAAAGTACAAGCTCTATTTGCATCTCAAGAAGTGTAGCTTTATGAAGTCAGAATTGCTTTTCCTCGGATATATAGTAAGTGCTGAGGGAGTACGAGTTGATGAAGATAAGGTTAAAGCAATTCGTGAGTGGCCTTCACCGAAATCAGTTAGTGAAGTTAGAAGTTTCCATGGGTTAGCTACTTTCTATAGAAGATTCATTAGGAATTTCAGTTCAATTGTGGCTCCGATTACTGAGTGTCTGAAGAAGGGAAAATTCCATTGGGGTGAAGAGGCTGAGGAGAGTTTTGCGTTGATCAAAGAGAAACTGAGTTCAGCTCCTGTACTTGCATTGCCAAGTTTTGATAAGTTGTTTGAAGTTGAATGCGACGCGAGTGGGTTTGGAATTGGGGCTGTCTTATCTCAAGAGAAGCGACCAGTAGCATATTTCAGTGAGAAGTTGAGTGAAGCTCGCAAGAAGTGGTCGACTTATGACAAAGAGTTCTATGCTGTTTTCCGGACTCTAAAATATTGGGAGCATTATTTGATTGGGAAGGAGTTTGTCTTGTATTCGGATCACCAAGCATTGAAGTATTTGAGTAGCCAACAGAAGTTAAGTGGAGATATGCATGCCCGCTGGTCGACTTATATTCAGAAGTTTCCTTTTAAGCTCATGCACAAGTCGGGGGTACACAACAAGGTCGCGGATGCCTTAAGTCGACGCGCAACCCTTCTTACAGAGTTGCGAACAGAACTAGTGGGATTTGAACAACTGAGAGAAGCATATGCTCGAGATGAGGATTTTGCGGACATTTGGGCTAAGATTCACCGAAGAGAGAGTGTTGGTGAATTCCATATTTCGGATGGATATCTCATGCGGGGAAACCAATTATGCATCCCACACACCTCGCTTCGAGAGAAACTGATCAGAGATTTACATGGAGGAGGTCTTGGTGGACATCTGGGTCGAGATAAGACATTGGCTGCAGTGGTGGAACGGTTTTATTGGCCTAAGTTGAGGAGAGACGTGGAGAGATTTGTGCAGCGATGCAGCTCATGTCAAGTCGCGAAGGGGCATTCTCAAAATGTTGGGTTATACCTTCCACTACCGGTTCCAGAGGATCCCTGGCAGGCGTTATCTATGGATTTCGTGTTAGGACTGCCCCGTACCCAAAGGGGCATGGATTCTATCTTTGTTGTGGTTGACAGGTTCTCTAAGATGGCACACTTTATCCCGTGTCGGAAGACGTCAGATGCTTCAAACGTAGCTCGCATGTTTTTTCGAGAAGTGGTACGCCTTCATGGAATTCCTAAGTCGATTGTCTCGGACCGCGACTCGAGATTCCTTAGCCATTTCTGGATGACTTTGTGGAGGTTGTTTGATGTGTCTTTGAACTTTAGTAGTACGGCACACCCGCAGACGGATGGTCAGACGGAGTCAATGAATCGGACACTGGGAAATATGCTGCGGAGTATATGTGGAGACAAGTCGAAGCAATGGGACTTTGCGCTTTCTCAAGCGGAGTTCGCATATAACAGTGCTGTTCATAGTGCTCTCGGGAGATCTCCATTTTCTATCGTCTACCAGAAAGTTCCACAACATGCATTGGACCTGATTCCTCTTCTGAAGGACATTAAGAAAAGCCCAGCCGCTGAGGACCTTGCAGAGCAGATTCAAGACGCCCGGAAGCAAGTCAAGGAACGCTTGGAGGCGACCAATGAGAAGTATAAACGGAATGCGGATAAAAATAGGCGAGAGCGAGTTTTCTCAGAAGGAGATCAAGTAATGGTATTTCTTCGAAAGGAGAGATTCCCTGTGGGGAGTTATAACAAGCTCCAGCCGCGGAAGTATGGACCTTATGAAGTGTTGCGGAAGATCAATGATAATGCATATGTCATCGATCTGCCAGAGTCTATGGGTATTTCTCGTACTTTCAATGTTGCGGATATATTCCCTTACCATGATTCCCAGGAACCGCTGTACCCGGAGAAACCAAGCTCGAGGTCGAGCTTTTCACAGGTGGAGGAGAATGATGCGGCCAACTCGCTTTGACCTTTTTCCTGAAGTCGAGTCGACCAAGTCGATCAAGTCGCCAGCGCCCAAGTCGATGCCCATTTTCTTGAAGACGAAGAGTCACGAAATCCATCTTCCTTTTTGCATGGTGCTGTCAGACTTTATGGTTGTTTTCTTTTAATGAGGGTTCTTTAATAGGGGTTCTGGGGAAGTGTTGCTAGTCTTAATGAGGGTGTTGGGTTCATCCCCTCATGGCCTATATAAGGAGTCTTTGGCTTTCGAATGTAGGATGATCATTATTATTATCTTTAAAAAAAACCTTTGAGATTTCTCTCAATTACCTTTGAACTCTGATTTGAGTTCGTGGTCCCGTTCAACCGTGTGTTTGTCGGGCAGTCCGAACTGCGCTCGCTGCGTCACTTTCACCTTTGGCTTGAAGCATGAACCAGGAGCGAAGACTGTAGTCATTGATGCTCTCTCGAGGAAGATGACTCTACTATCCACAATGGAGTTAAAGCTGATTGGATTTGAGTACCTGAAGGATCTGTATAAGGACGATGAAGACTTTGGAGGGATTTTCGTTCAATGCACCAATCAGGCCGTCGATCGATTCCATCAGGCGAATGGATTCTTATTTCGAGATTCTAAGTTATGTATTCCCAGGAGTTCAACTCGAGAACTGTTCATTCGAGAAGTCCATGGAGGAGGAATCACTGGACATTTTGGAATTGACAAAACATTGTCGATGCTTCAAGAGCACTTTTATTGGCCGCAAATGGAGAAACATGTCATAAATCTTGTTTTGAGATGTGTGGCATGCCAACAAGTGAAGAGTCGAGTTCAGCCTGAAGGATTATACACTCCATTGCTTGTCCCGGAGCGATCATGGGAGCATGTAAGTATGGATTTCGTGCTAGGACTACCAAGGACGCAGCGGATGAAGGATTCGATCATGTTGGTGGTCAATAGATTCTCAAAGATGGCACATTTCATTCCATGCCAAAAGACGGATGATGCAATCAATGTAGCGGATTTGTATTTTCGAGAAGTCTTGAGATTGCATGGGGTGCCGAAGACGATTGTGTCAGATCAAGACGTTAAGTTCCTTAGTTACTTTTGGAAGACGTTGTGGCACAAATTGGGAACGAAACTCGTCTTCTGTACAACCTGTCATCCGCAAATCAATGGTCATACGGAGGTTGTCAACAGAACCATGGCAGCAATTATTCGAACCTTGGTCTTGAAGAACCAGAAGGATTGGGACATCAAGCTTGCTCATGCAGAGTTTGCGTACAATCAAACACCCAGGTCGACAACTAAGTGTTCACCCTTTGAGGTAGTCTATGGCCTAAAACCCTTAGTACCTGTCGAACTAATGCCTCTAGTTGGTGCTAGAACAATTAGTCGAGACGTTGAAGAATGTGCGAAGGAGATGAGAATGTTCCATGAGAAGATTCGAGCACAGATCGAGAAGGCTAATCATCGATACCGGGAAAGGGCCGACCGAGGACGTAGAAAGAAGATTTTTCAGCCCGGGGATTTGGTGTAGATTCATCTGTGGAAGGAGCGTTTCCCTACCAAAAGGAAGAACAAGTTGATGCCTCGAGCAGAAGGACCTTTCAAGATCGTCGAACGCATCAATGATAATGCCTACAAGGTCGATTTGCTTGGAGAATATGGAGTATCTACTACTTTCAACGTCAAAGACCTCATACCATATGTTGAAGATGAGGATTCTGCGAGTTTGAGGGTAAACTCTTTTCAACAAGGGGAAGATGATACAAAGACGGTCGACAACTCACCCACACCCCTATCATCGCCCATCGCCCATAGGAGACTTTGCTCACTAGCGAGTGACTAAACGTCGAGACCAGTTAATCGAGCAACTGACTGAATGTCGAGACCAGCTCGATCGAGAGTGACTGACTGAACGTTGAGACGAGCTCGATTGAGACCAGTTAATCAAGCGACAACTGAAGAAGGCTTATCAAGTGAAGTCAAGTTCAAACAACCAGCGTTGAGAACGGTTCAAGTTCCGAGGCCGTTCATGCACCTATCCATTCATGCATCTTCATTTATAACTAGTTGCACTTCCAATAAGCCATTTATGGTTCATCCATGAATCTAGCCATGCATACATCATTTTAGATTCAAAGTCTTACATTTATTTCTTTTCTTTTCAAGGCTACTATATTAGGTGCCTTTGTACTCTCATTTGAGCAAATAATCTTGAATTAAAAAAAAAACTCCTTGTTAGACTTTTGTCTTCTGCCCGAAGTGAGTGGAATCTCTTTCAACCTCATTCTTCATTTGGTGGATTCCAAGTGTAGATTGAGTTGAGCGTTCAACCGGTGGTGGTGTTTCTGTATCCTCCACGTTGTTCCTCACCATCGTCTTGTTCGTGGTGGTGACTTTTTATCCACGGTCAAACGAGTCTATCCGAGTCTTTTTTCACGGTGGTGCATCCGTATCCGTGGAGGTTGATCTCAACCCTTCATTTTCATCATTCAACAGCCTACCCTACACTCCTTCCGTCCATTTCCAGCGTCACTCCATTCCGCACCCATTTCAGTGACGTCCCATTCGTTTTCAGTATTGGAATCATCTATTCGCTGTGGTGCCCGTATCAGTCATGTTGACAGATAAGTAGTATGGATGGATTTGGTCGATGGTAATCAAAAGGAACTTGTTTTCTCTTGAGCGGCGTGGGATGGAAGATGGGGTCGACGATTACTGTGCCTTCATCTCTCGCCTTAGATCGGAGAAATCTCCATAGGCCAAGAAGTGCTTGCCTTCTGTGACAAGGGGAACAAAGTTGTAGATAACTTCGGAGCCATGTTTGGGAGAAAGGAGCTCGATCGGTTATGGAGTTTATGCACGTGTTATACAAATTACAACGATTAACCATTTAAGCACATGAAGACGGTTGTAGAAAGCAGTTACTAGTAATTACTTGTGGATAGAATTTGGCGTATATAAATAGTTGTAGAATGGCTTGTAAGAAAGTAAACGATCATTTACACCCACAGAGTGAGTATTATGTTTGTCTTCCTTGTATTTGCAATCGAGGAAAGTAGTCCTCTTTATATTCTGCCATCAATCATTGCCACTTACATAAATCTCGTTCTTGATCGTCCGAATTGAGTATAACTCTTGCGTCGAGGAAGAGCATAGGAAATGATGGGCAGACTCGTTCGAACTTCACTCGACATTTACAAATTGAGTAAATTGATATCAAAGGGAGTTTAAGACCACCGAATCGAAAAGCATCATCGGCGATCCGGCTTAGGCATCGAAGACGTCGTTAGTTGCATTACTTTGCTTCTTGCGACGTCAAAATACTCCGTAGGAGATATGTTTTCTCTAATGCAACTTTATTTCGTTAAATATGACAATATCTCTTTAATTTAAATATTAAAACTTTTTAATTAATCCCTATCTCAGTTTTTTCAAAAACAAAAGGACATTAAAATAGCATATGTCGTCTTACTTTTCAAAGTACGTATTTTGTGAACTAGTCATAATTTTGATGATTCTATGCATTATTTTTTTTCACTAATTAAGTAAACTTTATTTTTTTCAAGGGGGGTCGTAAGTATTTTCCTCCCCTTTTCACCTTCTCATGGTTTGTTGAGAAAGAAAGATGTATAAATGGAATTGAGTAATCAGGACGTTGCTGTAATCTATATATTGATCCCTAGTGTATTTGAATGATACAGAAGAGATTCGACTTCAAGAGAAAATCACACCTCAATCAGGATTAAATTTTAAGAGTATATTTTTATCTCTTCGGGTTTGGCTCGGCTGGAAATCTGCTTAGGAGCCACACTAAAAAGACCCCGACTAGTGCCCCGGAAAGATGCGCGATATGATTGATGTTCTGCAACGAGCGGCTGGACGATAAGGTTGCCGACGCTTGGGCGGCTTCCATCACCTGACACAACAACAGGCTGCTGTTAAAAGGACACCCCCAGTGACAGGCATGAAATAAATGGTCCTGCTTTTCGCGTACTCTCTGGATGACAAATTGGCCTAGAATGAGCACTTCAAGAATCTTCCTCCAGTCCCATGACATCTACTACATCAAAGTTGATCAGGGCATATCACGGGGTGGCTTCAATTTGGATGGACCGCCGCAGGGGTCCTGATGGGTCTTGACGTACCTTTACGAGCACACTTATAGAGAACAGGCCGAAAACAGCGCCGGATGCTCCGACCGATATGGAGTTCCTTGGGAGAAGGAGCCAAGACACGAGGTTCGCTCCTGCGCCGGTTAGAACATAAGCAAGCCACAGGGCGAGGTTTCCTTCCTCCTCCTCGACTAATTTACCTGACAAGCAATTGGAGGAATCAACTCGGATGTGATGCCATCTCATCATCTTCGCATTTCAATGATATAGATGCTATGATTCCGGCAGCAGACAATCCTCACCAAAGATGTATAGGAAGAAAAGGTTGCTCGAAAGATGGTTCCTGAAAACAGCATAAAGGGGTCGTCGAAAAGGTAAGAATCGTTCAGTAACGAGTCCTTTTCTGAAGATCAAAATTCGAGTTGTCCTATCACTGTATCAGCATGACATTCGAAAAACAACCTTAAAACAAGTGTCACCAGCCTCACCAGTCAGCATGACAAAATGTTGCCGTCACGAACTGATACCAAGCTGGCCAATTATGGTACAGGTACAAGCTTTGAATTCCTCGGACCTTAAAAGTAGATAAACAAGAGCAGTAAAAAACTAGTAATACGTTCTGAGAATAAACAAAATCAATCACAAAGTAAACCCAGATAAAAGAAATGGCCAATCCATGAGAGTGGGGGTTTCAGAGGCCTGAACTGCGAGCCGAAAGGACTAGAGTTGATGTTGAATTAACTCGACTCAACAAGAAACTCAAATTCCAGTTGAGAAATAGAATAGCTAGTACTCATCTTCAAGCTCTCAGTAGACATGTAACAAAATTAGGATCTGTAACGGAGTGTACCTGAAACAAGTGATCAGCTGCAAATAATCCGAGGTTGAGGAGTATAATCCAGAATATCCCATTCACACGCTTCACAGGCTTCTGACCAGGCTTCTCGAGTTCCAGTTGCGATGTCAAGTCTAGGCAAACAAACGACAGAACACCAATCGTGAGGCTCGTCAGAGTTCTGGCCATATGTAAGTCGCTCAGCAAAACCTACATCACTGGGGGGCGCCTTTATTCACAGGCTGCAACCACCAGCTGTTTGCGATAATTCCCAAAAGAAAATCCTCTCCCCCTCTCTCCCTAGGGGAGAGTAACATATCTGAAAGGGGGGCAGGGGAACCTTTACCCGAGCTGCTCATCCGACAGGCCGGGTTGCGTCGAGCGTCGGGAGGTGGCCCGAACGGAAGGGGAAGGCGAATGGACGTGGAACAAGGGGGAGTGATGGGAAGGGCGAGGAGGCAAGGGAGAGGGAGCCGGTAGTGGTACGTGGAAAGGGGGAGGACGTGGGGAGGTAGCAGCGTCCCATGACAGGGATGGTGGTGGAGATGGCGCTGTGGGAAGTGGGGGAGACTTAGATACCCCGACAACATCGGGATTACTTATGTCGAAGAAAGGCGCATGGGGTGGGGGATATAAGACCCTGAAATGGGCCGAGGAAAAAGCCATTAAATCCAAAATGGGCTTTTAATGAGTGTTTTGTTACTCAACAATGAGTTCTGTCAAAATAAAATTTTTCTCACTAATGTCAAGAATCCGTTGTTATAAACATTGATTCCTAATTTGAAAAATTTGAATCCTTATTACCACCGATTTCTTTCCAAGAATAGCCTAAGAACTCGATATTAGAAACATCTAATTCTTATCAGTAAAACTCGAGATTGCTAACAACGAGTTCCTCACGGTAAAACTCTGGGTTACTAATCCTGAGTTTACTCTGCTCGAGACATAAAGACACTATATGAGGATTTTTTCAGTTCGTGCGTCTTCAATCGTCTTATCCTCCTTCGTTTGAACCGCCTCCTCTCTCGACTGTGTTGTGTGCAAGATTTTCAGGGGTTGTGATTGTTAGGATTAATTCGATTACGGTTGATTTTCGGACTATGATTGTAATTAAGTTCGAAATTAAGGTTAATTTTAGGTTCTTAATTACGATTAGTTTGATTATGTTAAAAAATAATAGCTTTTAGGTAAGTGAAATTGAATCTAGTTCGGAGGTTAATATTACGCATGATCTCGCAGAGTGTAATTTTTCAATGTCTATAATCGAGCAATTCATTTACGCGGGAGGAAATGATCTCATATAACCTAATGGTATTTGATAACTTGCTATAAATATAGATTTTCATCCCTCTATTTGCGCAATATTTGGTTAAATCCATGAGGTATATTGTAATATTCCGTCTATTACATAGAATTGGGTACTGTTGGTAGTTTTATTAATTTTATAGGTAAATTCGTATATTATAGAGATTTCACATAGAGTTGGTGCAACTGCACTGGAAAGTGTTGCAGTTGCATTATATTGTCAGATGTTGAACATATCAGTTGGTACGCCTATAGACGAAAAAGAAATATTTTATTTCCAAAATTTTCTCTACCTTCTAGATCAAGATCCTCTAGGGTTCAATCCTTGGAGGTTTAAAAAGAGATGCCCTACCTTCTGGAGGGGTGTGCTGGACACGAGAGACCACACCGGGACACACAAACGAAGACATTCTAGCGAAGCTTCGAGCGATGCCTATGATGTTTTTCATTTCTTCTTTAGTTTTGTGTTTGATCATTTTTAGCATGAACTAAATCTTTCTTCTAGGAATATGATGAACTCGGTTGTTTAGTTACTTTCTTAGTGAATCCCTTTGAACTATCTCGTTTCGTGTTTCATTTATTTACTTCACTTGTTCTTAATGCTTGTAAGAGTGTGGCAGACATTCGCATTGAGCGCTTATGCTTGAGTGAGGAATTCAAGAGAGGATCTTAAAAGAAGAAGTAGTGTTGACAGTAGCTTGGTTTGTGTCGTAAGAGTGAGCGACTTAAGGTGATAGAGATATACACCGAAGGTAGCCAAGTCGGAACTTAACGCATCTAATTAATCACGAGCCTAGATATAGGGATCGATTATTTCGATAGTTCGGCAGACTTCGAGAGGAGCACGATAACTTGGTATTTTGGTTAGTAAACGAACACAAAATTGATATAGGGAGAGGGAAAACGCGAGATAGTAACGAAACAACTGAGGGATTCATAGTCCTAGGCTTTCTATCGTTGAATCACTCGCTTTACTTTATTACTTGTTTTTCTTATTTAACGTTTCCTTTAGTTTTATGATTTTCTCACTATTTTCGGCTTGACTAAGAAAAGAGTTGGAACTAGACGATAGGAGGGCTTGCTGTACCGATTCCTCGTGGGAACAATACTTTACTTACTCTATATTACTTGACGTGACCCGTGCGAAATCAACGGACAAATTTTTTGGCGCCGTTGCCGAGGAATACGGCTACAGGCTACTCTTTCTACTTACGGTAAGAACGATTTCAACGATCAAACCACTGATCTTTTGATCAATTTTGCAGGTTTATGCCCCACGCTCGACGCACTGAAGAGACTGAATTCGACCCATAAATTGAACGGACATTTCAGATTCTGAGAAGAGGTCAACAACGAGCTATGGAAGAACATAACCAGGTCAACAATCATGGTGTTGACCCACAACCAAGGAGGATTATGCGTGAATATTCTCAGCCAACACCATTGGTGAACACACCGTTCCTTTCGCCCCCAATTCAGCTGCATAACTTTGAGATCAAGCCTTCGATCTTGAACGTAATAGGAAACAACAGTTTCAGAGGTTTGCTAAACGAGGTTTGCACTTAACTAGATTTAAAGATCTATGTGACACTTTCAGATTTAATGAAGCAACCCCTATCAATTCGACTAAGGCTCTTTTCGTTCTCACTAAGAGACAAGGCACGGGTGTGGCTCTATTCACTCCCGCAGGAGTCAATTCAGTCGTGGGAAGATTTGACACGAGCATTCGTGAGAAAATACTTTCCACCGAGTAGGATTGTGAAGATTCAGAACGAGATCACATCATTTCGCCAACAACTAGTGGTATCCACGTACGAGGCTTGGGAAAGATTCAATGAACTACTTAGATTGTACCCACATCACGAAATCCCAAAGTGGATGTTGGTCCAGAGCTTTTGTGACGGATTGACAGATTATGTCCAAGCCACGGTGGACTCAGTGGTAGGTGGAACCGTTATGAATAAGACGCTGGATGAGTCCTGGGACCTAATATTGGCTATTCTGAAGTGCAGGCCATGGAGCCACATGAGGACATGAACGAAGCCAATTTTGTGGGTATAAATAGTCAACACAATGCATATACCAACACCTACAATCTTGGATGGCGAAACCATCCAATTTTTTCCTCGAGAAACAATCAAGTCCAACAAGAACAAACTCAACCAAGGATGAGTCAACCTCCCTTGTTTGCTGCCACATCACGATAACCCCCAGGTGAGAATAAATCTAATGTGGAGGATTTGTTGAGGCAGTTGATCACAAGCCAATAGGAAGCAAGGAAACAACAGGAAGACACAAATAAGTAACAAGAAGAGGTATGGAGACAACAAGAGGAGATGAGGAAATAATAGGAAATAATCCTCAAGGATCATGCAACTTCCATCAAGCAACTAGAAACTCAGATAGGCCAGCTCGAACTCTCTAACTATGCGGCCACAAGGGACCCTCCCAAGCAACATCGAACCAAATCCGAAGTGTGAATACTACAATGCGATAACCCTTCAGAATGGGCGAGATTTTGAAGAAGCATTCAAACAAATGGAAAAAGAGAAGGAACATGCACGTGATAAGCGTTGTAACCATAAAAAAGGTAATACAGAACCAAAACAGACTGACACAAATGTGGCTACACAGGTACGCACCAGTCCACCTCCATTTGTTCCTAAAATTACATTTCCCCAGAGGCTTAAGAAAGCTAATGATGATGCACAATTCAAGAAATTTCTACACATGTTCAAAAAGTTGCAAATAAATATCCCCTTTGCGAAAGCATTGGAGCAAATGCCAAAATATGTAAAGTTCATGAAGGATGTGTTGTCTAAGAAGCATCGATTAGGGGATCATGTGACAATTGCACTTATAGAAGAGTGTAGTGCAATTCTGTAGAAATCGAAGCTTATGGATCTAGTTAAATTTACAATTCCATGCAAGATTGCAACGAATTTTTAGGACATGCACTTTGTGACTTGGGAGCCAGCATAGACTTAATGTTATACTCGATATTCAAGAAATTCAACATCGGTGAGGTAAAGCCAAGAAATGTTACTCTTCAATTAGCTTATCGATCTTATACATATCCCAGGAGAGTTATTGAAGATGTGTTAGTTAAAGTTGATAATTTCATTTTCCCGTTTGACTTTATAATTTTGGAGTTTGAACAGGATCGTGAGATACCGATTATTTTAGCAAGAGGGAGGACTCTTATCGATGTGTAGAAAGGCGAACTCACAATGCGAATGAATGACGATGAGGTAAAATTTAATTATCTACAAAGCTATACATATGCCTAATGATCATGATGAATGCAATTTTGTGGATATACTCGAAGACATTTCATATTAATCCCTCTTAGAGATGAATGCCAGTTTTCTGAATGAAGAAATGATGACTATGATGGAGGTACAAGAAGTAGAGAAAGAGCCAGGGGATGCATCATAAATTCATCACATTACAAGAGTGAAACTGTTAGACCGGGTGGCCACATGAGCCAAACCATCTAAAGAAGAGCATCCCTTGCTTGAACTTAAACCATTTCCTGAGCATTTGTAATATTCTTTTTTAGGTAAGTCTAGTAACATACCTGTTCTAACCAATGAACAGGAGGAATTGCTGCTACAATTGCTACAACAACATAAAAAGGGAGTCGGTTGGATCACCACGGACATTGAGGGGATTAACTCATCCATCTATATGCACAAAACCACTAAGCTGAATTTTGACTTGAAGGTCGTGGGTGAGTAGCGAATGATGCAACTCAACGAGATGGAATAATTTCGACAGGATGCATACGAGAATGCACACATGTAAAAGGAAAATACCAAGGATTGGTGCGGCTAACGAATCAAGAAACACCACTTTAAACCAGGTCAGCTTATTTTGTTGTTTAATCCACGACTAAAAATATTTCCAGGTAAGTTGAAGTCAAGATGGTCCGGACCGTTCATGGTGATAAAGGCAATTTCTTATGGTGCATTGGAGGTTGAAAACCCGAAAGACCACACAAGGTTCAAAGTTAACTCTAGTTGGGTTAAACATTATCACGGTGGAGGTGTCGAGCAAAGCATATCGACCCTTGCACGAAGCATAAGAATCAGGAACGTCAAGCTGGGGACGTTAAACCAAGCGCTTGTTGGGAAGCAACCCAACTAGAATAAGAAGGAAGTGGAGCTAGATCGGCCACTGATCAGGCATGGTTCCCATTCTTTTTCATTTTTTTATTGAATAAATATCGGGACGATGTTAGATAGGTTTGGGGGTGTGTATCGCCTGTTTGTTGCCGCTTTGTTTTAGTTGTCGTGGGTGTTACTGTTGAGTGTGTTCTGTTAAAAAAATTGATTTGCCTACCTTGGGAATAATTTGAAAGATTGTGTTCGATGACGAATTAAGTCGGCTAACACGGACATAGGAGAATTAGAGCCTCAACTTGATTTGTGTTAGGCAATTTTAAATCCCCATCTCATGTTAATTATGTGTGTGGCCACAACAATTCCTAACTCCTAGAACCAAAAGAAAAATGAAAAGTATGACTTTTTAGCATTTTGAAAGAGAACCTTTAGAAATTTTGAATGAAATAAAGAAAGATAAAATCCTACCAAGGCTCTGAGTACTGCTGTTTGGGTGTGTAAAAAATTGAATAACTAACAAAGTTAGCAAGACCCGAACATGTGCTTATCACCTGGTGCCTTGGGCCATCTGGTTCGGCAGGCACCGATTAAACACTCGATACATGAGCATTCCCGCTATTCATTAAGCGTTTAGAGTCGTGTAGGGAACAAATAAAAGAAGAGAAAGTGCTTAATTGATGAATTCTGGGGGGAGAAATCTTATTGCTAATTAGTCCTATGACATGAACTTGAGTAGGTATGTGAAGTGACATAAATGTTGCGGTCTGTATGTCGTGTGAGTTGAGTGTGTGGGCATAAGAGACTGTCGAAGCATGAGTTAAGGAATTGATTGAAATTCGAATGTGTTTGTGTATTATGGCTGACAACTAAGAGCAAATGATAATTATTGACTCCCCCGGTTATTGTTTTCCAGTGGTACCATGTGCATGTTTTGCTCAGAACTAGCAAATTCTAGGTTTGGGGGTGTGCTAACTTGTTATAAATATCGAGTTTCATCCCTCTAATTGTGCGATATTTGGCTAAATCATTGAGGTATATTGTAATATTTTGTATATTACATAGAATTGGGTACTACTAGTAGTTTTATTAATTTTGTAGGTAAATTCGGATATTACAGAAAATTCGTGCAGCTGCGCCGAAGGTCATCCAGCTGTACGGAAGGGAGGAGGGCCGATGGAGTTTCACAGAGAGTCGGTGCAGCTGCACTGGAAAGTGTTGCAGTTACACGGTATTGTCAGATGTTAAACATATCAGTTGGTGCAGCTATCGCACTTGCGGATTTAGATATTTTCAGTTATTACTTGACGCGACCCGTGCACTTGCTGGTTTTATTGATGGCTCCACGGTCCAACGTAAACACCATTGGAGGACACGCCATTCCTTTTGCCAGATATTGTGCATCGCCTGTTTACTGCTCTTTGTCTTAGTTGCCTTGGGTGTGTTCTGCTTATTTTTTTTATTTACTCATCTTGGGGAATTATTTGGAAGATTATGTGTGATGATGAATTAAGTCGGCTAACACGGACATAGGAGAACTAGAGCCTCAACTTGATTTATGTTAGGCAGTTTTAAATCCCCATCTCCTGCTAATTATGTGTGTGGCTGCGACAATTCCTAACTCCTAGAACCGAAAGAGAAAATGTGTAATAGGACTTTTTCGAGAAACCTCAGACATTTTGAAAGAAAAAAAAAGAGAAGGATAAAATCCTTCAAAGGTTCTAAGTACCGTTGTTTGGGTGTGTAGAGAAAAAGAAAAAAAATAAACGGATAAGGTTAGTAGCACACCCGAACATGTGCTTGTGGTGCAAGTCATAGTGCGACAGCTGCACAACTGATGTGTTCAACATTTTAAAATACCGTGCAGCTACAACACTTTCCAGTGCAGCTGTGTTGAAAGTAATTTATGATGAAAGTCAATGGGGTATTAAAGTTAGTAACGGAAATGTCCTTTAAGTGGGTCATTAAGTAGAGCATTTAAGTAGATGATTAAATATGTCATTTATAGTGTTGGTTTTTTTTGACATTTGGTTTTCCTACTCATCCCTATATATAAAGGAACATGTAGACATTTCATGTAAGAGTGTGTAAAAAAAAAGTTTAAGAAACAGAAATCGCAGCCAAAACACTCATCGTAGGTGCAGTAGCTCTACAAAATGTTTTCTCTAACCAACAGAAGGTTGTCGGCAGTACAGAACCTACGTTCTGCTAACACATTCTCCCTTCCTATTCAATCTTTTCACACATAACCCCCAAAAAATTTGGTATCAGAGTACAGAAGGTCATGTCTGCATCCGCTGGCAACATGTTCTTCACTTTTTCTCCTAAACAAATCCCCATCTTCGATGGTGAGCACTTCGACTATTGGAGTTCTCAAATGGAGACCATTTTCCTTTCGCAAGATCTATGGAAACTTGTGGAGGATGGCTACGAAGAAGTTCCAGAAGGAATCTCGCTCCCATAAGGTGACAACACTTCCGCAGAAGGTGTCATCAACCCCATAGAAGATGAGCAGAAGGCGTACAAGAAGAACGTCATGAAGAATGCTATGGATTCTGCAACAATCCATGAGCAAAACCATTTATCTATGGATATACGGCCTGAAGAAGGTGAATGAAGTATGAGAGGTCCAAAAGAAGGAGTTCAAAGGGTCACAGAAGGAAATCTCTATAAAGCTATAGAACCTTTGGAGAGACTTCGACAATCTATCCATGAAAGACACAGAAAACGTCAAAGATTACTTCTCAAGGATCGTGGAAATCCTCAATCAATTGAAGAGTTGCGGAGAAGTTGTTCCGCATCGAAAAGTCGTGGAGAAAATCCTAAAAAGCTTGCCATAGAAGTTTGAGCATGCGGTAACCGTGATTGAAGAGATGAAGGATATCGCAGAAGTTTCCATCTACAAATAGATGGGTTCCCCAGAAGCCCATGAGAAGCGGGTCGGCAAGTACACAAGCCCGGTGGAACAAGCATTTCAAGTGAAGTTGAATGTTTATGAGCGAAGTAGAACGTTATGGAAACAACAGAAGGTCTTACGGCAGATGACGAGGAGGCATGTCTCGTGGCAGAGGCGGAGGCTATGCAGAAGGACGACCAGAAGGTCAGCATAGAAGCGATCATGGAGAAGCAGAAGCAGGATGCCACATTTGCAGAAAAAATAATCATGAAACAAAAAATTGTCGTCTTCGATGCAGGAGCAAGATAAAGACAAAAAATTGTTCCCAACTCATTTAGATCGTGATTGCTAGTACAAAGATAAAGAGCAGAAGCATGAATAGAAGCATGAAGACAGAAGCTCGGTAAATTTCTCTAAGGAAGATGAACCTTCTAAAGTTTTCTATTCTTCTTCTAACACCGTGCAAGATATGAATGAGATATAGTTCCTCGATAGTGGCTGTAGAAACCACGTCACAGGGATCAAGAAGAACTTTATGGAGCTTGATGAGAAATACAACTTTCTCTTGGAACTTGGAGATAGCATGAAGTTAAAGATAGAGGGTAAAGGTGTTGTTTCAGTTTTCAGTGTAGAAGGTCAACAGAAGAGGATGCACGACGTCTTCTACACTCCAGAAATCGCACATAACCTACTAAGTGTGGGACAGATGATGAAAAATGGTTACAAGTTGGTTTTTGCAAAAGGTCAATGTGAGATAACGAACAGAAACGGTCAGAAGGTCGCGGTCGTGAAGATGACGTCCAACAATTTGTTCCCATTAAAGATGACTCCTTACAGCAATGTGGTTCTCAAAACTGAGGTTATAGATGATTATCATCTTTGGCATCTTAGGTATGGACATTTGAATAGGAAAGGTATAGCTCTATTGAAGCAGAAGGATATGGTGGTAGGACTACCTTCTATACAAGCTGCAGAAGGTGACGTCTGTGAAGGATGTGTCTTCGGAAAGCATCATCGTCTTCCACTCCCAAACACATCATGGAGAGCTCAAGCCCCTCTCGAGCTGGTTCATGCGGATATTTGTGAACTGACTCAGACTCCGTCTCTCGGTAATAGAAGATACTTTCTGTTGTTCGTATATGATTATACTAGAATGATTTGGCTTTTCTTAAGAGGAAGTCAGATGCTTTCACCACCTTTATGAAGTTCAAAGCACTTGTAGAGAATCAAAGTGGATATAGGAATAAGACCTTGAGGACATATCGTGGAGGAGAGTTTCTGTCGAGACCATTCTTGGACTATTGCCAATAGAAGGGGATACGGAGGCAGTTGACTGTGCAATATTCTCCACAGCAGAATGGAGTCACAGAAAGAAAAATAGAACCATAGTGGAGATGGCTAAAAGCATGCTGAAGGGCAAAGGTCTACCCAACAAGTTCTGGGCAAAAGCTATTAACACATTTGCTTACCTTCTGAACAGATCCCCTACAAAACAGTTAGGGACAAGACACCATATGAAGCGTGGCACAGAAGGAAGCCCGCGGTAAATCATTTGAAAGTATTTGGGTGTATTGGATATGCACTCACGCCTTCTCAAGGAAGAGAAAAGTTTGATGAGAAAGGCGAGAAGTTGATTTTCACTGGATATAGTGATGAATCGAAGGGATATCATCTGTATAATCCGAATACTGGCAAGGTAGTTCTGTCGATAAATGTTATCTTTGATGAACATGTAGTTTCGAAGTGGGAAGGAGTGACTTCTATGACTCAGATGTTCCAGTATACAGAAGCAGTAGCAGAAGCATCTGTACAGAATCCTATCAGAACAACAGAGGCAGCAGCAGAAGTTACAATATAGAATCCCATCGGAACAACATAAGCTAGTTCCTCTATAACCATTCCAAAAGTAAAGGGTCTTATTGGAGATACACCACCAAGGAGGCATCGATCATTCACTGAAATTTATGAATAAGCTAACTTTGCTCTTGCTGCATTTGAGCCACAGAACTTTGAGGAGGCAACTAAAGAAGAAAAATGGAGAAATGCCATGAAGGAGGATATGACTTCTATAGAGAAGAATGACACGTGGTCATTGGTCGATCTCCCAGAAGGAAAAGAAGCTATCGGAAAGTGGGTCTACAAGACCAAGTATAATGAAGATGGAAGCGTGCAGAAGCATAAAGCTCGCATTGTAGCAAAAGGCTATTCATAGAAGCCCGACGTTGATTTTACAGAATCTTTTGCTCCTGTAGCAATGATGGAGACAATCCGTGCCGTTCTAGCCATTGCAACACAGAAGGAGCTTGAAGTATTCTAGCTTGATGTCAAGTCAGCATTTCTTAATGGAGTACTAGAATAAGAAGTCTACGTAGAGCAACCACAAGGATTCGTGTTGAAAGGCACATAAGATAAAGTCTATAGACTACATAAGGCTCTATATGGTTTGAAGCAAGCACCAAGAGCGTGGAATTGCAGAATTGTTTCCTATCTACAAAAGAAAGGATTCTCCAGAAGCTCAGTAGAACCTTCGTTATACATACAAAAGGTTGGTCCTGATTTTCTAATAGCATGTCTTTACGTGGATGATTTGATCTACACTAGCACCAGCAGAAGCTTGCTGCAGAAGTTCAAGGAAGCAATGATGGAAGAGTTTGAGATGATATATCTTGGCTTGATGAAGTACTTTCTCGGATTTCAAGTGAAGCAGAAGAAATGAGAGATTTTCATTTCTCAAGAGAAGTACATAGCGGATCTATTGAAGGAGTTTCGTATGGAGAATGCGAAGCCAATTTCTGCTCCAAGGTCACTCAATGAGAAGTTATTGAAGGAAGATTCGACAGAAAGCTTTGACTCGAAGATCTACAGAAGCCTGGTTGGTTCTCTTTTCTATCTCACTAACACTCGGACTGATATTGTTCATTTTGTGAGTTTGCTGTCTAGATTCATGAGCAACACCAGTAGAACTCATTTCTCAGCAGCAAAAAGGGTTATACGCTATCTAAAAGGCCCACAGAAGGTTGGACAGAAGTATACAAAAGAGCAGAATGATGATCTAGTGGGTTATGTAGATAGTGATTGGGCAGGAAGCTTGGATGATCGCAGAAGCACATCAGGATACTTGTTCTGCATTGGAACAAAGCCCATTTCATGGAGTTCAAAGAAGCAAAGCGTTGTTGCTCTCTCATCTGCAGAAGCTGAGTACATCGCAGCAAATGAAGCAACAAGAGAAGCTGTCTGGCTTAGAAGGTTACTTCTAGAGTTACAACAGAAGGTGGACGAGCCAACAACAATCTTCTGTGATAACCAATCTGCAATTGTTATGACCAAGAATCCAGTTTTCTATGCAAGATCGAAGCATATAGAACTTTGCCACCATTTCATCAGAGAGATAGCTTCGCAGAAGGAGTTTCTTCTGGAATTTCTTCTAGAGTTCATCAGCACCCATGATCAACCCGCAGATGTTCTTACAATGGCGGTGTCTTCTGAGATGTTCGAGACATTCAAAGACCTCTTGAATATCATAAATTAAGAGGGGGTATTGAAAGTAATTTATGATCAAAGTTAATGGGGTATTAAAGTTAGTAACGGAAATGTCATTTAAGTGGGTCATTAAGTAGAGCTTTTAAGTAGATGATTAAATATGTCATTTAAGGTGTCGGTTTCTTTTGACATTTGGTTTTCCTACTCCTCCCTATATATAAAGGGACATATAGACATTTCATGTAAGAGTGTGTAAAAAAAGTTTAAGAAACATAAATCGCAGCCAAAACACTCCCCGTAGGGCAGCAGCTCCACAAAAGGTTTTCTCTATCTAATAGAAGGTCGTCGGTAGTACAGAACCTACATTCTGCTAACACCTTCTCCCTTCCTATCTAATCATTTCACACAACTCCCAACAAGCTGCACCAACTCGCTGTGAAACTCCATCCGCCCTCCTCCCTTCCGTGCAGTTGCATGACCCTTCGTGCAGCTACACGAAGTCTCTGTAATATCCGGTTTTGCCTACAAAATCAATAAAACTACCAACAGTACCCAATTCTATGTAATATACGGAATATTACAATATAGCTCAAGGATTTAGCCAAATATCACGCAATTAAAGGGATGAAAATCTATATTTTGTAACAAGTTAACAGTATTAAGTATAATAAAGGTTTGGTAAAGCAAGTAGGGCTTACGGAAGTCATAAATTACAATGCTTTGGAGAATATGTTATGTGTTGCAATGCATTTGGAATTGATAACTCCATGAAAATGGAGTTAGAAGATCACGTTTTAGAGTTAATGGATGCTAGTTGTTTAGTTTTTCTTTTTCTTTCTTCTTGTATTATTTTGTTCGTTTTCTCATCAATGTGCTTTTCGGTGTGTTGATTTAGGAAAATCGGAGAAAGGAAAGCACAATAGGAGAACGAGTGCCAAGAGGTAGAAGCACGAATAGCAAGAAGTTGTCGAAATCTTACAGCAAGATGGTGCAGCTACATTGGAAAGTGTTGCAAATGCACGATGGTGTTAGACGATAGACAGAGACTTGTTGCAGCTGCACTGAAAAGTGTTTCAGATGCACGATATGGTCAGAAGTTGGACAGAATGTTTGGTGCGGCTGCACCAAATGTTCTTGTAGCTGAACGTAAAGACGCGGAAGAAATATTTATAAGATTTTCTCCACCTTCCAAATTGGCAAGAACTTCTAGGGTTCAACCCATGGAGGTATAAAAAAGGGACATCCTACCTTTCGGAAAAGAGGGGGGATTGAACAGTAGAGATCACATCAAGGCACGCACGGAGACGAATACCATTCCGACGAAGCTTCAAGCGATGCCCAGGGTGTTTTCCATTTCTTCTTGGGTTTTGTGTTTGATCATTTTCAGCATTTCGAAATATTTCTTCTAGGATTGGGATGAACTCGTTGTGTAATTCCTTCTTAGTGAAATCCTTTGAACTATCTCATTTATTGTTCCGTTTATTTATTTCACTTGTTTGTAATGCTTGCGTACGTCTGGCCGACGTTTGTATTGATGGCTTGTGCTTGAGTGAGCTGGAGAGAGGATCTTAAGAGAAGAAGTAGTGGTGATATAAAGATATACATCGAAGGCAATTAAACGAGATCGTAACTTAACACATCGAATTAGTCATGAGCCTAGAGATAGAGATCGATTATTTAGGTAGATCGGTGGACTTCGTGAGGAGCACAATAGCTTAGGATTTCGGCTAGTAAACGAAAGGAGAAGGGAAACATAGGATAGTAACGAAGCAACTGAGGGATTTATAGTCCTAGGCTTTCTCTCGTTGATTAATTCTCTTTTTTCTTGTTCTTGTTATTTGTTATTTGCTTTAGTAGTTATAATTTTCTTCACTGAGGGATTCATAGACCGTGCACTTGCAGATTTAACGAACAAGAATCACCAAAGAGATGAAAGATTGCACATAGATATCTGATTGTTGAGTATAATATTGATGTGAAGTATATGTTGGTACTTGTTCAAGAAGATAATGACATGAGATTGCTTATTTAGTTTGTGCTTGCAAATCCAAGACATATCCAACAAGTATATGTTTTGGGAAAAGTGAAATTATACTGACAGTCAAACATCGTCCAATGTCAATGTTAGATTCTAGGTTAGAGAGGGTTAAGCGTCATGTCGAAGTTGAACATGTCTGGTAGAAGTAGGGAGTTACTATCCGGTTGAAGAATGTTCTAATGCTCCAGCAGAAGATGACCATCCTATCTCCGATTCGATATGGATCCTGATGTAAATCTTGACACTGGCTATGAGTTGTTTAATGATGTTAATGTTGGTTGGGAGACGTCGATTGATTATAATTTTTCAAATCAAATGGTGACAACCGTTGAAGTAGGTGAAGGGCCTAGTAGACAAAGGAGATACCTTTGCAATTTTATAATGATTATATTGATGACGATAGACATGGGTATGATGAATACGAGAATGACCCAATTAGGGACGAAAGAGACATGGTTGACGAATACCGTAAAGTGATGAGGTTTACGGACAAGGAGCCCATATTTTCTATTAACAATTATCATATTTTAGAACCATTTCAATTATCCGGTACTTGAATCTAATACGAAATTGTGGTCTGTGTTGCTACGAGGTTGAAAATGGGTGTAAGTGGAGATTACGGTGATATAAAGGGCATGTGATGATGATTTTGAGGTGATAATTGCTGGGGAGCCACATAGCTGCTTGAATCCTCTTTTATCACGTGATCATGAGCAGTTGGATTATCGTTTTATGGCATCAGTTTCAGACAATTTGTAAGGGAAACTCCTGAAATTTAAAGTTACATTTTTTGTCGATGTCAGTATGGAAAAGAATGGATACGAAGTATCTAGAAGAAAAGTACGAGATGCAAAAAGAAAAACAATTGCAATGGAGTATGGTGATTGGGAGAATTCCTATAATGGGTTGCCTCATCTTTTGAATGCATTTCGTGTACCTAAACCTTGGAACTTGCATCGATTAGTGTAGTTCATACATGGTAGGAGATTCACAATTTGAATTTCAAAGAGTTTTTTGACGTTTTTCACCCAGCATAACAGCATTTCGATATTGTCTATTGTAATTAGCATTGACGACACATTCCTATATGGGAAATACAAGCATAAGTTATTAACTATTTTTAGTGAAGATGGAATGAATCATATCGTTTCTCTTGCTTTTGCAATTGACGTTGAGGAAAACTGTTTGAGATGTTTTGTGATGGGTGATGAGAGGCGGGACATCTCTTTGATTTCAGATAAACATTCGGATATTAAAATGGAGGTCAATGATGTTGACGTTAGTTGGACGCCTCCACTTGCATATTGGAGATGTTGTATTCATCATGTTGCTAGTGACTTCAATTCCTCGTTACAAGAATGTGATTGGTAGAGAACGGTTAGTCATTGTTGAGAGAAAATGCATGCAAGCTAAGTTTTGGCAAATATTTCGTCATATTGTAAAGACAATGCTTCAGTCAGTCGATTTCTTTCAAGAGATGAATGCAGACCAATGGTCATTGGGCCCCCGTTAAGATGAATTGGCTAGCATCTCGCTTGATGAGCTTCCACATTGGGCCCCCAAAGAACGTCTACGTATGCATACACAAGTATATATACTTCAGTTGATAGGAGCAATGATATTTCTGGACAAGTTTGATAATCTTGTCCATCTAATGTGGCTGCCGATAACTCTCAGAAAATAAAGTTAAAGGATAACTTAATTGATGTTAGTTGTTAGTCATTTTATACGATTTGGTCTTCCTTATCTTTGTTGTTGCAATATTTTTTTCATTGCCTCATCAATGTACTTTTCGATGTTTTGATTTAGGAAAATTATAGGAAGGAAAGCACAATAGGGGAATGACGGCCAAGAGGTAGAAGCATGAAGAGCAAGAAGTGGCCAAAATCATACAGCAAGATGGTGCAAGTGCACGAGAAAGTGTTGCAGCTGCACGATGTGGTCAGAAATTGCATAGAAACTTTGTGTAGCTGCACGAGAATTTGATACAGTTGCACGAGACACAAGGAAGGTAGACGAAGTTTCATAGAAACTTTGTGCAGCTGCACAAGAATTTGGTGCAGCTGCACCGACGCCTGAGATAATATTTTATTTCCGAGATTCTCAAGATTCTCTATGATTATTTTCTTAGGGATATAAAAAGATCTTCCACCATCTCTTTGGGAGATGGGAAGTTGACCGAGGAGGCTACTGGTGACAACGAGTCATCGACGGAGACTTCACCAATTGCTTTTAGTTTTTCTTTGTCATTTTCGATGTTTAAGATTGAATCGATGTTTTCATTTACTTTTGTTATGATATAATTTTCTTTGCCTAGGGTTAAGATGGATCTTGACAATTAGTCAAGAGTCTATCTCTTTTGTCACTCTTGGGTGATTTATGTTTGATTATTTCTATTCGTTCTTAATGCTTTCTTATTGATTGATCGCCATTAGAATTGAATAGTAAATTTAGGTGAACTCGGAAGGGGAATCCTAAGTTTAGCACAGGAATAGGAATAGCCTAAGATAATCTTGGTCCGAAGACGGGATTATTAACGAGCGGGATAGGAATATACCTAATCGTCTTAGGTAATCAAATTGGAATTGATTCTTATTGGACTCCCAATAGTTAATCTATCTAGGAATAGATTGGTTACTAGTTAGAGATATGTACGTTCTTATGACCTTAGAAGGGGCGTAAGGAGATAACCGAACTGGGAAATGTATCATTTTATGGTTCGGAAAGGTATTGTCCTTGGTCACAGGGTATCAGGCAAATGTATTGAAGTTGATATAGCTAAGATCGAGACTATCAAGAAGTTATCCCCACCAACATCAGTGAAAGCAATAAGAAGTTTTCTTGGCCATGTTGGCTTTTCTAGGCGATTCATCAAGGATTTTTCCAAGATCTCGAAACCTTTATGCAACCTCTTGGAGAAAGACAAGCCCTTCACATTTGATGAAGCATGCATGGAGGCATTCACTAAGCTAAAAGAGAGGTTAGAAAATGCACCTATCGTAGTTGTACCAGATTGGACTTTACCTTTTGAATAGATGTGCGATGCAAATGATTATGCCTTAGGACTAGTGCTTGAGCAACGTAAGAATAAGGTATTTCATGTGATTTATTGTGCTAGTAGAACCTTGGACGATGCACAAGTAAATTACACGACCACTAAAAAGGAGCTATTAGCAATCGTATTTGCCTTTGATAAATTTCGATCTTATCTTGTGGGTTCGAAAGTCATTGTATTCACAGATCACTCCGCAGTCAAGAACTTGATCGAGAAGAAGGACGCAAAACCACGATTGATTAGATGGGTTCTTTTACTACAAGAGTTTGATCTGGAGATTAAAGACTGAAAGGGGATAAATAATCAAGTAGCAGATCATTTGTCAAAGTTAGAAAGTGACATCAAACTAAATCGGGTAGCCATAAATGAATTTTTTTCTGATGCACAACTAGCAGTAAGTCATGCAAAAGTACCATGGTATGCATATTTCGTTAATTTTCTTGCCTCGAATCTCATACCACTTGACTTGACCACCCAACAAAAGAAAGAGTTTTTACATGATGGCAAGATGTGTGGGATGAGCCTTTCTTGTTTAAGTTATGTACATATTAGGTTTTGAGCAGATGCAGAACCAAAGAAGAATGGGAATAAATTTTGTGGCACTGTTATTCATCACCTTACGATGGACATTTTGGAGGAGATAAAACGACTGCTTGAATTTTGCAATAAGGTTTTTATTGGCCTTCTTTATTTAAAGATTTTTACAATTTTGTTGCTAAGTATGATAGATGCCAACCAACGGGGAACATATCAAGAAGACATGAAATGCCTCTGAACAACATTCTGGAGGTTGATTATGGGATCATTTGTTTCTTCATTTAAAAATCGTTACATTTTAGTTGCGGTTGATTATGTGTCTAAATGGGTTGAAGCAAAGGCTTTGCCCACTAACGATGCCAAGATAGTTGTGAGGTTTTTGAAGAAACAAGTGTTTACAAGGTTTGACACACTAAGAGTAATCATTAATGATGGGGGTCTCACTTTTGCAATAAGCAAGTCACCTTCTTGTTGAACAAGTATGGAATAAATCACAATATCACTCTAGCATATCATCCTCAGACAAGTGGGCAAGTGGAAGTGTCGAATCGAGAAATTAAGAGAATTCTCGAGAAAACAGTAAACACATCACGGAAGGATTGGGCAGAGAAGCTAGACGGCGTATTGTGGGCTTATCAAACAGCGTACAAGACGCCAATCAGAATGTCTTCATATAAGCTAGTTTATGGAAAAGCATGTCACCTACCGATGGAATTAGAGCATAAAGCATTCTGGGCAATAAAGAAATTGAATTTTGATCTCGAGAAAGCTGGACAGAAAAGGATTCTCCAACTGAACGAACTTGATGAATTTCGGCTTCGAGTTTATGAAAATGCGAGGATCTAAAAGGAGAAGACGAAACTGCGGCACGACAAGAGGGTCATTAAGCGACAATATGAACCTAGACAATAAGTATTGTTGTTCAATTCTAGATTAAAATTATTTCCAGGAAAGCTTAAATCGAGATAGTCTGGACCATTTCAATTAGTTCAGGTATTCCCCTATGGTGCTGTAGAAGTACGGAATCCAACTTCAGAACAAACCTTCAAATTTAATGGACAGAGTCTGAAACATTACTATGGAGGTAACCTTGAGCGGGAAGTTGCCGCAACAGTGTTGAGAGACACGTGACCGATACAAGGAGTCGAGCCGTAAACTACAAACCAAGCGCTTGACCATGAAGACGAAGACAATGATCCAGAAGTGACCCGTAGGGGAATATTTTTCTTCCTTGATATCTTGTGCCGTTTCTTATCTTTTTGTTCGCATCGATGACATTGCATAGCGTAGGTTTGGGGGTGTTAAGTTTCGATGCGTTTCATTTTATGATGAGTTAAGTGGTGTTCCTTCAGGATAGGTAAGTTTACATGTAGGGTAAGTCTAAAATTAAAGAAAAAATGGCTAAAAAAAGCATGTTTTTACTCCTCGGTGCTACCTTAAGAATTCAAAAGTGGAATTTCTTTATTATATGATGAGTTTGAGGTTTGCATTCCTAACGAGTGGAAAGATGAAGTTCTAAGCTGCAACAGGAAGTGTACTTAGCTGCAACAGGTTACATCTTCTCAGAATGCATGGTGACTGGCGGTGACTAGAGTTGCTTGAATTATCCCTTGAAACAAAGTCTTTGGTGTATGTGTTGAAAAAAAAGAAGAAAATGAGGTGCCGAGGATTTGAGTACCAATGCTCAGGTATAAAAAAAAAAGAAAAAAAAAAGATTGCCGGAATATGTGCTTGTGTTGTGAGTCTTTCGTGCCGGCTTTAGTGATTGATCCGATGGGTGGCTTATCACCTAATGTCTTAGTCCAACTGGACTAAGAGTCATTGATCGAGATCTTGTTATATGAGTCTTGCCGGAATGAGATGATATATTTAGAGTCATGCAACCGAAAGAAAGAAAAAGTGAAATTGTGCATGAAAAAGTTTTACAACCCTTGATGAGTGGATAGGGATGTTCGTTATAAGCTTTTCAAGTTACTGGTTAACATGAGCTATTTGGAGTGTAGGCTGGTTAATGTTAAGTGGGCAACCTGCTGGGATGGAAATGTTGTGTATTAAAGATTTTGAATGAGCACGCTCGGTGGTGAATGGAATCTAGCTGCATGGGCAAGATGCGACCTTATCTGAGAATGTGAAAAAGATGATTCTACGTTTAAATGACTTGGGTATACTGAGGAGTGTCGTTTGAGTTATTTTTTCATATGTTTGCTCGAGTACTAGGAAATGTTAGGTTTGGAGGTGTGATAACTATATGAAAATAAAGTCGGGGATCACATTTAAGACTTAATTGATGTTAGTAATTTTATATGATTTAGTCTTCATTTTTTTTTGTTTTTTGAAATATTTTGTTCATTACCTCATCAATGTGCTTTTCAGTGTTTTGATTTAGGAAAGTCATAGGAAAGAAAGCACAATAGGGGAATGAGGGCCAAGAGGTCGAAGCATGAAGGGCAAGAAGTGGCCGAAATCTTACAACTAGATGGTGAAGGCGCACGAGAAAGCGTTACAAATGCATGATGTGGTCAGAAATTGCATAGAAACTTGGAGCAGCTGCACGAGAATTTGGTGCTGCTGCACGAGATGCAAGGAAGGTAGACGAAGTTTCATTTTATGATGAGCTAAGTGGTGTTCCTTTAGGATAGGTCAGTTTACATGTAGGGGTATAAAATTAAAGAAAAAAAAAGCTGAAAAAAGTGTGTTTTTACTCCTCAGTGCTACCTTAGGAATTCAAAAGTGGAATGTCTTTATTATATGATGAGTTTGAGGTTTGCATTCCTAACGAGTGGAAAGATGAAGTTCTAAGCTGCAACAGGAAGTGTACTTAGCTGCAACAGGTTACATCTTCTTAGAATGCATGGTGACTGGCGGGGACTAGAGTTGCTTGAATTATCCCTTGAAACAAAGTCTTTAGTGTATGTGTTGAAGAAAAAGAAGAAAATGAGGTGCCAAGGATTTAAGTACCAATGCTCGGTTATAAAAAAAAACGAAAAAAAAAAGATTGCCTGAATATGTGTTTGTGTTGTGAGCCTTTCGTGCTGGCTTTAGTAATTGATCCGAGGGTTGCCTTATCACCTAATGTCTTAGTCCAATTGGACTGAGACTCATTGATCGAGATCTTGTTATATGAGTCTTGCCGGAATTAGATGATACATTTAGAGTCGTGCAACCGAAAGAAAAAAAAAAGTGAAATTGTGCATGAAAAAGTTTTACAACCCTTGATGAGTGGATAGGGATATTCGTTATAAGCTTTACATGTTATCGGTTAACATGAGCTATTTGGAGTGTAGGCTGGTTAATGTTAAGTGGGCAATTTGCTGAGATGGAAATGTTGTGTTTTAAAGATTTTGAACGAGCACGCTCGGTGGTGAATGGAATCTAGCTGCATGGGCAAGGTGCGACCTTATCTGAGAATGTGAAAAAGATGATTCTAGCTTTAAATGACTTGGGTATACTGACGAGTGTCGTTTGAGTTATTTTTTCATATTTTTGCTCGAGGACTAGGAAATGTTAGGTTTGGAGGTGTGATAACTCTATGAAAATAAACTTAAGCGATCACATTTAAGACTTAATTGATGTTAGTAATTTTATATGATTTAGTCTTCATTTTCTTTGTTTTTGAAATATTTTGTTCATTACCTTATCAATGTGCTTTTCAGTGTTTTGATTTAGGAAAGTCATAGAAAAGAAAGCACAATAGGGGAATGAGGGCCAAGAGATAGAAGCATGAAGCGCAAGAAGTGGCCGAAATCTTACAACTAGATGGTGCAGCCGCACGAGAAAGCGTTACAGATGCATGATGTGGTCAGAAATTGCATAGAAACTTGGAGCAGCTGCACGAGAATTTGGTGCTGCTGCACGAGATGCAAGGAAGGTAGACGAAGTTTCATTTTATGATGAGTTAAGTGGTGTTCCTTTAGGATAGGTCAGTTTACATGTAAGGTAAGTCTAAAATTAAAGAAAAAAAAGCTGAAAAAAGTGTGTTTTTACTCCTCAGTGCTACCTTAGGAATTCAAAAGTGGAATGTCTTTATTATATGATGAGTTTGAGGTTTGCATTCCTAACGAGTGGAAAGATGAAGTTCTAAGCTGCAACAGGAAGTGTACTTAGCTGCAACAGGTTACATCTTCTTAGAATGCTTGGTGACTGGCGATGACTAGAGTTGCTTGAATTATCCCTTGAAACAAAGTCTTTAGTGTATGTGTTGAAGAAAAAGAAGAAAATGAGGTGCCAAGGATTTAAGTACCAATGCTCAGGTATAAAAAAAAACGGAAAAAAAAAGATTGCCTGAATATGTGTTTGTGTTGTGAGCCTTTCGTGCTGGCTGCAGTAATTGATCCGAGGGGTGCCTTATCACCTAATGTCTTAGTCCAACTGGACTGAGAATCATTGATCGAGATCTTGTTATATGAGTCTTGCCGGAATTAGATGATACATTTAGAGTCGTGCAACCGAAAGAAAAAAAAAGTGAAATTGTGCATGAAAAAGTTTTACAACCCTTGACGAGTGGATAGGAATGTTCGTTATAAGCTTTACAAGTTACTGGTTAACATGAGCTATTTGGAGTGTAGGTTGGTTAATGTTAAGTGGGCAACTTGCTGGGATGGAAATGTTGTGTTTTAAAGATTTTGAACGAGCACGCTCGGTGGTGAATGGAATCTAGCTGCATGGGCAAGATGCGACCTTATCTGAGAATGTGAAAAAGATGATTCTACGTTTAAATGACTTCGGTATACTGAGGAGTGTCGTTTGAGTTATTTTTTCGTATGTTTGCTCGAGTACTAGGAAATGTTAGGTTTGGAGGTGTGATAACTATATGAAAATAAAGTTGGGGATCACATTTAAGACTTAATTGATGTTAGTAATTTTATATGACTTAGTCTTCATTTTTTTTTTGTTTTTTGAAATATTTTGTTCATTACCTCATCAATGTGCTTTTCAGTGTTTTGATTTAGGAAAGTCATAGGAAAGAAAGCACAACAGGGGAATGAGGGCCAAGAGGTAGAAGCATGAAGCGCAAGAAGTGGCCGAAATCTTACAACTAGATGGTGCAGCCGCACGAGAAAGCGTTACAGATGCATGATGTGGTCAGAAATTGCTTAGAAACTTGGAGCAGCTGCACGAGAATTTGGTGCTGCTGCACGAGATGCAAGGAAGGTAGACGAAGTTTCATTTTATGATGAGTTAAGTGGTGTTCCTTTAGGATAGGTCAGTTTACATGAAGGGTAAGTCTAAAATTAAAGAAGAAAAAGCTGAAAAAAGTGTGTTTTTACTCCTCAGTGCTACCTTAGGAATTCAAAAGTGGAATGTCTTTATTATATGATGAGTTTGAGGTTTGCATTACTAACGAGTGGAAAGATGAAGTTCTAAGCTGCAACAGGAAGTGTACTTAGCTGCAACAGGTTACATCTTCTTAGAATGCTTGGTGACTGGCGATGACTAGAGTTGCTTGAATTATCCCTTGAAACAAAGTCTTTAGTGTATGTGTTGAAGAAAAAGAAGAAAATGAGGTGCCAAGGATTTAAGTACCAATGCTCAGGTATAAAAAAAAACGAAAAAAGAAAGATTGCCTGAATATGTGTTTGTGTTGTGAGCCTTTCGTGCTGGCTTTAGTAATTGATCCGAGGGGTGCCTTATCACCTAATGTCTTAGTCCAACTGGACTGAGAATCATTGATCGAGATCTTGTTATATGAGTCTTGCCGGAATTAGATGATACATTTAGAGTTGTGCAACCGAAAGAAAAAAAAAAGTGAAATTGTGCATGAAAAAGTTTTACAACCCTTGATGAGTGGATAGGGATGTTCGTTATAAGCTTTACAAGTTATCGGTTAACATGAGTTATTTGGAGTGTAGGCTGGTTAATGTTAAGTGGGCAACTTGCTGGGATGGAAATGTTGTGTTTTAAAGATTTTGAACGAGCATGCTCGGTGGTGAATGGAATCTAGCTGCATGGGCAAGATGCGACCTTATCTGAGAATGTGAAAAAGATGATTCTACCTTTAAAAGACTTGGGTATACTGACGAGTGTCGTTTGAGTTATTTTTTCGTATTTTTGCTCGAGGACTAGGAAATGTTAGGTTTGGAGGTGTGATAACTCTATGAAAATAAAGTTAAGGGATCACATTTAAGACTTAATTGATGTTAGTAATTTTATATGATTTAGTCTTCATTTTCTTTATTTTTGAAATATTTTGTTCATTACCTCATCAATGTGCTTTTCAGTGTTTTGATTTAGGAAAATCATAGGAAAGAAAGCACAATAGGGGAATGAGGGCCAAGAGGTAGAAGCACAAAGAGCAACAAGTGGCCGAAATCTTACAACAAGATGGTGCAGGAGATAATATTTTATCTCCTGCACCGATGCTGGAGATAATATTTTATTTCCAGGATTCTCATGATTCTCTGGGGTTATTTTCTTAGGGATATAAAAAGATCTTCCACCATCTCTTTGTGAGAGGGGAAGTCGACGGAGGAGGCTGCTGGTGACAAGGAGCTGTCGACGGAGACTTCGTCAATTTCTTTTAGTTTTTCTTTATGTCATTTCCGATGTTTAAGATTGAATTGCTGTTTTCGTTTACTTTTGAATGAATTTCTTTGCCTATTGTTAAAATGGATATTGGCAATTAGTCAAGAGCCTATCTCTTTTAACACTCTTGGATGATTTATGTTTGATTATTATTCTTCGTCCTTAATGCTTTCTTATTGATTGATCACCAATAAAATTGAACACTGAATTTAGATGAACTCGGAAGGGGAATACTAAGTTTAGCACGGGAATAAGAATAGCCTAAGTTAATCTTGGTCGGAAGATGGGATTAATAACGAGCGGGATATATACCTAATTGTCTTAGGTAATCAAATTGGAATTATTTCTTAATTGACTCTCGATAGTTAATCTACCTAAGAACAAAGTGGTTACTAGTTACAAAGAGGTACGTTCTTATGACCTCAGAATGGGCGTAAGGAGATAACTGAATTTCAGATTATCAAATGGATTATTTTAGTGTGTTGATTGAGAATTGTTAGGTGAAATCATTACCTTAGGTGTTTTCTTATTCTGAACTTTAATTCATTAGAACTCTCGTTTTCCTTAATTTAATATTTAGTTTGCGTGGTTGAATAATAGAGATTTGGGCTATTTTAATACTTGATAGAAGTTTAGGACAGTCCTCGAGGAAATGATATCTTACTTACACTCTAATACTTGTACGATCACGTGCACTTGCGTGGTGTACACGTTTTTGACATGATAACTGCCTTTACTAGAGGATTTTGAGGTTGCATGTTTGGCCTGGTTATATAGGAATCTTTGAAGAGCTTCTCACAATGATGCATCACAAATAGCTGATTGTCTAGTATTAGTACATATATAGGCGTGGAATAGGTTCCTACATTTATCGCCTCTTTGGCATCGTACTAGGCATTTCAAGGGTTTACCATAAGGACTTCGATGGGGGAGCATCACGACACCAGGTTCTTTGGCATCCATGCATATATTATTCGTCTGTAGAGAAGCATTAGACAGACAGAGTCGTTATCTGATATTTATCTTGGTTTTGCTATATTAGGATGCTTTGACTATAATCATTGACCTACTTCTTACCATCTTTCTGGTTATTTGGCATTCATATACAGATGAAGTCATTGTCAATTTACCTGGATATTGTTTGGACGATCAAGATTTCTAGAGAAATACGAACCATTGATTTACTTCTTTGTTGTTGACTGGCACCTTCATGATAGAGTCATTTGCCAGTTCAGAGAAGAATAATTAATGCTAGAGAAAGTGAAAACTGACGCACGTCTACATAAGATTGACATGAGAGGTAAGCATTTTGATAATTGGACGCATATCAACGTAGACTATATCTCAATGTAGCACACAAGAGGTAACCTAATTATTCCTCTAAGCTGAGAAACCTTAGCTAACTACGAACGATGGTACATGTATAGTAGTCATCTATGCTTATCTCACATGGGCATCATGTTGAGTACAGTGGTGAGTTGAATCACAAATTTTCTTTGTGAATTACAGTATTTTAGTGCTAACTTAACTTCTTCACGGACGCTACATTTAACAAACATTTCTCTTCACACCGAGAGAGGCGACACCTTCGAATTACAACACATATCGGATCTTTCTCAAGGTAACCATAACTTCTTGAAGGAGTTCACCCCTATGTGTTTGTATGGAAGTCAAGGAGGGCAGGCAACTGAAGAAGATGAGGTGGAAGACGTCGAATGAGCCACAGGAGGAAGAGCCCAAGGCAACTGAAGATGACGACGCATCAGAGGAAGAGCCTGACCAGTCAGCTGAAGATGGTGACATGCTTGATTTTGATCAGCTCATCATTCAACAGGAGGAGGACTACATGTCGAAGTCATTGTGGAGCCCACTCCTGTAGATGTGTAACTAACTCTTCAGCTCAGGGAGGCATCATCGTCATACACTCCATATGCTCCTTTGAAACCAAGAAATGACTTCCAATATCCACTAGATGATCTAGATAAACAACATGATTTCAGCTGACACCGTTAACAACGATGGAATAACGTGACTTTAGAAGGGTTTATGCTAGAAGAAATAGGCGTCGACCAAGCAACGAGCGACGGTTTTATGTTGTATTGTAGCTTTGGATGTATTTATTTTATAGAGATGTTTGGATGTTAGAATGTATTTGTTGTTTCGAGATGTTTAGATGTTTGATATTGAAACTTTGGATGCATTTGTTGGTCGTTTTGTTTGGAGGTTTATTTACATGTGGAATTTTCCAAAGTATTGAAAATATGTGTAAGGGTTATAGAACTCAATATCAGTAACCCCAAGTTTACTCTGCTAGGGACATAATGACGCCATTTGGATTAATATTTCTTAAGACACCCTAATTCGATGTTAGTAACCTTGAGTTTATTGTGAAAAACTCAATATTTACTAATACCGATTTCTTAGAGATATATCTCAAGTCCAGAAATCAGCGTAAGTAATAACACTAATTTTATGAAAATTAATATAATCCTATAAAATCGTTGTTTGTATCACCGACTTTTTTGAAAATAAAAGTCGTTTAATTCAAAATACCGATTTCTTAACATTTATTAAAAGAAATATTATTTTAAGCAGTAAAATATTTCCAGATGCAATAAAACTCCTTTTAATGAATCATATCAAGTGACAGATGGGATTCTTTTTTTATGGGGAGGGGGGGTTTGAATCACGAAGGGATGAATGAATTGAATCACGTGGTTGGGATAAGAACAAGTAGAGATCATGATAGTCTCGTGAGGATTTGATGTCGATGTTCCCCAGCCTTTTCATTTTTGGAAAACAATTTATTATTATTATTATTATTTGATGAGACGACGTCCGAACTTATCCTGATGGTGGGGGTGGGGGGGGGGGGGGGGGATTATTAATGAGGAAATGTCCAATATGAATTTACGAAGGGAAGGGAAACCAAAGACCCATCTAACTTTCAAAGTCAAAAGGGAATGCCTTCTTTTTTGGTATGAAATTGACCCGGGGATATAGAGGGGGGGAGGGGGGGGGGGGGGGGGGGGGGGGGGGTAAGCAGGCCTTCTTATCTTTTTTTTTTTGTTTTTTTGATTGATACGAGCATTCTCACTCGGGGCAGCCGTCAGTCAGCCAGCCAGCCCCAATTGCGTTATATTTTCTTTCCTTTATTTCCTTTTTTAAAAATGTCCATATCCACCACACAGACAAACGTCACATTTGGAAATAAGGATATAGGATAAGAAGATGAAGACGATGACGATGACGATGATGAATATGCATGATGGACCCCATGACCACAACAACAAGAAGAAGAACAACAATAATGCATTTGGAATAAAACCCCCTTTTTGAGAAACTCGGATTCTTTCCTGGAGCCCTACCCAACCCACTTAGTTTTAACCACGTGTTGTCTTCTTCCTTCCATCTTTACCCCAATTCTTTCAAAAGAGAAGAAGGAAGGATGCAAATTGATAATGACTTTGGTCTTGAAATGCAGGCGTTAGAGTTTGTGGGGAGGAGGCATCCATTCCTTTCCATTCCAATTGCTCCACGGTCAAATCGATTCCTTTCTTTTTTAGCTTCCAAATTGGGGAGGTAAAGAGTTTGTTTGGGTTAATCAGGCGGAGAATGACAAGGCTATTTATTTATTTATGCCTTGTAGGTCCATCGCTAGTGGCACCGCCTTTCCGGCTTTATGCACCAAAACTACGTTCTAAAATAATTCATTCATAAAATATTTTACTATAATAATTTTAAAAAGGCAAATTACTCAAATATATTCTAAACTTTGGCACTTTTTTTTTAATTTAACCTAATATTTAAAAAATATATTCTTACATCCTAACAATAGGTCGTTATCTCTATTATATTATCCGTTAGTCATTCCCGCTAATGGAGTCCTACGTGGCGAACATCGTCAGCGCCACATTTAATCAATTTTTCCCCGAGACAAATTATCAAATACATCATAAACTTTGACATTTCTTTCGATTTATTCTAACGTTTATAAAATATCATCTTACATCCCAACGTTGAGCCTCTATCTACATTATATACTATGTTAGCGGTCGACGCTAACGAAGTCGTAAGTGGCGTTGATATAACAATTAACGCTGTCAACACCAGATAGTGACCATGTGTTTGCCTAGACATTATATGACAATGTGTTTGCGTGGGCATGTTATGAAATTTAGTCATTCTAAATATATTTCTAAAACATTTAACTTGACTAAAATTAGTACTACAATTTATTCATAATAGCTGAAAAATCTATTACAATACTTGTTCATATTGGGGAGGGATAACTGATGATATAACGGAGATAATAATTAAACATTGTGACATAAGAGAATATTTTTCGAATATTAGGCTAAATTAGGAAAAAGTGACGGATGTATTTGATAATTTGGACTAAAGAAAAATAGATAAAACGTGACACCAATTACGTTAATTGCCACGTCAGTGCCACGTAGGACTACGTTAGAGGGGATGGCTAATGGATGATAGAGATAACGGCACAGCGTTGGAATGTAAGATGATATTTTTTAAACGTTAAGTTAAATTGAAAAAGGTGTCAAAATGTAGGATATATTTGATAATTTGACATTTTAAATTTAAAAAATTATTTAATAAAATTTAAAACATATCTCTAATGCATGGGGGGAGGGGGAAACCGATGAGCTTCAGATCTAGAAAGAAACATTAATGAGCAAAAAGACAAATCACATTCGTTACTTTATTGTAAATGAATAAACGAATGAAAAAAGTGCGTGATTCAACGGAGCCCCACCTGTCTGACTCATTTCCATCGCTGCCCTACCCCCCCAATCATATATGTTATATTAATAGAGTGCTTGGTTGGTAATTTGTACTGACGTTAATTATTGTGAGATTTAGGAGGAGGAGAGGAACACCACCCCATCCCAACCTCATTCCTCATTCCTCTTCCTCTTCCAACTCTCTTCTCCCCCTCGGCAATCACTCCCTTCCGATTACGAAGATGACTGCTGGGAGGAGGGGAAGGATGATGAGATCATGGTTGGGGTCATCCTCCCTTCTCCCCCTCTTCTTCCGCTTGTTGCTCGTTGCTCTCCTCGCTTCTGCTGACAGGGGTCTCCACTTCCGCCACCCCCAGCCCTCTCCCGCCTCCCCCCCTCCCCTTCCGGGTTTCCTTTCCAGGGCTGCTAATTTCCTCTGGCGCTCCGATGAATCCGGTTACCATCACGTCTGGCCGGTACGGATTTGAGGCATGTCTTGTTTTGTTGTCCCCCTCCTGCTTCCACTTAGGAGGTTCTTGATTGATCTGGTTCCCCTTTTGTTGTGGAACGTCCCATGATCTTCAGGAGATGAGACTCGGCTGGCGGATCATCCTCGGCACCATTATTGGGTTCTTCGGAGCTGCTTTCGGGAGCGTGGGTGGAGTTGGCGGTGGCGGCATTTTTGTTCCCATGCTCAGCCTCATCATAGGATTTGATCCCAAGTCGTCCACTGCTATCTCTAAATGTAAGGACACCGCCGGCAGCACCGGGCAATTCCTCTCATCCCGGGTTTTTCGTTTCTGATCTTGACAGCGACCCGGATTTCATGACTCTCAGGCATGATCATGGGTGCTGCTGCTTCGACCGTCTCCTATAACCTTAGGCTGAGGCATCCCACGATCGATATGCCCATCATCGACTACGACTTGGCACTCCTCATCCAGCCGATGCTCATGCTCGGAATCAGCATAGGAGTCGCTTTCAACGTTGTTTTCGCCGATTGGATGGTGACGGTTCTTCTGATCGTTCTTTTCATGGGTAAATGCCATCTGCTTTGTTGGTTAAGCTGTCTCCTTTTCCATCGTGATTTCCACTGTGTGTCGTTACCGATAATCTGTTGCCTCTTCAGTTACAGCTACCAAGGCATTCTTTAAGGGGGTCGAAACATGGAAGAAGGAGACCCTAGGGATGAAGGTTTGTAGTAGCTCCTTAGCTTGTTCTCGTCTGTGAGATTTTAAGCCTGATGAATGGTTCGCTAACTAATGTTTCATCTTCCTTTTCGTTTGTTCTCTTTCTACTTCAGGCAGCAAAGGCTGCGGAGTCTAGCGCTTCATCCGGAGTTGATTACAAGCCTCTACCGAGCGGCCCTAACCAAGCCGTCAAGGAACCAGAGGTCCGCCCACCTTTGAATCCTCGCTAAATTATCCATGTAAGAACTGGAAGTTTTGAGTCTAAGTATAACTGCAGGGCATGATCCTCCGGAACATTTACTGGAAGGAGCTCGGACTTCTTGTATTCGTTTGGGCTGCGTTCCTTGTGCTTCAGATTGCCAAGGTACTTTCTCTTGTTAAATCGATGAATCTGCGAGTCACATGATTCTGTTTTAGCATGACTTTCAAACCTAACAAGTTCGGACTTCCGCTGCAGACTCATACATCCACTTGTTCGATTTCGTATTGGGTAGTCAATTTACTGCAGGTTTGTCGACGTTAATTTCTGTTTTTAATCATTGAGCTGCCAATATGGTCGACGAAGTGGTTACATTTTTTAAAAACTACGGCAGATCCCAGTATCCGTGGGTGTGTCCCTCTACGAGGCAGTGAGCTTGTACAAGGGGCGACGGGTGATTGCTTCGAAGGGAGATCAAGGCACCAACTTCAAGGTTATCCAGCTGGCAACGTACTGTTTCTTCGGGGTGATGGCCGGGGTCGTCGGAGGACTGCTTGGATTAGGTGGAGGATTCATAATGGGTCCGTTGTTCCTGGAACTCGGTATTCCTCCACAGGTGAATAATTCGGACATGACAGCTTGCTCGAATTATAATCTGGAGACCGATAGTCTTAAGTTTCTCTGATCTCGACAGGTCTCGAGTGCCACGGCCACCTTCGCAATGATCTTCTCATCGTCGATGTCCGTGGTCGAATACTATCTCCTGAAACGTTTCCCCATTCCATATGGTAAGCAATTACGCCAATCACCCATCATCATCCTCCGTTGTGTTTTCCTCCCAGGCGCTTAAACTCAGTTCTGGGCTCCGTTTCTCTCAGCCCTCTACTTTGTTGCGGTGGCTACGGTTGCTGCCTTGGTGGGGCAACACATCGTCCGGAGACTGATACACGTCCTGGGAAGGGCGTCGCTCATCGTCTTCATACTCGCGTTAACGATATTCGTCAGCGCCATATCTCTGGGAGGCGTCGGGATATCGAACATGATCGGGAAGATACAGAGGGATGAGTACATGGGATTCGAAAACCTTTGCAAGTACGATGCTTGAAGTTCGAACATCTCGTTCTGAATTGTCAATGGGTGCTCACTGCATTGTTTTGTACCATGAAATTATTTCTCCGCAAAGGAGTGATTTTCATAGTTTAAAAAACTGTGGGAAAATCTCTAAAATGAATCATATCTCTGCATATGATCAACAAACCGAAGCCTTAAACAATGACAAGGATAGCTAGCAGTGTAAATATATCTTTAAATTATAATCTAACTTTGTAAAACAGTCATTGTTACTTGGTCGGAACATGAATGCCCGCATTGTCAAATTACGAAGGACTTCACAGCAGAATCATCCCTCCAAAGAAACCTTCCCAAACCGCGAGCCAAGGGATCATGCAGAAACTTTCCCAACCTTGTTAGGACCGCCGCCTGAGTCTCCATCCCTGGAGCGAGTTTCGGTGGAACATCACAGTCATGACTATATCCATGTTTGGTCGAAAAGCCAGAAAGATGAGGAACAGTAAAACCCAAACCTTCCCCAGCCGTCCCTGTTGTCCCGATCTCGGAACCTTCCTTGATTTTCCCGAACTGATTTCCAGTATTCTTTCTCAGCATCACCTGGTGTATAAGCCACTAGCTATCAATCACCAAATGGCTAAACAGGCCTCCTATCCTTGACAACATGTTGATAACCGTTGGAACGTGGGCAAATTAAAGCTTTTCAAAAACAGTTGCTACAATTGAAGCCAACTTAAACAACATTTCTTATCCAGACAATAATGCCTCGTATCTTCATCTAAATCAATACCATAATCCTTCGTTTTTCCGGGAAATGTAGTTTATCAAAATTGAGAAAAATTGTACACTTCTTCAGTCGAAGAAAACGATCATTTTTATGTATTCCGAGTAAATTCATGGTCACATATCGCTAAAGAGGTATATAATAAAGAAGACAGATCTCAGGCATTGGCAAGATCCAACAAATGCAGTAAATTGCAAGTTTGCTGAGGATACAAAGGTCGTTTACCTGTTACTGGTTCCAACGTAGCGATGAAGCCTTTCCCAAGGAGTCCCCTTCTTCTGATAGTACAGCGGCAGTACAAGCTTTCTGAGCTTCTTCAGGTTCTTCAAACCGAATGTATCCAGACTCTGCTCCCATCACAAAGTCGATATACTAGACAGAAGAGAACAAACATCTACGAAATGCAAAGAAGTCAGCTACAGATCAACAAATACACATATATGGGTGAATCAAGCATATTATCAGCTCGTTTGTGCTTTCTGGAAGGGTTTCTCTGAATTTGAAAGTTGTCACTTCGTAACAATTAATTGCAATTTCGAGTTCTATTGAGCAAAAAAAAAAATCTCCATCTGCTCTAAGTGGGCGAGCTAGAATCTTTATGTCAGGTTGGTCAACAAAGGGGTAACCGCTATTATAAACAGCCAGCAAGAGCATCGGAAATTGCACTGTAATTTTCTTCCTCCTTTCTTTACTTCTGTGCAGGGAGGACAATTGTTCGAGGATGAAATACCATGTGATATTAACTAGCTAATGCACGTACCTTCACAGTGCCAAATTTACTAAATAGGGCCTTCAGATCCTCACGCCTGACAACTCAGTGCTATCGCCAGAGGCAGCAGGAGAATGCTCTTCATTGTCTTCTTCCTTATCCGAAGCAACATCAGAAGATTGGTCTTCATCTTTTTTGGCACCTGCCAGATCAGTAGTTTCCTCGACCTTAAGCTCGTCATCTCGGTCACCATCCTTGATGAGCTGAACCTTTGTTGCCAGTTTTCTCAATGACATCGTTAGAAGCCTCTACACCTCTATCAGGTTTAGGGACATCGACATGATCGCCAGGAGCATTTCCTTCTGAAGCATGCTTGCCTACACCATTCAGTTCTGTAGAGCCTTCATTCTTAACTCTCTTCAATTTGAATGACACAGTTAAGCCTTTTTGGGTGTCTGCAACCATGCAAAGGAAGATATGGAAGATTGTATCATATGACTATGCATGCAAACTGCGACTACCAAGAAAGCAGTGACAAACAGCTTCTCACTCTGGTTCTGCTTTTGAATCATTCTTGCGGTTTGAGTATTGAGCAGCAGCGTCCTTGTGTTCTTATATCATTTTCTCTCTTCCGGCATCAATTAGGTAAACAACTAAAAGAAAGAACCCCAAATTTCAGCATCCACAAAAGTCAAAGAAAAGGAGTGTGATATCTAAGTAATGTGCATAAGAGAGAAGAATCATCAAAGTCGTATCCCGTGGATAAATAGGCGGACATACTTTGGTTTAAGTTCCTACTTAGCCCCCGAGTAAATTAAGCTCTTATTCATTATACTTTCAGCGTCTTCCTGGCTAGCAAACTCGACCAAAGCAGTGCCAGAAAATAGTTTTTATCCGCAACATGGCAGGGCAGTCTCACGCTGTTTATCTGGAAAAGATAAACCAAGAACCAAAATATATGAGAACTCCTACAAATAGGGTGGGACAACGGTCAACAGAGAAATTAACAAAGCACTGTATTCGCGTAAAAAACAGAGCACGTCGGAAATATTTGACACGAACAATACAGGTGTTCGGATGTGCTCGCTAGTAACGAAATGTAGATGAATTGTATTAACAAATGATGTCTAACAATCAAAAGGAAAATCTTATAGCCATGAAAACGTAAAAGAATTGAACTTGGATGGTGGAGATGCCGTAGACTTGTTGTTGGCGTCGTGGACTTCCGGACTGACGCGGTGGAATATGATCTCCGGCGACGTGATAGATGGGGATGCGGATGTGGACGAAGGTTTGGTGAAAGGATGTCTGGACACAGGTCTAGGAACAGGATGCTGGAAAGCATAGCGCTGGAGGACTAAAAACTAAACGTTGTTAGACAAGCTGAGACGTGAGCTACATTTCCCTCATTTTCCTCCACTAAAGATCGTTTTATGGGAACGTGGATTCTCTAACCACTTTCCTAAAATCTCGGAATCAAGATCTTTTTTGGTCTTCGTAGAGTTGCCCTGGCGATTTTGCCTTTGTAGACTTAGTACTTTCCCCGATAGGCTCTCATAACAGTGCGCTTGCAAACACTTTTATAAACCATAGACTTATGGTCTTCCCATAAAATGGACCCAAAATTTCTGTCATTGTCTTGATAGACTTGCTATGAATTAGTAAAATGGCTTTGCGGGTTTCTCGTAAAATAGGCCTAAATTTATGGGCTTCTCACCAAGATTTTTGCCATGTCAAGACACTGTCACCTTAGCAAACTTGACCAAAGAAGATTTCCACGTCATCCTACTTACATCATTCTCCGGCGGAGATACTGCGTCACCTTAGCAAACCTGACCAAAGAAGATTTCCACGTCATCCTGCTTACATCATTCTCCGGCGGAGGTATTGCAATCGTCCTTGTATCAACTTGCTCGATCAACTCCGATCAAACCTTTCGCCGACACCTGGGCAGGAGGTTTTCCTTTTTGTTGTTTAGCATTTCTAGAAGGGATTTCCATTTTGTCATTAAGTTAGTTTGTTATATAATTTTGTCACCAATTTTTATTTTTATTTTGATTTTGGCCAATCATGAATTTTTTTCAGCGAAATCCAAATAATGCCTTAATATAATCTGACTCGTGTCCTATAATAGTGTAGTTTTAACAACTCATTCATTCGCGTCCTGAATTTTTCGTAGTACTAACCGTTTAATAGAACATCATCCCACCTTTATCGATTTTACGTATTTTTTGACAGCGTCAGCAACTATCGTCCAACTTCGGCTTTCAATTCACTTGATTTGTCCACCAAAATTTAAAAATAAAAAAACATATGAGCGGTTTCAATATTTTTCCTTTTTTTTGTTTTTTTCATTTTTAGTTGATAAATGAAAATTATATATTAAGGTTTGTTTGGCTTACGTGCGATAAAATTCAAAATTGGTCAAAATCAAAATAAAAACAAAACTTAGTGATAAAATTATATAACGAAATAAATTAATGATAAAACAGAAAATTGACTCAAATTTGATGTCATAAATTGATATTTTGTCTTTTAATTTTCTACTAGAAATTTAAAAAAAGTAAAAGAAAAATTGATTTTGAAGACTGCTTATACCATAAAATATTAATTTTTTTTTAACATTTGTTTTACATGCGTAAACTTAGGCAAAATGTTTTCCAACTTTTCAAATAAATTCCAATTTCGGAAAAGTAAAATTAAACTTTGAAAATATAGCAATACGGGAAGTGGCTATTCTCCTGTGCACGGGACGATAAGTCTACTTTACAAAAAATCTTTCGAAATTAGTCATAATGTACAAAAAATCAACCGAAATTAGTTAAGAAAAATAATTTGGTTCTGCACTCTTCTGATTTTTTAGTACACCATTTGCACAAAAATGTACATTCTTCTTTCCACACGATAGGAATGCTTTTCTTTTTCATTTTCACAAACATAAACTCAAAACCATCAGGATTCACAATGGTGCAAGTCATATCCTTAAAATCCAAAGCATAATTTTTCTCTAACATTTGACCCACACTCAACAAACTCAAACTGATTCGAGGGACAAATAAAACATCTAATATATATCTAGTACCTGTCATTGTCTTTACGACAACTGTACCTCTGCCTTTGACATCTAGGAATTCTCCATTCCCAATCATCACTTTTGATTTGCTAGCTTTGTCCAGCCTCACAAAACTGCTCAAATCTGGCGTCATGTGATTTGTACGACCACGGTTTATCAACCAAGTATGATCTCGTACCTTTGCCGAGAAACACGTAGCAACAAACATTTTGTCATCTTCTTCTTCTATCGTTTGTGCCTGTTCCTCTTGAGAAGCTTCACTGTTTGGGCATACTTTCTCAGCTGTTGGTATGATCTGCATCGTACATTTGGTCTAAAGAAACAATGATTTTCAAAATGATTATCTTTCTTACAGTGAGGTCATGGAGAAAATTTTCTTCTCCTGGGCTTTTCTTCTTGTCTTTTCTCCCCCCGATATCTGGATTGTCCAGCAACATAGGCACCATCAACTCTCTTTTCGTCTTTATGATTTGCATCATATTCTTGTCTTATCAACCTTCTCTGTTCTTGAGCTTGAAATGCATGGATGAGCTCAGTCAACGAGATCTTTGACAAATCTTTGGAGTCTTCAAGAGATGTTATCTTTGACTCAATTCTTTCTGGTAAACTCACAAGCACTTTCTCCGCAATTCTGCTATCTGGTAATTCTTCTCCAAGAAGTCGAATTTTGTTGACGAACGCCAAAAGTCTATCAGCATACTCTTTGACGGTCTCACTTTCCTTCATCCATAGACGCTCGAATTCTCTCTTCAAATTCAGAATCTACAAACGACGCGTTCTGCTGCTGCCCATAAACTGCTCCTGCAACTTGTCTCACGTGTTCTTAGGAGTCTCACAAGCCATAATTCTTATGAAAATAACATTCGAGACTGTGAAAAAAATATAGGACAAGGCCTTTGGAGCCTTTGTTGACTTATCCTCGTGGAGTCGGATTTGATTCAAGGTCGGATTATTACCTAGAGGTGTTGGATCTTTGTTAGCTTCAACCCACTACCACAAGCCAAGATCTCTGAGGCGTGTTTTCATCTTCACGGCCCACAAATGATAGTTTTCGCCGTCGAAGATCTGAAGCATAGGAGATGACGAACCGCTGGGAGCCATAACAACGATTGAACCTCGTTTTGATGCCACTTGTTGGGTATTTTGGTATGGATATGAGGAAATATGCTCTAATTTTATTTCTGAAAAACGGCTTACATTCTCCTCTCCGGAGAGATTTATTTATAACCTAAAAATATAAAAACCAATTTTTCCTAAATATCTTCAAAGATACTATTCTAAGCTTAAAATCTAAACTAACCATAATAGCAAAATATCATAATCCCAACACATCCAAGCACCCCAACTACTGCGGCAGATGGCATATGGATGTCGAACTTTGTTACTATTCATCATTTATTTGCAACCTATTTTACTATTTACTGCCAAACCTTTCAAAATCTTTCCGTTACGAACTCGCTGTTAGTAATATTAAATTTATAAAAAGAAACCTAAACTCGCTATTACAAACAACAATTCATGGGAATGTAGAGAATGCCATGAACACGTCGTTTGTTGTTCTTTTATTTGGTTCTTCATGTATGTGTGCACTTATATGCCAAAATATTTTATTGTATTTGAGGATAAATAATTAATAAAGGAGAATATTTGTCATTGATTATCTTACTTTTATGTACATAAAATTATTAATGATAAAGTTCTACCGATTAATGATTATATTAATTTGAAATTGTAGATGCCTAGACGATCTAGAAATCTAAATCATCGTTAAGTATAACTAAGGACAAAATAAACTGATGGAAAGTATACCCGAGTTATACTTAGGGGTACCCTGAGATTGAAGATACTGGATATGACCCACTTTAAAGGATACCACACACTTAACATTGAGTTATTTTGACTTAAGACATTCATTTATTATATGCGTGGAGTTTACACGCTTTGACGTCGTTAAAACCAATATTTAATTGGATTATGATTAATACAATTGAAGGGTGCGTTATAAAGCGTAAAAGGAATAGTGTTAAGTTAATATCAGATTCACCGCTCTTTGGGATTTAAAAGTTGACATCTTGACTGCTGATAGAAATATTAGTGACTCTAAAATCAATAGCCATAGTAAGAATGTTTTACATTCAAATGAATCTATTATATCTTGGTAATAAAGTAAAACAATTATTCAGTGATAATGTATTTTGCATCGAATTAATTGGGATGTCGGTTAAATGAAAAGATTGAATTACCGGTTCATATTTTTTTATGATTTATAATCATTATTCTAACAAATTGGATGACTAAAAACTATCGTTACACGATTTTCTTAGTTTGTGTATGTATTTACACTCTTTGTTTATAAGATCTAAAGTGTTGCACACGATACAATTATTTTAATGGATAGTGGAATTAATCATTTTAATATTTCATAATTAAAATTAATTAAATTATTAATTTGTCTAAAATATCAAAAACAAGATTGAATATAAATTTATTCCGGTCATTGTATAGATGTACTTACGATTTTAATGACATATCGGCCGATCAATTGTCACTATAATTATTAAAGCCAATCTTTTCTTCAATGCGGTTATTTGGAATTATTCTTTTCATGGAATTTTTATTTATTTTTATTAATTTTCCTTTTCAAGAATTCAACCGTTGCTCTTCAAGGGTCCGTTTAATTAGTGATGCTCGATTAGCGGTGTAAATGATCAGAACGAGAAAAGCTCGACATCGGCTTGATTATAAACGAATCGAACTCGAGCTATTTCTTTGCAAAACGAATTCGAGTTCGAGCTATACTTTGCAAAACGAGCTTGAGCTCGAACTTAAAAATTCTTATTCAAACTGTTCACGAGCTTAAATGAGCCTATGACATTTGATAGCTCAAATGGTAAATTGTCCATTTTGCAATTAGACGAGGGCATAATATGAAAGCACCAGTAAAGCCTCGAACCTCCTTCTACCTTCCTTCTTCCTCTACTGTCATGTTCCCAGAAAGAAAAAGGAAACCCAGATATTTTACTGTTTCCCAGAGAAAATAACAATAATCTGTTGTGATTTGTCCTGCAAAAGCACCAACGTATTTCACCAGCACTCGCTACACCAACAACCCCGAATGCATTTACAAGTCTACCCTTTTAATTAGTGATTGGGCTTAACCAATCTCCGTATTGCACATGGGCCCCTTCATCTTCTCCGAAGCTCTGCCTTCTCTTCTATGTTCTTCCTTAGAATGCTCACACGCCCCCTCAAGATGGGTGCCATGGATGTCACGCATACCCATCTTGTCGAGGAGCATTCCTAGCCTGCCTGGATGTAAAGCCTTGGTGAACATGTCTGCCACCTAATGCTGTGTCTTCAAATGTATCATTTTGATAACTCCTTCTTCCACCTTTTCCCTCACAAAATGTAAATCCACCTCCAGATGCTTCGTACGCTCATGGAAGACTGGATTTTTGCTGATGTGTATCGCAGACTTATTGTCGCAAAACAATGCAATGGGTTCATCCAAGTTCACACCAAAATTTTCCAGTAAACTCTTCAGCCATATTACTTCTATCGTGGTTGTAGCAACCGCTCTATACTCTGCTTCCGTAGAACTCCTTGCCACTGTTTTCTGTTTCTTTGACTTCCAGTTCACCAATGAATCCCCAAGAAAGATACTAAAACCAGTTGTTGACTTACGCGTCTCCACACAACCAGCCCAGTCGCTATCCGAGTAAGCTCGCAACACTGGTTCTGAGTCACTGGGAAAGAAGATCCCCTTGCCCGGTGATCCTTTGAGATATCTCAAAACATGACAAGCTGCCTCCCAATGTCTCATGTTTGGTCTGTCCATGAATTGAGCGAGCACGTGCACAGCATACGTGAAATCTGGTCGCGTGATGCCTAGATAGATCAGTCTTCCCACTAACCTTCTATAAGAATTTGTATCTATCTCTGGCTCCTTCTCCTCATGCATCAATTTGTGATTTGGCTGAATGGGAATTGCACTTGGTTTAACAGCCAGCTTTCCCAGCTCCTCGAGAAGTCGTAGCGAATAGCCTCTTTGTGACACAAAGATTCCTTTCTTATTCCTTGCTATCTCCAATCCTAAGAAGAATCTCAGAGTCCCCAAGTCCCTGACCTTGAAAACGTTCTGTAGATTGGTTTTAAGCTCTGCAATCAGCTCTTCGGAGGTTCCTGTAACTGCCATATCATCCACGTAGACAAGGACAGCCACAAAGCCCCCCGCTTCCTGCTTGGTGAACAATGTGCAATCTGCTTTAGACTGACGAAAACCATTCGAGATCAAGCAATTTGTCAGTCTGCTGTGCCACTGACGTGAAGCCTGCTTCAATCCATACAACGACCGTTTGAGTTTGCAAACCAGAGAAGAAGGTCCTTCACTCGCCCCCTGAATGTCCAAGCCAGGTGGTAGATGCATATAGACCTCCTCACACAAATCCCCATTCAGAAATGCGTTATGGATGTCGAATTGTCGCAAAAACCATCCCTTCATTGCTGCCAAGGCCAGAAAAAGACGAACAGACGTGTGCTTAGCAACGGGGCTGAAGGTTTCCTGATAGTCAAAGCCCTCGCGTTGCGTATATCCCTTTGCGACCAACCGAGCTTTGTAGCGTTCCACTGTGCCATCTGCCCGTAGCTTCGTTTTGAAAACCCATTTACAACCTATGGCACGCTTACCAGGTGGAAGAGAGACAACTTCCCAAGTGTCATTATCCACAAGAGCTTTTAGATCAGATTCCATCGCATCCTGCCAATGTGGTACATTCCTGGCCTCATTGTAGCTGTGGGGTTCAAGGTGGCTTTCAAGAGACAGGAGAAAGGTTCTATATGGCTTGGACATTCGAGAGTAAGAAATGGATGGTTCAATAGGATATGTAACAGGAGAAGTAGAAGAAAGAGAAGAAGAAAGCAAAGACCTGTTGGAAGAAGACGAACCTGTTGTCAGAGTGGACAAAGCTGTATGATAGTCCTGAAGATAGCTGGGCAGTTGTCGCACTCTGGTACTCCTTCTCAAGCCAGGGGCAGAAGTAGAATCAACGGAGGTAGATGGGATGTCAAGTATGGGTGACGTGGAGGTGTTGGATGAATTATGCATGGGCAGTGAGGTTGAAGGAGATGGATCTGAGGTTGCAGAAATGTCCGAAGTACAGGAAGGCAAAACAAATGATGGGAAGTGATGTGAAGTGCTGGGGAGAGAATAAGGGAAGATAGATTCATAAAACACCACATCACGAGACACAAAGACATGATTATTAGCTAAGTCAAATAAATAATAACCTTTGATACCAAAAAGATAGCCTAGGAATATGCATTTACGTGCTCTCTTGTCTAGTTTTTTTCGTCCCTGGCCTAATGTGCATGCATAGCATAAAGACCCAAACACACGTAGATGCTTATATGAAGGCGGCTTATGGAAAAGAAGTTCAAATGGGGAGTTGTGGTGCAGTAAAGTGCTAGGCAATCTATTAATAATGTGCGTAGCAGCCAGCAGAGCATATCCCCAGAAAAATAAGATGTGCCTGGAAAAGTAAAGCTCTAGTGACCTGTAACAAATGCTGGTTTTTTCTTTCAACTACGCCATTTTGCTGTGGAGTTTCCACACATGAAGTCTGATGGATAATGCCATGTAATCGATAGAAAGAATGCAATTGAAATTCTAAGCCATTGTCACTGCGAATGATCTTGATGTTTGCAGAAAATTGTGTCTGCACAAAGGCATAAAAGTCTTGTAACAATTGCTTTACTTCGTACTTATGTTGCATAAGAAAAACCCAGGTAACCCGTGAATGATCATCAATAATAGTTAGAAAATAACGATAACCGCCCATTGCTGTCACTGAGCAAGGGCCCCAAATATCACAGTGTATTATCTCAAATGGTTTTGCTGTATGGATTGAACTAACTGGAAACTGTAAACGTTTTTGTTTTGCCTCATGACAAGTTGTGCATGCATTGTGTGGAAACATGGTAATAGATGCATCTATGGACTGAAGAACAGAAAGTTTACTAGCTGGAGCATGCCCCAACCTCAAATGCCATAAATCAAAATGGTCTAATGAGGTAGGATGAGTAATAGAGCCTATGGTATGCACAGTGGAAGGGTGTTTATCAGAAAGGGCAGTGTATCTGGCTTGAGTTGGAGGACTAGTACTGACTGTCCCACCATCTTCTTGGAGGACATACAGCCCGCCCTCTCTTCTAGCAAGTCCAATCCTCTTCCAGCTGGGTAAACTCTGTATGTAACACCAGTTTTGAAAGAAAGTCAGACAGATGGAACCAATAGAAACAAGTTCGCTAACGGAAATGAGGTTAAACAAGAAGGTAGGGACAAACAGGACATTTTCCAGGAGTAAGTTAGCATTGAGCTGAACAGCACCTATGTGTGTGGCCAAAACAGTAGTATTATTAGGTAATTGAATCTGTAAAGGTTGTGATAACTCAGAACAAGAAGAAAAACAAGAAAGGTTTGAAACGACGTGATCCGTAGCTCCCGTATCTAGTATCCAGTGGAAAGAAGTTGTGGCTGTAATTGATAGAATACCAGAAAAGCAAGGAGGGGCTATGTGTTCTGGGTTATGAATTGAAGGTGGTTCTGAGGTCCCCACAGCATTGGTTTGACCAAGTTTGTCCTCATCGAGCATTGCTAGGAGTTTCTGCACTTGAAGCCCAGTGGGATTCAACTGTGGTAGTTGTTGCTGGGCATGGGCACTTTTTGCATCACCTGCCATAGTAACATTCACTCTTCTTCCTCCAGCTGGGATTCGTCCAACAGCACCAGGAGTCCTTCCTCTTCCTCTGGTCCCTCCCCTCGTACTTTGGGGAAAGCCAATTATAAAATAGCAATTCTCTTTAGTGTGTCCCTGTTTCTTGCAATTTTCACATAATAAATCCGTTTTGAATCTCCTCTTCTCGACAAACGCAACTTGTTTCACTTCTGTCTCCCCCCTTTTTGGACTGTCACTTAATACTGCACTTGCTGCCATGGGATGGTCAAGCAGTGCTATTCCCTCTGATCTACGTTGTGTCTGCATTTCCTCTCGCTGAACTAAGTTGAACGCCTCTCCCAATGTTGGTAAAGGCTTCCTCATCAGCAGCTGTGTTCTTAGTGCCCCGTACTCCCTGTTCAGACCATTGAGAAATTTGAAGACCATGTCCTTCTGTTGTTGTTCTGCATAAACCTTTTCCCAACCACAATCGCATTTTCCACAAATGCATCTGGGGTAAGGGCGATAAACCCGCAGTTCACGAAGCAACGCAAGCATCTCGTTATAGAAGACAGACACAGTTTTCGTTCCTTGTTCCAGACTATAAAACTGCAGCTGCAGTTGACATATTCTAGCATCATCGGGTTCACCATACCGTTCAAGCAGCTCTTCCCAAATCTCCCTCGCAGTGTCCAAGTAAAATATGGTGGAAGCTATTGGTATGGAGACTGACCGCTGAAGCCAGGATTTGACCAAGTTGTCGCATCGCTTCCAGGCTCTGTAGGTGTTGCTTCCATTTTCTGGTTTTGGGATTGTTCCGTCTACAAATCCCAGCTTGTTTTTGATCGAAAGGACTAACTCAAAGGAACGACGCCACGATGCATAGTTCCCATCTGTCAACTCCGGCGACACCACGGAGGTCGTCTGTAAATCTGTGGAGCTGATGAAATATGGGGATTGTGGGCTGTCGAGAGATTCTATCTCCATCCTGTTGCTTCACTGTGCCTCCTGCGTGCTCTGATACCATGAAAGCACTAGTAAAGCCTCGAACCTCCTTCTACCTTCCTTCTTCCTCTACTGTCATGTTCCCAGAAAGAAAAAGGAAACCCAGATATTTTACTGTTTCCCAGAGAAAATAACAATAATCTGTTGTGATTTGTCCTGCAAAAGCACCAACGTATTTCACCAGCACTCGCTACACCAACAACCCCGAATGCATTTACAAGTCTACCCTTTTAATTAGTGATTGGGTTTAACCAATCTCCGTATTGCACATGGGCCCCTTCATCTTCTCCGAAGCTCTGCCTTCTCTTCTATGTTCTTCCTTAGAATGCTCACATAATAGTCATTGTTTTAGGTGTTCGGGCGGCCACCAGTTCCCCGTAGCTACTAGTTCTCCTCTTCTTCTGTAGATCTTGCATCCGCATCCACCATCGTCACCCCCTCTTCTTCGGGAGATCTAGCATGTGCGGCCACTACCATCACCGCCTATTCTTCTGCAGATTTTGCATCCACATCCAACCCAGAGCCGGGAAGTCCGTCCTCGCTCGTGGCTGCCTTGAGCTCCCCCAACCGTGTCCCGTCGATTCTGTGGCCACCATGGCTACTCCTTTAATGCAACCGGACACGGCAGCTTCCTTCATAATAATGGTCTTAGCGGCAGCCCTCGAGACCTTCGCCTAGGTTTTCGAGCTCGAGCTCAAACCTACAAATTACTAATCGAGCCCGAGCTGGAGCTCACTAACGTTAGGGTTTGCTCGGCTCATTTACATCCCTATCCTTAACAAGAGACTAATTGTTTAGAAAAAATATAAAAGAAAAGGTTTCGAAACAAAGGAGCAAGATAAAGAGGTTTTTCACTTGTCCGAAAAACATACAAATAATACAAACTTGGGAGGGTTGGGTAACCAAAGTTGTTTTGCTTCCGGAATTCGAGATTTGATGATACAAGAGACTAGCACCTGATGAATTGTCGAGTATCCGTGATTATTTCCATGTGGATGGCACTAGAGGAGTCATAAGCGGAACTTTTGATTGCTTGTGACTACGTATTTCGATGTACGATTCGAGTAAGATTATTTTTATTATTTATCAAAATATTTGCTATCATGAAAAATTTTGTTAGTTTGGGCTTAAAAGTTTTCTTACAGTGCCTCGACTGCGCCCTAAATCTAACCATTCATACTTCATTTAGTAATTGTCATGTTTCGTATGGATTGCACCATACTTTGATCTAGTTTGGATAATACTTTGATCTAGTTTGGATCGCAATTGTTGTTGTATTAATGATGGGAGGTGGCCAACAAACTCATTGTTTCGAGCTCGCCGACCTTACCAAAAATTAAAAATAAAGCAAAATTAAAAATAAAACAAACTCGCCGTTGGAAATAACGAATTCTTACTAAATACTCATAGTAGTACAACTCGCTATTAAAAATAATGAAATAAGTTGCCTTGAACTCGTTAACAATGAATTCATGATATTCCCCACATTATAATAAACTCAGAATTCAAGTTCAAACTCAGCTGATTAAAAGAAAAAGATTAGCCATAAATTGCAAAATAGTTTGGGGAGAAATATGACCAGACTAATCTGGGATAACCTTTCCCAATTACATGGACCAAGCGGCCCGTGACTTCCGTATCCCGCTTATTTTTTTTAAGGAAAAAGTCAGCCACGTAACGTCTGTGAGGGAACTCCCATGCCACCGTCGCAAACCTCTGATTCGTTCAAATCATACAGAAGCCAGCAGTATGGTATAACGTAAGACAATGTGGAGAAGGACGAAAGACGGCTACACTTGAACTCCCAGATATAACAGTTTGGTTTGTCCGGAGAGTCTTGCAGCTGACTGGACCCCATTACGCCGCCCCTGTACTTATGATACAGAGTTACATGAAATCCTCCTCTAGTTCCTGTAGGGACTTGCTCGTAGCAGCAATCTGTTTGTTCGACGTCATCTTCTCCGCTACCATCAACCCCTTGTAGCTCCTTAACTCTGCTTGTCTCTCCTTTTCCAGTCTCTCTAACTCCTCGCGTCGTTTCTGAGGGTCGACGAATTATACCAAGCAGTCAGCATCTAGCTACCGATTGAACTGTCCAATAAAACCTTCTGAAACACTTTGTATCGATGGATGCCCCACATACAAGAACCTACCACCTGGAAAAGGAAACAGGAGAACACCAGGACTTACTTTGTCTCTCAACTGGAGTTTCCGCTCTGCTCTTTCAGCTGCATTAACGGCCTCTCGCTCCGCTGTTTTCAGACAATGACAACAAGTAGGTAAATGGAAAAGGATAAACTCTAAGCCTAACAGGACAATCATTTTGGGAGTAATTACAAGATGAATGAAAATTGAATTTGCAATTATAACAAGGTTGTGTTTGAACAGATCGGGTAGACATCCACGAAAATTTAAGGCTAAGGTCATTAATAAACAATCACATTGATGCGGGTACGACAATGAAACTACACAAAACTTCTTGTACAAAAGAACATACATATAAAATTCTCATATCATGTGTATCACCAGCAGAAAAAAAAATATGAAAGAGGAATAAAAATTTGTGCCTATTATCTTGTATAAAACATGAACCATAAACTACAGAACAAAATCAATGAAAATCTTAAAATCCAAACTTTTATTTTTTTTCGTATCACATCCTCTACGTCTTCTAGCAACAAATGTATAACAGCAATAATCCTAACGAGCCAAATGAGACAGGTGCTACCTTTCAAATCGGGGTTCCTTTCCACCTTTGTCCTATTCAATCTATTGACAATCTCATTAATCCTCTTCTCCACTCTCACAGTTCTAACCTGTGAATTTGCCCGTAGAATCAGGGAACTAGTTCTACAACAAAACAACAGAAAAGAAATATCCAAATAAAGGTGCATCGCCCTAATGGAAGGGTAAGAAAATGGAGAAGCAGGAGTAACAGACCATCTTAGAATTGTAGAAACCAACTTGTCCCACATCCATTGATGCGGTCTTCTTTAAGTTGGCCCATGGGGTGTAAACAACATCGATATTGTTCACCTTATTACCTGCAGTGACGGAATTCTTAAATGAGTAGCATGGGCCTTAAACGAGACAAATATAGCACTGAAGAACTTTCCTCATCAGTAAATAGTATCCCTGCCGAACAGGTTACCAGAAACAGACAGGCAACTGCATCAGATAAGGACCTGCAGCTGTCCAGTGTATTAAGTCAAACAGGGAGAGAACCCACCTTGGATGGAGTTGGCTTTAACAAGCTGCGCACAATCCTCCAGCACACCTTCGCTAATGTCGTCAATAGTCTGCCCCTTGTGCATCCTCAAGTAAACATGTGCAGAGGACATTTTATCAACATGGAACCTGAGAAAATTCAGTGGCCGCCAGAAGTCAGTAAACCTGAACAGAAAGGAGTTCCACGTCTCTGGAGGTGATCTCCTCAACCAATCATCAAAATCCAATCCAAAAAGAACCCACTGAATCAGGGCACGTAACACCCTCATCCTCCGAAATTGCTTTCGTAAATCACATAAAAAGAATTGCTCATCCAATCCAACAGTAACAACAACAGAGTCGTAGTAAAAGGCTGGGCTCCGTGGATCCCATTTCCATTAACCATTACCAAGAAGCAAAACCAAAATCGACAGGGTCAGCTTACGAAAACCTCAATTTCCTCCAAGATCAAAAGCAACCCATCATACACAACAAAGGAAGGTGGGTCCTTGTCCTAATTGCTACAAAAAAAAAAAAGAACCCAAAAGTCAGGAAATCGAGGGATGAATATACCAGATGTCTTCGGGGAAGCCGTACTTGATGAGCTCCTCGTTCTCGAACTTGTCGAGGCCCATGAAGATAGTGTAGTCGCCGCACTCCGGCCGAGCCTTGAAGTAGAACACCATCTCCTCAACCCAAAATCCAAAGCTCAAATCGATGCGATTGCGTCTAGGGTTTCTCCCCCTCCCCTTCCCCTTCCCCAATTTGGGTGTGGGATTTACAACTCCAGCCCTAATTTACTATAAAAAGAACAACATTCCATCTAAACAAAATTCGACTATTATATTGGATTTATTAGTTTTCCTGACATTATTTCCTGAATTGGCTCTTTTGTTTCCCACTTGGTGCATGAAATAAAACGATGAAAAGAGTAATGAAAATATTTAATTTCACTTCGAACCTGTAAATTGAGACACGCTTTTCGTTTCTTTTGTTTTCAAATGCTCATTTTAGGGTTCTTCATTTCTAGCTTTTTGGATAAGAAATGCAAATTTGTTTTTAAAAAAAGGAGAGTAAAGATCACATATGTCGGGACTGCTGTTCGGCAATACATGGATGCCATGTATTAATAATAATAAGAAGCGAGCATCAGTTTTGGAGTCCCCGACTAATATATTACAATTACTATTATTATTATTATTATTTCTAATATTTCATCGTTATGAAAGAGTGCTTTCTTTTACTCTTTTATAAAGTCTAATACTTGAAGTGCAATCTAGTCAGGTCACTGTGATTTAATTTGTACACAAAATTAATTTTGGAAAAATGAGTTTCTGGTGAGTCCGACATGATGCGGATCGGCTGGAGGTTGTCCTAATATTTGGATCCTTCCTTTCAAAGTTTCTACGATTTCGTAAGATAACCCACTCGTTAAGTGTCTTCAGAATTGATCTCTTTCCTTTTTTTTTTTCTTAATTTTCATTTTCGATTTCGATTTCGATTTCGCTTATTGGAATATATTATGCTAAGATATAATGAAAACCGAGTAATCAACAAATTAGAGGAAGAAAACAACGCTCTGATTTTTTTTTTATATAAAAAAAAAACATAGAGAGATTTCTCGGCTTATGAACTAAAATATGAAATATCGTTTACCATTTTTTAAAATGTATGAATAATTTTCTAATATGAAAGAAAAGTTTAACAAAGCCAGGGAAACATTCCGAGGGTATCTGACTACCTCACAACTGCTGACGAGGGAGTCCGGCCAAACGTTGTGCACGAGTGTTTACACAGTTATTTTGGGCTTTAATGATGGCAAAGCCTATTATTATGACGATCGAATGAGCACTCGGTTAAAGTTTAAGGGTGTCGAAGCAGGATGCGTCGAAGTACGTATGAGGCGAAGTTCGATCGAGACCCCGTCGAAGGAAGCAACACTCGAAGGGAGAGTCCTAGTTGAGGTTTCAAGACTTAGTCTATTTTTTATGGGAACTTCATTAGGACTTGGTCGAAGTAGATGGTGTGCAGTTAGTGTAAATAAAACATGTGTATAATAGTTGTGCTAGCAGTTATGTTAGCAGTTTCATTACCGGATATTTTCTAGATGAGATGAAATGTTAGTATAAATATGCGGCCAGTCATTATAACAAACACTTAACACGCGAGTTTCGTGAGAAATCGCGGAATGCCAAGAACCTGGAGCATAGTGAGAATGGCTGCGAATCGTACTGATTCTAAAACAAACATTGCGGGTGATCAGACCAACCTTGTTGGTGATTCCTAGAATGGGCAACATAATGCCCAGGAAAATCTGCAAGATCCACCTCTCTCACGATCTGATCGTCAGAATTCTTAAGGAACCGTCAGTATTGATGCGATTCTGAGAATGCAGATGCAGATCAAGGAGAATTTATTGGATATGCAGAGGCAAGTTCATGGCCCGACTGAAAAAATTGATGAATATTCTCTAGCCTTTTTGGCCAGAAGAACGTCAATTTTGGAAGAAAAGCGCAAAGTCGGTTTTGATCCGAATTTGGGTAAAGAAAATTTTCAACCCAGTGATGATTATCATGTTGGAACGAGTAGGCCTAGGGTCCCACAGGAAATTAGAGGGCCCTATACTCCAGTTTCGCGTGGTCAACATTTGGTAGAGAACTTTGACGGTGACAATGAGGGCGAGTATAGACCAATTGCTTATGCGCATCCTCATCGTCGACGAGAGAGTTTTTACACTCGATCGACAGTCGAAGATGCAGAAAGGTTTCCACCTACGGATGTCCCAATGAGAAGGGACCTTTTTGTAGAAGTTCCTAGGGAACGTCCCGCTACTGATGGAGAAAGGCATGCTTTCGATAGGGAAAGCCCCAAGTCGAGAGAGAAAGGCCCTTTGAAAGAAATATTCCCGGAGCTCTCGCGATGCAGCCTGAACCTGCCGACTTTAGGGAATATGTCACTCGTTTGGTAGATCAGATGGTTTCTAGTGTAGTGCGAAAGGAAGATGTGAACTTTATAGGACACCTTATCCAGATTACATCGACGGGGATTATTCTTATCCAAGGGGGTACAAAATTCCAGACTTCACTAGATTCTCTGGCGAAGATTATATGACGCCAATAAAACACGTGGCTCGATTCACTCACCAGACTGGCGAAGCTTCCAATAATGATTTTTGGAAACTTCGGCTATTCCCTAATTCCTGACCGGTTCAGCGTTCAATTGGTACATTCACCTGCCTGCCAACTTGATCCAAAATTGGCAAGAAATGCAAAAACAGTTCATGCAGGCGTTTGCAATGTTGGATTGAACCATTACCATAGTTGAAATAACTCGAATGTAGCATCAACCTGGAGAGTTGACGGCAACATTCTTATAACGGTTTCGGAAGGCTCGACGTGGATTTAAAATTTCCGTTAACGAGGAGGAAGTTGTTGAAATAGCACAGGATGCTCGAGATATTAGGATTCGAAAAAAGATCCAACGAGAAAGGTTTAGAGATCTATTCGATCCTGCTCAAAGGGCCACTAAGTATGAAAGCCTATTAAGAAAAGAATCGAAAGGCCAGCGAGCATATCAGGTCGAAACTTGCCTAATTGAAGTAGATATGGCTACATTCGTCAAAGGAGAATCGACCGTCTGTGATGTTTTAGCCAAGAAAAACTTCAAAGCAAATGCTTTCCAAAAATCGAATGAAGAGCGCAAATATTCGTTCGATGTGGATAAAGCAGACGAAATTTTCGATCGGCTCAGAGATCGGGTTTGAGTCAAGTTTAAACCTAGACATCGATTGCCACAGACCGATAAGGAAAAGAAGAAGAGTTATTGCAAGTGGCATGGGTCCTTTACACATACGACCCGCGATTGCTTAACTTATAGGAATCTCATTCAGGAATTGATCGAGTCTAAAGTCCTATGTTTTAAAGAGTCAGACGAGCCCGCTTTCATCGACAAAAAACCTTTTCCTAATTGTGAGGCACATACTTACGAAGTAAATGTAGTTGATGTTGTCGATTCTGCTTTGTAGGGATCACATATTTCGAGTGAAACTTATGTGGCCAACAATTTGTTCAAACGATTCCTAAAGAGTGGGATTGTTTTGTGCCCTGTTCAAGCTTCGAAACTCAGGGATGAAATCTATTGATGGCATATGGATGACACTCATCCTACGGATAGGTGTTTCACTTTCAAGAAGTTTCTCCAATCCCACCAAGCTGAAGCGTGGTTCGATCTCACTTTGGTCGAGAAAGCTACCTTGGGGATCAATTGCAGAGGACCTACGAGGGCTATCGATAGGCCATTTCCTTCTGGACCCATAGCTAAAAAGTTTGACAGGGGAAGGTTGGCCGAAGGAGAGCAGGAGGTTTTATCAAGCCTTAGAAGGGGGCTGCTCGCATTGTTGCTGACAGCTTGATGATCACTCCTGCCACTAGTGACTCTGCTTCGACTGAGAAGAGCAGCAATGTTTCTAAGATATCTGAGGGTCAGGCTAGCCATGCTGCTAATAATCCTTCTCGAGACATTAAAGATAGGCTGGGACCTACTCCTAGGCTCGATGCACGAGTGCTCAAAGATGGCACACCTATTGCTTAATTTCTAGAGGCTGATGGTGTGTGCAACAGATGCCATCACATTCTCGGGCACAAGATCTTGATCTCACAACTCTGCAATATGTGCTCTTACAACTATTTCGAGAAGTTGATTGTCATGTCTTCTGCCAACCTGTTCGAGATCACACGCATAAAGATGCCAAAATTAGGTACGAACGAAATTAATAAGATATTTTGTGTCGGTGTTGTTAATAATGTAATTTCTCCTATAGAGGGATATGATCCTCATTTGATGCAGCACATTCAAGTATATCCTGATTTCACTAATGACTTGTGTCGACCAAAGGAATATAAAGATAGAACTCCCATCGATGATAGCTGGCAACATGTGAGCAAACAAGGGTTTGATACCTCTCGAAGTAACAAGAGAAGGAAAGAAAGACGCTGCAGGCGTGCAGAGGAAAAAAGGATGAAGTTGGATCGAGAGGCAAATGATGTTTGTCGGGTTGATCCGTAAGAGCCTACTATTGACATAGCGCTCCATAGACCCACGATTCGATTCGATCCTCCTACTCCTCCGGGTGACGATGAGTTCAATGACTCATATTGTAATCCTATGAAGGATGGTTTTTCAAGTCCGAACGTTGGCCCTGTCGAATGTAAAGTTATCATGTTACCTTTGTCTTCATAACTTGTGGACAAAAGTATGAGTCGACAGGATACAGGTAACCCTGGACCTTCGACTTCACAAGTTGTTCGCTGGCCTATGGGCTTTCCTGTTCACTGGTTTTTGAAACCCACTGCTTCGATGCAGTATCGTATGCATTCCTTATATATTGAGGCAGATTTCAGTGACATTCGACTCTAGAAAGTCTTGATTGATAATGGAGCCACAATGAACGTGCTCCCTTTGAGTACATTCAATTTTCTTGGTTTGAGTCGGGATGACCTTCAGACCACAGACGTTACTATAAGTGGCTTTAATGGCTTGATGTCCAAGAGTATAGGCGCATCCTGATTCGACTAAAAGTGGGGCGCTTGGTTATGCATACTGCCTTTTTAATCATCGATGTTACGACTACTTTTAATGCTTTCTTAGGAAGAGATTGGTTGCATAAGGCTGCTGCTATTCCTTCTACTCTTCATTGAGAATTAATGCTTTGGTTAGAATCGGAAGTGGAAGTCATTCCGGCTGAATCGATTCCTGTTTCCAACGTTAACATAGTTGAAATCTTTACAGGAGAAGTCGTCGGGACTGTTAAAGATCTCATCTTTAAGAAGAGGTATGATCTGGGTGACCCAAATGTTGCTACACTTGGTGAATCATCTGGAACCTTCGAGTATCTTGTCGCATATGGAGAGCCCCTTCACCTAGATGTCGATGCACCCACTGGTTGGGATTCTAACCAAGTCCCTCAGGAGGTTGAATCCGCTGCTCAGGCTCGACGCGAGGAAAAGTTGGCTGAAAGCCTTCAGGCAATAAAAACAGCGCTTGGGCTCGATGATGATGAAGGAAACGCCGATAGTGTGGAAGGAAATGAAGTTACTAACCTAGATGTGGAGCCCGACAAACTCCTCTGGGAGGAAAGCGATGCTTAACGACGAGAAGGAGGACGTAGTCGTCAATGTCATGGAGCGACTACGAGTGTATAGACTAACAAGGCCTAAAGTTAGTCTAGGGTTGTATTTAGATGCCAGTTTGCTGGACGTGGATAGTCCCGACCAGCATGTTGAAGAGGATGAGTCGAACCTTGGTATAAAATCGTGTAAAGGTTTGACTAGTGTTGTAATACATCCTATGATGAATAAAACAACGTTTTGTCTTCAATCCAATTTGAGTTCTTCTGAAGATCGATAGTCATTAATGACACTGTGCGACGGTCTTAAAACGGTGAACTTGGGAACAAAACAATTTCCTCGACCAACTTCTATTAATAAAATGATCGACGAAAAAATTTTCCATTCGATCTTGTGAACTCTGCAAGAATTCAAAGATTGTTTTGCTTGGGATTATACTAAAATGCCAGGTTTAGATAGAAGTTTGACGGAACATAAACTCCCAACAAAACCCAACATAAAAGCGGTCAAGCAAGCACCGTGATGTATACCAGCTCAGTATAGCCAAACTATTCGAACTTCCAGATATACTGATTGGATATCATCGATTGTACCTATAAAGGAAAAAAGTGGTAAGGTGAGAATATGCATCAACTTTGGAGATTTAAATAAGGTGACACCTAAATATGAATATTCTACACCGATTGCTGATAAGTTGATCGACAAAACTTTCGGTCATCTAATCATGTCCTTTATGGACGGATATTCTAGTTATAACCAACTTTTCATCGCCGAAGAAGATGTTTACAAAACTATGTTTCGTTATCCTTTTGGGATTTTTGAATGGGTAGTCATGCCATTTGGATTGAAGAACGCAGGGGCAACATACCAAAGAGCGATGAATCTTATTTTCGATCCTTTGACTGGGAGAATTGTAGAAGTATATATCGACGATATTGTTGTCAAATACATATCAGATGACTGTCATGTCGATGATTTGCGACAAGGTTTCTCACAAATGAGGAAACATAACCTGAAATTGAACCCCCTCAAATGTGTGTATGGTGTTCGATCGGGACAATTCTTTAGTTTTTTAGTGCATAAAAAGGGGATTCAAATTAACATTGGAAAGATTAAGGCTATTCAGGATCTTTGTACTCCTTCGAGAAAGAAACAATTGGATGGTTTCTTAGGTCAGATAAACTATCTAAGACATTTTATTGGCAATATCGCTGAAAAGACAGAAATTTTTTTCCACTTTATTGCGAGGTAAGGCTGATTTTGTCTGGACAAAGGATCATCGGCATGCCTTCGAGACAATCAAAGCTTACCTTACTCACCATCCAGTGCTGGTTTCTCCTAAGGTTGGGCAACCTTTCATTCTATATATTACTGCCAAATAACGAGTCATTGGGTCGTTGTTGGCTTAGGAGGATGAAAATCACAAAGAACGTGTTGTGTGCCACTTGTATCGTATTCTGACTCTAATCGAGGTCAAATACTCGAATAATGAGAAGTTATACTTTTTAATATACTACTATGTGTTGAAGATACGACGTTATATTGGAATAGCACTGTCTGCATAGTTTCTAACACTGCCATATTGAAGACATTCTTTGATAGCCCATTGTTCACTGGTCGGTTAAGCAAATGGAGTCTCATTCTTTCTCTTTTTGATTTACAGTATCGACCTCGGATAGTTGTCAAAGGGTAAGTGTTAGATGATTTTCTGGCTAACTATGGGGAGAGTTTAGATTCTCCACCAGAAGAAGATGAATATTGGGAAGCATGGTTTGATGGTTCTGCATCAGCACATGGATGCGGTGTTGGTATATACATTCTGTCTCCTTTGAAAGTTCACCATAACTTAGCTTATAAAATAGATGGTGAATTTACAAATAACTCGGTTAAGTATGAAGCTGTCATTTTGGCTTTATGTACTTTGATCGATCTCAAAGCTCATTATTGTACCATTTATGGTGATTCATAATTAGTAATTAACCATGTTAACCATGTTAACATGTGTACCTTCGAGTACTTACAATTATATTTGGATAAAGTGCATGAATTAATCCCGTTGTTTAAAGTGGTTAAGGTCGCACACATACCTCGGAAAGACAACGTTGTAACCAATGAATTGGCACAACATCCGTCTGGTTTCCGGCCTAGTACACAATTATTTCAACAATTAGGAGATGCTATTCATCATATTTCCTCTGCTTTGCATGATACTATCAAAACAATGTACGCTGTTAGTGTGTTTACATCCAAACATGATTGGAGAACGTCATTTGTCGACTTCCTCTCCAATCCTGGAAAGGGGGCAACTCGCCAACTAAAATATGTGGCATGATTTTACAATTTGATTGATGGTGTCCTGTATCGAAAACAGAACGATGGCGTTTTATTAAGGTATGTCGATATGGAAGAAGAAATTCCAATAATACTGGAAACACACGAGAGATTATGTGGTCTACACTTGTCAGGGCAGAACATGTGTTGGTCCATCAAAAGACACGGTTTTTTCTGGCCGTCGATGATGAAGGACTGTATTAACATGGCTCGAGGGTGTGAAAAATGCCAAAGGCACGGTTCGATCTCTCATGTGCCAGCCGCACTATTACATCCAATTATAAAACCGTGGCCTTTTTGATCTTGGGCTATGGGTATGATTGGAGAAATAAGACCAAGTTCGACGAAGGGTGACGCCTATATATTAGTCGCGACGGACTATTTTACTAAATGGGTCTAGGCTAAAGCATATAAGAACGTTACCCAAGCGGAAGTGGTCGATTTTTTTAAGAAAGATATTATATATCGATTTGGTATCCCTCAAACATTGTTGTTGATAATGCAATAGTGTTTAATGACAATGTAATTAAAACTTTGTCAAGGAGTTTGGGTTCACGATAACTAACTCTTCTCCTTATTATGCGTAGTCAAATGGGCAAGCTGAATCGACTAATAAAATTATAAAGAATAATATTCAGAAGCTGATCAAAAGGTCCTTGACACTGGCATACTTTGCTCTTAGATGAATTATGGGCTCTAAGGGTTACATAACGTCAAAATATTGGAAAGTCCCCCTACAACCCAGTACATGGGCACAACGCAATACTTCCATCGACTCGTTATAAGTTAATTCGAGTCCAAATTCATGAGAATAAAATATCTTCGCAATTATAATGAAGTCATGTATTTGGAGATCGATGGACTGGAAATCAAACGATTCAAGGCTTTGAATCGGATCCAAGTTCGAAAAGAACGAGTCGCTAGACATTATAACAAACGAGTTACTTTAAAGTCTTTTGTCCAAGGCAATTTAGTCTGGAAAATGATACTCCCAGTTGGAAAGAGAGATTGTTTCTTTGGGAAATGGTCTCCTGCTTGGGAAGGTCCATTTCGAGTCGACGAAGTGTATTCAAAGAACGCTTACCACTTGTCTGACTTGAATGGCGAACGACATGCTTTAAAAGTTAATGGGAAATATCTTAAGAAACATCGACCCACACTGTTGCAGACACATTTAAAGGAAATTTAAGTAAAATGCCCCGATTTGTGCTCACAATTGGTAGGATCGGTCGAAAATAAATAATCGATCTTGTATTACATTTAAAGTGGTAGAAATGTCGATTGACAATAATGTCTAAGAAACTTATTACGCCATCGTAGCATAAGGCATAACTTGGCCTTTGAGGGTCGAGGAACTGTTGTCAACACTAGGGTTAGAAGTAACAACCGCTGTAGTAGTTGTCACGATGTTCTTGCTTTCTTTCTCGTCGGTGGTACTGCTCTGGTAGGCTCTGTTAGACTATATCCTTGGTATTCCTCCTTGTTCCCTGGCTACTGTGCTTATCCTTCTTAGGAGCACCACCAAACCCCTACCGCAAGAGGGATAGGCCGAGAATGCGAAATTTCGAACTCTCCATCTATCTCGTTCTCCTCTACCTTAAACGTGATAGAAGAAACTTTTTTTCAACTCAGCATTCTCTCCCTACCCCGGTGGAGGCGAGAGAAGAAACGTAAGAAATCCGTTGCCTAAGGTTGTGAACCTAGGCTTTAAAGGGATTTAAGGTTGTGAACGTATACTTTGGTTTCAGAGAGATGGTTTTCGGGAAAAAACTTCTCGACGAGATATTACGGAAGAAAGAAGTAAGGCAAATGAAGAAGATGGAGTTTGTCGTCTGAAAGACTCTACTCATAGGTTGAAAATTTAATGTGGGAAATTAATTCCCATGATTTTGAAAATCTTCACAGTCCAATTCACTGTGGAGAAATTCTCAGAATCTTTACAGCTTTATTGATAGATACAGGACCCGATACAGGTCAGACTTATCGCCTCGTGAACCGGCCAAGGTTTTGGAATGATACTATTACTATTAATGATATATCATTAATTCGGGATCGACTAAATTTTTAAGAAGGTAATGGGCATTAAGTGTCGATGCAAAACTGGCAAGGCTGGACACAAGTCTAGTATTCAAGATCGAAACAAATAAACTGAGTTTGTTTCTCCAACAATATCAGGATCAAATGCCTAATTTCCTCCTTCGACTTGATCGCTGATTTCAGTAAAAGAGTAGATATGACCTTTTGCTTTATTGACGCCCTTTCGGTCTTCTCTTGCCCGAGGGAGGCTTTTAGAGTTTCGATCTCAACGTCTTTGCCCTTCACTTCGGATCGTACAACTTCTAGCTCATGTTCTTTCGACTCTAATCGGGCTCGAAGTTGAGTGACTTACTATGACAACTCCTCATAGCACGAGTTGGCAACATGGCGAGTTCTTGTAAGTTCATCCATCTGACTTGCTAGGGATTCCTTGGGCTATTGCATGAACTTCTCCCAAATCTGATTAGTTATGAGCGCGTCGGAGTAGGAGTCCCACAATTTCCAATAATACCCAAGGGCAGTGCAAATCCCTCGTAGGAACTAGGAAGTTGAAGGGGTTTCCTCAATAATGCGGACTATCGCCTGAAGTCGATCCAGAGACTCTCGGGTGATTTCTTGTCAAAGAAGAGTATTTATTTACTTCAAAATGTCATCTTCCTGCAAATCATGTCCGGTGGCAGTGGCTGAAGGATCGAGCCGGTGCTGTGCAAGTGCACTTCCTTTGGATCCTCAACTTTGACGTCGTTAAGATGCCCTTCCTCTTGATTCGCTCCTGTAACATCGTTCATACACTCGTGCTCGTGAAGACTTTGATTTCTGCAATGGCCTTCTAGAAGGTCAGTCTGAGAGTCATCTGGTTCGACGAGAGGGGTTTTCTCTTGAATCTCCGCATCCACCACAGGCAGATCGTATGACTGAAAATATCAAATATTGTGAAAAAATAAGTAGCTTAAAATCTGTATCGAAATGATGTAGTTAAGAAATTTACCATCATTTCGTCGATCATGGAATCGACTTTGTGCTGAGGTTCTCAGATTCCTCAGCCCATACAGGAGGGGAACTCTGACCAACATTTATCACAAGATCGATAGGGGGCTCCTGAATCGACGATGTTGGTATCCTTTGCTTCAACATGTCCTTCGTCGACATTCTCTGCGTCGACATCCCCTCCAATTGCATGTTCTTCAGTATTTCCGTTCTCGACGTTTCAGCCTCGATGGCTTCGTAGTCGATCGAACTGTCTGAATTGACCTGTTCCAATGGGATGCGACGAGAACGTATCTTTAACTAAGAATGTGTAAGCAAAAGGGAATAAGAATTGGTCTTCCTACGAGATTAGTGTCACAAAAGGAAAGAATCTTACTCTTCCCGTCGCAGGAGGTGTAGGAGCCTCTTCATGTGTTGACGCTTGGGGAGGGTCGTGTATAGGGTTTGCAACATCAAATGGTGCTGTCATGGACATTGAAGCCAACTTCGGGGCTGTCGATCCTCTAGTAGGCACCAGGCGATCCACAAAGAGTAGAGTTAGCCTTTGAGGTTTTAGAATGTCCAAATGAATTTTAACATTACCACTGTAAGCTCTTTCCCTTTAAACGTCCCTACACTTCTTTCTAAAGGATGACTTTGGGTCGACTCCGCCGTTGATTGCAAAGTCTTCCCTTTAGTTTTCTTTGACAATGGAGGAATGTTAGAGATAGTCTGCTCCTCCGAAGAACACCCAACTCGAAGCTTTCGCTTGGCTTTGGATTGTGGAGGCTCAGGTGTTTGATTCGAAGTCGAAGCAGCTTTCCCCTTACCTCTAGGAGATATCCTTCTAGGATTATCTGCTAGGGATTGTCTTGGCCTCGATCGGACAACCTTGGATCGACTAGCCAAAAGAGCTTTAGTCAAGGTTTCAATTACTTTGCTAATCAATTAGAGGAAACTGAGCATGTACTTAGATATTACTAAAATATGGCTTACCAGTTAGTAAAGCTTTCTTCGTCTTTGAGAGAAGCTTATCCAGAAAGTTATCTAGGAGGTTCGAGACCTCTGTAGCAAAAGTAAGGAACTTCGACTCTTCCCTGATCTTCCTGAACACATGACCCCATATTTCATCAAAGGTCAAGGTAGCTCCAGGTGACAGATAAGGAGATGAAACTTCCACTTTCTTTGTCAAATTTTTGATTGTTCAAAATACCTGTGAATGAACCCACATAAGTCAAAATACAGTCCAATGTGAGGGAAATTCCAGTATGAAATTAATTCAAGGAGACTTATAGTTCTTTCATGGGAAAAGGGAACATAAGTACGTCTTGAAAAGTCCGTGTTGAAGGACTAAAATGTGGCATATCAGGGCTTTGGACAAATCCAAACTACCTAGAACAGAGTTGAGGGTTGTAAGCCTCGAAAATAAAGCCTCCGGTCTCAGAGGCTACTAAGTCCCTGGTAGATAAAACTGCATCCCAAAATTCATCTGGCTCTGCTTGCCTTCTCAAGTCGTGGAACTGATAGTTGGCAGGAAAAGGTTGCCAGTCGACACAATCTTTCTCTAGCAATTTTTCAAGATAACCAGTGGTAATAAGGCTTCCCCAATGCTCATAATAGAAGTTCCTGACTATCTCCGGTCCATAAAGATGGCAGACGCTTTCATGCTCCTTAAGCTGGAAGTTGCCATAAAATTGAGGAAAATACAGGTGGATCCTGCCATACACAATCCACAATGAACTCATTCCAGGGCCATTTGGAAATACGAAAGTAGTCTTCGTCGAGATTGACTTAGGAGCATTGGTATTTATCCCCGTCGCCGCTTCAATTAGGCCTCGATATATGAGGCACAATAGCAAAGGAGCCAGAGCCACGGTTGTCTCTGTTTTAACCAAGTAACTGGCCAAGGGGCACATCATCTTCAGGGGTTGCTTTCCTCTACCACAGAAGATGAACTTTGACAGCCAAACTAGTAAAAACTCAAACTCATTCAAGTCGCCCCATTGGCTGGGATCAATGCTCATATGTCTGGCAGTGATCCTCGATAGAGGTTGATCTGGAAGAGGGAAATCCAAATCATTCTCTCCCATCTTAGGAAAAACCCTTGATACATCACAGCCAGTATGAAAGGCAACATCTACCAGGGTAACAGTCACAGGACTTTTAGGCAGGAAAAAGCAGTTGGTAGTAACATCCCGCAGAGATAATAGAACAGCTAAAGGTCGAGGGTTGCAGCGAATTCCCTTGATTGACAACCTAGTAATGTTGAAAATCCCTTGCTGCTTCCATTCAGTCTTGTGGATGTTTGTTTAACCATTTGCTAGCCTACCCACTATAACCCATAGAAGTACTAACCGTGAGAAAGTAGTGCATGCTATCTTGGTTCGAGATCTTGCTCCAATAAGAAGGGTCTGAAAAGTCATTCCGGTGAATGGAAAAGTAGTGAATGCTGACCGTTGGAAAAAGGGGCTGACGGTTACCGCTGGGGGAGTTTGTTTATCAAACGTCGCCTCACCATTGACCATGTCTGTCTTCAAGCCCAGAGGTTACGAGGGATCCTGATGTTCGGAAATGGCCTTGAAGCGTAGTCCGTTGCCATTGGTAGGAATGGTGTTTTTGGCTTTCGGGCGTACCTTTGCAGTTGAAACTATTCTTGGACAAGGTGACATGTGTCGCACGAGGAAGGCTAAATGTTTACACAGTAAAGCCATTTTGGGCTTCAATGATGGCAAGGCCCATCATTGTGATGGTCAAATGAGCACTCGGTCAAAGTTCAAGGGTGTCGAAGCAGGATGCGTTGAAGTACGGATGAGGCGAAGTTCGATCGAGACCCCGTCGAAGGAAGCAACACTCGAAGGAAGAGTCCTAGTTGAGGTTTCAAGACTTAGCCGATTTTTTATGGGAACTTCATTAGGACTTGATCGAAGTAGATAGTGTGCAGTTAGTGTAAATAAAAGATGTGCAAAATGTGCATAGCAGTTGTATTAGTAGTTATGTCTGTGATTTCATTAGCATTTATTTTCTAGATATGATCAAATGTTAGTATAAATATGCGTTTAGTCATTTGTAACAAACACACAACAATCATTCAAAGACCCCGAAGGGCTGCGTGGTTGTCTTCTTGTAACTTGTTCTCCAGATATGGAAGTAAGTGTTCTTGTTGATGCAATCTTATTCACATGCTTTATTTTACAGTTTGTCTAAAAGTATTGGCGACCACATTTCTTTAACAATGTGTTAGTTCCTGTTATATCGTGATGTGTTTCAGCCGCAAACTACGAAACGAGCAAGCAAACTCATAAATGTAAGTCCAGGTTTCACGTGTCCAATGCTTCAACCCCCTCCGACTTTATATAAGGCCAGGCCACCTATGGTTGTGACATCAGAAGCAACCCAACCAATAGTACCTCGTAATCTCCCTTGTCTATGGCGGGCTCTCGGTTGTCTGTATCGACCGGGACATGTACCCACAACATCATCATCATTTCCGTTGCCCTAGTCTTTGGATCAAGCAACGAGGCCGTTGTAGAAGGGTGGGGTTTCGGCTCCAGGCGTAAGACGGTAGAGGTTGCATCTATGATGGAGGTTGCTACGGCTTCTAGTTGCAGCACTACAGGTACATTATTTGTTCTGATTTGCAGGTAGAAAAAGGTGAAGGCATGCTACGCCAGATGTTCATGGATTTCATGACGTGATAACAGGGTATGGGAATGGGGCGTCCATGCTAGTTCACAGGAATGGCCCTTGCTCTAAAGATCCACGATCGATGGATCATGGCGAGATGATGACTCGCGATAGCCTCATGGTCAAGTGGCTGGGCATGAAGTCTGGTGTCCTTGTAGAGGGAGGGGACAACTGTGAATCCAAGTTGGCCAAATCTGTCTTGACTGTCCCGACGAAACTGGGTTATTAGATCGGGACAGCTGAATACATGGTGACAGTAGAGCTGGGCACCCCTGGAACGATGCTCCAGTTCGTACTAGACACGGGTAGCGGCTTCACCTGGACACAATCCAAGGGGTGCACCAAGTGCTACATCCAGGTTGATCCTTTGATCCATCCAAGTCCATGACCTACTCAGTTGCCATTTGTTCCTCCCCTGTCTGCTCCCGTCTCATCTGTAGTTACATCCTTGCTGATATTACAGACCTCGTCTTGAAAGTTCACAGGGATGTTGAATTAATTCTTACTTTCAATACATCTTTGTGAAGCGCAAACGGATCCGTTCCACTGGATCAGCTGCTCCAAGTCCCATCAAGCTTGTACATTCTCCATAACCTACGGCGACAACTCAACTTCCGAGGGCCGAATCTCGACGGATACCTTGGCATTGGTATCAGGGAACAAGATTACTGATTTTGTGTTCGGGAGTGGACTCTACGATAAAAACTTATATGGCATTGACGGTTTGCTCGGCCTAAGCAATGGCAACGCTTCCATAATATCGCAGACTGCATCCGTGTTTGGGCAACACTTCTCGTACTGCCTCCCATCTCTGAATTCGATGGGTTTCTTAACTTTTGGCCAGAGAACCACTAGGAGGAGGCCAACGAATTCTAGGAGCCTAAGCTTCACCCCACTGATCGTCCCCCAGGTAGCTCCAGACTTATAGGGGATCACGATCACAGTTATCACCGTAGGCGTGACACCATTGTCCAAAAAGTCGTCGAGTATCCTCTCGAAAGTGACCTCAATCATCGACTCGGGCACGGTCATAACTCGGCTGCCCCGACGGTGTACAAGGAGGTTCGTTGGGTATACAAAAAATATATGAGAAAGTATCCTGAGGTGCCGTCGGTCGAATTCCTCGACACTTGCCACGACTTCAGCAAGTTTAACAGGGTGAGCTTCCCGAAGGTCGAGTTTGCATTTAGGGGAGGAGTGAAGGTGCAGTTGGACTTCAGGGAGATATTCTATAGGTTCAAGCGATCTCAAGTGTGCCTTGCATTCGCGCCGAACAGTAAGGATTCAGACCTGGTGGTATTCGGGAACGTGCAGCAGAAGACATTGGAAGTTACTTACTGTTGGTGTTGGTTCAAGGCTGATGATGATGGAGATTAAATGTTGACGTTAGTGGAGAGTTAATGAGTTGGATGGTGGCAAAAATTAAATAAGGTGTAGTGGTCTAGAGTTAATGGGTGCTACTTAATGGGGTAGTTGAAGGGTTTTTCTTTAGTCTATCTATGTAATATGATGCATCACGCATAAATCTACCATTCTATCTATGAAAAATCTAGAAACGGGCATTTGCTCAGAGTGTTGTTTGTTTAGATTTGGCCTCCATCTATAGAAGGTTCTGCGCTACAGAAGCTAGTGTTTGCAGAAGGTTCTGTTGTTCTCTGTCTGTAGTTTCTGCTATTGAGGCAAGTTTGTTTCCGCAACGTGAGAACCTACAATTGGTATCAGAGCTCTTAGTGATCTTTCGGGAGCTGTGGAAGTCTTGTGAAGGTTTTGGAAAGTTGTTTATGTCACACAGAAGGAGATGGAAGCAAGCGGGAGCGGTTTTTCTTCTACGACGCCTCTTATGTTTGATGGGGAGAACTATCAAGCGTGGGCGGTGATGATGAATGCTTTCATGGAGGGTAGTGACTTGTGGGAAGCAGTGGAGGATGATTATGAGCCCCACTCCCCGACAATCCTACAATCAACCAAATACGGTTTCGCAAGGAAAGAGTCACAGGGAAGGCGAAGGCGAAGTCATGCCTCTAGGCTGCAGTGTCATCCTCTATATTCAATAGAATCATGAAGTTTCAAACCACAATGGATATTTGGGATTTGTTGAAGGTTGAGTACGAAGGTGATGAGAAGATAAGAGGTATGAAGGCTTTGAATTTGATGCGGGAATTCGAGAGACAACAAATGAAGGAGAACGAGGCCGTGAAGGATTTTTCGGATAGATTGATCAATCTGGCAAACAGAATTAGAGTTCTGGGCACAGATATGAAGGATGATCGGATTGTGTAAAAGATTTCACTGTCGTTGCCAGAAAAGTTTGAAGCTACGATTGCCTCTCTGGAGAACACCAAGGATCTGTCTGAAATAAGGCTGGCGGAGTTGTTGAGTGCATTGGAAGCTCAAGAACAAAGAAGGTTGATGAGAAGGGAAGTTCCCACAGAAGCAATGGAAGGAGCCTTACCAGCGAGGTCACAGGTGAGAGCTTCCGGAAGAGAAAGTGTATGCAGAAGGTTCAGGTAGAAACAGAGGTCCTGCTGAACAGAGGCATCCTTCTGAGAGTGGTTCTACTTATCAGAGAGAAAGGTTTGATCCTTGCAAACACTGTGGGGGCACAAATCATCCACATTTCAAGTGTTAGAGGAGGCCGGATGTGAAGTGCAATAGTTGTCAGAAGTTCGGGCATATTGCAAAATTTTGTCAGAAGAAGGATTCTCAACAAAACGATACAGAAGGTGCTGCAAATAACGAGGTATAGTTGATGTTTACAACATCTTGTTTTGCTACAAATATGACTCGTAGAAGTTGGTTGGTGGATAGCGGATGCACCCCCCACATGTCGTACGATGAGAAGTCATTTGCAGGTTTAGATCGAAGCTTCTATGCTAAAGTGAAGATCGAAAATGGTGATTACATCGATGTTGAAGGAAGAAAAGATGTAGTCGTTGATGGTCCAAAAGGTAGAAAGTAGATAAGTGATGTATTGTATGTACTTAAGATTGATCAAAATCTTTTGAGTGTTGGTCAACTCGTGCAGAAGGGATACAAGGTGATGTTCGAAGAAGGGTTTTGTTCAATAACAGATTCTTCTGGGAAGGAGACACTTAAGATTCAGATGAAAGAAAGGTATTTTGTCCTTTGATCCTGTGTCATGGAGTCAACAAGCTATGGCGACTCAAGTTAGTGAAGCAAAAGTTTGGCACAGAAAGTTGGGGCAATTTCACAGCAAAGATCTAGAGTTTGTGCAGAAGAATGAGATGAGAGTAGAACCTCCTGCTCTACAGAAAGTTGCATCCGATTGCAGAACATGCTTGCTGAAAAAGCAAACCAAACTTCCTTTTGAGAGTTCAAGACTGAGAGAGAATGAAAAGGTAGTTGAAGGCATAGATGTCAAGTTCTTTGAAGAAGAAAAATGGAATTGTGCGAGTAGAAGGTCAGATTCTGAGCAGATTTGGCACACGTTACAGAAGCCTGTTATGGAGGAACAGAACATTCATGAATAGAATGTTGAGGGACAAAAAGTCAATTCTGACGAACAGGTTGGTGATTCACCGATAAGAGGTATAAGATCATTAACTGATGTTTATGAAAGATGTAATGTTGCAGTATTATAACATGCTAGTTTTAAGGATGCAAAGGAAGACAGAAGGTGGCTAGCTGCAATGCAGGAGGAGCTAGCTATGATTCAGAAGAATAAAACTTGGGAACTTGTGGATAGACTACATGACAGAAAGGTCATTGGAGTTAATTGGGTCTACAGAATGAAGCCTAACCCGGATGGTTCACTGAACAAGCATAAGGTTAGACTTATTGTAAAGGGCTACCCTCGGGAGAAGATTTCTGTAGAGAAGAAGTGAGGTTTCTACGATGCAGAACTTGAGCATAAGGTGAAGTACTACAATCTTAGAGGCGGGAAGCAGATGGATGAAGTAGAGCTGGTCTACTATATCACAGAAGAGCAGTTGGCCGATATATTTACAAAGTCATTCCAAGTGGGAAGATTTGAATGGCTAAAGGAGAAGAATGGAGTGTCCATTAGCGCTTGATCCAAGGAGGAGTTTGTTGATGTTGGTTCAAGGCTGATGATGATGGAGATTAAATGTTGTTGTTAGTGAAGAGTTAATGAGTTAGATGGTGGCAAAAATTAAATAAGGTGTAGTGGTCTAGAGTTAATGGGTGCTACTTAATGGGGTAGTTGAAGGGTTTTTCTTTAGTATATTTATGTAATCTGATGCATCACGCATCAATCTATCATTCTATCTATGAAAAATCTAGAAACGGACATTTGCTCAGAGTGTTGTTTGTTTAGATTTGGCTTCCATCTACAGAAGGTTCTGCGCTACAAAAGCTAGCGTCTGCAGAAGGTTCTGTTGTTGTCTGTCTGTAGTTTCTGCTATTGATGCAGATTTGTTTCTGCAACGTGAGAACCTACACTTACGACGTAGCGGGGTGCAAGTTGGGGTTCAGATCCAATCCAATGGCTGCCCTTGAAAGAAAAGGAAGATGATAGGAAAGGCCCAAACACCTTGTCAATTTCTTCCAATAATAAATTTAAATTAAACCCTTTCTCTATCTTTGCTTGCTTTCCCGAGTCAATCCATCAAATCAAATAGGAGAAAGTTAGGAAGAGCCAACATTGAAGAAGACCCATCCACCCAACCAAACCGCCTTCGCAGTTAAGTTAATTAATTTCATCTCCATTTCGAAATAATCCAAGAAAAAAACATTCGAAACAAGTGTAACGGTTCATTTTATTAATCACTATACCATAAATTTTGGAGGGTGAAATTAATTAAAGAAATATGGAATTTTCTTATAAACAAATTATGCAAAAGTACTAAGGTTTGGTGATATCAATGGAAAATTTATGCATATATATGTATGACTGTGTAGACATTAAAATTTTATTAATGTCGAAATGATGTCATTCGGTCCAAAACTATATGTTATATCGATTGGTATAATATATACAAAAGCATGACTTTGGTATTATATAAATTCAAGCCCAACCCGCTTATATATTGGATTAAGCCTAACCCAGTAAAAGAAATAAACTGGGCTTGACCCATACTTCGGCCCATTCAAACTTCGGTCCAATCCAAAGTTCGGCCCAATATGGCCCTCAAGCCCATGCCTATTTGTCCCACATCGGCTAGAGAAAGTACTAAAGGGTCCTTCAACTCCTATATAAAGGGAGTCCCCTCCCCCTCATTGGGACACAACTTCATGAGTGAGGTTTGTTCCTGTCAAAGTCCAGAAACCAAAGGAGAATGGTCAATCTGGCGCTTCCATTCCGTTACAGCAATACCCCAGACAGAGAAGAGGCGACTAACTTTGGAAGAGAAGCAGAATAAGCAATATCCTTTCCCGGATTCAGATGTTGCAGATATATTTGACTTTCTTCTGTCTGTTAAGATGAATGAACTCCCTCCATCAAAACGCCCACAACAAGTGAGTCGAGTGAGGGATCCAAACTTTTGCAAGTGTCACCGTGCTTTGGGCCATCCTATCGAGAAGTGTTTTTTCTTCAAGGAAAAGGTTACGGAGCTGGCACGAGAGAACAAGATTGACTTGGGCTCGATGGTTTCCTCGAACTTGGTGATCGTAACAAGTTCTGACGCCTCTAATATTATCTTCGGGTCGTTTAGCCCTGATGAGATGGCTGCTTTCTGACATTCGAAAGTGATACCTGATAATAATCATGCCAGTATGATGTCAAGCTGCGCAATTGGCCATGGGGAGGTTCATGCTGAAGAAGGTTGGACATTGGTAACTCATAGAAGGAAACAAAAGACTCCTAAGCCTCAAGAGAAGAAACTTCCTGTCCAGATAAAAGTCTCTAAAAGAAGTCCAAGGAAAGCAAGCTTCAGGAATAATATAGAGAAGCAAAGTTCTTGTGATGAGATAACTCTTAAGAAGCCATCCCCAATAATGATATGAGATTTCTTTCCTAAAAAATTTCAAAGGAGTGCGACTTTGTCCAGATGTTATCACCATATTGACACAGATAAAGAGCAGCCCAAACCAAAGGTTAGCAGCTCAGAAAGTTCTACTGCGATGTCAGTCGAAAACGTGAAGGAGAATTGTCCGATTATCACGTTTTCGAATGAAGCTTCTTCTGGGCAATAAGTCCCACAATCGACCATTGTTTACGTCCGGATATACATGTGGCACAAAGGTTAATCGCATCCTGATTGACCCAGGTTGTGCCGTTAATATCATTTCATCAAAAGCATTTAAGGATATAGGCTTGGGAGTGGATGATCTCTCAAGCAGTCGGCTGATAATCCAAGGATTTAATCAAGGTGGACAGCGAGCCATCGGAAAAATTTGTCTTTCTCTCACGATGGGTGACATGGAATCATGCACGACATTCTATGTCATCGATTCAAGGACGACCTATAATATGTTGCTAGGTCGACAATGGATGCATGAATATAGAGTCGTTGCATCAATTCTCCATCAATGCTTCAAGTTCATTACGGATGGAGTGTCATGTACGGTATGGGAGGATACTAAACCCTTCACGGAAGCAGAGTGATACTTTGCTGATGCTAAGTTTTACTTGAACAAGAGTGCAATGTAGAGGCCTCGAAGTTGAAGCCTATCTTAAAGAATGCTCCAAAAGAGTCAAGCGCAGATATACCATCCATACAACAAGAGAAATCTTCAGTCGATCTTATGCTTGAAAATACATAGACAAAAGATGCGACGAAGTAGAACATACCTCTTTTGCGCTACATTCCCAGAGCATTCAGAAAAGCGGGAGAGTCACCTTTCGTGAGCGATGATAGTGTAAAAACAATATTGCCGAAAGAGCTCAATTGGCCTGTGACAAAGCTCACAACAGCGGGCCCCATGAATACACCACTAAAAGGTTTTGCTCGACCAAAGCAAGGGGCAATTCTCTATCCGGATTCATTGCCCGATCTGAGGACTTAAAGACACTTGGTGACGTCTCAAAAGAAGTTAATCCAGGAAGTGATGGACAAAAGTCAAAATTGGGTCTTGGGTATGTTATTCCTAAGCCCGATTGTCACCCAGTGAAAGACACCTCAACCCAATACATCGAGGCCAATGATGAAACTACCAAGGTACCTGCGAGAACTTCAATATTCGATCGACTTGGAGCCCCGCCCGAACGAAAATCGGTATGTGATAGACTTGGTGCTATAGAGAAAAAACTGATGCTCGGAAACCTGCACGACTAAGGTTAGGCCAACCAAGAAGTTGAATGGTGTGGAAGAACGTCGATTGCAGGAAAGATGTCCAAGTCATAATGGAAAACACAAATGATCTCCATAGCAAAATTCCTTCCCGGATGAAGCGTCAAACCGTTGTGGAGGTGACTATTGGAGAAATGTTAAAAATGACCACGAAGATGTGGATATCTATAAAGGGCAACGATGAGTTATCTAAATTCAATAAACTTATCGAAGCTGGATTCATTCGGGAGGTGAAGTACCCAACATGGATCGCAAATATTGAACCCGCCAAGAAAACGAATGGTCAACTTCGCGTTTGTGTTGATTTTCGCGACCTCAATAATGCATGTCCCAAGGATGATTTTCCTCTTCCGATCACTGAGATAATGGTAGATGCCACCACTGGCTATGAAGCCCTCAGTTTTGTGGATGGATCGTCGGGATATAATCAAATTCGAATGGATCCGAACGATGAAGAAATGAGAGCTTTTCTTACACCAAAAGGAATATATTGTTGTAAGGTAATGCCTTTTGGGTTGAAGAATGCAGGAGAAACTTATCAAAGAGCAATGCAACACATCTTCGATGACATGTTACATAAAAAAGTAGAGTGTTACGTGGATGATTTGGTTGTCAAGTCCAAATGAAGGCATGATCATATCGATGACTTGAGAAAAGTATTTGACAGACGGTGTAAATATCAATTGAAGATGAATCCCATGAAGTGTGCATTTGGGGTCACTTCGGGCAAATTCCTTGGCTTCATCGTCCGGCATCGAGGCATAGAGGTCGACCGGTCAAAGATAGATGGGATTACGAAGATGCCATAACTAAGGAATATACACGAGCTGAAGAGCCTTCAGGGGAAGCTCGCATATATCCGGAGATTTATATCGAATTTGGCTGGACGATGTCATCCTTGTCATCGGTTACTGAAGAAAGATACCCCTTTTGAGTGGATGAAGCATGTAAGAATGCTTTCAATAGCATAAAGGCATATTTATCAAAGCCGCCGGTCTTAAGTGCACCAATCCAAGGTAAACCACTCATATTGTATATAGCAGCACAAGAAGTTCATTGGTGGTTTTGTTAGCCCAAGAGAATGATGACGGAAAGGAGAATGCTTTATATTGTTTGAGCAGAACCTTGACTGGTGCAGAGTTGAATTATTCTCCAATTGAGAAGACATGCCTCGCATTAATGTTTACTATACAAAAGTTGTTACATTATTTGCAAGCCAATCTGTTCGCCTCATATCACGAGCAGATCCTCTCAAGTACATCATGTCAAAGCCAGTACTACCTGGTCATCTAGCGAAATGGGCACTCATGCTCTAGGAGTTCGAGATTTCGTATGTGCCTTAAAAGCCGTGAAAGGGCAAGCTTTATCTGATTTCTTAGCAGATCATCCTATCCCAGATGACTGAAAAATTTCTGAGGAATTCCTCGACGAGGAGGTGATGTTGGTAGATATTCCCCGTCCATGGAAGATGTTATTTGATGGATCGGCTACCAAAGAGGTGCAGGAGCTGGAGTTATCTTCGTCACATCTGATGGAGATATCATCCCATACGCATACACCCTTACACAATTATGCTCAAATAACATGGTTGAATACCAAGCCCTCATATTAGGGTTAGAAATGGCAATGGATAATAAAGTGCATAGTTTAAGGGTATATGGAGACTCCGAGGTTGTGATCAATCAACTTCTATCTACATATGAAGTTCGCAAGCCAGAGCTTTTGCCATATCATGACTATGCAGTTAAACTCGCAGGGTGGTTCCAGGATTTTATAATAAGTCATATACCAAGAAAGGAAAATGCGCAAGTAGATGCCTTGGCGAACCTCGCTTCTACACTCACTTCGGTGGACAAGCAAGTTAGTATTTGATTATGTCAAGCTTGGGTAGATCCTCCAACCTTTGATGAGGAAGAAGAGGAAGTCAATATCATCTCTGTCTATAATGTGGAAGACCAAGACTGGAGATAACCATTCATTGACTTTCTTGAGCACGGAAAGTTGCCTAATGATCCTCGACAGAAGGTAGATGTTAGGCGACGAGCACCTCGGTTCATATATTTCAAGAATACTCTTTATCGGCGATTATTCGAAGGAGTGTTCTTACGGTGTCTTGGAGAAGAAGAAGCCACCAAAGCAATAGAAGAAGCGCATTCTGGAGTATGTGGAGCTCATCAGTCTGGACCCAAACGTCATTTCCAATTGAAGAGAATAGGTTATTACTGGCAGACGATGGTGAAGGACTGCATGGAGTATGCCAAGAGATGCCAAGCTTGTCCGTTTCATGCCAACTACATCCATCAATCGCCCATGCCATTTCATCCAACTGTAGCATCTTGGTCATTTGAAGCATGGGGGCTAGACGTCGTAGGCCCTATCACGCTTAAATCGTCAGGGGGCCGTTCATATATCTTGGCAGCAATTGACTATTTTCAAAATGGGCAGAAGCGGCACCTTTTCGGGAGGTGAAGAAAGAAACGGTTATCACCTTCATAAAAAATAATATCATCTTTCGTTATAGTGTGCCTCGCTATATCATCACTGATAATGGCTGGAACTTTAAGGCCATGGATAAATTCTGCGAGCAATTTGGCTTCAAGCAATATAACTCCTCCATGTATTACGCGGCTGCAAACGGATTGGCAGAAGCATTCAATAAGACGCTATGTAACCTCCTCAAAAAGGTGGTTGATAAAGCCAGAAAAGATTGGCACGAACGAGTTGGAGAAGCTCTATGGGCATATTGAACGACATATAGAACCGCGACACAGATGACGTCGTACTCATTGGCCTATGGTGTTGAGGCGTTCCTCCCACTTGAACGACAAATACCGTCGCTACGAGTAGCTATACAGGAGGGACTTTGTCAAGAAGATAATGCGCGACTGCGGTTACAGGAATTGGAAGCCTTGGATTAAAAGTGTCTGGAAACACAACAGCGAATCGAGTGCTACTAAGCAAGGATGTCCATGTCTTTTAATAAGAAAGTTTGTCAACGTTCCTTCCAAGTTGGTGATCTCGTACTTGCGGTGAGAAGACCTATAATCATAATATACAAGACTAGAAGCAAGTTCACCTCGAAGTGAGATGGCCCATACGTCGTCCAAGAAGCTTACACTAGGGGCGCATATAAGATAATTGATCAAGATGGAGTACGTGTTGGACCAATCAACAGGAAGTTCTTGAAGCGGTATTATGCATGAAGAGTAATGCTCCGTGTCGCATGAGCCTAAACTGCACGGCACAAAAAAAAAGTATAAACTGGCCCGCACGAGTATAAACTGTGAATGGCTTAATAATAAAAAAAAAAGTCGTGGTTCACACAAGTATAAGGGATGAACGACTTTAAAAAGAAAATGATTTTATTCATTCGAAGAAATGATAGTCCTGCATAAAAAAAGGAAGGAAAGTCTTATTCTAGAGCTTAAACAAGCTAGAAAGATGAAATCAAGCTTCCCAAGTAAATTGGACAATCTCTTCACGAGTCCTCCTCAATTGCTCTCGAAGTTCATTTAAGGATAAGCGATCTTCGTCACGGACTATCCTGGTATTTTTCAAAGTAGATATAGCCCTCTTCAAATTTACAATGTCCTCATCTGCCTCCTTAGTGATAGCAGCGGTTTGCTCCAGAGAGTCCTCCAAGGTCACTTTTGCCTCAATGCAATCAAATAATTGTGTCTCCGAAGATCTTCAATCTTGGTTTCAACTGCGATGTCATCGTCCCTTCAACGGTGGCCATCATATCTGAATATTTAGTTGATCCTTGCATGTACTCTTCCACCAAGACACGGATAGGAGCCCATTCCAAATGTTCATTTTCATCGATGAGATCGAGAATATTCTTGAGCTCCTCAATAATTGTGTGACCTTGACTGAAGGGAGTCTTGAAAATCTTCTCCATGATGTCTTCCCATATACTTGCCGCAAACCTTTTATAAGCTCGAGAGGCCACAGCTGATGTGCTCAAGTCAGGATCGACAGAATCGTCATCAACTTCTTTATTCCCTTCGAACTAAGCTATCTTTTCTGGAGTTCGAGCTGGCATCGATGATCTTTTCTTTCGAGATGGTTGCTCTCCTCGAATTGGTTCTAGCTTCTTTATGGTAACTGGAGTCGAGGTGAGATGATCATCATTTTCTTCTATTGAGAATGACTTTCCACCAACCAATGAACATACATATTAATGACCCGAAATAATTATGATGAGTAAGCATGAGATGCTTACCGACTCATCCGAGTTTGGCGAGATACAAGAAGTAGGAGGCACATCTTCGACGTTGTTCGCCAATGTAGGCTCTAGCTGTCATATTCTTTTGAAATGCTGCTCCTCGGTGCTCGATCCTTCAGAGTCCTCAGCTGAAAAAAAAAACGTGTTACACTTTTCGCTAAAGGATATGAATGAAGTTGTTTTAGTCATACCTGGTGAGGTGGATCTCTTCTTCACAGTTATTCTAATCCGCTTCTTTGGCTCGTGCTTCTCACAAATAGCGTCCTTCATAAGAGGGGGAGGACGAGATCAATCAATCAAGGTCTCGATACCACGCCTTAGATGGTCGTCATATTTAGATGTCCACCATTTATTGTACTTCATTGTTGCTTAACTGCACAGTTTGGTCGGGATAGCAAGCATGTACAAGTGAGAGCCGGTACTATGTCGTGCCGAAAAACGCCATAATTCGAAACCCTCTTCTAAAGATGTCAGGTGCACATCATCTTTCAATGCCGGAGGAATATCTTAGCAGAAGCCAAATTGGCGACTGAAGTGTGATGGAGTATAAGGCTCTACAATAAAAAAACCATTGCACCTTAGGGTCAGATGGCAGGGGCGGATACTCATGAAAAAGTTCATAGCCGGGACACTCATATTATGATCGTCCCTCAGATGAAAATCACCATGTTTGCTGAAAAGGTTGGCGTTCCAAAATATGTTGTCCCCATTATGAATATGCCTTCTTGCCGCACGTGTGTCGTAATAAATAGCTCCACCTTCTTCGAAATACCTAGTCATCAAGGGGCCTTTCACTTTAACTGGGACTTGATAATGAGTCTTGAAGTAGTACGCCAACCATCCGTAAATATAGTGAGCAGAAAAACAAGTCTTGGGATTGCCAACAATAGTATCTTTGGATATTTCATTCAAGCCGCGATATAAAGAGGCTAACATTGGCATTGCTAGGCTAAAAGTCTTCCCTGTCGCCATTAAACTCGCAACTTTAAAAGTCTCGGGACGCAAAAGGCCATCATTATACGGAAAGACGAAAACGCACAACTAGCAAGCTACGAATGAAGACAAGTATGTTGGTTGACGAGCATGACTCCCAATACCTAGCTTCTCGAAGGGAGCTTCTTCTTTGGTGCCCCATGGATGCACTGCCGGAATAGGAAGATACGGGTTATGAGCTTCTTCGACACACGCTTAGGTGGTTTGCCATGCGTTGCTTCACCTTGAAATCAGTAGTCAATCCAGCTGGAAATTTGAACTGTCTTCTTACTTCCTCGAAGATGTTGGAAGGCTTTAAATAAATATTGGCAACTCTTCGGGAGAAACCTTCCATCAGGGGATGAACCGGTGAGTTCCCTCATGCAAGGCACCGTCTCTTCATACATGTCGCAGTTAACAGGAAGACCTCCGAGATTATATAGATCCCACAGTGAGATTGACATAGCTCCCACGGACGTCTCGAGCGTATTGAAGTCTGGACACCATGCTTCGCAAAATGCACGTAGGATATCCTTATTGCGATCATAAGTATAACGCGAGCAATATACAACATCCAATATATTAGCTTGTTCGAGAATCCCCTTGTTGCGAGATGTCGCATCATCCAGCCGCTCCCAATACTTTGGGATATATGTGAATTCGCCGCACATCCGAAAATACCCTTCCCAACGAGATTCGCCTGATATGATATTTCTTCCTAATGTAAGCGAAGGTTTTGACTCGGCATAAGACGTTGTAGATGGTGACACCAAAGACCAGGCCTTGGGGCAGTAAGAATCATCTGGAATCTCCTTCGACCAGTGTTGAATGTTATCTTGTTTGAAGCCAACCTTGATTCGAGGAGCATAATGGCCGATTTTGGGTTAAAGACATAGTAACTTCAACGAGTCTTCTTCTTGTGAGTTCTCGTCCTCCGCAAGACACGTATAATTTTGTCCAGATGAAGTCTTCTCCTTGAAATAAACCATGGCTCTGGAATAATAAATTCAAGATTAGATGGGATCGGCAAAGATACTTTAAAAAAAAAAGATGTGCATTACCCACGGCTCCTGTAAATCTTTTTTGGGAACATGAAAAAAAAAACTCTATCAAAACATGATCAAAAGAAAAATAACGAGACATGAGTGGTGTACACGATATCAAGTCAGTTTCACCTTACCATTGCTAATAAGGGCTTCCGAGTTGCGACACGTCAAATGTATGATGGTAAAGTGTCCTGCGTATTAGAATCCAAGCTCGATTTCTGTAAAAAAAAAAAGACCGAAAGAAGGAAGAATTCATGGGTGCGATATATCATTATTGATGGTCAAGCGGAGGAATTAACTAATACTAAAGGGAGAAAAAAAATTAGAAGGTGGCATTGGGAAAAAGATTGAACCCATAACTTAGGGCCACCAAACAAGATTGGAGACGAAAGTGCGCCTGCGACAAATATCAAGTGGTGAATCGCTGAAGACTTCACGCATAAAAGAGAGGAAGAAGGAAGAGTGTCACAAAGGAAAAAAGTGAAGCACGGGAACCCTATTTGTAGAGTTAGCAATGAGATATTTTATGCACATATCAGATATTTTCACAAGATATTATGTGATCACTAGATCTTACGCACAAATCAGATATTTGTATGAGATCTACGTGTAAATTAAAGATTATGTGCTGGGAGAAGTATTTCATGGTAATATACTTTAATCAGATTATCTTTGGGGTTGTAAAATCACCCAGATCCAATATCTAAATCAAAGAGTACAAACATTGATTTTTCATAGGAATGTATCTCAGTTGCAATCTTTTTGGAGAATCAAATTCATCCCACGGTATTGTTGGTGGAGATTGTCATTCAATATTTGACCAAGGTAAATCTTGGGCTATGTTGACTTTGAGATTTTCATGCAATCTCGCGTTGATAAGAAGGTCTAAGTAAGATTCATCTAATATGTTATCCGTACAATATCTGCAAGAGGAAATGCAATCACACCCGCAAGATCCGGGTCATGACTAATCGGGGAAGATTCAAAATGGAAAGTACGCGAGTGCCGCGGATAGCATAAAATTATATTGGAAAATATTTTTCAATGAAATATCATATGCAATCTCGTAGAGATATCTGTAAAAGCCGCAAAACCGCAATATGATTTGAAGATCAAATGAGATATTGCTTACCTCCTTTCCGCACTATACCTGACAAAAATCCAATGTGGTGTTGATATGATATCATGGCTAAATCAAGGAGTGGATCTTCATTTGAGATATGGATACATAAAATACACACCATGTGTCTTATTGATCCCACCTCCCAGTCCAATATTCATGTACTTTAATTCTAATCTCTCTGCTATATATATATGCATACGAGATACGAATTAAAATGGGGACATTTGTAGACATTAAAATTTTATTAATGTCGAAATGATGTCATTCGGTCCAAAACTATATGTTATATCAATCGATATAATATATACAAAAGCATGACATTGGGATTATATAAATTCAAGTTCAACCGGCTTATATATTGGTTTAAGCCTAACCCAATAAAAGAAATAAACTGGGCCTGACCCATACTTTGGCCCATTCAAACTTCGGCCCAATCCAAAGTCCGCCCAATATAGCCCTCAAGCCCATGCCTCTTTGTCGCACATCGGCTAGAAAAAGCACTAAAGGGTCATTGAACTCCTATATAAAGGGAGTCCCCTCCCCCTCATTAGGACACAACTTCAAGAGTGAGGAGCTCCTTCGATAACGAAGTTTTCGAGCATCTTTTCCTCATCCGTTTGACGACGAAGTGCTGCCCGATTAAGCTTCCACAACAGCTCTGTTGTTCTTCGTCCATCTTCAGAAGACTCCAGATCAAGCTTCTACAGCAGCCCTGGTGTTCTTCGCCCATCTCCAGATTAAGCTTCTACAGACCTGGTAATCTTCGTCACTCCTAAAGACTCTCCAGATCAAGCTTCTACAGCCCTGGTGATCTTCACCACACCTGAAGACTCGTCAGATCAAGCTTCTACAGCCCCAGCGCCTTTATCAACAGATTTCCCTGAAGCTCCAGCGGATATTCGTTAGAGCCTCAGCCCATCTACATTTCGGATAACTTGGAGTACAGAATCAGGGGACTCACGTGCTTCGTCCGTGACTAGAGATTGAACCCGCTATTTTTCAATACGACAATTTGTACGTTGTTTTCGGTCTCTATATTGACAGTGAGATTTTTTTGCGCTCACAGACTGAATGAAGTAAACCGTCGTGAGTGTTGTTATGATGAGGACTACGTTTCCATTCACGTTGTCCGTTATCCTCCCATACTCGGCTCCTCGTGATCGTCCTAGTTGGCACTTTATTGGTGTCATCGCAATTAGGAGAGGCGATCGGACAGCACGCCTTCGCTGGCACTTCCCTGCTTTCTTTTTCTTCTTCCCCAAAAAACAAAGGTGATAATATAAATTTTTGCCTTTGTGATGGATGGACAGGTGAGTAGGGGTGTGCAGGTTCCGGGTGGGGGTGTGCAGGTTCCGGGTGGGTGGGGTGTGCAGGTTCCGGGTGGGTGGGGTGTGCAGGTTCCGGACGTGAAACTTGGAACCTACCCTGTAATGGCCGGTTCCTTTTATTTAGAACCTAGAACCTACCCTGTGGTTTAAAGAACCACCCAAGAACCAACCCGCCGGTTCCGGTACTGGTTTCGGTACGTTGTCCACACTTCCACGTCAAATTCATTCAATTACTCATTTAAGGTGCCACTCAGCAAGAAATTCCCATATCTCTTTCCACATTGATCAGAAGCATACTCATAGAAGGAGACCAGGCATACAATATCATACGAGCTTCCTATGCATGTAAATGAAATAAGCAATCTAGCAAATATTATGAGGAGCTAACGACAACACTAACAACCAAAACCCAGATCTTAAACTGATTTAAGAAGCCCATCCTCACAAAGGTTTCACCAGATATGCGTCCAATCTGGAAACAAAGCACCGAAATCAATCCCCAAACCCAGTTCCAACAATCCAGACATGCGTCCATTCGGAACTCCCCCCAAGGGGATTAAACAACCGATCCATAGGACTACACACAAATCCCGATGTGGACACACGAAAAGGGACAAGAAAGGAAGAAGTGGCCATAACTAGCAGTATGGGAACATACCGAAGATCGAACACAGCAGCGGAAGCGGGGGAAGCAAGCGGAATCGCATAAACAGAACCTCAGCCACCCGCTGGCAAAAACGACCAAACAGGATTGTTGGGGGTGAGGAGGGGGGGCAGGGCAGAGAAAAAGGGGGGGCAGGTGTAAAATTTAGGTTGAGTTGTTGGGTATGGGTTAGGTAAAATTTAGGTTAGGTTATTGGTTGGGTTCGGTTGGGTTGGGTAAAATTTAGGTCAGGTTCTTGGTCTTGGGTTGGTTCTGAGGGGAGAACTTGGAACCGTACTTGGTACCGCCGGTTTTCAAAATTTAGAACCTAGAACCTACCCGATCTATTCGAGAACCTGTATTGACACCGACCATATGGTACCGGTTCCGACCTGTTCCCGATTTTACCTGGAACCTATACTCACCCCTACCGACGAGACTATTGTGCATTTTAGAAAACTTTTTTTGTTTTACCTCTTTTTTTTTCCTACCATATTAACTTTTTTTTGAGATCAAATATTAACTTTCTGCAAATAGAATGAAGTAAAATAATAATGTTTTGTGTTCGGAAACAACAAATACTACTATAGCTTGACTTTGCCATCCAGCACTAATAGGAGTTGTACATGAAAGAAAAACATAGGACTCTTGATTACCATTAAATTGGGATACATTCCCGTGACGATTTCTTGAGCCCACCACTGTCGGTAGTGGGCCATTTAACACTAATGGACATTTATTGTCCTTATTGTATCATCTTGTTCGGGTCGAAAATAGATCACGTCGAAAATACTTGGCACGAATACTCACAAGGGTTCGGATGTGGTTGCCGGTAAATGAAAATGGATGAAATATATTAATCAATGATGCTCAATCAATGTCTTACAAATAAATCTAAAGCTTACAGCCATGAAAAACAATGAAGATGATGAAGTGGTTGGTGGTGACACCGTAGACTTGCTGCTGGCGCTGTAGACTTGCGTACTGAAATGGTGGAATTTGGCTTCTGGAGAGGTGATGGGCGGAGAGTGGTTGAAGGTAGTGGTGGATCCGGATGCCTGGTGGTGGAGTGATGGCAGAGCTTTGGTGTCGAGGCTACGGTTGCTCACCAAGACGGTGGAGTGTTGGCGGTATTTGGTTGTCAAGGCTACGGTTGCTCACCGAGACGATGGAATGAAGGCGAAGATTGGTTATCAGAGCTACGGTTGCTCACTCTAATGGTGGAAGTGAAGACCAAGAACCCTTGCGAATTCATCCAGGTCGGGGTCTGGACGCCTGTTAACTAAAACTAAATGGTTGACGATCAACGCAGAGTATGTCTTGGTTTGATTGTCGTGTCTTGCTACGAAGAATCTTCTCTCTTTTATACTAAATCTTGATACGCCTGGGGTGTTTGATACGTTCTCAGAGTATCTTCCCAGGTCGTGGTCTTTCCAACCGACTTACAGAAATCTCAGTAATAAATTGATCCTGGTAGACATGGCGTTTACCCACGTTGTCTATCAGTTTGGGCTCGTGTAGACTTAACAACTTCCCTCGTAGACTTAATTCGAATCCATGCTTTCCCTCTGGTCCAATGGGCCTCAACACCACTCCGTATGGACCATACTTAATTTAGGCCCAAAATATTGCGTCATGTCAACACATCTATAAGTATGGGCGACTGTAATGCTTTTTTATCAAGTTCTGTAGAATACTATTGTAGATTTCCTCCTTCAATTCTTCGTCATCTTTCATGGCATTAGAGCAAATTCCCGATCTTGTTGCCTCACTTCCGCCCTTGTCGTCGACTGTCGCCCTGAATGTCCAAATTGCAGCGCTTCCCCTGGCTTCTCTTCAGCCACCGCATTGCTGGCCATCTCGATCTCCAAAACCATCGCTGATGTTGTTGTTAGCCCCTGCCACCTTTGTTGCAACGCTTCCAACTGGCTTACCTTCGGTCGTCTCGTTGTTGCCGATCTCGTCGACAATCTCTCCATTACTGTTGGCTTGCCCTCCTTTGCACCGCTGCCTCCGATCACCAACATCGTCACTGTTAAGCTCTCTCACGACAACTACCCCCTTTGGTTATCTTTGACCTCAAACTATCTCTTCACCTACGATCTTATGTCTTATGTTGATGGCACCATCCGTCAACCATCCACTGAGCTTACCTTGCCGAATGATATGTTGGTCCTAATCCTAAGCTGCAGTCTTGGCACAAAGCAAACCACGCCATTTGGGCAAACCTTCTTACCACAATAACGACGGAGATGATGCTCGAGGTATATGACATCCTCCTAACGTATGAGATCTGGTCAACTCTCCACCGTCACTTTCTACAAGCAACCTTGGCGCACGAATTGGAGCTTCTCGTGATTGTCTTTTGTCTCTTCGCCTAACAGAGCAGCCCATGGCAACCTATCTTCATGACATCACGAATGTCGTTGAGCAACTTGCAGCCATCTGAAAATCTGCTCCCACAACAGAACTCATCGTCTACACTCTTCGTGGACTGCCGCAAGCTTATGAAAGTTTGTGACAACACTTTCGTACTCATCCGTTGGTCAAACCTTTGATCAAATCCAAGCGCATCTCCTCAATTAAAAGCAACGGTTGAAGCAATCGCAAAACGACTCCGACATCTCAGGTGCCCTTTATACGACGTCCACTTCCTCACGCCGTCGAGGCCACGACTCCCCACATTACGGAAAACACTTCAACCGATCTTGGTCGTCTACCCATCGCTCCAAAGGTGTTGCCTCTCCCACCCCCTTTTCCATTCAATCGGATGCATGGTCCCCTGTTGTTTCTTAGGCTTTTGATTTTGTTAGTCGGGGATGTGCGTTTCATGTCAAATATGTGGCAAACGGGGTCACGTCGCATTTCATGTTCTCTCCGATTCAACCCCATCGTTGTAGACATTCCAGAAGCTCTCGCTGCTATGCCCATCAACGAGGCCACCTATGACATGTGGTATCTTGACTCCGAAGCGACGGATCACATGACCCCATCAGCTGGTAAGCTTCGAAACCTTCGCCCATATCATGGAGCAAATTGTGTCTGCATTAGAGACTGTGCCAAACTTCCTGTGGCTGGCATTGGACAAATGCACTTGACAACCCCACACAGAGATCTTTGGCTTGTGGATGTACTACATGTTCCACAACTTCGTCATCATCTCTTGTCGGTTAAATGTCTTTGCCATGATAACGATTATTCGGTTCTTTTTTACGCCTCTTCATTCGTTGTGAAAGACCGTCACAAAGGGTACATCCTACTCTGGCTACAGAGTAACGGCCCCTTGTACTCGCTTCCCATTTCGACGGCATCACCCTCAGCCTTTGCTGCCTCCACCACTATTGATTGGCATTCACGACTTTGTCATCCCGGCTCAAATGTTATTCGTCATCTTCAAAGAGAAGGATTGCTACCAGCCCATTCTGCCTCCATCATACCAAAGTTGTGCCTGCCGTGTGCTCTCGGGAAGGCTCAACACCTTCCATTTCAACCGTCGACAAGTCGTGTAACGAAGCCGTTTTTTGCTGCACTTTGATGTATGGCAAGCTCCAGTTCCCTCTACTGCAGGTTTTCATTACTACGTGATATTTGTGGATGATTATATTCGTTATTGGTGGCTCTATCTTCTTCGACGAGAATATGATGTTCTCTCATTTTTTCGAACTATTTCGACGACTTTTCCATCAATATTCAGCGGTAATTCGCACTCTACAATGTGACGGCGATGGATAATATATTAACGCTTCTATGCGCACCTTCCTCATTGAGAAAGGGATCAATCTACAGCTCTCCTGTCCATACACTCCGTAGCAGAACGGGCCTGGGGAAGGGTTCGTTGGTGGCGAGTAGGCGTACAGAGTTGGTCGGAGAGAAGGAGTCCGTAGCAGGATTTCAGTGGTGAGGGACCACCAACCTTCTGTAGTTGGCTATTTTGTTGTCTGTGTGTTTGCAGTAGGTGTGCATTGGTGAAGCCACTCCGTAGGCGTCGTTGGCTGTGAATGCGAAGGACTTGACCGGGGAAGCTGTCCATGATGCCGAGTGGGCGCACAGCAGGTCTAACAGAAGGTTCTGCAGCAGGCGTAAGTGGTGAGGGACTGCAACCTACTGTAGACAGTTTATCTTTATTTGTTTTGTAGATTAAATCAAAAATACAAAAAGAGAAGCACATCAGAGACGTCTAACACTTGGAGAAAGCGTCGTTGAATCTATTCGCTGATCCACAGAAGCGACAATCCGCTACAACGTCACAGAAGGCTGAAGCTTCCAGCCAAGGTTCTGTGCTCGTGCAAGTCTGGTTGATTTCCTTGTGATTTGACCTAGACTCATCCTAAACTCAGCAAGAGAGTTTCTTGCACTGGTTAAGCTAGTCTAACCACACCGTGATTAAAGAAACTATTTTCTTATATCATAGAAGGTTCAACCTTCTACACTGTAATTACTATTTCAAAGTATTAGTGAAAACGACCGAAAGTGGACTTAGGTGCATTCACCGAGCCACTATAAAATCTCTTGTGTTCTTCGATTCATTTTGAAGTCCATTTCACAAGTTCTGTGTTACAGCAACTTGCTTCTGCTGTGAGGGTTGTGAAAAAGCGTTTAAGAATTCCTTAATTAGATTTAACACTAATTCACCCCCTCTCTTAGTGTAATCTTTGGGCCAACATTCTACAACCACCACCTCACACTCTTTACACTTGTGTTTGCAGTGAAGAAACACAACAAAGGGCCTCTTTTGCTGACTTTCATCTTTCATACCCAAGATAAGCACTGGCAAGCGACCATGCTCGCCTTCCTGCATGAATAAACAAAGATCAAGCCATTACCCTCCATGTAAAGAGGACATGAAAAGGCATATTCAAAGCAAGATACCTAGCAAATGGGCTCGACGCCCGCGGAGGGAGTCGACGTGTTCAACCCCGTCCGTCATCACGCTACGGCGGCGGACGCAGTGGGGGGAAGGACGGGGATATGAGAAGGGTGGGTTGGGTTGGGTATTTGTAGGGAACGAGGGAATGAGAGAGTGGGCACGTGCTGCGGGGGATATCGACACATGGTGGGGTTGGACAAGGACGAGGAAGGACCAATTCATAAACTCACACTCCCCCAGCTGCAAACCCAAAGTAATATTACCATATGCAAGTCAACATTGTAAAATATAAATTATTCTTTAAGCAGCGTAAAATATTTCTGACAAAATTGAAAAAAAAAGGGTTCCGTTAAAATAAAACTATTTGTTAACTCAACTAAAACAACCCTGTGCTTAAAGTTAAATGGGCAGAGAGAGAGAAATGTTGTTTAAAAGTAAGAGCGAAAACGAGCCGAACCTAGACCGAATACTCCCGGCTCGATTATGAAGAATCCGAGCTCGAACTCGGCTCGAACTTGATCAAGCTCAAATAGTTAGAGCTCGAGTTCGGCTCGATTTAATTATGAAGAGCACGAGCTCGTCTCGAAAGACTAGAATGTAGACTCAATTTTATTAATTTTATTATTTTTTATTAATAAATTATTAATATTTATTATATAATATTATGATCGCGAGCAACTCGCGATTCATCGAACTGTAAGTGTTTTGGCTCGAGCTCGGCTTGTTTTGTTAACGAGCCGGCTCGAGTTCGACTCGAGCTCGATCAAAATCGAACTCCAATCGAATTTTGATAGAGCCAACTCGCGAGCGACTCAGTTCGTTTTCAACCCTACCCAAATGGCGTCATCTCCTTCTCGAAAGTATTTTGATCTGCCAAGGGTAAACTCAACTAATGCCTCACTAGGAGAAAGAAAAACGTTCCACGAGCAAAAGCTTTCGTGAGAGTACGAAACTTTCACACGAAATCGGAGGGCATTCGTAGTGTATGAAACGCTTCGTATTAAAATACGATAAGTCGCCAATATTTCGTACTATAATAAGTCATCATTATTTCGTATTATAGTAAGAAACTTGGGCAACATTTCATACTCTACGGAAGCTTCCGTAAATGAAAGTAAAAATTCATATAAAAAGGACGAAGCGTTTGCAAAATTTATTTATACTAGTACGAAAAGAAGTTCTTACTCAAAGTTTGGTACTCTGTTAGAAGCGTGTAACTTTATCCTGATCCTGCCTCACTGTGATGTAATTGGTTCACAATTGCAACATTCAAAACATTAAGAGAAGGCACCAACAATTTCTTTAAGAAGTCATTCCTCTTCCGGGAAGAATGAGTGACAAAAAATAATTCTGAATCTTCCGGGGAGGATTATTTTGCTCAATTACCTCCCAAAAAAAATAACAAAATATTAGTGTGTTTTTATTCGGGCATTTAGGCCTGGCCCTAACCCAAAGACAACAAAGAAAAAAATATATAACAAGAGATATTAATTTTAGCCTTCATTTTAACATTTACATGGTTTAATTAACTGATAAAGGCTTTTAATAAGATATAAACACTATGTTGTTGTAATTTGATTTGTTTTTTTTTTATAAAAAAAAATTAAGACACTCGACGGAAGTTATTTTTTTTTTTAAATGGAAAAGGCCAACTAATTTTTATCTGTATACAACCGAAAATTGGAAGAAGAGAATCATACATTGATTACACACGCACACCCCAAAATAGAAAAGGTCTGCCCTCGACACATATTTGGGATTCAAAGTGCATGTGCCCCTGCCTATACCCCAATTTTAGACCTCCTCCAGTCTTCCTCTGTTTCCAATTCATGGCCGACTCAGATTGAATTTAATGACCCCCCCCCAACCAAAAATCATATTCCTTCACTCGTATATAGCCCAGGAAAATCACCCCCCTCTTAAATAATTTTATTAGCTTTCGTACATTCCTTACTTTAATTATTAATATTTAATTTGTTGCAAAGGAAGAATGAATTGCTGGTTGATGATATGATTAATTGGGCTTTTCCTTAAATTCATTTAATGACCCTCATTTGTATTATTTATGTTAAACGACACAGTTTACATGCTTTATTATAATATAATACATGCACCGAGTTATGCTTATTTTTAGCATATAAGGAGGAAAAAAGGGACTCCTAATGTCTACTTTTATAGTAATCATTTATTTGATTTCATTTCTATCATTACAGAACAACACAACCAACCGAACTAAGTTTGGTTTTTCTAAAAGAATCTTAGATTAATTAAGCTGACGGACCCAGAGCATCTCCGACCTCCATGTCGACGACGCCTGGGAGGAGCAACTCGTCGGGGAGTCATTCGGTTCCGCCTTCCGTGATAGTTGCGATGTGCAGCTGTCCTACTCCCAAGAACGGAATTGGTTCCGAAGAACAAGTTGTCCTCTCTTTGACCCAGGGCAGTGGCAGTACGGGTGACGATTTTCTCTCCGAGGATGTGATAGCCGGGATCCAGTTAGATGATCAGCCTGAGCCGTCCATTCGCGATGCAGTGCCTGACTGTCTGCAGAAGCAGCGGAATAGTGCATCTGACCCTGTTATCCTGGTGAATGCTGGAGGGAATCCCTGGCGGAGCGGATTGTTCGATTGTTGTCGGGATCCGATCAGCGGTACGAGACATTTTGTACAGTGTGGCTGCACAGTCCTTTGACCAATGCTAAAACTGATGATCCCTTGGTGCAGCAATCATTACTACGATCGCACCTTGCGTGACATTCGGACTGAACACAAACATCTTGGACAATGGCAGCACCGGTGAGTCAGAACCATCAAAACAAATGGTCGGGTTTGATCTGGTTTTAACCACAATTCGAATTCTGCAGGTTGCTTGACGGGCACACTCCTTTACGTGTTCCTCTGTCCGCTGCTATGCAGGATTGGAATAAAATACCGTAAGCGACTGAGGAACGCCTACCAGCTTGCGGAAGCGCCTGTCAGCGACAGAGTCGCTCACCGCTGTTTCCCTTGTTGTGCGCTCTGCCAGGAGTTCCGGGAGCTGAAATATCGCGGCTTCGACCCGCTTCGAGGCCTTTCCCCATTGCTTCAATCCTTTTTTTTTCCTACTTCCCAACATATTTTAAAAGCTCGGCCACCAATGAAGTGATCTCCTCTCTTTCAGGTTATCGAGGTCTGTCAAATGAGATTCTGCTCGAGCAAAGCCGGCGGACGATTCAAGCTACTCCCCCAACAATACAGACCATGGAAAGAGGTTAGTAAATGAATTTATGCTCCGGTTTTCGTAATTTAGGGATCCATACTTCAGTTGATGAGTTCGGTGGTCAACCATCGCCAGCCATTGCCTTAGGCCCTTCGAAGAGCATGTTCACGTACGAGGACATAATCCGGGCAACGAACGGGTTCTCGACTGCAAATTTACTTGGACAGGGCGGCTTTGGGTATGTATACAGGGGATTTCTGCCAAATGGGAAGGAGATTGCAGTGAAGCAATTGAAGGCCAGGAACCGGCAAGGGGAACTTGAGTTCCTAGCCGAAGTCGAGATAATCAGACGCGTACACCACAAGCATCTTGTGTCCCTAGTTGGATATTGCATACATGGGAATCACCGCCTGCTCGTGTATGAGTTCATGCCAAACAAGGACTTGAATTTCCACCTGCATGGTAACAGCTATTTTGCATCAGGCTTTCTCATAAAACCTTGAACCATCATTCGCTCTATTTCTGACTGAAAGTTCGCCATGGCAGGAAAGTCAAGGCCAACAATGGATTGGGGAACCAGACTCCGAATCGCTTTGGGATCTGCGAAAGGGCTGTCCTATCTCCACGACGATTGTAAGTCTCCTTGTACATCGGTTCTCCCCTACCAGTTGTTTCGTTAGATTGGTTTTGGTATTCGGTAAAGCAATTTGGCTGTAAAAACCCGAGCATAGGCCATCCAAAGATTATTCATCGTGACATCAAGGCTGCTAACATACTCTTGGATTACCAGTTCGAGGCTAAGGTGACCATTGTCCACTTTGTTGAATGTTGCTGTTGTTGAGACATTATTACCGATGTGATTCATCTGCACAGGTTGCAGACTTCGGACTTTCAAAGTACATGTGTGAAGGACACACTCACATATCAACCGGAGTGAAGGGAACCTTCGGGTAAGGCTCAATTCTCTGGTTCTTCTCAGATAGCTCGTTGTTTTAAGGCGAACTGAAACATCCTTCCTCTGGAGGTACATCTCTCCGGAATATGCTTCGAGCGGGAAACTCACTGAGAAAGCAGATGTTTTCTCGTTCGGGGTAGTCTTGCTGGAGTTGATCACTGGTCGAAAGCCGGTACTTGCCACCAATACTAATCAGGATGATAGCCTAGTCCAATGGGTGAGTGCCGACATCATATGGCACCATGTATTTATCCATCGATGTTTTTTATACATGGAATTCATGTGGCGTCGTTATTGAAGGCGAGGCCTAAGCTCAAAAGAGCTCTTGAGGACGGGAACTTTGATTCGATTGTGGACCCAAAGCTGCAGAACATCTACGACCATGGCAAGATGTCACTAATGGTCGCCTGTGCTGCCGCCTGCGTGCATTCCTCCGCAAACCACAGACCAAAAATGAGCCAGGTGATTGCATCATGTATATTTCGTTGACATCCTGAAATGCTGATAAACTTCACGGCCGGACATTGTCCAGATCGTCCGAATTCTAGAGGGAGATGCATTTTTCCCGGATCTCACCGTCACGTGGACACATAGCAGCCTTTTCGCAGCAGTAGACAGCTCCAACTTCATCACTAAAGGGACCCAAGTAGAAGACGTCGGCGAGACTGGAGTTCAGCGCGAACAAACCCAGGAGCCGCAACTACTTTCGCAGCCCGTGTCGGTCGGTGAACAGACGACCACGAGAGATGAAGCCGGGGTACAAGATCAGTAGAAAAGGTGATAAGCCCTTTATGCCGTGAATATAAAATTTGTTGCATGTGAAAATTTAACGTAATTCAATATACTATTTTAGATTGGATGCATGCCAATTATTAAATTAAGAATTAAGTTTTATATTAGTTTATATCACTGAATTATATTCTTTTACCGGCATTTTATAAGTTCAATGTTGAAATGTAGAAATCGATTTGAAGCTCATGAACAAAGCATGTAAATGATCAGAAGTGTTAAAATAGTTTCAACAGACAACTATTTCCGTGTTTCTATTTTGATCTTATCCTAAAATTTGTACCAACATAAGTCTTAAATATACTAATACTAATTCTGATTAAGCTAATGGAAATTGATTATGTTTCTATGTTATTGACTTTTTTCCCCTTAATTGATGCCCAAAGAGAGAGGGAGATCGAAGATTCAAATGAAGGGCTGAACGTTGGAAGAAGCTTTGCCAGTTGAGCGTAGTAAAAGTAAATGCAAATGACAGAGAGAATGTCGCGTTCGTTTTCTTCTTCTTTTTTTTTTTTATAACAAGGGATGGATGTAATAATTTGAAATATTTTTATTCCTACTCGAAGTAAAATACTTCGAAAATGATTCGGAATGGAAGAAAAAAAAAATTCATCACTTGCCGTCTAAGTTCTGAAAACAATTTAAGAAGGTAATTAATTTTTTAGGTATGGACATTGAAAAGGGAAAATAAAATTACAAAATTAATAAAATTATCCAAAGATTTTGGAGATTTTTCAACAATTATCACAACTTTGTGAAAAATCAGTCATGAAGAATTTTATAAGAAAACAGAGAAGATGAAGACGCTTGTGTTAATGAATCCTTCAGCGAATGATAAGATGAAGACGCTTCTAAAACTTGCAGATGAACCCTTCAACAAATGGTGCACGTTCCACCTCTTAAACTTAGGTAATAAAAAGTAGTACTACACTACTCCATTGGCAGAGATACCTATCATTTAATACTTAATATCCCAAATGAATCCAAAGACAATATAATTCATTTCATCGAGTTTTGTTGTGTGTGGGGTTGACGTTAAATGAGCCTTCGTGTGATTTGAATGGTGGCATGATGACATGAGATGAGATGAGATGTGCCGAGATTAAATTAATTATTTTATATCGTCTCATGCATGATTGATTTCATCACTCCTAAACATAAGAACACACAAAAATAAAATGTCTTACGAAACTGCTAGTCATTTAAGAGTCAACTAATTTGCTCTTTCGTCCCTCAACTTAAGCAAATAGTTATGTTGCACTTTTTAACATGCAAGGTCGATCTAATGGTGGTGGGGATGGGGGGGAAGGCATGCATTTAGCAAAGGTCTGGTAGTGGTGGCATTTGACTTTATGTATCTTTAATACATATGGTACAATTAGATCGTTTGCACATTTCAGAAAAAAAAAAAAAACTACGAAGATCTCCCGACATGACGCCATGGGGCGGTGTATTAACAATACCAAAATTATTTATTATTTAATGCTCGAGAAATTTAACTAATTTGAGTATCTTTGATGATATAACTTTAGGGATCTTTATTTTTAATAAATTTATGGATTAATTATTATTATTATAGAGACATAATATGGTCTAATTGAATTATTTCATCACAGTTTGTCTTGCTTTGTTCCTTGGCAAGTAACGTGGAGGGAAATAGTGATGTCCGAAAACAATACAATACAAAAAGCAAAAGCCCCACCCACATCTATCCACGTTCGAATACCAATAATTCATTCCCTCCGGATTTCCTCATTGGACCGATCTGCCTTCGATCGAGGCACGACCCGGGGGCGGGGGGGACAAGTTCGTACCCATTGTTTATATATAACTCAAGGTTGGTCAAATTGAACAGCCACACATACATACGTTGTTAAACATGACATTCAGCCCAATAACCTTCTTTCCCTTTCATCGCTATGTAGTATTTTTGTAAAGTATTACGTCCATATCGACCGTCCCGAGACATGAACACTTACTATTGGATGTTCTTTTTTAAATTTATTCCATGGATCTTACAACTTCCCTTTTGACTAAATTTGCATCTCATCAAAATGAAAAAAGTTCACATCAACATGTGGGTGTGGAGTTTAAATGATTTTGAAGAGAGTGATATTGAAAAGAGAAAATGGAACTTCATTATTGTTGTTTTTATAATGTTATTCAATGTACAAGATGGGAAGTGCAGATGAACCCGAACTCGAATATAAATTAAGCATGTGGTAGAGAATCAAGGGATACGGGGTGATTATATAAAAGGCGTTGATTCTGAGTGTAGATCGTAGTCTCATAGAAACCTCACACGAAGCGCTCTACGGTGTGAGGCTTTCTTTGATATCAGAATACGTAATTTTGATAGGTTTACAGAGATCGCGAAAACACTCGTCGTTTTTGGCGAAAATGGTGAGGATTGCCTTAGGCAGCATCCGCGAGGCTACTCAGCCGGACTGCATCCGTGCCCTTGTCGTCGAGTTCATCGTCACCTTCCTCTTTGTCTTTATCGGAGTGGGAACTGCTATGGCTTCAGGTAAAAGAGAAAATTTGTAAACCTCTAACGTGCAGAAACTGGGTTGTTTCAACGATTCATATTCCGTGAGTCGATGTAACAGATAAGCTAGACGCTGGAAGCACTATGGCGGGGCTGTTCGCGGTGGCCATGGCTCACGGTCTGGTGGTGGCCGTCATGATATCTGGGGGTCATATCTCCGGAGGTCATCTCAACCCAGCAGTCACGCTTGGCCTGATGGCCGGAGGCCACATCACAGTCTTCAGATCAGCTTTCTATTGGGTTGACCAGCTTCTAGCGGCTTCAAGCGCCTGCTTTCTTCTGGTTTATCTCACTGGTGGAGAGGTATGGCTTTAGGCAACCGAGATCGCTGATAATAATGGCTCCCTTGCCTATCGTCAATTAATATTTTCCTTTAACTGGTTATTCGCAGACGACTCCAATCATTTCATTGGCAAGCGACGTCGGCTACTTGCAAGGCGTGATCTGGGAGGTTGTCCTGACATTCACACTGCTCTTCTCTGTTTACGCCACTATCGTCGACCCAAAGAAGGGTGCTCTCAATGGGCTTGGCCCTACCCTGGTTGGTTTCGTTGTCGCAGCCAACATACTTGCTGGTGGAGCCTACTCTGGTGCAGCCATTAACCCGGCCCGTGCCTTTGGCCCGGCCATTGCCAGCTGGGACTGGACTGACCACTGGGTGTACTGGGTCGGTCCCCTCACCGGCGGCGGCCTCGCAGGATATATCTACGAGAACTTCTTCATCGAGGGTGCCCATGTTCCGCTTCTAGCCGCAGAGGACACATTTTGATCCTAACACTTCGTACTGCGATCTAAAATAATGTCCGCTTTGTCGTTGCTCAACCATTTAAGGTTCAGGCCCCTTTTTCCTAATCCATGTAGTTTGCGATCCCTCCGATGACTTACGCCATTTCCTGCCTCTTCCACCTGATCATAGCCAATCGATCTTTCCCGTCCGGTTTCTCTCAATAAACTTTAGAAGATGCTAGTGACGGTCAAGAATTTCAGCTGGCTGTTCGAACATTCTCCGGTTTTTGAGGTCACTGTCCAAACTCCCAGGCAACTCAAATCAAACAGACTTATTTCCTCGCATTAATATCGGACAATGATCGGATATCTATTCTTTCCAGCGAATGATTGATTACAACACATTACATAACTGTAAGAAAGTTCTTTAAAACTTGCACGAATACAAATATATTCAGGTCCGACGATTCGGCTAGCAAACAAATGTGCCATGGAATCCATACAGAACCCTCCGCGGCATTGCGATTTTCTCAGCCGGCTTCTCCTCAAACTTCTTTGCATATGTTGATATAATCTGGTTTTGATAATGACAAATGTTATATATTACTAACGTGCTATTTAAGTCTACAGAAGAACAAGTCTTCGGGCGTAGAAGCTGGTCTTTGTTATCTGAGTAATACTTAAAAGAGTTACGTGGAGGACTTCAACGGAGGAAATTATCTAATCATCGGAAATGGTGTTCAGAAATCTATTATCGAGTCCACTATTTCTATTGTAGAGATGAGCTTCTGTGTCACAAAAGCTATAACTCTCCTTGCTCGAGTACTTACAACGTGTTACAAATTGACACTTCTATAAATGACAATTTCCTTGTTGGAGATTGCTATTTAAGTGAGTACATGAGATAATGATCTCATACACCTAAAGTTAATTCTTATTGAATTAACTTGGGATTAAATCTAGATTCGCTTTTTTATTTGACTTACTTGTCAAGATCAATCCTTAAGTTAATTTGGAAAGATATCGTGAGATATGTTTCCTAAACTTAAATGAATCTATGATTATGGAATTTGGCAAGGACCTAGGCAGGTTGAAATCTCCCTTGCATGGTAAGAATACTTTACAATGGGAATATTTTCATATTAAGGAAACAAATCAATCCCAATGCCAAATTCATGTACGGGTAAGTACTGATTTTGCTGTTGTAGAAAACGGTCTCTCTGCGAAATACATTAACATTGATTCGATGTCTTATTTGTTTATCTAACGTTTTATGAATAATGTTTATATCAACTAGTCGAATCTTCATATGTGGACAAGCTTATAAGCAAGGCTGAAGACATTCGTTCTACCAGAAAGCTTACCAGAAGCTTTTGTCCCGTCACTGTTGCAAAAGCTTTGAGCGTCCATTGTTCATTCACCGAGCCGATCACCTCTGAGAGATAGCGTCTTCTGTAGTTGCAGACTGTTTGTGCTGTAGCAGTTTTATTTGTCCAGGTTGTTAATCACACGGGTTGTGTGTACAAGGGCAGGTGGTAGCCGTGAAGCCACGAGAGCAAGTGGTAGCCGTCAAGCCACGGGCTCAGTGAGGAGCCGGAGTCAGTCACGTCGGTTACGTGCGGGTTGAGTTAGTCACGTATGTACGTGCAAGTAGTTAATCACATTTCTGATAAGAAGGGTGCATCTGTAACTTCCCTTGATCATCATATAGTGAATACACCCTAATTGGGGTGAGCGCTGGGAGAGTGGACGTAGGCATTGTTTGCCAAACCACTATAAGTTCTCGTGTCATCCACACATAAACCGATATACATCAGAACTGTGAATCTGTGCTGCAGATCCAGTTTCTGTAGTCAGACAGAGCACCGCTTTTGAAATCAGACACAATCGAAAAAGTGTCAACTTTGAAGGTACTAATTCAACCCCCCTTCTTAGTGCAATCTAATACTAACAATTGGTATCATAGCAGGATCAACGATAAAGGCTTAACCGCTTGTTAAGAGATCCAATAGGATGCAAATAGGGTACATGCACGTTGTTGGACTCAACGGTAACAATCCACCATTATTTGATAGACAGAACTTTTCCAGCTGGCACAGCATGATGGAATTCTAGATAGCATCCCGTGCAGTGTTTAGGGATCATAAAAAATGGTCCTTTGCTTCACAGAGGACAAGATCTGAAAGTTGAGTATGGTAGCATGATTTCACTTTCTGATGAGGAAGCTGAAATTATTAAGCTGAATGATATGACTGTCAACTTTCTTCATTGTGCTCTATCTCCTATGGAATACAACCGAAGCTCTGCTTGTACCACAACAAAAGAGATTTGGGATCGACTTGTTTTGACCCATGAAGGGACGGATCAAGTCAAAGAAACAAAGATCAATCTGCTGGTTCAACAGTATGAGGCTTTCAAAATGAAACCTAATGAGTCTATATCAGAAATGTATGATAGACTCAACACAATCATTAACACTCTAGCCCTTCTTGGGAAAAATTACACTAATGCTGAATTGGCGAGGAAGGTCCTTAGGTCTTTACCCATGATTTGGGAAGCTAAGAAGACCGCAATAGAGGAAGCCAAAGATCTAATAGCTCTAAGGTTGGATCAGCTTATGGGTTCTCTACTTTCCTATGAGAAAGAGAAACGGTCATCTAAGCCTCAGACGACCAAATCTATTGCCTTTAAGGCATCTGCCTCTACTGATAATGAATCAGATGACATAGAAGCAGAAACAAATGAGGAGCTCTCATTACTTGTAAAAGGTTTGAACAAACTTCTTTACAGAAAACGCTTCAAACGGAGTGTTAAACCCAAATTTTCTAATCTAGAAGATAAAAAGGGACCAGTATGTTACGAGTGTAAGAAACTGGGACATATGAGGAATGAATGTCCTTTGTTAACTGAGAGGCAGAAGCCTTCTTGAAACAAAAGAAGAGCCTTATTAGCTTGGAGTGATGAGTAGGACGATAAATCTGAATCCGAGGAAGAGCAGAAGGCAAATCTATGTCATATGGCTCGTTCAAAATCAAAGTCTGATTCAGATGAAGAGGTAATCTCTACATATCTATCTAATCTATCTTCTAATAATCTTAAAGGTTTTCTTACTGAAATCCTTGAAAAAGTAGAAGAGTTATCCTCAAAATATCGCTCGATAAAAAGGCATAATAGGGTTTTACAATCGCAACTATCTTCTCTACAGAGAGAAAAGGCTACCTTGGTAAAGAAAGCTGAGATCTTCAGCACAGAAACATCTCCTCTGATCAGAAAACCGCAAACTGAAGTGTGGGACGAGCTATTTGTTTGTGATAAAGTGGTTTCTCCACTTCATGAGACTAACAAAGGTTTATTACCTGAAATCCAGTCTCATAAATGTCGCAGAAACAAATCTGAACGTTCAGATAAGTATGCTATGTGGTCAGTCCTAGAATTGCGCAGAAACATAAATCTGTATCTTTAAAGAAACCTGAGTTTGTGAAATGTTATACTTCTGAACAATAGCGTAATAAGACAAGGATTAAAAACTCTGTCGGATTGACAGAAAAGGTTAAATACTGTCACTATTGTGGCATGCTTGGACGCACGATCGAACATTGTCAGATCAAGAAGTCTATAAGCATATCCACCGCGATTCTTTCTAGGAACAAGTCACAATCTTATGGAATCAGCTTAAAGTGGGTTCCTATTGTAACTTAACTTGTCCTTAATCGCTTATATGCTTGAAAGCTTAGGCAAGGAAGGATGAATGGTACTTGGACAGTGAATGCTCACGCCACATGACCGGAGATCCTTCTAAGTTTTCAAGTTTAAAGTTACAAAACGGTGGTTATTTAACATTTGACGATGACAGCAAAGGCTACATCAAAGGCACTGGAACTATTGGTAGTTCAATGCAGATAGACGATGTTCTGCTTGTTGCAGGATTAAAACATAGTCTATTAAGTGTCACACAAATCTGTGATAAGGGTTATGAAATAACCTTTAATGTAGAAGGATGTTCTGGATCCACAAACGGCAAAGTCTGTTTTGTTGCTGAGCGCAGAAAGAACATCTACATCGTTTCTCATGACAATCTTCTGTCTTCTAAGAAATGCCTTGTTTCATACAAGGATGAAACAAATCTTTGGCATAGGAAATTGGGACACATCAATTTCCAGTTATTATCTACGATTTCCAAAAAGGAGCTAGTAAGAGGTTTGTCGAAGCTCTCTTTTGAAGAGAACAGCTTCAGCGAAGCATGTTCTTTAAGAAAACAAACCAGAGTCTCATTTAAGAGCAAAGGTTATATTTTCACCACAAAACCACTTGAACTTTTACACATGGTTATGTTTGGTCCTACCAGAACGCATAGTCTGGGACATAGACGCTATGCTGTGGTAATTGTAGATGATTACTCAAGATACACGGGCAAAATTCTTGGCTCATAAGAGTGATGCATTCACTGCGTTCAAAAGCCTCGCCTCAAAGCTGCAAAATAAGAGAGGAGCCTCTCTTAAAAGCTTAAGAACTGACCATGATACAAAATTTGAAAACCATGAGTTCAAGTTCTTCTGTGGCATAAATGACATTGAACGCACCTTCTCTGCTCCATATACTCCACAACAGAGTGGAACAGTGGAGAGAATGAACAGAACTCTTTTAGATATGGCCTGAACGATGATGTGTGAAAGCAAAGTTCCACATAACATGTAGGCTGAGGCTATTAACATAGCATGTTACGTGTCTAACCGTGTCCATGCACGAAAGACACTTGACAAAACTCCATAGGAGCTGTATAAGGGCAAAATCCAAAACATCTCATATTTCCATCCTTTTGGAAGTTCTTGTTACATACGAAGACCTCCTAAGGATAATGTTGAAAAATTCGATGCTAAATCAGATGAAGGAATCTTCCTTGGTTATTCTGAATCTAGCAAGCTTATCGAGTTTTCAACAAGAAAACTCTAGTTGTTGAGGAATCTTTTAATGTGATAATTAATGATTCTCCATATACAGAGGAAGTTGTCTTATCAGACAGATTAAATTCACAGCTTACGGCTGCTGTAGAACAGAAAGAGAGCACTGTCCCTCTTAAGATTGATTCTACACAAATCCAGTTCGTCATTGGACAGATGTGAATTCTGGTTTTGATGATGACAAAGGTTATGTATTGCTAATGAGCTATTTAAGTGTATAGAAGAACAGATCTTCGGGTGTATAAGCTGGTCTTTGTTATCTGAGCAACGGGTGTATAAGCTAGTCTTTGTTATCTGAGCAATATGTAAAAGCGTTATGTGGAAGACTTCAACAGAGGAAACGATCTAGCCATCAGAAATTGTGTTCCGAGGACAAGATCAATTGTCAAGTCCACCATCTCTAGTGTAGAGATGTGCTTATGTGTCAGAGATGCTATAACTCTCTTTGCTAGAGTACTTACAATGGGTTACAGAATGACACTTCTGTTAATGAAAATTTCCTTGTTGGAGATTGTTATTTAAGCGAGCACATGAGATGATGATCTCATACGACCTAAAGTTAATCCTTATTGAATTAACTAAAGGATTAAATCTAGATTTGCTTTTTTTATTTGAGTTTTTTGTCAAGATCAATCCACAAGTTAATTTGGAAAAATATAGTCAGATATATTTCCTAAACTTAAGTGAATATATGATTATGGAATTTGGCCACAACCTAATTAGGTTGAAATCTCCCTTGTATGGTGAGAATATTTTACAATGGTAATGTTTTCATATGAAGGAAATAAATCAATTCCAATGCCAAATTCATATACGGGAAAGTATTGATTCTGTTGTTGCAGAAAACAGCCTCTCTGCGAAATACATTATCCTTGATTCGAAGTCGTATTTGTTTATCTAACTTTTTAAGGATAATGTTTATATTATTGGAAGCTATCCTACATTATCTAATCTTGGAGCAAATAGCAAGATATCAATTAGCCATTATGATTGATTAGGAACTTATAAGTAAGGGTGAAGTCATTATTCTAATTCGTCGTTCAACTTGAAAGCTTACCAGAAACTTTTGTCCCTTCAATGTTGCACAAGCTTAGAGTATCCATTGTTCATTCACCATGCCGATCACCTCTGAGAGAGAACGTCTGCTGTAGTTGCAAACAGTTTGTGTTGTAACAGTTTTATTTGTGCAGGATGTTAGTCACTCGTGTTGTGTGTGCAAGGGCAGGTGGTAGCCGTGAAGCCACGAAGGCAGGTGGTAGCCGTCAAGCCCCAAGGGCAGGTGGTAGCCGTCAAGCCACGAGCTCAGTGAGGAGCCGGAGTCAGTCTACGTGTGGGTTGAGTTAGTCACGTGTGTATGTGCAAGTGGTTTATCACATTTCTGATAAGAAGTGTGCATCTGTAACTTCCCCTGATTATATAATGAATACGCCCTAATTGGGGTGAGCGCCAGGAGAGTGGACGCAGGCATTGTTTGCCGAACCACTTTAAGTTCTTGTGTCATCCACACATAAAACGATATACATCAAAACAGAGAATCTGTATAGTAGATCCAATTTCTATAGTCTGACAGAGCGCCGCTTCTATAATCAGACACAATCGAAAAAGTGTTAGAACTTTTAAGGCACTAATTTAACCCCCTTCTTAGTGCAATCCTATACAAACAGCATCATGGATATCAACATTTAATAAGAACCCAAGGCATGGGATGAAGCAAAGATGATGAAAGTGTTGAAGTGGTTTTGAGGATGAGCATTGACCTTCTACGAAATAGAAGTCAACCCTTTACACGACAGAAGCTACTCCTGATGAGAACCTTTTGTAAGGAAATAATTTTGTTATTAATAATTAATTATGAAATTAAATGTGAATATTTCATGGGAATTATCCAAGTTGATCAGGACAATTATCCGATTGAAATTAAATAATTTCATTGCCAAAGAAATAAAGAGAATAATATATTTCCAACCGAAGGAAATCAACTTTCTATCTGTGGAAGGTTCTATATGATTGAATATATGTCATATGAACCCTATCTTCCATTAATAATTTTCTTTGGATAACAAAAGCATGTCATTTGTCTAGATTCATCAAGATAAACGATTGAATCTCACAAAATAAATCGTGAAAGTTAATTTTTATTATGTCCATACATAGAAGGTTATCGTAACCTGTAACCTTCTGCAACGGTTATCCATGGGGATTTGATTAAATCAATTGATCTTAGTCAGATCTCATCCCAACGGATGCTTACCAATGAGAGATATCATTTGCATATTAATGGAACTAATATCATTGATTCATTCGTTTTTCATCTAAGTGTAGAAGCTATATTAGTCAATTCTACCTTCTATGCTTAGCGTTTTGGAATTTTGGGAAAATAGAGTTCATTCATTGGGCTATATTTGCTCTAAAATTTTGGACAGGACCTTCCTCTTCTTTTGGGTTCCCATAAATTTGGTAAAGGAATAATATGTTATCCGCGTGAGTTAAAACCACGATGTCAAGACGATAAAGCGGCCCCAACCTTCAGAGGGCAAATCCATCAAACTTGATCAGCCATTAACAAGTAATCCTAATGTGGGGGGGAAGTATCAGTAAAAGAAGAGGGGCTTGGGAAGTTGATATAAGAAGGGGAAATAAAAGGGGGTGGTGTTGATGATATTATAACATGGCCAAGTTGCATTATCTATTATTATGTGTTTTCCTTTATGATTGGATTTGAAGCAAGAAGGTGCTAGGAAAATGTAGGTTCTTTACTACAGACCACCTTCTGTATTGTGTCGGGAGATAGTAGAATCCAAAGTGAGGGGCCTTATGTAAAGGGCAAGCTTTTATTTCACTAGAAAGGATGTCTTCTTGTGCTCTTAATTAATGGTATTACATAATTTGTGCTTTCTGTATTGTAAACTGTACAGAAAACATTAGAAATATTTGTCAGACGTTGGAGCTTGTTATTTTTTGTTTGTTTGAGTCTTGTTAGTCACACACGAGGAACGCTAGCAGCCGAAGGCTGTATCGTTATGAAGTCTTCTGGGAGGGTGACTCGGGGCCCACGAGGGACTCGGTTGGAAGGTGCAGGAGATGTTGGTGGAGGCGTGCGGCAGGTTGCTGGCGTGACCAACGTGCAGTAGGCCGAAGAGAAGGGCGGTTACCTCGGGAGCACAGAAGGTGAGGGACTAACCAGCTTCTGTGTGTGCAGGATAACCTTGGGCAGGGATTCTATGTCTGCTTAGCCGTAGTCTTGAAGGACCACGCAGGAGAACCTTGGGCATGGATTTTGTATTTTCTCAATCGAGATCTCCTGGGATCACGCAAGGGAAGTCGCAGCAGGTAGCTGTGCAGGTGGGGACGCTGCCCGAGTGAAAAGTCCTGTGGCAGTCGCAGCGGGTTGCTGTGCAGGTGGAGACGTAGTCACGGAGAAGTCACGGCGGGTTGATTTGTAGGAGGGGACACCGCCTGAGAGAAACGTCTGACAATCGGTTACTTTTGTTAGTCACGGTAACACGTGCACCGAGTCACTGTGGTACAGAACCTTACGATATCTGCTGTGAAATTCAGTCATTTATAATGCAGAATCTTCTGGTCTGTACTGTAGAAGGTTGACACACTTGGTACGGAACCTTACGGTCTGTGCTGTACAATGAGTCACCTTTGGTGCAGAACCTTCGGGTCTGTGCTGTAGAAGGTCGGTCTCATATCGCCTTTTATAATCGCTACTACGTTACATATCACTTTTTGTAATCTCTACTACGTTACGTCTGAGTGATAACCATCCAAATTCTGAGTGAAGAGTGGATGTAGGCAAGTTGCCGAACCACTATAAATGTCCTTGTGTCCATCAAACAAATCGCAATAACGTTCGTACGTTTTGTTTTACAGAAACTTGTCTCGATGGTTCTATTTTACAGAAGCTTTCTTCCGCTGAGGGGTTTGTCAAAAAGGAGTTAAAAATCATTAATTGGGCTTTAACAGTAATTCATCCCCTCTTAGTGTAACAATTGGTATCAGAGTGGGTTCCAACAGTAGCTTAACCGCTTGTTGTAGATCCACAGAAGGTCGTGCTAGCTACACGCTCTACTCTGCAGACGCTTTTTTCTTTGCGATTATTATCTAAGCAGATTACATTAGAATACGTTTAAATTATTTCAATTGGTATTCTTGTTCTGGTCAACAGTAACTTGACTACCTAAAGAACCAGATTTACTTCCAAAAGCTGTAAGCTCTGTGAAAATTCAATTGTTATTATTCTGTAGAAGCTTACACTCTATCAGAATCCAATTGCTATTCAACAGAAGCTTACGCTCTGTTTGAACACAACCTCTGGTATAAGATTTCTGTCCAACAGAAGCGTAATCGCCTATTGAGATCATACAGAAGCTTTTATCTTCCATATTCTCTTTCACAGTTGGTATCTTAGTTCTGCTCTGCAGAAGCCGGTTGCTCTGCAAGAATTAAAAAACCGCTACCAAAAAGGAAATTTCAGATTAGTCATATTGACACTCGTGCTCTGGTTGACAGAAGCTTGATTGTTGTTTTGACAACTGATTTCTACCCAACATAATCTTTTCGCTTGTTGAGGTTCCATATTATAATCGTCACCATTTTGTTCTATTGAAGCATAACACTCTATACGAATTGAACTAATGGCTGATAACTACCATGTACCAAAACCACATGTTGAGAATCCTCCCATTTTTTATGGTAAGAATTTTGCCTATTGAAAAATTCAAATTAATGCATTCGTAGATGCTATTAACGATGACTTATGGTCCTATAAAGAAGATGGTCAACCTTCTGTACCAGAGAACCAACAAAACGATCGAGATGGTCATCCCACGCGAGAATACCTCAATATCAAACAAATCATTAAGACGACAATGTACTTAATGTTTAGTGTTATGTTTGAAAATGAACTCGTAAAGTTTCTACTTGCACTTCGGGTAAGGAAATCTTGGATAAACTTGTCACCATGCACGTTGGGACAGACCAGATAAGAAAAGCTAAGATGAATTTCTTAATTCATCAATATGAAAATTTTACTATGAAAGGTGATGAATCTGTAGAACAGATGTTCCAGAAACTCAACCTTCTAGTTGATGCCTTAACACATTTAGGCAAATTCTGAGCTAGTTCGAAAGGTTATACGTATCTACCCAAATCTTGAGAAGCCATGAAAACGGCTATAGAGGAAGCCAAAGATCTTTCTACTCTTCGGCTATATCAGTTAATGAGCTCCTTAAAATCATATGAAATGTAAAGATCCTCTCAGTCTGATGATGAAGTAGAAGCTGCAGAAGGTTCTGATGATGAAGTAGAAGCTGCTTCAGATGACGAACTCGCTATGAGGCTAAACGTCTTCTACGGTTCGCCACCAAGAAACGCTTCAATAAGAGAATCCAAAACCGTGATAAGCAAATTGATTCTAAGTTGGTGATATGCTTTGAATGTAAAAAGAAAGGACACTACATAATAGAATGTCCTTTACTTAAGGAGAAGGAAAAACCTTCTACACAGTTTAAGTTCAAGAAAGCAATGACTGCTTGGGCAGATCTTGATGATTCTGATGATGAGGAAGAAGAAGCACTGATTTGCCTCACCACTCACACATAAACTCAAAATGAAATTCATACATGCTTCCAAACAGAAGCTATTGAAAGCGAATGATATCTGGATAGTGGATGCTCCAAGCATATGACCAGGGATCCATCAAAATTCTCTCAACTGACTCTACAGAATGGAGGGTCTGTTAAATTTGGTGATAATAGCAAAGGCTCTGTCATCGTTAAAGGAACCATTTGAAGTCCCGACTCCATGGTTATATATGAGATTCTGTTAGTCACAAAACTCAAACATAATCTGCTGAGCATGAGCCAGCTTTGTGACAAAGGTTATACAATAACTTTTGATCAAGATAAGTGTTCTGGAATCATAGAAAATGAAGTTCGCTTCATTGGAAATCGGAAAAGGAACATCTACACCTTGACACAGGAGAGCTTCTGTGCTACAGAAAACTACCTTCTGTCAGTCAAAGATGAGAGCCATCTGTCGCGTAGAAGGTTGGGACATTCCAACTCGAAATTGTTGTCCAAGCTTGCGAGAAAAGAGTTGGTAAAAGGTTTACCTCACATCATATTCGAGCAAGACAACTTCTGTGAAGCATTTTCGCTTGGAAAACAAACCAAATCTTCATTCAAGTCTAATAATGAAGTTTCTACTACATAACCACTAGAACTTCTACATATAGATCTATTCGGACATACTAGAGTTCAAAGTATCGGTGGTAGAAGATACTCTCTAGTTGTAGTAGATGACTACTCTAGATACACATGGGTTAAATTTCTAACTCACAAAAGTGATGCTTTTGAAAGTTTCATAAAGCTCGCTAAGAAATCACATAATGAAATTGGATATTCTGTAAAAGCTATAAGGACGGATCATTGTACTGAGTTTGAAAACCATGAATTTGCTACCTTCTGTGACGAACATGGTATCGATCACAACTTCTCTGCACCATATACTCCTCAACAGAATGGAGTTGTAGAAAGGAAAAATCGAACACTTATAAACATGGCTAATTACATGATTTGTGAGAGCAATGCTCCACAAAACCTTTGGGCAGAAGCTGTTAGTATAGCCTGCTATATCTCTAATAGAGTTCTACTTAGACCCATGCTAAAGAAAACACCTTATCAACTATACAGGGGGAGGAAACCAAGCATTTCCTATTTTCATGCCATTGGAAGTCCATGCTTTATCTTAAGACCTTCTAAGGACAATTTAGTAAAATTTAAAGCTAAGTTAGATGAAGGTATCCTTTTAGGATACTCTCTTTCTAGCAAACCCTATAGAGTCCTTAACAAAAGGACATCTACTATAAAAAAGTCTATTAATGTAAAAATTAATGACTCACCTACAGAAGAAACTACGATAGATGTAATATCTCTAGAACCTACAGAAGGTTTTATAAAACATCCACCTTCCACGAAACATGTGGGTGAACCCTCTGTCATTGATTGTCAAAAAGATCCTGAACAAACAAATGATAATTCTGAATAATCTTCTCAGAATTATCAAAATGATTCTAGAGCACCTGCTCTATATAAAAAACGACATCCTATAGACGAAGTCATAAGAGACTTTAACAGAGACATGCAGACAAGACATTATGTAAATGAGTTCTCTGAACACTCTGCTTTTCATTCACAGAAAGAACCAGAGGAAATCGATAAAGCTCTTGATGATTCAGATTGGATTCTTGTTATGCAAGAGGAGCTTAATCAATTCGAAAGGAACAAAGTATGGACACTTGTTCCTAAGCCTCAAAATCTTTCCATCATTAGGACTAAATGGGTTTTCAGAAATATGCTCAATGAGTGTGGTGCTATTGTAATGAACAAAGCACGACTTGTTGCCAAAGGGTACTCTCAAGAAGAGGGTATTGACTTTGATGAGACGTTTGCTCTTATAGCATGTCTAGAGGCAATAAGACTTTTATTACCTAAGCTTGGTACAACAACTTTAAGTTGTATCAAATGGACGTAAATGGTGCATTTCTCAATGGAGAAATCAAAGGAGAGGTATACGTAAATCACCTCCTGGATTCGAGGACCCACAGCACAGAAACTATGTCTATAGACTTTCCAAGGCTCTGTATGGCCTTAAACAGGCTCCTAGAGAATGAGTATACCACTCTTTTGTTGAAAAGGGCTACAAAAGAGGAAGAGTATACCACTCTCTTTCTCAAACACAGAAGCAATCATCTTATTGTTGTCCAGATTTATGTCGACGACATTATCTTCGGATCAACTGATGAAATGCTTTGTAACGAATTCTTCAAACTCAAGACAAATGAGTTTGAGATGAGCATGATGAGAGAACTCACATTCTTCCATGGCTTACAAGTTCAGCAGACTGCAGAAGGTACATTCTTGCATCAAGAAAAGTACACTAAGCAGCTTCTGAAGAAATTCGGCCTAGAAGGCACGAAACCTTTGTCTACTCAAATGTGTACGAATACCCAAATAGGCAAGGGTGAAAATGGAAAAGAAGTGGACAGTAAGCTCTACAGAAGCATGGTTGGTTCTCTTCTATATCTTACAGCTTCTAGACCTGACATACTATTCAGTGTATGTCTCTGTGCTAGATTTCAATCTGCACTTAAAGAATGACAGCGGTCAAGAGAATCTTTAGATATCTATAGGGTTCTGTGAACCGTGGCATTTAATAGTCAAAAGAATCAAACTTGGATCTAATTGGATATTCCGATGCATACTTTGCAGGATGTAAGGTTGACAGAAACAGTACAAGTGGTATTTGTTAGTCATGGGGAACATCTTGATATCATGGTTTTCCAAAAAGCAAACTTATATCCCTCTTCACTGCAGAAGCCGAGCATATAGCAGCCGCAAGCTGCTGTGCTCAACTTCTATGGATGAAACAACAACTTGAGAACTACGGTGACACATTTACAAAAATTCCGATCAATTGTGATAATACTAGTGCGATAAGCCTAGCTAAGAATCCAATATATCACTCTAGATCGAAGCACATTGAACTCAGACATCATTTTCTAAGGGACAATGTATAACAGGGTTATGTAAGCATAGAATACATTAACACAAAGCACCAATTGGCTGATATCTTTACAAAGCCACTTGATAAAAAAAAAATTTTCTTTTTCAGAAGTGAACTAAGTATCTGCCATCCCATATAACGTCTTACATAAGACAAAATGAAGTCAAGTAAGTACTTTATCAAGTAGAAACTTACTACAGAAGGTACAAACATCTGTACACTTCACTACAAAAGCTAGAATTCTGCATTCTACACAACAGAATGTAGAACAAATTATATAACTAAAACACGAATTTAAATTCGAATAAGGGTCCAAGACTTTTTTGAAAGCTTAGATTAGGAAATATATTATTAAAATATATTTTCCAAACAAATGTTGTTGTTTACGTAAGCTTTCTGAAAGAGAAGCTAGAAAGAAGGTTAAATATTCTACGACTTCATTTTCGCTCTCCTCTATTTAGGAGAAGCTTATAATAGAAAGAATGTTGCTGCACCTTCTGCTCGACCCTCTACAGCTAAAGCATTTGCTGTACAAAGATGACCCTTCTGACGAAGCGTCTCTCCCCTTGGACCAAATCGCTCTCCTCAAGGATCTTCAGCAACAAGCTATAGTAAATGGGGAAGACATCCGCGTCCTTCAGTGATTGGTCATGGACCTGACTCGCTTGGTGGAACATCTGGACAAGCTTATGCGCGATAACCTCGGTCATAACCTTCTTCGGATGACGCATGATTAACTTGCTTTGTTGTTTTGGATTATCAGTACCTAAGGCCAAAGACTACTTTTCATGGCCTCATGGTTTGATGTAATAAGTGTCGTTTATGGACACACTTTTTGCATTTCAGTCTGAATAACTCTTCTGCAGTATATGCCTCTTCTTTATAACGTTTCGTTCTCCTTGTTTTTTATAAGAAAATAGGGGGAGAAATGTGTTGAGGGGGAGTGCTTCGCTCTGTATTTTTGTTATGGAAAAATCATTGATTTTCTATAACTATGTGGGTATAGAAGGCTATGAGTATCAAAGCTCATATTCAACCTTCTGACAGGAAGGCAAATAGTGATCTTGTATAGTCACCTTTGTTGGGAGTGCAAAAGTAAAAACTCATCATTTTTGTCGGGCTAAAATACATAACAGAAGCCTTGTGCATTGTGAACAACTTTTCCATAGCAGAAGCTTCTATGCTTTGTTCGACAGAAACCATATAGTTCTGTAAAGTGCAAGACTCGTACTCGCACCTATTTAGAGGGAGACAGGGAGAGTTACTTGCAAAAGTATTTCCCTCAACGATGAATGTTTTGTCATCATAAAAAGGGGGAGATTGTTGAAGTGGTTTTGATGATGAGCATTAACCTTCAACGAAACATAAGTCAACCCACTACACGACAGAAGCAACTCCTGATGAGAACCTTCTGTAAGGAAATATTTTTGTAATAAATAATTAATTACAAAATTAAATGTGAATATTCTATGAAAATTATCCAAATTGATCAGGACAATTATCTGATCGAAATTAAATGATTTTGCTACCAAATAAATACAGAGAATAATATATTTCTAATTGAAGGAAATAAATTTTCTATTTACGGAAGGTTCTATATGATTGAATATATGTCATACGAATCCTATCTTCCATTAATAATTTTTCTTTCGATGACAAAACATTTCACTTGTCCAGATTCATCAAGATAAATGAATGAATCTGACAAAATAAATCGTGGAAGTTAATTTTTATAAATTCCATACATAAAAGGTTATCGTAACCTGTAACCTTTTGTAACGGTTATCCATGGGGATTTGATTAAATCAATTGATCTTAGTCAGATCTCATCCTCGACGGATATTTACCAATGAGAGATATCAGTTTCATATTAATGGATTTAATATCATTGATTTATTTGTTTTCCATCATCTATAGAAGCAATATTAGTCAATTCTACCTTCTATGCTTAGCGTTTTGGAATTGTGTATAAATAAGGGTTCGGTTGTATTGTAAACTGTACAGAAAACATCAGAAATATTTGTCAGAGGTTGGAGCTTGTAAGTTTTTGTTGGTTTGAGTCTTGTTAGTCACACACGAGGGACGTTAGCAGCAGAAGGCTATATCATTGGTGAAGTCTTATGGGAGGGTGACTTGGGGGCCATAAGGGACTCGATTGGAAGCTGTAAGAGATGTTGGTGGAGGCGTGCAGTAGGTTGCTAGTGTGACCAACGTGCAGTGGGCCTGAGAGAAGGGCAGGAACCTTCGGAGCACAGAAGGTGAGGGTTTATCCAACTTCTATGGTGTAACGTTCTGTGTGCAGGATAGTCTTGGGCAGGGGTTCTGTGTCTGCTTAACTACAGTCTCGAGGGACCATGCAGGAGAACGTTGGGCAAGGGTTTTGTGTTTGCTCAGTTGAAAACTAGAGGGATCGCGCAAAGGAAGTCGCAGCTGATAGCTGTGCAGGTGGGGACGCCGTCGTAGTGCAAAATCTTGTGAAAGTCACAGCGGGTTGCTGTGCAGGTGGAGACGCTGCCGGAGCAAAAATTCTCAGAGGAAGTCATGACAGGTTGCTGTGCAAGAGAGGACACCGCTTGATAGAAACGTCCAGGAATCTGTTACTTTTATTAGTCATGGTAACACGTGCACCGAGTCACTATGGTACAGATCCTTACGGTATGTGCTGATAAATTCAGTCATTTGTAGTGCAGAACGTTCTGGTCTGTGCTGTAGAAGGTTGACACACTTGGTACAGAACCTTACGGTCTGTGAAAGGCAATGAGTGTTAAGGCCTACTCGGGCCTATGCTCCTCCGGTTGATGTCAAAACTCGAGCGTCAAGGCACTATGGAATAGAGCAGTGTTGATCCTCCCTTGATTTCTAACCAGGCCTACTCGGGCCCTCGCTCGATCATCCGAAGGCAACGAGCGAGAAGCGGAACATGTTCCCAAAAAACAATATTCGGGAAAATCGGGAGCGGCTTGCATCGTCTTCACTCATCCATGATGGCTTCGTAAGAAAATGGTTGATATTGCTTAACTTAGGTAAGCTATTACAGAGTCGGCACCGACTTATTTAAAAAACTGTTTAAGTCGGAAAAACCGTTGGTTCGGGGACCCATATTCACTAGCTTTGCCATTCCAACAAGCGAAACGGTGGAGTTGCTCCAAAAATATCTTTGTTTACGGGCGTTGGACCCGATTCGAGCTTTTAGGCCCGAACTCGTGTTCGATTCAAAATATCAAATGCGATATAGAACCTAAGGGCCTAAAGCATGCAAACACCCACATATCAATTATTTAGATCAAAGGGGACGGGGAAGGATGGTGACCATGCGCCCATGCACTTGGGGCCACAGCCCGTTACAGGTGGAAAAGAAAGAAAATTCGGGAAGCCCGCACCTCCCTCTTGTACCTGAGGCGGCCAAGATATCAACTCGTCAACTGAAATTTGTCGATCAAGGCCGCTCTAGTGAAGCATTCTACCGAGCCTCCTATCTTGTACTTCGCCTCCTCCGACCTCCGGGATTCATCACGTCGAGTCCCTCGAAGTTCTCGTTCGATCATCTAATTTCGTATCGATGACATCTGACGTGAAAGTTACGGTCTGTAGACCGCCATCCCTACATTCTGGTTGACGTTGTCTTGCTCCATCAGTGCTCGGTTTTCATTTCACGCCACATGTGAGGATTAAAACAAATTGGAAAGGTGGTCAGCCATGCTCTAGTGGCTGTGTGATTATAAGTAAAAAGACTGAAAATACACAGAGAGATTGCCTCACCCCGGGATTGCCCGAGGGAGTCCGTTAGAATGCTGCCTTAGAGCCGGTCCTTGGATTGTGGCTATGACTGGAGTGAAGTCGGAAAGAAGGGTGGCAACTGGATAAGAGGCTTTGGCCCTTGATAGACCTATACTTTGGATCTCATAAAAAAAAACGTCTGTAATATGGGAATAATCAAACATGTACGATTATGACATCCATGTATGCCGTGATTTATTTTGAAAAACTTTATTTGGATGCCTCTGAGCAAGGTAGGAAAAAGGCTTTTGACATTTCTCGCGGCTCACTCTTATTTTTGAAAGCTGTCTCGATGGAATTTCAGAATTCCTTTGACTTGGATGGTCATGTACTGGTCGAAAGAGACTTTATTTGGTTTGTAATGTTGCTTTGCATAAGGCCTATTAGTTGAAGTTCCAAACTATTATTTTGATAGACGAGTCTAAGGACCTCATCGGGAGTTGTTGGATAACAGAGATTCCATCGTTCGAGCGAATCTCCATCCGTCAGACAGCAGGCCAGTCGAGACGCTCTGTTGGGGATTGATGACTGGTTTACTAGTGACTGCCAATGATCGCTTTGGGGATGTCTTTGTTCCTGATTTGTTGGAGGTACATTTGCTCATGCGACCTTTTATGTCTGTCCTGGTACTTTACTTTGCTCTTTCAATTTTTTCTTGCGCTATGCTTTTGAAGACTTTCGTCTTTGAGCTGATTTTCTTTCTTTTTTTCTAATTTGTAAGGAAATGCCCCACTTTAAGGGATGTGCCTTGGACTCCTTGGGGATTTTGATTTTTCCGTTGAGTAGACGTCTCTCTTTGGGAACGACTCAACTAACATGCATGTCCATTGATGGGGCCTTTTCAATTAAACCTCATAGAAGTGTCGCCTCTGTGGTCCATTACCTCCGGTTTCTTACTATAGGATCTCCATTTACCTCAGTATGAGGCAGTCCTTAGACTCAGATGGAGCAGTGTGTGGAAACTTCGACTTTGGCTCGAAAGGGCTAACAAAGGTCAATGTTCAGTGTGTGGGTTAAAAAATGAACGCTCGATCTCATCCCCGCCTGAGCATAATTGTCAAAGGATTCTTTGTCCAACCGGAAGCTTATGTACGTGAATCCTCTCAGTGTTTACACTCATGTCTCTAGGGTTTGTGTTTGGGAGTAGGTTTGCCTTTCCGCTTCTCGCCTAGAAGCATCTTCTTAATGCTGGAAAAATCTCGTGGAGATGCGAATGATCACATGAACATTTAAGAAATGAATACATTTGGGTAAGCAAACCTCTTTGGAGATTTTATAAGGAGGCAGTGCTCTTGTGCAAACTTTGTGGGGAAAGTTCTTCTACTTCTGTTCCCCAGGTAATGTTCTTCGAGGTTGGGCATAACTTTGTCGTTTTCTAGGAGTTTGTATTATACTGTATATGTCGATACTCATGGACCTACACATGGACGAGAACGAAGTTAGCTCATGTAGTTTGACTCTTGCTTGGGGGAATAAATTTGGGTGTTCGCTGGGGAGTTGAGATGAGGATGTCCATCTCGACTGTTGCGGGGAAGAATATGCTTGTATGTTCAACTTGTGTTGAAAAATGCAATGTGTTCAAGTAACCGATTCCGAATTGGGGAAGCGAGAAGCATGACTCTTGCCGGGGGAATGATAAGAAAAATTTTTAACGAATATGTAAAATGGAAACTCCCTTTCATGTGGTCATCCTTGGCGACAACAAAGGCAACTCCAAAGCTTTAGTTCACAATTTTTCACCCGACCACCCGCGCCTTTATCCGTAGTGTAGGATGTTCATGTACCTACACTCCCCAAAGGGTGGAAAACAAGTAAGCAGATGTAATTTGTTCCATAGAGAAAGTACTAAAATATAATTAATGTAATTATCTTTGTTGATAACAAAGTCAATCTCGAATCTTGATTCGAAATTTCCACCCGACCGGCCGCACTTTTGAAGGATGTTCATGTACCTGCACTCGCCAAAAGGCAGATAACAAGTTGGCTCATGTAACTTGTTGTGTAGAGCAAGTATTAAAAGTGAATTAATACTCCATTTCATGTCGCTTCGTCAGTACTTCTTTGTTCGATGGAATCAAAGGATTGAAGAAATATTGCTCTTGCTTTGTGTCCGTTTTGTAAGTTTGATCATATACTGTCAAACAAACGGCGAGAAAAACAAGTTGATACAAGGATGGTCGTCGCTTCGCCCACATCTCAGCCAACGTCGCCTACTAGAGGACTCAACTTGCTGGTCGTCGAGTAAGCGAGGACACAGGGAGCACCGAGCGACGCGTCTCTCAGGCAACGAAATGCAACCAGGCGACGAGCAACCCAAAGGACGGGTACGTTCTGACGGCTCAGGTCTGACAACTTGCATCCCAAGAGTCGCACTAGCTCCACTACCATGCTCCGTTATCTTTTGAAAATCTTATCAAAATCTTTTCACTTCCTTATCTTCTGATGAAATCTTTCATTTTATTTATTTCCCTTATCTTTTATTTCGTTTCCTTTATTATCTTTTCTATGGGCGGTTTATATAAGCCCTTGCATTGCAAGAGTTGGAGGCAGATTATTCAAACTTTCAAACCCAGATTAGACTTTTGTCTTTCTATCCGAAGGAGTGGATCAACTTCAAACGTTGCGAACCCATAATGGATCACCTTCCTACAGTCGATTAGACAGCGACGAAGAAGAGAATCAATGGCGTGATGTTTCTCAACGAGGATCATCCCCAGAAAATCGGCGACCCAAAAGGAGAGCCCAAATGATTAGTATCTAGATTCCGGAGTTTGAGGGAAACCTTGACCCCGAAGAGTTCAAAGATTGGATGCATACGGTCGAACGCATCTTCGATTACGAGGAGGTACCCGTAGATCAAAAAGTTAAGATGACAGCATTACGGTTGAAAAAGTACACCAGCCTATGGTGGGAGAACACCATTCATCAACGCTGCAGAGAAGTATGTGATAAGATCCAGACGTGGTCAAAAATGAAAAGGGTTATGACTAAGAGATTTTTGCCTGAGCACTATCGACGAGATCTCTATCTCAAGTTGCAGTCGCTTCAACAAGTCTCAATGGTGTCGGAGTACACGAGGGAGTTTGAAAGACTCGTGCTGCAGTGCAATGTCCAGGAAGCCCCCGAGAAAACTATTGCTAGGTATCTTCGAGGACCTAAGCCCCAAGTGGGTGACGCGGTTAAACTCCAGCAATATTGGTCGTTTGACGATGTTCAAGTGCTTGCCCACAAGGTTGAGCAGCAGCAAACGAGGAAGTCTAGTACCCGCCCATTTGTGAAGGCTCCGCCTTTCAATAAGGGGAGTAGCTCCCAGGCAAATCCACCATCGACTACTAGACCTGAAGCTAAGACGAAGGAGCGAGATCCTGTTCGACGTTGTTTCAAATGCCAAGGGAAAGCACATATGGCGTCGAAGGGTCCCTCAAGAAGAAATGTAGTCATCAAGGAGTTGTCAGATGGATAAGAGGAGTTCGAAGAGAACGCAAATCCGATTTGGGATCAAGAGGAAACTGAGGACTATCCGAACGAAGGAGAGTTGCTAGTTGTCCGCAAGGCTTGAACACAACACCAGTTCACGAGGAGAACCAACGTGAGTGCATCTTTCATACCAGGTGTACTGTTAAGGATAAAGTTTGTTTAGTGATTGTAGACAGCGGAAGTTGCACCAATGTGGTCTCTAGAATCATGGTAGAGAAGCTCAAGTTGTCCGTGGCCCCACATCCTCATCCTTATTGCCTACAAGACTCAGCAAGGACAGTGATGTTCGTGTGACGCAACAAGTGCGAGTCCCTTTCTCGATTGGGAAGCTACAAGGATGAAGTTGTTCGCGATGTTATTCCTAGGGATGCGTGCCATATTCTCCTAGGAAGGCCGTGGCAATTCGCTCGACGCGCACAGCATGACGGGTATTGTAATACCTATTCCATCAGCGTCGACGAGAAAAAATCACCCTATGCCTTTAACCGCCTCGCCAGGCGAAGCATCTATCAACTAGTCGACCGCTCAAGCGATCAAGTGAATGGAGTTGATTCGCGATGCGCGAAAGCGAGGATGTTTACTTTTTGGTTCTGGTCGAAGCAACCCAGGATCAATCGTTGGAACATCCACGAGCGGAAGCTTTAATCAAGGAGTTCAAGGATGTGTTCCCGGAGGAGTTACAGGTTAAACTACCACCTTTGCGAAGTATCCAACACCAGATCGATTTGGTTCCAGGATCTTCCTTACCCAGCTTATCGATGCAATCCCGAGGAAGCGAAAGAACTTCAAAGGCAGGACGATGAGTTACTGGAGAAAGGTTTGGTATAAGAGAGCGTGAGCCCATGCTCATTTCTAGCTATATTGGTGCCAAAGAAAAATGGCACTTGGAGATTGTGCATGGATAGTCGAGCGATCAACAAGATCACGGTGAAGTATCGATTTCCTATCCCTCGACTAGATGACATATTAGATGAGTTGCATGGTGTGCAAGTGTTTTCAAAAGTAGACTTGCAAAGTTGCTACCACCAGATCCGGATGAAGGAAGGTGACGAGTGGAAGACGGCCTTCAAAACCAAGTACGGGCTGTACGAATGGTTGGTGATGCCCTTTGGTTTGTCTAACACACCCAGCACGTTCATCTGACTGATTACCCATGTCTTACGACCATTCATGGGGAAGTTCGTGGTTGTTTACTTTGACGACATTCTCATCCACAGCAATAGTCTCGACGAGCATGTTGAGCACCTTCGCACAGTGTTTCGCACAATTTGCGACGAGAAGCTATACGAGAATCTTAAGAAGTGTGAATTTTTCAAACCCAGTGTAGTATTCCTTGGTTTTGTAGTATCAAGCGAAGGAATCAAGATTGATGAAAGCAAGATCAAAGCGATCAAAGAGTGGCCGGTGCTAAGGAGTTTCCACGACGTTCGTAGCTTCCATGGCTTAGAGTCGTTCTACAGGAGATTCATTCGAGGTTTCAGCTAGCCCCTCTCACTGAGTGTCTTAAAGGAGAGAAGTTTGAGTGAACTTCAGCCGAGCAAGCTAGTTTCGAGCCACTGAAAGAGTGTCTAAGCGAAGCACCCGTTCTCGCCTTACCTGACTTTGCGAGGATGTTCAAAGTCGAATGCGACGCATCCAGAGTTGGAATAGGAGGAGAGTTGATGCAAGAAGGAAGACCCATCGCTTACTTCAGCGAGAAGCTCAATGGTGCGAAACTAAGGTCGAATATGTGTTTCTGCCAATAAAGACATTTGTACTCAAGTTCTGGATGAGGCGCATCAGAGTGCTTCCAATATCTACCCTAGAGTTACAAAAATGTATCATTATATAATAAAGCAGTACTGGTGGCACAGGTTGAAGAGAGATGTGGCACAATATATAAAGCGATGTTTGACTTGTCAAAGGGTCAAGATTGAACATCGACAATTAGAAGGAGAATCGTCGCCTATTCCTAAGTGGAAATGGGATGAAATCGCTATGGATTTTGTGACAAACTTACCAAAAGGATCACATGAATTTGATTCACAGGAGATATTGGACAGATTAACAATGTATGCGCACTTCATACCAATCCGCCTAACCTACTCGTTAAAGAAGTTTGCCAAACTATATTTGAAGGAAGTTATATGCATTTGCGGTATACCAAATGTGATAGTATCTGACAGAAATGCGAGGTTCACTATAACAGGCTATGGGGACCAAGTTGAAAATGAGTACAATTTTTTATCCTCTGACATATGGACAAACAGAAATGGTTATATACATATTAGAAGACATCTTGAGGGCCTGTGCTCTTCAAATGGAGGGATTATGGGTTGAACAACTACCACTAGTTGAGTTCTCATACAACAACAGTTAACAAAAGGCATTAAGATGGCCCAATTTGAGGCATTCTACGACCGAACCTACAAGACACCATTATGATGGGATGAAGGTGGAGAATATGCGGAGTTAGGCCCTAATATGGCAAGAGAAACTACGAAGTTAATCAGGCTTATTCAAGACCGTCTACATGCATCCCAAAGCAGACAAAAAAGTTACACTGATAAGAGATGAAGGCTTCTTGAGTTTGAGGAATAAGATTTTGTGTTTCTTCAAGTTTTGCCTACGAAATTGAGCCTAAGGTTTGGTTTAAAGGTAAAAACTAAATCCAAGATATCTGGGACCTTATGATATTCTGAAACGGATTGGGAACATGACATACAAACCTACCTTGCCACCCAAATTGTCTAAAATCTAGAATGTATTCCACGTGTTAATGTCGAGGAAGTATGTGGCAAATCCACGATATGTTTTATACGATGAATAAGCAGATGTGGGTGGGAATCTCCAAGTAGTTACTGAACTGTGGAGATAGTGGACAATATTGAAAAACAACTTCGCAAAAGATAGTTCCACTGGTGCTGATATGTTGGATGCATGGACATCTAGAGGAGCTGATGTGGGAACTTGAATCCTGATAGAAAGAAATATATCCATTACCATTTGAGTGATAAAAAAAATATGTAATAGTACTTAATTTCAAGACGAAATTTCTTAAGGGGATAGATTCCAATGACCCGTACATTCTTATGGGGGAGACTTGGCCTATGTGCTATACACCGGATTATAAGTTAATTTAAGATTATTTTTTTAAAAGGAAGATAAAAACCAAAAATCCTAAGTTACCATCCCTCACCACTCATTGCTCTGGGGATAGAGTTGTTCTTGTACTTTTGGAGGAAAGGAAAACGAGCAGAGAATGAGGGTGAGATGGAGAGTGATCGTGTCCCACGTGGGTTTGGCGGAGGAATAGCGTTGAGAGGTCAGTTTTATAGTTGGGGGTTTGGCCAGAAGGAAGAATGCTTCGTAGTTGGGGGTTCCAGACCTCGTCGGTTTTGGATTGCTGGTGAAAGAGAGGTAGACTCGGTCCTCGGTAGTCGAACAAACTGTAGGACAGCAGGGTTGGAGATTAGAGAGTGACGTCGAGTCACGAGTGTGGATACCCCAAATTTGTGGTTATCTTGGTGTGGGTGGCTTCCCGTGTCATCCACGCGATCCCCCCAACCGAATCCTGTTTGTGTTGAACTTGGTTCACCACACCCTTGCTCTACAAGCGAAAATGCAAACGGACATTATCCAAAGATGCAAAATTTACAATCCCTCATTCTTCCAATGACTCGTCACACAAGAACAACAAATGGGTTTATTCAAGTCAACAGATTGGGGATGGATGATTTTTCATCAACACCGGTGGGATGATCCCATCTGTTATTGTTGTGTCTGCCAACAAAAAGGACACATCTATAATCAGAAAAAAAAAAATCGAGAAGGAAAGGGAAATGTTGATTTCGGGGATGACTCCTTCACATAGGCACACATAGGGTGACACCAACCGCCGCGTGTTCCAACTTCCCATCAGCGAAGACGCCCTCCCGCAGGCGCTCATTGCAATAAGCAAACCGACGGCGAAAAGAAATCTGACGAGTCCTCGCCATCCTCCCAAAGAAAAAGCTGTTCTACGACGACCAATCCATCCCGAGTGTCTTCCGCAATCTCAGCCGCGAGGGATCCCTCTTTGTCGCTCACTCCAAGACAATCCTCTGGTACAACAACTTCTTTTCCTGAGGTTCCCCTTCAATTTATTTATTTTTAGTGGATCAGAAAATGGCCCTCGAGAGCTCCCACTAATTTGGGTAAGGATAAAATGACGTGCACCTGTTCACGTCGGGTACTATTTCGTATATTTATTCATAAAGTACGAAATAGTAACTTACTATTTCATATTTTATCAATAAAAGTATGAATCATTATGAAATAATAATCGCTGGGTTCGTACTTAGCCTCGTACTACTCTCCCGGTTAATTGAGCTTCGAAAACTATGACGAAGTGGACCGTAAAAATTCATGCTTTACGAATTGAGTTTGTAAAATTTTACGGTTTTACGAACTCATTCACAACGTGGACTTCGTACTTTACAAATTAGTAAGTATTGTTTAGTACTATTTCGTATTGGGCCTTGTACTATTTAGTACTATTTCTTACTGGTCTCTGTTTGGTTCATATTGAGCCTCGTAAAAAATTTTACAAAGTGGTACCACGAGATTTAGTACTTTATGAAGTATGTGTACCGTGTGATTTCATACTTTACGAAATGAGTTAGTAAAAAACTTACGGCCTTTACGAATCCAATCGATCCATTACGAATTTTTTTCGTAAAATTTTACGAAGTCACGACCGAATTTCGTACTTTACGAAATTAGAACAGTAAATACCGAACCTACCTTCATATCGCATTTCGTAAACTTTGGGGACTAAATTGTTAAATATAAAGGACTACGTGAAGGACCAAGTGGACGAACGACCCCATCTTCCTCAACAATCTTCAACTGCGCTGGAGTCCTCAATAATCTTCATGTAAACCAAGGTTCTTCCTTAGGGTACGATTCGTCCTCAAGAAACTTGTGCAACTTCTCTCCCAAGGTAACACCTCTGTTTCTGTTGCGATTCGCGAACCCCTCGTTCCTCTTCAATCTTGCCCTTCAATCGAGCTGAAGAAAACCATGGGTTCTTCCCCGCCTCTTCTCGTAGTTGAAAGTTAATTTCAGTTTTCCTTTCTCCAAATGGATTGAATTATTTAAGTTTTCGTGAACTTGTTTTTTGTTCATGTTTTTAGGTTGCAATGAGTTTATGATCATCCTACAAAGATGTAGAAATTCATTACATAGACGGTGATTTGTCGGACATAGTGCAAAATAAATTACAAGGATGTGGAGAGGTAGAAACCTCCAATGCCCAGCAACAAGGCATCTGGAATACAAACTTAAATTATCAAGCCATACAAAATGCCCCAAAAAGTATCGACGTCTCCATCCATGTCACTGCTATTCGTCCATAGTCGCCATAGAGGTTCCTCAGGCAGTCCTGGACATGGAGGAATGAGGATTAGCAATATAATTAGTTTAGTATCATTTAATTGTGGTAGTTTATCGAAACTTACCAACATTATTGCATTTGTAGTACCATGATGTTCCTCCAAGAAGTGGACTGTGATTTCCTCTCGACGCCACAAAACCCATGCATCGCCATGCCAGTATCTAATGGTATAGAAGTTGCTAGGCAGGCCGTTGGTAATGGTTCTTACATTCCCACGGGTTGAGCAAGTGTTCTTAGTATGATGGCCATACTCGACTTTTGGAGAGAAAACAATTCCCCGACTGAAGAGACAAAGTCGTGGACGCGCTGATTCCGTCCATGTTCCAAACGATGATCACAAGCTCATTATGCATCTCAATGTCGAAGACAGGCTCAGCCATGGCGATGTCCACAGTTTCAACTTCTTAGAACATAATCTCCCACATTGTCCCAATCTGCGCCACATCAACCTTCACACGAACCGAAATATCTTCTAGGAGGAATAACATGTAAGCAGGTTCGACGGGCAACACATACTTGTTTGTTCCTGGTTGTAGCTTGTGAAGCAATGGGACATGCAATGTCCATAGGATGTATTCCACCGAGTTGTCAATGTTCGACTGACTCATGGGCCTAGCGGACCACAAATTATCTAAGATGGTGGTCCTAAGTTGTCAAAACTAGAGGCTTTTTGGATATTCAGTAGGAAGATGATTTAGTAAGCGGATGTCATAGTTTACGACAAAAGCCGGGGAAGAATCAACAAATGTTACTGTGTCGAACCATACCTAAAGCCTTAGGCGTATGGCTTGAATACATGTTAGCGGGCAGAGGGTATCTATCTGCAAGTTAAATGTTGGTGATTCTTGGTGCGGAGTCATGATAGGCGACGATGAAAAGTCAGGGAATGTGCATAGGGGGCTGACATGGTGAAAGGTGGTGGGTATGGAATGGTAAATCTCCTAGGTTATTTTAGGAAAGTTATATAATTGGCTTTATATAGGCAATTGGAGATATTGTCATCCTGCAAATTAACATTGAAGCATATAGGCAATTATGGGTGGCGCATAAATTCGTTTGATTTTTTGTGACAATGTAAAATATGGGGAATAAAGCAATCAATTAATGTGTACAGAATGTGGACTATTCTAGCCAGGTGAAGGAGGTGGAGGTTGCTAGAGGCATGGTATTGATGGGACCTTGGCGTCTGAAACTTTACAATTCTAGTGATCTTTTGAAAATGGGGATCAATGATTTTGTAATGGCCATAACTTTTGTGTAATTGCCATAAACACATGAAATGGTGGTTGTGTAATGGCCAAATTTGGGTGCTAGTATAATGATTTTCTTGAAGATCTTGACAGGATATAATGAGATTTCTTGTGCAACAATGACAGTGTATCACAACAAGATCTCAATTACAATCTGAGTATTAAATTGGTCATCCTTATGGACTTCATTGATGTCGAGGAACCTCCTACTTCTACGCCACAATTAAAACAAGGATATTAAACAAGAAACACATTAAGGACTACTACAAAACCACATAAATTCTTAGATGTGAGATATTAAACCACTAAGGACACAGAAATTAAACTAGACCTGGAAAGCATACCTTCAAATAAGAGTTTGCCCAAAATTTTTCAAATAGGTTAGCCATTGGAAGAAAGATGGAGCGATGGGATGCAGACGAGCTCTCGGATTTAACAATTACAACAGAATTGATGAATATCATAACAAGTAGGCAAAATATACGTTTATGGCATCAACTTTGAGCTACCATTCTGTTTCGTCATTATTTTAGTTTGTTATATAATTTCTCACCAACTTTTGCTTTAATATTAATTTTGGCTAATCTTGAATTTTTTCTAGCGAAAGTCAAACAAGGCCGTAATATAGTCTAACCAGTGTCTTATAATAGTGGAGTTCCAACTCTTTTTGCCTTCGCCTCATGATCCACTTTACACGTAGCAGTGGCCTCCCAATATAACAATTATTCAGCCTTCATCAATTTTCTATATTTTTGACAGCATCAGCAATTATCATCGAACTTCGACTTTTAACTAACTTGATCTGTCCATCTAAATTTTAAAATAAATTACATATGAGAGGTTTCAATATTATATACCATTTTTTAATTTATTTTCTTTCTTAGTAAAAATGAAAATTGTGTATTAAGCTCTATTTGGCTTTTATTACAAAATTTAAAATTGGCCAAAATCGAAATAGAAACAAAAGTTGATGCCAAAATTTTATAACAAACTAAACTAATAACAAAACAAAAAATTGGCTCAAAATTGAGGCCAAAAATCGATATTTTACCTAACAAGCATGACGGAGGAAGATTTCATGGCAATGTTCTACAATTGACAGAGGAGGTAGGAAACTTTTCCAGATATTTTGTTATAGTACGCGGATTTGACATTCATAAGCGTGATTCTCGAAGGAGGAGGAATGGTGAATGTGTAATGCAAATGCGGGTATGTTTTCGTCAAGGTTTTAGTCGTCCGAAGCAGGAATTGGATACCTCACTTCGATACAAGCCATCCGGACGAGTCGGGTGTACAATAGCGTTGAAGCCCACGGTTGAGGACATAAGACGTTGGGTAGTTCGTTATGTTAACCTTACGCACAATCACGATTTGGTTCCAGTGGCACATGCATGTTTTATGAAGGAACATCGCAACATTTCTCCCGAAAATTTGACAGCAGTTCGGAGGATGCTTAGTGTTGGCATTAGACAGTGCAATATCATGTGATTTTGCAAACATTTCCAAAGGTACTAGTTGTGTCGACTTCACGATGAATGATCTGAATAATTGTGTCAATGAGTATCATCGGAGTGAGCCGTATGCATCAGATTTGGATGCAAGTTATGCCTGCATAATGTCGAAGGAACAAAATGATCCTGGAATGGCTGTTATCACTTTTGCATACCATGAAATTGTTACCAGATTGTACTGGGTAATAGTACTTGCAAATTAGATTATCTTTGGCGATGTCATCGCATTGGAGTTCTAATTTCAATACAAATGCCTATGGAATGCAAATGGTTTTGTGATTGTGGGTGTTAATCACCATCACCGGACATTTGTTTTGGGGTCAACTTTGATCTCATTGGAGACGAAGGATGATTACGTCTGGATCTTTCACACTCATACTCTAGTTATGGAAGGAAAGCAACCAATAAACGTGATCACTAATGTAGATATAGCAATCATAGCAGCCGTGGGTGAAGTATGGGTGGACGCGAAGAATCGATTATGCATATGGCATTTCAATCACAACAATACCCGACATTGTCAATCCTGTAGTGCGGCATAAAATCCAGAAAATTATATATTCTACACGATCTGCAGTAGAAGTGGAGGTCATGTGTGGGATGACATTCGAGAAAACAGTGGTGGTGAGATGGTTGGACCAGATTTACTCATGCCGACACATGTGGTGGCAAACATATTTGCAGGGACATTGTTTAGCAGGCAATGCATGCCTACGTGAAAGGTTACGTTAAAGCGAGGCAAAAGTTACATGAATTCCTACACCATTTCGAACGCGCTATTACTGAGCTACGCCATAAAGAACTAAAGGAATCATATAGGTCATCTCAAAAAATTGAACCATCTGTGACGATGGTATACAGTTAGAGCACGACACTTCTCAATCATATGCCATGCAATCATTTCGAAAGGGAATGCATAACTGGACACGAAGCTTTATATTATGTTGAAGACAAGTCCACTGGGAATTTGACTTGAGCAGACCTCCCATCGAAGTATACTTCATCATTGGCACTCATGAAATCAACTGCTATTGCTTGCATTTCGAGACATTTGAATTTCCATGTTGCCGCTCACTACATGTTGTGAAGATTGAAGGAATGACAACAATACTTCATAATTTGATATGTCGGAAGGATGCGAAATAATTTCAGCATAATGTAGAGCAAAATGAAGCATCATACAGATTATTACTTAACGACATGAGGCAAGGAGTTTTGATGATTGCATGTCGACGTTTGTGTTACCTGGGAGGCAACTCGTTTAAGACGTACAAGGTCGTACAAGAAGCAATTGAGGACATCACTGAAAAGGTGGAGAAATTGTAACATGATAGCTTCCATGAGGATGATAAGTAGGACAATAAACCAGGCATACAGAGAAAAATGGTAAGCTTGTCATCAACAACAATGAAGTCATTGTTGATATGGGGGAATTAACTATCAATTACACAATGAGTGATCAAGTGAGCCTCGTGAATCAAGTGAGCAGGGGCTAAATATACAGTTTCAAAATGGCAAGAGTTTCACAGTTGGACAATGGGTAGACGGTTAGCAAAAGTATAATTCCGAAAAAGTGAAACTTTATTCTTATTCATGACTACCTTATACTTTAGCATACAACTCTATTAACGTCTGGTCTGCAACTTCACCTTTCGTGGTGATTTCTTGATTGGAGGATCCTTAATACTTTTACCAGCAGTTTCTTCCTCATACCATACCCAGACCAACATATAAAGTTGATCACTAACTCCAACATGTGCAGGAGACCTCTAGTCTAAGCACAACAAAGGTAAAACTCAATACAACCCTTGATCCTAACAAACGTATCACATATGCATAAACTGAACAATCACTAATCGTTGTCGGACAATCTTCGATAAGATTAGATAGCGACGTGAACTTCATGACAAATAACCACAATATGATCTGCAATGTAATCAGTGGAATCAATGTGAGTAACAATGGTAATGTTTGGTTCATAATAGATAAAGATCGTGAAAGAGTTTAAGTGATTCATACTTGTTCCCATTGCCGCTTACGAACTGGTTAGGAATGTTAGCTGGATACCTAATTGGCCATGAGAATTAATCTCGGGGACGACATCACCAACCGATTCACCTGTCATGTTCTTTTCTAATATCACCATCGAAAATTCGAAAACATGTTTGTGCAAATCCACTCTACCGTGGAGGTTTTTCGGTTAAATGCATGCCGTGTCAAAGGTCAAAATCTCGTGTTACCTAAAATCTACAATATCTAATGTCTAGTGTGAATCTGCTACACAAACTGGTATGTATTATCTAGTATGATAAAGGAAAAGAGGTGAAAAACTTTGCCGAATGGTGTCATAAAGTATGGATTTACATGGAATATCAGTTCCAAATCTTCATTCTTTCCAAATGGAGATGTGTATTGTGGAGCCGTTGTTTGTTGGTTGTCGAAATTTTTGGCATATGATACAAACTATATTGGTTTGCGACAAGAACCTGTTTTTACGTGCATCATTGCTCAAACGTTGCAGAAGGTCATGCATATCAAAATTGGGATGAAAAGTTAATCGGTTAGTTTAGGAACTAGCATTATCCCTTAACAACTTGTGAGATACCATGTTCTTCTAGGCATATTGTTCTTTTTACTACATAGCATCACGACATGGAAGTCGATGATCTGCAATAGACGTATGACTTAAGTTTGTAGCAGTCATAAAAAGTATCAAAACAACACACATTCACATGATCCTTACATCGTTGAGTCCACTTTGACGGTTTGAGGGACATCATAACATGCCTAGAAACGGTTACCGCATTTGCAAAACAAAGTATCTCCTGCAACATTGAAGGTTCCCTCATTAACTATAATGACCGCCTTACATTCCGATAGTTAGAAAATAACAATAAAAGCCCGTTTGGTTTCAGTAATGGAACTCCAGACGGAATGGAATGGGAAGGGAGAAAAAACTATAGTAATTAGGAAGGAAATGGGCATTCCCTATTAAGAGCAAGTGAATGCCCATTCCTTCCCTTCCTTTTCAAAATTAAGCACATGGAATGGAATGAAAAACAAATGAATGGAATACCCATTCCTTCCCTTCCTTCCCTTGTGATGGAGTAGCGTAGCGGAAATAGGATAAATCACGGAGGAATGGGGAGAAAACGAATAGGATGAAGGGAACGATAGAAAATTCTAGGGTTTGTAAGAAAACCTCAAGAAATTCTTAAAAATCAGATAATAGGTAAAAATAACAACTTCTCCTTAGAAACCCTAAGGTCTTATTTATATTAAAAAAGAAATATAACGCGATATTTTCAAAATATCCCTTATTATTTAAAATCTAATATTATTATTATTATGCTCCTGCATCAATCTCCTCGGGTTGGAAAAGTTCGCAACTCCGGCGCGAAAACTTCGACAATCTCCGCATAAATCTCTGGATCAATATTCTTCAACTCTTCTTCTGCTATCCAGGTACTTTCCGTAGCTGGCTTTCCCAACCATTTCACCAAGAATCTCCTATATTGATCCCATCTCCTTAACTTAGCCTCCTTCACATCTAGAACATTGGCCTTTGAAAGTTCTTTAATCCAGTCAAGAAGCGATCCCATGTCCTCGACGAAGTCCAAGATGTACCAATATAGCATCTTCAGTCTCATCTGTTGGTTCACTTTTGATATCCCTAATGCTGCCCGAAGGAAATCCCTCTTCGAGGACTCTAGCTTGTTCTCAACCTTGGATGCAGTGTAGGCTCGAACAGCAAGGCAAGACCAGCCTCCATAAGAGAGAGTGAACGCGACCAGACTTTCCCGTTTCAGCTCTTCTATATCTCTTTTAGCAACCTCTCTTAGGAAATCAATGCTACTCAGTTCTCTCCCTTCTTCCTTATCAAATGCTTTAATCCTTTCAAGCAAACTGTTTTTTCTCTCCTCACAAATCTCCAGAAGATGTTTCTCACAGTCACTTCTCTTCTGCTCTAATATATTCACATCCATAGAAACGATAACATCATTCTTGCAATTAGGACAATAAAGTTCAGTGTTCTCCAAATCCTCCAGAAGTCGATTGGAGAAACCTGCACATTCAACATGCACCCAAACATCACAACCATCACAATACACCCAGCCTCCACCATCCGAATGGTGCCAAATTCTCTTGCACACACCACAATATTGTCTTGATTTTACAAACTTGGAACGGTGCCAGCAAAATGTCTGATACTTTCTACTCGGGCCTTTCATCTTCTTAACTTCGCTTCCAGGAAAGGTCAGGGAACGACTGTCACGTGCCTGTATGTCCTTACAATGCGCAACTCCTATATCGATCTCCCGGAGTTGGAAAATAAATAATCTCCAACCTGGTGGCTTAACAATTCTTGTATAGTTTTCATATCCTCCTTTCCTCTTATCCACGAATTCGTTGTCGCCAAGAGATTCTCTAATTTTTTCCCCACTTCTAGCCAACTCTTCGATGTCTTTCTTCAGAGAAAGGAATGTGTGCATCTTACTCTGTTCATAAGAGTTGAGATAAGTCTCCACTGTATCTGTGAAAATAACAATCTGTGGACCTTCACTTTCACGAGTGTTGATCATCTTATGCCTATGCCAATTTTTAACTTCCACCGGAGCAATAGACATGACCCCTTCGATGACGACCGACTCTCCTTCGATCGGATACACATCGATATCTTCATTCTCATCAGGATATTCATCATAAATAGGCTTTACTCCAGTGTCCTGACTCTCAGCTTCAAATTTCTCAGCACAAAGAAACCCACTAACCTTACTTGAACTCGGAGTTAACTCACTAGCTTCTTCCTTGAGAGGATGCAAAGTGTACTTCTTACCCTCCTTATAAAAAGAATATGTATTTGGCTTCGTACGGTGATCCATATCATGATCATAAAGCCAAGGTCGACCAAGAAGAATATGACCAGCATCCATTGGTACGACATCACAGAGAGCTTCATCATTCAAGTCAGAACCTAAAGAAAATTGTACCAAGCAACGGGATGTCACTGGTATCTCATTACCCTTCTTGAGCCACCTGATTCTATAAGGATTTGGATGCTTCTCCAACGGCAACTTAAGCTTTTCCATAGCATCTTTGGAAATAACATTCTCCATGCTCCCACCATCGATAATCACATCACAGACTTTACCCCCACAAAGAACACGAGTCCTGAATATGCTGTGTCTTCGCCAATCTTCAGCATCTGTCTTTGCCGTTGTCATAACTCTCCTGATGATGAGTGATTCCCCTTGGATTGGATAAATATTAATCTCCTCATCTTCATCACGATATCCATCATAGACGGGGTCTAACTCCTCAACCAAATCCTCTTCTACTTTAGCTAAGTTCACCCTCTTTTGTGGACATGCGTACGATGTATGCCCGTGCTCCCCACAAGTGAAGCAACGTAGTTTAGAGCTACCACCAGGACCAGATTTGGAACTTCTTTGAGCTCCAGGATTAAACACAGCTTTGCCCTTGTCATTCACATCACTTCTATAAGATGACATAGTCCCCTGAGTCAGTCTAGATGGTTGTTGATCAACTCGGCGTGGCTGATCAGCACTAAAACCTTCATCTGATCTGCTATATGATGGTCGTCTAGCTCCATAACGTGCCACCTTCTTCTCAGCCATCAACGCATATTGTCGAGCATCCTCCATGTTGAATACATGAACCACACTCATCTCATCCCTGATGGATCTATTCAAACCTGCTAGATAGCGAGACGTAAGTTGCTCATTGGTTTCATTCAATCCAACTCGAACAGTCAGATTATTGAACTCCGCAGTATATTCATCCACTGATAAAGAATTTTGTCTTAGGGCATGATACTTCTCATACAACTCCGGTAAAAACTGTTTTTGCAGCTTACTCTTCATGTGCTCCCAAGTACTGATCTTTGGCTTTCCTTGTCGGGAACGCTGTTCTTCAACTCTCTTCCACCATTGAAGTGCAGCTCCTTTCAATTTCAGCTTCACAAAGAGTACTTTTCTTGCCTCTACCATAGGCTTCCACTCGAAATAATTTTCAAGGCTAGTCTCCCAGTTGCGTGCATTTTCCCGTGAAAATCAGCCACTTCAATCCTGATCCCACCACTGTTGAGATCTAGGGCACGAATTAGCCTATCCTCCAGTCCACCTCCTCCTGTGTTGTTTACAGGTCCGGCTTCACGGAAAGGATTGTCTTCGATTTCATCAGATTCATCCTCAGTACTACCTTCCGGTATGTCTAAGGGGTTGTGGTTGCCTTCCGGAATCTCCATTCGGGCTCCCACGCGTTCCTGTCGCAGCAGTTGGACTGCACGCGATAGATCTTCAATCATACTTCGCATCTCAGCAAGTTCCGTCTGTTGGTGTTGAACCCCTCTCCCACGGCCTCTACCACGATTAGCCATCATAAAACCCTAAACTCTAACCCTCGAGTAGAACTCAGGCTCTGATGCCAATTGATGGAGTAGCGTAGCGGAAATAGGATAAATCACGGAGGAATGGAGAGAAAACGAATAGGATGAAGGGAACGATAGAAAATTCTAGGGTTTGTAAGAAAACCTCAAGAAATTCTTAAAAATCAGATAATAGGTAAAAATAACAACTTCTCCTTAGAAACCCTAAGGTCTTATTTATACTAAAAAAGAAATATAACGCGATATTTTCAAAATATCCCTTATTATTTAAAATCTAATATTATTATTATTATGCTCCTGCATCACCTTGAAACACCTTACTTGCTCGCACAAGTGGTCCATCACATGGGAAGCCCAATCATAGGTGCTAAGTACACATAACTCTCTAGCTGTAAACATATATTCTTTTCCGAGATTGGAGGCAGTACCTAGGCAGAGGAAAGACCCAAGGAGGAATAAAACCAACTCGGCCTTAAAAGTGTCATCTACTACTGTCTGTGCTCGCAGCTGCTTCTCAACGAATGTCATGGCTATCTTCTCTCGCTTAAATGTTGCAAGAGACTGGAGTCTATGTTGTCCATCGATCAACTAAATGGAATTGGAATGTCATAATGCGTAATCCTGAGAATGGAGTAAACATCACTTGGGCTTATACAATGTTGGGCGCCATCAATTAACATGACACGTGTCGTAGGATCGAAGTTGCTTATAACCCATCGTAGAGCTTGATGATTTACCGTTTTACACGCAACATGTAACAGACATTCAAAACCGAGTTTGTTGAACAACATCCTCTTTGAATCATCAAAGGACTTAAGCGAAGCTACAATCTTTATTGGAATGCATCTAGTCTAGATGTAATCTTACGTGCAAATACAAAATCTCATATGAAGACTAACTACATAAAAAAGAAATACAGCTTAATGGAGGTACACACACCCTACTCACCATATCAGAATGGCGTTCTCTTATCCTTTTCTTAATATTGACGGTATTAGCGTAGTCGACTGATTTGTGTCATGATCAATTGCATCCTCGTCCTTATCCATCTTACCTAAAATTGAATGATAACAATAGCCATGAAATTGAATGGTATAATCAAAGCTTGTACTAAGGATGAGAACTATGAACCTAGGGACGATCCTAGGAAACTAAAGCCTAGTGAAATCAATCCAGGCCAAGTGTCAAAACCTGCCAAACTCCACGTCTGGGAATGAAAAAAAGCCTGGAAAACTAAAGCACTCATGTTCGCATCGTCGGCTGCAGGGATTGCTACAATAAAGGTTGTGCTAACTAATTATTCTCAGACTCCACATCTGGGAATGACACCTTTACGGACCCCCAGAGAACAACTGCTGGAAATGGCGATTCTATAATGATGGAAGTCGAGAATCTTGCTCATTTAAGAGAGTCGTAGACGCCTAATCTTATGTTGACTCCTTCAATGACTGTTGGTGGGGCTGTTACTCCCAGAGTTGGGATGACGCCTTCGAGGGAGTCTTGTGGGGACATCAAAACCAACAACAATTGAACGCAAAAACGAAATTAGCCTACCACTGTGGGCAGAGGGGGGAGAACGAACCCTAGGTTTATCTTCACTTCGGTTGAAGGAGAAGATTGAGAAGGAACCCTAGGCAATTGTTCGAATCGCAACAGAGATGGAGACGTGGCACTGGCGAAGACGTGAGGTTCGTGCGGAGACGTGGCCTTGGGGAAGATTGAAGAGGAAAAGAGGGTGGACGAACCGTAAGACTCAAGCGCAGTTGAAGATTGCCAAGGAAAATGGGGTCGTTCGTCCAGTTCTAGGCAAATGTTAAGATTCACAATTCGGTCCTTTGTATTTACAATTTGGTCCCCAAAGTTTACGAAATGTAATATGGAGGTAGGTTTGGTATTTTCTAATTCGTAAATTACGAAAAATTTTACGAAACGAATTCGTAATGGGACGGGGTTAGTAACGCCCATAAGTTTTTACAAACTTACTTCATAAAGTACTAAATCTCATAGTACACGTACTTCGTAAAGTACAAAATCTCCTTGTTACCACTTCATAAAATTTTGCGCAGCCCAATACGAACTAGACGGGAGAGCAGTACGAGGCCCAGTACGAAACAATACTAAATAAGACTTACTGCTTCGTTACGAAGTCCACCATGTGAATAGGTTCGTAAACCCATAAAATTTTACGAACTCAATTCTTAAAGTACGAATTTTCATAGTACCACTTCGTAAGATTTAATGAGGCCCAATACGAACCAACCAGGAGAGCAATACGAGGCCTAGTACGAACTCGGTGATAACTATTTTGTAATGGTTAGTACTTTTGTTCGTAAAGTACAAGACATGTTGTGTTGTATTTTCCGAACAAAATTACAAAACAGTACACGACGTGCACGTCATTTTAGCCTTACGCCACAAATCCTACTTCTTCTCCGTGGCTTTGAAGGAGCTTTTGCTCCTTCGTTAACTCCAAAAACCTTCATGTTCTTCTTCCTACTCTTGTCCTCCCCCTCTCCCTAGGCTCGATGCAAGAAACATGAGCCCTTCCTGCCACGGTCGAGCAGCATCACTCCTCATTCTCAGGCGCTCCAACCCATGGCCACGATTCCGTGACCTCTCCCACTCGACTAGGTGTTCAACAAAACATGCTACTTCAACATGTTGCACTCCTTAGTTTTCAGTAGTTATTTTTGTCATCTCTAGTTGCCATGACAATCTCACCCGTGAAACAATAACCATTTCCAACACCGACGTTTCGCAGTCTCGCTCACGTCATGGCATCGTCAACTTACCAACAGCAGCAAATCACATCTAGGCATTCCCTTCAGCCAAATCAACACCAACAGCCCTCCAAGTCGCGACAATTACGGTTGTCCCCATGGTCTCACCCCTTGACCAGCAACCATGACGAGGCACACCTCATTCGACTTCAACATCTCGGCTCCGAAGTAGTCGCATTCACCGCAACCTCACCGACTATAGTCGCATGATGCGCTACCAACCATGGAACGGGAAAATATTACAACGACGACGAAACGAACGAACGAACAAACCGAAGGAAACGAACGAAACGAACGAAAAGGGACAGAACTCGGACCCCCGCTAGATACAGCCGAAGCATCACCAGGACTGCCACGAGGGTTGAACGCTACACAACCGGATATAGAAACACCATCGATTATGGGAATGTTCGGATAAAATTTCGCCACTCTTAGAATCCACCAAACGATAAGGGAAGTTGCACGAAGTTCATGCAAAAATTTAACGGCTGCCAAATTTGGATAAAAAGCTCAAAAAGTTCTATCCAAACATAAACACAAGAGCCCTATTTATAGAAGACCTAAAGTGGGCTAACCCTAAATCCCAATTAGGCTCAAAATGGATAAAACCAAAACCAAATTAAAAACAGGTCCAACTTTCTTAATTTAAATAGTTTGGGCCGACATCGACTAGGCTCGTCTTGAAGTGTTCTCGAGTTCCCGAGTCTTGAGTTACCCTCCAGAGAGATCTATTCTCGAGACACCCCTTCAGCTCGACCTCGAGATGAACTCCAGGCATCTCAAGTTGACGAATCAACTTGACCACATCAACAGCGTGAAGGTGCTTCTCATCTGGAGCGCTTCTTTCCAATTGACCTCAACTCGGCCTTGCACAATCTAACTCGCATCACTCTCCCTTTGCTGAAGTAGATTTGTCCTCAAATCTAAGGGCTCGTCATCATCTTCCTACGGTGCAAGATCCTGGAGAATAAATGTCGTCGTGATCCCATACTTCCTCGACAAGTCCATCTTATAAGCATTGTTGTTGACCCTCTCGACGACTCGAAAATGACCATCAGCCTAAGCATGAGCTTATTCTTTATTTTTGCTGGAAACCTCTCCTTCCGTTGCTAAACTTCAAACAAGAACGTCTAGTTGGAATATCCACTCCTTTCGCCCAGGATTCGCCATAGACTGGTACTTCTCATTTTGTTGCTCAATAAGGGTTCGAATCTCTGCGTGGAGCTTTAACATCTCTTCAACTCGTCGAACCGCTTCCTTCTCGAGAATACCTTGTCTAGGCATTTGTAGCAACTCGACGGGAATCCCCGTGTTGACACCAGATGCCACTTCAAACGGTGTACCTCGAGTAGTCGAATGAGGGGCTCAATTATAAGCAAACTTAGCTTGTGCGAGCCTAATATCCCAATTCTTCTAATTCTTCGACACCATAGTTCAAAGTAGGCTTCCCATAGTCCTGTTCACGACCTCAGTTTGCCCGTCTCTCTATGGATGGCAAATGATGCTGAACAGTAGCTTTGTCCTGAGTTTGTGCCAAAGTGCCATCCAAAAGTAGCTTAAGAATTTGGCATCTCGATCCGACACTATTGACAATGGGACCCCATGCAGACGAACGATCTCTCGAAAATAAAGATCTACTACGTGAGAAGCATCATATGTCTTCCTAGAAGGGATAAAAGGAGCCATCCTCGAGAAGCGATCCGCAACAACCATGATCGAGTCCTTCTACGGTTGTGTTCGGGGCAGTCCAAGGACGAAATTCAAGCTCGCATGCTCCCATGGACGTTCAACAACAAGTAATGGTGTGTAGAGACCTTGGGGCTGGACGTGACTCTTTGCGAGTTGACAGGTTGAGCAACGTCGGACTAACTTGTATATGTCCTTAGCCATTCGAGGCCAGTAGAAATGTAACTGAAGTATTTCAACAGTTTTCCCAACTCCCAAGTGACCAACGAGTCCTCCTCCAGGTACCTCTGAATAAGATGCTCTTGAGTAGAACTTCAAGGAATGCATAATTTAACTCCTCTTAATAGAAAGCCTTCAGACCGATGATATTGCTCAATAGATCTCTTGATCCATCCCTTATACACCTCTCTAAAGTCGGCATCACTCGAATACAATTCTTTCAACATCTCGAATCCAATCAACTTCGATTTAATTCTGGTAATGAAAGTTGATTTTCTCGACAATGCATCTGCGATGACATTCTTCACTCTCGACTTATGCCTCAAGACGAAAGTGAATGACTGGAGAAATTCCACTCACTTTACATGTTGCCGATTAAGCTTTACCAGCCCAATGATATGCTTCAAAGATTCATGATCAGTGTGAAGAACGAACTCCTTGGGCATCAAGTAGTGAATCCATGTCTCGGTTGTACGAACGATAACATAAAATTCCTTATCATAGGTCGAGTAATTCAATCGAACCCGTTTAATTTCTCGCTGAAATATGATACCAGTCGACCCTCTTGCAGCAATACACCTCCAATTCTTATTCCTGAAGCATCACACTCGACTTCAAATACCTTCTTGAAGTCAAGGAGTGCCAATATAGGCGCTTCGCACAAACGACTCTTGAGCAACTCAAAACTAGATTGAGCTGCGAGACTCTCCTCGAATATCGTCCCCTTCAAATATTCCGTCATTGGTGTTGCGATTGAATTGAAGTTCTTGATAAATCTCCGATAAAATGATGCTATGCCATAAAAGCTCCGGACATTATGAGTTGTTTTGGGAATAGGCCAATCTCGACTTTACTCTCATCCACCTGAATTCCTTCTCTCGAGATGACATATCCCAGAAAGATAAGTTTGGAAATCGAGAATTCGCATTTCTTCCTGTTCCCGAATAGGCGTTGCTCCCTCAACTTCTCGAACAACTGTCTAAGAAGGTCAATGTGTTCCTCCTCACTACAGCTATATAAAAGAATATCATCAGAATAAACAACCACGAATTTGCCGATGAAAGGACGAAATACCTGGTTCATCAGTCGCATGAAGGTGCTCGGCGCATTCGAGAGACCAAATGGAATAACCATCCACTCGTACAACCCGAATTTGGTTTTGAATGTCGTCTTCCACTCGTCTCCCACCTTCGTTTGAATCTGGTGATATCCCCTCCGTAGGTCCACCTTCGAGAAAATTGTCGACCCATGCAACTCATCATGCAAATCATCAAGTCGAGGAATGGGAAACCGATACTTGGCGTTGATCTTATTGATTGCTCGACTGTCGATACACATCCGCCATGAACCGTCCTTCTTGGGAACCAAGATGGCGGGAACGGAACACGCTGAGGTCTCTCGAAGAAAAGGCTCGTTCAATGAGTTCATCAATATGTCGCTGCAGCTCTCTCGCCTCGTCGGGGTTACATCAATACACTGGTCGATTAGGCAGCGACACTCCAAGATTGAGGTCGATATGATGTATGTCCCTCAACGGAGGAAGTCCTCCTGGCATCTCCTCAGGAAACACATCCTCAAATTCCTATAGAAGTGCTCGAACTGGAAGGGACATAGTCGAGGCATGCTCCTTTCCTTCCTCAAATAACATAAACATGCATATGTACGCCTCTCGAATAGCTCGAGTCAAGTCAATAAACTTCAAACCGTCTTCTCGAGTTTGATCTCGAGACAGTTTGGCTAGCTTGGGTGGTCAAGGGAAGTAAGGTAATCTTCTTCTGGTCGAGAGTGATGGAACATGTATTTTTGTACTCGTCATAAATTACTCGCCGAACATATTGGCAAGGCTTTCCCAACAACAAATGACACGCATCCATGGGTACGAAATCACAAGTCATCGTGTCCTTGTAGCTCTTACCAATGCTCAGCGAGACCAACACTTGCTTATTCACCCTTAGATCACTCTCTTTGCTCAACCTTTGAAGTTTGTATGGTCGATGATAAGGTTTAGTATATAACTTCAGCTTCTCGACCATGGTAGTAGTGGCCACATTGGTCCAGCACCCACTGTTAACAATCACGTGACAAACATTTCCCTGCACCGTGCATCGGGTCTGAAAGATCCTCTCTCGCTGGTCGACTTTATCGAGCACCACATTTGCATTAAAGGCTTTTTGAATGACCAACAGTTCACCCTCATCGGGTTCCTCCACTACTTCTTCCTCGATATCCTAGATGGGTTCCCCTTCTCGATCAAACACCTGATCATCCTCTGAAAACTCCATAAGAGTGATAGTACGTCGATTTCGACACTCATAAGCTATATGCCCAACTCCTTGACATTTAAAACACTTTCTCGAAACACCAGTGTTTGGGAGTGGCCAAAATTCAACCTTGGCCTGATCCTTGGTATTACTCGAGATTGGACTTCTCGAGGATGAACTCCCGTTGCTAAAAGATGTGCTCCTCATAGCTGGCCTCACAAGCGTTCTCCTAACTTGCTGCTTCTCGACTTTGTGGGCTAAATTGCATGCATCCGTGAAACTCCAATAAGGCTGCAACTCGACAGCATCCGCCACATGGGTTTTTAGCCCTTTAATATACCATGCAATGGTTTGCTCAGGGGGTTCAACTATATCACACTGGAGCATCAATTGCTCGAACTCGCGAGTGTACTCAGAAACACTCGAAGATTGTTGAAGCGAGTTCAATCTGAGGAACAATTCTTGCCGATATCGCTCGGGAAGAAACCTCCTCTTCATCTCCCTTTTCATTTTGTCCCACGAGCGAATCTTCTCATTCCATTCTCGATGACGGTGCTGATTCAAGTTGTCCCACCACAAGCTAGCGTACTTTCGAAGTAGAAGGGCTGCCACCTTGACTTGTCTTTCCTAGGGAATCTCTTCATAGTCGAATACTCGCTTAATGGCATGAAGCCAATCGAGAAACTCCTCGGGGTCTATCTTTCCCTCAAACTCAGGAATGTCTACTCGCACATTTATAGGACGGGCGGGTTGACATTCTCGAATTTGCCTCCTAGGACTCTCCTCGTCTCGAGTTGATCTCCTAGGGCTCACCTCGTCCCCATATCTATCCACAAACGAATTTTCTTCCGCGTCCTCAAAATATCGAGGAGACTGTGGTTTAGGTTGTCTCCTTTCTTCCAAGAGCTGTTGTATCTGACAATGTAACTCTCCAACCTCCTATTCTAAACGAGCCGAACGGGCATCCTCCAACGTCATCCCACGTCGGACCTATTCTCCATCACTTCCATTGTACGCTCAACATCAGATTTGCACTCTACGACAACCACCACTCTCAAATGACCCAGCGCACAACCAACCTCGCGCTCTATAATAACCATCGCTCAACAGCCGGCACTCTCAATAACCCAGAGCTCTACAACAGCGTGCTCTGATACCAACCGATTCGCTACCAATCGCGGAAACGGGAAAATACTACAACAATGACCAAGCACACGAATGGACAAACCGAAGGAAACGAACGAAACGAATGAAATGGGATTGAACTCGGACCACCGTTGGATACAGCCGAAGCACCAGCAAGACTGCCACAATAGTTGAACGCCACACAACTGGATACAGAAATACCACCGATTATGGGAACACTCGAATAAAATCTCGTCACGCTTATAATCCATCAAACAATAAAAGAAGTTGCGCAAATTTCATGCAAGAGCTTGACGATTTGCGAAATTTGGGAAAAAATTCAAAAGGTTCTATCCAAACCTAAACACAAGAGACCTATTTATCGAAGACCTAAAGTAGGCTTAAAGAGTTTCTTAATTTAAAGAGTTTGGGCCGACATCAACTGGGCCCGTCTTGAAGTGTTCTCGAGTTCCCCTCTAAAGAGATCTGTTCTCGAGATGCCCCTTCCGCTCGACCTCGAGATGAACTCTAGTCTTCTCGAGTTGACAAATCAACTCAACCACATCAACAGCGTGAAGGTGCTCCTCATCTCGAGCGCTTCTTTCAACTTGATCTCGACTCGGCCTTGCTCAATCCAACTCGCATTATCGCATGTAAACAAGCGACAACAAAATCCCGTACATTCATGGCAAGCGACGTGTACAGCCCACTCCAATGCTCCCTGGACCCCCCAAGATCAGCCTTACTTCCACTCAATGGTAGACTCGGACAACGTCTAAAGGGTTATCCTCAAGCCTCCTTTTAGTGGTGAAGACAACGACCTAGCTCTCCCCGAAGTCCTGGTTCTCTCCCCAGCGACTCAGATTAGGCTAAGTGCCTTTAGGCAACCCCGGTCGTGACGACCCTGGCACCCATCCCTCATAGTCGTCTCCTCCCTGACCATTCTCTTCCCCGACGCCTTCCCCACCTCACTAGCTACGACCACGACTGCCAAAGCGACCTCATCAATCGAGCCCTCTCTCCCACCTCCACCAGCTGACTAAGCCTCTCTTCCTTCCACTCAGTTTGAACCAGCCAGCTCTAGATACTCGACTCCTCACCAACCCCTCTCTCCTTCCCTAGCGTCCCATGACTCCCCGAAGTCGTGGCTAAAAGACATCAAATCTGGGTCACCTCTTACCCGGACTTCCAAAACATATTGTTGATTTGCCCCTCTCGATGAACCCACGCCGACCAAAATCCAAGCAAACCCACACCGTGGATTGTCATCCATTGCGTTGAATGGTCAAAGATAACTTGAGTTCGAAAGGCCCTGGAGTGCGTTTTGCATTCAACCACCAGAACATGGCGAGGGACCCTTATAGCGGTCGGTCGAGAACCTCCATGGAGTCCCCAAAATGTATGGCCATTCGAACCTCCATCCAAGGCTATTGTAGCAGCAGCATTTCGAATCAGACCTCCTCACTCGATGATTCAACCCGAGCACGGTTGTCCTTCCCTCGGAGTTTGCTTGCCCGACGACTTTGACCCTTACAAAGAAAAACATTTGGCTAGACATTTCTAAAGAATGTTACAGCTACGTGTCATTTTGGAAAATGATCCCATCCTCAAACGGGTGTTTTTATCTACAATTCCATCATATATCTCTACGATGGTGCAGAAACATTTGCTCTTAAAGAATTTGATTATTGCAGATCTAACACCTAGATAGATTCAACAAGAAATCATGAGAGCAATAGCTAAATTATGCCAACGCAAAGAAGTTGCTGAAAATTTCTTGAATAGAGATCGCAGACTAGACAGGTCTTGTGAAAGCAGGTTTCAAGGATATCATATGAAGTGCACTAACAAAGATCTTTTTTACTACAAAATAGAGAAGAAATCTCATTTCCAAAAGTATGACAAGAAGAAACACAGAAGAGGCATCAGAATACAAAAGCCTCCTAAGCCTCATAAAAGAAGAATTCGGAAAAGATACTTGAGAATGACTTTCCTTCTCAGCAAAATTCAGACAAATGTTTTATATGTCATAAGAAAAGAGGTACAAGTGTTTCTCTTTGGAATGATGATCTTGAATCCCTTTTCTCTGAAGATGAAAAAGCAAATCAACAAATTGTGTTCTGTTTGGAAGGACACTCAAGCTCGAAAGAGTCACAATGTTCTGAAACAGATTAACTCTCCGATGAAATGTATGCAATTCAACCTATACAAACGGTGGAAATTCTAGTTTTTGCATCCTCAAAAATATCCCCTCATGTGAAAGTTACCTTATACTTTGACAAATATGCCAGGACTTTGACAGTCATAATGTTCATGGATACATGAAGTGCAACAAGTATGATCAATCCTAAGATACTTCCACATTCATATTTAAAGTATGAAGAGAAAAACAATCTCGGGGGACATATTCGTAACAAATTGGAATCTGAGTGATCAGTATCGTACTTCTATCGGGAGCATAGCATCATGGTCGTACACACGCCTATGCTCTCTTTTTTTGTTACCATGAGTGGCCCACAGTGTCTCCTGAAGCAGCGTATGCCATGTGCGTGGGTTGTTGCCGATCATCCTTTGTATAACTCGTTTTATGAGCTTGTTGGAAGCCTCTGCTTGCCCGTTTGACTGAGTAAAATAAGTAACTTAAACCCGAAGTCTTCCGCAAACTTGTCCATGTGTTCACCGTTGAACACCTTTGCATTATCTATTATGATGTATTTGGGAATCTTGTATCGGTAGATGATGGTGCTCTTGATGAACACGATTACGTCCTTCTTTAGTGTAGTAGTCTATGGCGACGAGTCTATATGCATCTCCCATGCTCGAGTGGGGGTGAATTTCCCCCATGATGTCTAATGCCGATATTCTGAAGGGACATGGTTTCACTATGGCGTTCATGTCCATAGCAGGGGTGCGTTTTACAGGTCAGCATCACTGACAAGAATGGCAATTTCGACACATTTCGATACAATTCTTGACCATTGAGATGGCCAGTAGAATCCGTGTCACCCGATTGACCAACTCATCTTAACTCCTACTTGATGAGCTCTGCATAGCCCGTCATGCGTTTTCATCATGACTAGGATGGCTTCGTCTAAGTCGATGCACCTTGAAAGGACATCTTCATTGGTTTACCTATAGAGGACTTTGTCGAGGAGCACATGGTACTAGAAAGCTCCTTTCGACTTTTGTGTTAGGATTCTCGAGGAACTGTCATATTTGCTCCTGCCAGTCCTCTTTTTCGTTTGAATAGATCCGCCGTGTAGACCTCTTTGTCCTTCATTCCATCGTCATCGTGAAATCTTAATGCTTGCTTATGAATAAGATTGTGTTATCCTTGCGTGAATTTGAGTCATACATCAATCGAGATGTCATATTTGCCAAATGATTGGCCTCTTTATTCTCTTCCCCTTTCACGTGTATGACCTCGGTTGAAACTATCTTAGCGAAAAGTTCTCTTGCCTTGCTTAGATACAGCTCAAGTGGGGGGCATGACATTCGCTCTGACCTAAGAGCTGCTGGATTATCAACTGGGAATCAACGTATGTCTTTACGCTTTTCAATTTCCACTCTAAGGTGAGTGGCAAAGGCAAAATCAAGGCCTCGTATTCTGCTACGTTGCTGGTGACTTTGCCGTCGAGGCGATAGGCTAACCTGGTTTAGGCATTCCAAGGTGTCTTGATGAAGACTCCTATGCCAGCTCTGAATCTGTTAGACGATCCATCAAACCAAATAGACCAGTGTCCACGGTTTTTTTCCTCACACAAGGAGTCGATGTTGCCTTCACTGTAAATGAATTCAGCCAAGGCATGGCCTTTAACTGAAGCCCGGGGTTTGTGGTACAGATTGTAGGCAGAGAGTACTAAACTTCATTTGTCGATCCTTCTCGTAAGTAGGGGGTTGTCGAAGAATACCTTGGTTACCGGTATCTTAGAGGCGGCATACACATCATTGGATCCAATGTAATGTCTGAGTTTAATCACCGAGTAATAGACAGACAAGCATATCTTCTCAGTTGGGGTGTACCGTTGCTCTGCCTCTATAAGGAGTCGAGATAGGTAATAAACAACTCTTTCGACCCCGCCTTGTTCCTATGCTAGCATTGACCCAATACTGGACTGTGATGCAACCAATGTATGGTGCCTTCGTATCCAGTGGCGCTAGCACAGGAGAATTCGTCAAGTAGCTCTTTATTTCCTGGAAAGCTCGTTCATGTTGCGGTGTCCAGGTTATTTGCCCCTTCCCTTGTCCTTTTAGGATCGTCGAGAAGACGCTGGTCTTAGATGTTAAGTTGCTTATGAAGCGACGTATATAGTTGACCCTTCCGAGGAAGGCTTGGAGCTCTTTCTTACTCCGAGGAGCAGGTAGTTCCCGAATAGCATGAGTCTTATGGGGGTCAACCTCAATCCCTCGTTGGTGTACTAGAAATCCAAGAAATTGCCTTTCTGGACCCCAAAAGCACATTTTAAAGGGTTGAGCTTTAGATTGTGCGTCCGCAATTTTTCGAATGCCTCGCTTTGATGAACGTGATGATCCTGAGTTCACTTGGACTTTACCACCACGTCATCGATGTACACCTCCACTGTTTTTCCTATCAAAGGGGCTAAAGATGAGTTTCATCGCCTTCTGATAGGTGGCTCCGGCTTTCTTGAACCGAAAGGGCATATCGACATATTCGAATATCCCGATGGGACATCTGAACGCAGTCTTGTGCACATCTTCCTCGGCGATGAAGGCTTGGAATTTGTCTCACAGGCTTGGAATTAACGATCTGGGCTACTTCCCGTAACATCCTTCTTGGAGTTTGTCTCACAGGCTTGGAATTATCTTATATTGGGAGGCGATTCTCAACCAGCAGTGAGCATCTTAATAAGAGCTCAGGACCTTCTTAATATTCCCTGAGTCTGTTTCACCTAGCAGTGAGCTAAGGTATGTGACACGCGGTGTTTCGATGGTTCCCAAGTTGATTTCGCTTAGCGGACCACACGAGATAACAGAAGTATCAGAAACTTTTTTATTGATCCAATGAATATTTGGCATGCCTTGGGCAACACATTACATCGTGCCTCATTTATTCTGGACACCCTATAACTACCTAGTCGTTCTAGGACGTCCGATATTGGGTCGAGCATTTCACTCTCCATTGGACGAAAGCGGATCGAGGAGTCTTTCGGGATCCGAATCCGTCTAACCATTTTCCGTGCATATCTTTCTCAAGTGAGGTCAGGTCTTCTTCGGCTTCCGTTTGTAATTCATCGCCCCATCCGGTTGGAATAATTGGTTGCTGTAGTGTTGCCAAAGGCGGTCCATCATATGATACCAGGAATTCGTAGCCTGCCTCGCCCAAGGCACCGACATTTGTGTCTCATAGTGCGTGCCTTTGCTTTATTGTCATGTATTTGACTTACTTTACAACCCCTGCACATACATAAGACATGTTAGCACTTTTGCATACTTCCCCCGAGACAACTTCTATTCTGTATTTTCCCCATAGCAAAATTTCTTGGTGGAGAGTAGAGTGTATAACGCTTGCTTTATGCAACCAATATCTCCCGAGCAGGACACTGAAAGATGGCCTTATGTCTATGACGAAGAAAGCCGTGTTCTTTCCATGGGTGCCGACTTGGAGTCGAACGGATACCACACCTAAGAAAGAGGAGGTAGTCCCGTTAAAGTCGCTGACGTTCACATCAGTCTTCTCCAATTCGGCAATGTCTTTCCCCAAGCGTTTATACGATTCCAGAGGAAGCACATTGATAGTTGCTCCGTTATGAATAAAGACATGGCGCATCGCCATGTCATTGAACGTCGCCAGAATGTGCAACGGGAACATATGTTTCTGGAGTGAAGCAGGAGGCTTTTTGAGCCATCTACTTGGATGTTCTGCGGCATTTCAGTAATCTTATTGTGACTAAAGGGAAAAAGCAATCTACCTTTTGTCTAGCTTTCTTCTTTCTTAGCAAATTCGGCTGGTAACATGATAGCGTTGCAACTAGTCCAATTCGCCTTGCGTGGAGTCCCGGACTGGATTGGGTTGTAGTCGGTCAGCGAATTGGATGCGAGGTCAATTTCGCTTGATGCCTTAGTTTTCTGAGTGTCGGAGGTGGCTAATATGGTGCGTTTTTTGCGGCGCGTCGCGCTTTTCTCTCTCTCCGCCTCTTTTGTTCTTTCGATAGGTACGTGGGGTTGTGCCCCTTTGCCTATCTTCCACCATGTATCCGCTGTTGGAATATCAGGAACACGAATGTAGCATGAGTGTTTTGAGATATTGCGGAGATTATCCACCTGAACAAATTCCCTCTTATGTGGATCATAACCCTTTCGTAAGCTCTACACAAGAGGAGGATCCGAGAGATAGGTTGACTCAGAATCGGGCAAATTACTTAATGGGGGGTTAACCGTCTCTACCTTGATGTTCCCTTCGGATGCCATGCCGGCCAGCAGCAGGAAGTACTTGTTATAGGAGGGTTGGCATATCTGGTTGATGAGTACCTTATGTGCTGCTATAGGTTTGCACCTATAACAAAGCATATCAGCTGTCAGAAATTAGGCTGGCGAAGTCCTTTCTCTCATAACATCTTTGTCGCCTCGGGGGCGATTTGGAGTGTTAGACTGTTGCTCCGTTTGCGTTTTCGCCTGTTGGGGTCCTCCATCATGCGACAAAGCCTTCAGTTGCAGCCAAGGATCTTCTCCGCCTGAGGGAAGAATCGAGTACTGTGTTTAACCACTTTCTGTGATAAACCTTTGAATAGCTCGGATAAGTCGAGGGATCTTCAAGAGAGATCATTTTGCTAGGAAACATAAACATCATCTACTGAGCCATTTATGTTTTATTTATACATTTATCTTCAACCAAACCCATGTAATGAACCAAGGATTTGAATGAAAATAAATGTGCATTTTGAGTCTCTTCGCCTGTCTACTTTTGACTTTTGGAGCATCATCAGTTTTCAGGCGAAGCGACGCTCTTTTCTGGGCCAACTTATCGGTTTCTGGATTATAAAGCGTAACAGAGGTCGAGGTTTCGTGCTCACGTGATCAGAAACCCTTCTCCTTCTTGCCCTTTCTTTTTCAGAAACCCTAGTTTCCTTCGACCCTTATGGACTCTAGTGCTTCATCCCCACCGTCCATGACTCCCTCGACCCACGAAGAGGGTGACAGAGCCGTTTTCCGATGGGTCTACACTGAGGCTATGAAGTTTCATGTTTTCCCTTGCCAAGTAGCGAAATCATACTTTGGCGCTCGGATGTCGAAGCATCAAACCCTGGGTCCGTTCGTTTCTAAGGACAAGTTCTTACTTCTTTCCTACGTGTAAAGGTCGTTCCTTTATACCAGTAAGTTGCCCACTGTTTTCTCCCTCGGTGATTTCAAGCCGTCAGGATGGAGTCTGTCGGTGCGAGCGAGCCTTCGTTGTTTTCCATCTCAAAGGAGCAAGGCACACAACTCGTGGGTTTCCAAGTGGATAACGAAGAAGCGTGATGCATGAGACGCGATGGGGATCAAGGTCCTAATCAACATGTCTCGCTTCTTAGTTGAGCCCAACTTGCCAATGTCTGTAGGGTTTCTGTCGTTTTGGAACCCCATCATCAACTGCTTTTATCTCCCCATGGGACGGATGTCGATCACCCTGGAAGATATTTGTTTCTTGTTCGGTTGTCATCTTTCTGGAGCCCCCCTTCGATTTGACCAAGAGTGCACCAACCTGAAGTTTGACCTTTCAGAGCGCATCGGCACGGTGGTTGATCGACACCTTTCTATGCCCGATGTAGAGTGGGGACCCCAGGAGGAGTTTAAATTCTATCTGGAGTAGTTGTCAAAGTAGATCTTCTGCAATCTGGGAAAGCGTCCCAGTCACTTCATGGTTGGGGTGGCCATCAACCTCGTCAATATTGCCAATGCAGACAAGCTGGAAGTTGTAGCCATCGCCCCTTTTCTTTTGAATTTGATCTATCACGGGCTGTACTAGGCAACAATCAATCTAGCCAACTTTCATGGATGCTGAACAGATGGTCCTTTGTGGATTGCGTAGCTATGGATTATTCTGTACTTCCCAGGTTTCACCCGTTGTCCTCACACGATGCACGAACGGGGCGATATCATCTCGACGAGCTCGTCCAAGTATTGTCCTCACCTGTTGCTGGTTGTATTCAGGCTCTAATGGATGGATATACAAATGACTGTCCGGGCGTAGTTTCTTCTTGGCATCCCTTCTCCTAGAGGGGGGAAGAACTACGCCTGGGGGATGTTGAATACCTTCTTCCGGCTTTCTTCACGAGAGACTTGGTGGGGTTGGACTTGGCTGGCCTGATGTTTGAGGTATACAATCCTCAACTCTACGCCCGTTAGCTGGGCTTCAATCAGTGCCAGGCAATTCCGTTATTCACGTCCCGGAACCAGCCGCTTGATATGTGCGTTGTCTCCTATGGAGCCTGGGTTGGTTGAACGTTCCAATCTGTCGGACCTTCCCATGGTTGAACTCATAGCGGAACTACCTAGTGGTCGATCCCCTTTCTTCTCCAAAGCCTGGTTTGAGATTTGGGGAATGTTGCATACTTCCTCTCACCTGGAGAGGTCGATCCAAGAGGAGAATTCAGCTCCTCCAAAAGCACTTCCCAGTCCGAGTGAGATATCTTTGAAGGAGCGGTCTTCGGGTGACGACACGTCCTCCTCGGGTATGCTGAACCGGTTTAAGTAACCATTTACCGATGTCTAGCCCAAATAACAGGCTAACTCTTTTATGCAGCGAGCAGCAAGAGAATGAAGGTGAAGTCCTCCCTTGCAAGCTCCTCCTCACAAGGAGCTCGCCTGAAGAAGAGAGCATCTCATGAGCCTGTTCCATCGTCGCCGCGAGCCACTGCTAAGTCTTTTATCACTGAGAAAGTATCTTATGGGGATGTATCAGGTATTACGCTCTCACACGCTTTGTTTTGTGATGGAGAGATAAATCGAGTAGCACCAATTTCCTTGGGAAAAGGAGTTGTTGGTGTTTCCTCTGTTATCGGTGATGAGGTTCCCTATGGCATTCCTATTGCTTCCTGACTGGGCAGCCATGGCCGCTCTAAGCAGACAACCAGGACTGAGGGCATAGAGGAGCCCCCTAGTGAGGTGGCACAAGAGGTTCCGCCCCCACCGTCGATGAGTGAAGTCGGGGTTTCAATGGTAGAAGATGTCCCTGTCGCCCAGTAGTTCCTAGGCGAAGCAACCGAAGACCCATAAGGTCCACAAGTGCAGGCGACCTCGGTAAGGAATCCTGAGTCTTGTTCATAATTTGTTCCCAAGTTACTCTCTTACTTAAGAACATTTATGGAAGCCCTTGCATTCTCTACTCGTCTCTTTTATCACCATTCTCGAGCGTGAAGTTGATGCTGAGGATGACTTTATCGCCTTAGCGTCCGTGATGGATGAGTTGGGGCGAGTAGGTGCTGATTCGCACGAGCTGGGGGTTATTCTCTTACTTCTTCGGAGATCCTTCTGGTGTTCATGGAGCGAACGACAAGAGGACTTTGCGCTAAACGCGAGGTTAGAAGAAAAGAAGCTCGCGTTGTCCCTATCACTTCTATCCTCTGCTCGAGTGAACGAGCTGTCTCTTAAAGGGGCTAAACTCCGCAGGAAGCGGGAGGAGCTCCAGCCACTATTCAACTTCTCCAGGAAGAGTTGGACGCCATGGTTACGACGCAGGCCTGAATGGTGCCCAGGAAGACGAGGCAGCCGAGCGCGCCGACCATGAGCGAGAGACGTTCGAGAGGGATTGGGATAGGGCTTTAGATGTTGAGGTAAAGGAAGTCATGGCAGTCGGAGTGTTGGACCGAGCAAAGCGCCTGTTGTCTTCCTTGCTTGCTGTATGATTTATTACGTTTGTATTTGCCCCCAGATGGTGGGGAAAAATTTCGAAATGATGTTTTTGTGCATTTCCCACATCGTTGGCCTATACATTTTCAAATATTTGCCATTGATCTTGAGATCATGTGCTGATCCATCGAGCCCCCCTAAGCGATATGAATTCCCAAGGAGGGATTCAATTACCTAGAAGGGGCCTTCGCAATTCGGTGTCCATTTCCCATGAAAATAATCGCGGACACCCTCGGGTAACCTTAACTTCTAAACTAGGTCTCCCTTGCTGAATGACCGGGGAACTACCTTTTGTTATAGTAGCGGGAAATATTCTTCTTATGAGCCTCTAAATTGATTCAGGTGGTATCCAGATTCTCTAACTCAATATACATGTCCTCATCGTATGTCTCGTGTTCTCCGAGGTGCTTAAGAAATCTTATCGATCGATATCGTACTTCTATTGGGAGCATTGCGTCATGGCCGTACACGAGGTTGAACAAGGCGACGCCTATACTTTCCCTCTTTGCGACCCGAAGCGCCCATAACGTTTCCTAGAGCAGGGTATGCCATGTTCCCTGGTTGCTTCCGATCATTCTCTGTATAACCCGTTTTATGAGTTTGTTAGAAGCTTCCGCTTGCCCATTTGACTGGGCATAATACGGGGTAGAGTTGAGTACTTTAAACCCAAAGTCTTCCACGAACTTGTCCATAACTTTGTCATTGAACACCTTTACATTGTCTACCACAATACTTTGAGGAATCCCGTATCGGTAGATAATGGTGCTCTTGATGAATTCCATTACGTCCTTCTGATTGATGGACTTATAAGTCGTCACCTCTACCCATTTGGTAAAGTAGTACGTGGCAACAAGTATATAAGCATCTCCCCTGCTTGAGTGAGGGTGAATTTCCCCCATGATGTCTAACGCCCATGTCCTGAAAGGCCATGGTTTTACTATGACGTTCATGTCCGTAGCAGGGGTGCGATTGACTAGTCTGCATTACTGACTAGTCTGGTAGGCTCGAGCCATTTCAATGCAATTCTTGACCATTAACGGCCAGTAGAACCCATGGCATTTGATTGACCAGTTCATCTTGATGCATGTCTGATGCACTCCGCACAGCCCCTCGTGTTTCTATCATGATTGGGATGGCTTCGTCTAAATCGATGCACCTTCACAGGACATCCACATTAGTTTTCCTATAGATGACTCTGTCAAGAGTACGTAATGTCTACCGATCACTCAAATCCTCCTTCCAACTTTCATATTAGTATTTTCGAGGAATTGTCGTATTGGCTCTCGCCAGTCCTCTTTCTGGACTGGTGCCAAAAGCGAATCACGCAAGAAAGGACTCACTGAGCCGGGATCACTAACGAATCCCAATCTAATACTATCTAATAGTAATAGAATAGAAAAAAACTGTCTTTTCTGTATACTTTCCCGGCCAGTTCTCTTGCTGCGCCAGATGGTTAGCCTCCTAATTATCTTCTCTTCTCACATGTATAATCTCGGTCACGCCTAGTTTCACAAAGAGTTCTTTTGCTTTGCGTAGATATCGACCTAGGTGAGGCGCGTGGCACTCACTTTGGTCTAGGAGCTGCTGGATTACCAACTGAGAGTCGCCGCATATCTTTACACTTTCCAATTTCCAGACCAGGGTGAGCTGGAGGGCCAGAATCAACGCCTTGTACTCTGCTACGTTATTGGTCACTCTTCCCTCGAGGCGATAGGCCAACTTAGTCTTGGCATTCCAAGGTGTCTTAATAAAGACCCCTATACCAGCTCTAAATCTGTTGGACAGTCCATCAAACCAAATGGACCAGTGCCCATATGGATGGGTTGTTTTCCTCGTGTGAAGAGTCTATATTACCTTCATCGTAGTGGGCGAGGAACTCTGTCAAGGCGTGGCTTTTAACTGAAGCCTGCGACTTGTGGTAGAGATTGTAGGCGGAGAGTACTAAACTCCATTTGCCAATCCTTCCCATAAGTAGGGGGTTATCGAAGAATACCTTGATCACAGGCAGCTTTGAGATGACTACACATCGTTGGACTCGATATAATATCTAAGCTTAATTACTGAGGAATACACAGCAAGGCATATCTTTTCAGCTGGGGTATATTATTGTTCCGTCTTTGTGAGGAGTCGAGACAGATAATAAACTGCCCTTTCAACTCCGTCTTGCTCTTGTGCGAACATGGACCCAATACTGGACTATGATACAGCCACGTAAAGGATGTATGGCACATTTGTATCTAGTGGCGCTAACACAGACGGATTCGTCAAATAATTTTTTATTTCCTGGAACGCTTGCTCATGCTACGATGTCCAGGTTATCTATCCCTTCTCCTTCCCTTTCAAGATTGTTGAGAAGGTGATGGTTTTAGACGCCACGTTGCCTATAAAGCGGCGTATATAGTTGACCCTTCCGAGAAAGGCTTGGAGTTCCTTCTTGTTCTGTGGAGCAGGGAGGTTTTGGCTAGCGCGAGTTTTAAGATGGTCAACTTCAATTCCTCGTTGGTGTACTAGGAATCCAAAAAGTTATCCCTTTTAGACTCCAAAGGCGCATTTCAACGGGTTAAGTTTGAGGTTATGTGTTCGCATCTTTTTAAATGCTTCCCCTAGGTGAATGTGATGATCCTGTCTTTACTTGGACATTACAACCACATCATCGATGTAGACCTCCACTGTCTTCCCTATCAAGGGGCTAAAGATGAGAATCATTGCTCTCTGATATGTGGCTCCGGCGTTCTTTAATCCAAAGGGCATGACGACCCATTCAAATATCCCTATAGGACATTTGTATGATGTTTTGTGCATGTCTTCTTCGGCGATGAAGATTTGATTGTATCCGGAGTATCAGTCCATGAAGGACAATAACTCGTGCCCTGCCGATTTATCAGTAAGATTATCAGTGACAGGCATCGGGTATTCGTTTTAGTTGTTGCTTTGTTATAGTCGCGGAAATCGATGCACACCCTGATCTTGCCATTCTTTTTAACGACAGGAACTATGCTAGAGATCCAATCCACGTACTTGGTCATCCTTATATAACCAGCTTTGAACAACTTCTTAATTTCATTGTAGACTATCTGGGCTTACTTCCCGTGGCATCCTCCTTGGAGTTTGTCAGGCTTAAATTGTTATAAGTTGGGAGTCGATGCTCGACCAAGTCTCGATCAAGACCAGGCATCTCTATGTAATCCCAAGTGAAACAATCTTTGGAAGTGCGAAGAATTTTGCTAATGTCTCCTGCTTCAGCTTCGTTTATCAATGATATGAGATAGGTGACACATGGTATATCAGCGATCCCTAAGTTTATTTCACTTAATGGGTCGCATGGAGACAGAAGTGTTAGGGACTTCTTTATTAATTGAATAAATATTTGGCATGTCTTGGCATGGGGAAACACCTTACAGCGTGCTTCATTTATTTTGGACGCCCTATAACTAGCTAGTCTTTCTAAGACATCAGATATTTGATCGAGTATTTCACTTTCCATTATACAAAGGTGCGTTGAGAAGTCTATCGAGCTCCAAGTCCGTCTTCGTCTGATGAGTGTCAATGTTGTCCTGTATCCCGGCTTCGTGCATATCTTTCTCCAGTGGGGTCAGGTCTTCATTAGCTTCGAGCTGTAACTCATCGCCCCATCCAGTTGGGACGATTGGGTGTTGAGGTGGTGCCAAAGGTGGTCCATCATATGAAATCAGGAACTCGTAGCCTACTTCGCCTAAAGGGCCGATGTTCGGGTCTCCCATGGCATACCTTTGCTCTAGTGTCATGTCTTTGATTTGCTTTACTGCCCCTGCGCAAACATAAGACATGTTAGCAATCTTACTCGCCTCTCCCATGATAACTTCTAAGCTGTGTTTTTCCCGCAGCAAAAGTTCTTGGTGGAGAGTGGAGGGTACGGCACCAACCTTGTGTAGCCAATCTCTCCCGAGCAGGGCACTGAAAGAGGGCTTTATATCGATGACAAAGAAAGCCGTCTTCTTTTCGTGTGTATGTACTCGGAGTCTAGCAGATACCACTCCTAGACAAGAAGAGGTAATCCTGTTAAATGCGCTGACCCTTACGTCAGTCTTTCCCAGTTCGGCTATGTCATCCCGTAAGATTTTATATGCTTCAAGGGGAAGCATGCTAATGGTTGCTCCGTGATCAATAAGAACATGGCGCATCGTCACGATCGTCGCATAAATGTGCAGTGGGAACATATGTTTTCGTAATGATGCAGGAGAAGCCATCCACCTCGAAAGTTTCGCAGCATTTCAGTGACGGCATTATGATTGAAAGATAACATCAAGCTACCTTTCGTCTAGTTGTCTTCTTTCTTAGCGAACTCGGATGGTAACATGAGGACATTACAACTAGCTCCGTTCACCTCGGGTGGAGTCCCGAACTGGACTGCGTTGTAATCGCTCAGCGTATTGGATGTGAGGTCACTAGTTTGGCGCATTTCACCACGGCGCATTGCACTCTCCATTCTCTCCACCTCTTTGTTCTCTCAGTGGGTATCTGGGGTTGTGTTCCCATGCCCACCTTCTGTCATGTACCCGTAGCTGGGATGCCAAGAACGCGGATGCACCATGAGTTTTTAAGAGGTTACAGGCAATTATCAACCTAAATAAACTCTCTCTTATGTGGGTAGTAACCTCTTTTGAGGCTCCCCTCAAACAGAGATTTTGAGAGATAGGTGGACTCAGAGTCAGGTAAGTTACCTGATGGAGGGTCAACCATCTGCACCTTGATCTTTCCTTCGGACGCCATGCCGGCCAGTAGCAGAAAGTATTGGTTACAGCAAAGTTGGCACATCTGGTTACAGCAGAGTTGGCACATCTACGATGCCTTCGGAAGGAAGCAAAAACGAATGAGCACAGAACGCTGGAATGCTTGAAGATAAAACAGACAATATGTCCGTCCGTAGAGAGGTGTCAGGTGTACAATGCCTAAGAACAATTATTTATACTAAGCTAGACCTACGTGTGTACGGTAACGAAATATTATACATATATTACGTGTCCTTATTGTCAATCTATATAGAATATCTCCTTTCCATCCGAGCAATCTTCCATCAATTTCCTTCCAAGTCTTGAGACCGTCTAGAATCTTCCCATAATAGCTACTGATCGACCGGATCGTCCACTAGCCTTCGTTGCAGAGTTTCTCCGTTCGTCCAGTTGACTGTCGCTCGATCGCCTCGTTGACCACTGTCGCCTGGTAGCCCCGTCGCTTTGTTACTACTTCACCCGCAAGCCTTCGCCTGGTGTGTTTCCACAGCTACCTCCCACTGGGCTTCTCATACTTTGGGCATGCATTCTGGACATTAATCTACAAATGACGTCAAGATCTGTGGCCCAGAATTTCTGTTGCTAAACACTGTCAATGCTCGTCCAGTTATCATCAATGTCACCTCCATTGGATCATGTCGCGTAGTTTGCGATCACTAAAATGCCTGCTTCTGATTAAGAACATTTCTCAGGACAACCTTAAACGTTCAAAACTTAATTTGTCGGTTTCCATCCATTTCGAAGGTGGTCTAATCAGCGAACTGAGTGCCTCGATTCGTCAGGCTAGTGATGGTTCTTTATGGCAGTCAATTCAAATATTTCCCTGTTTCTATCAACCAAGAGTCGATGTGCATTCTGTTAAATGTTATTTTGTAATTTGTAATCTCATTAAGTGTGTTAGTGGTCTTGGAAATTGGATGATGTTAATGACCTAGGAACTAGAAGGGAGTTAATGTCATAAGAACCATGGTAGAGTAAATGCTTGCTCTAGATCTTTCCTATGACTCTAATAAGGAGTAGCAATCTCCAAATGATGTAAGAGAGTAAGAGAAAGACCAAGAAGGCATTATGGTCGTAAGAAAAAGAAGAAGGCTCCGTAGTTAGCCAAAATATCCTCTCCAAATTTTCTTGTTCCTTATTTCCAAAAACACTTCGTTGTGTCGCAGCAGTTCCGCAAACCCTTCATGTGATATAGCAAAGCACTACTTTCCAAACAACCCCAACAAATTTTGGTATCAGACCGCAGCAGATCATGGCTACGTCTTCCAACAGCATGTTCTTTTCCTACTCACCCAACCAAATCCCGATATTTGATGGAGAGCACTATGAATATTAGAGTTCGCAAATTGAGACTATATATCTCTCACAAGATTTGTGGAGAATCGTTGATGAAGCTTTGAAGAAGACGATGACTAGTCAAGTGAGGGAGAAGGTGCTGGAGCACAAGAAAAGAAGGCAAAAGAAAATGTGATCAAGAATGCGATGGCGTAGCGGATCTTGCTACAATTCGTAAGCAAGACGATTTATTCGAGGTTTTATGGTTGTCAGGAAGGCGAAAGAAGCATGGAGCGTATTAAAGAAAGAATTTCAAGGCTCGGAGAAAGTGATTTCCATCAAGCTTCAAGGCTTGTGGAGGGATTTTGACCAGAAAGATTTTGATCAAACTTGGCAATGAAGGATTCCAAAACGGTGAAAGATTTCTTCTCGAGAGTTGTAGAAATCATGAATCAAATCAAGTGTTGCAGTGATGAAGTTCCCGACAAGAAGGTTGTGGAGAAAGTGTTGAGAAGTCTGTCGCAGAAGTTTGAGCACATTGTTGCTGTGATTGAGGAAACGAAGAATCTGGGAGAAATTTCTGTGTATGAGCTAATGGGTTCTCTTGAAGCATACAAAAGAAGAGTAAGTAAGTACTCAACTCCCGTTGAACAAGCTTTTCAAATGAAGTTAAATGTTTTAGAAAAGAAGTCGGAGCAGAAGGAGCGTATTGTGAACAACAACAGCGAGTCTTATGGTCGTGGACGTGGAAGCCGTTCTCGAGGAAGAGGCAGAGGACGAAAAGCAAGCCAGTTCCGCAGTAGAGAAGACCAGTCCTGGAGTAGATCTGGAAGTTCAGAAGGTAGTTGCTATATACTGGACATGAGTTAAAGGATTGCTATTTCAGATGCAAGAGATGCCGATTTCTAAATCATTCAGAGCAACATTCTTATTTTAAAGACAAGCATCAGCAGCAGATGTCTCTCAAAATTTGGTAAATTTTTCAAAAGAAGAATAATCGAAACAAGTATTCTATTCTTGTTTCAATGCAATGCAAGATATAAATGAAGTGTGGTTTTTTGATAGTGGTTGTAGCAATCATGTGACAAGAAATAAGGAAAACTTTGTGGAGATCGACAACAGCTACAACTCGCTGTTAGAGCTTGGAGACAGCAAAAAGATCAAGATTGAAGAAAAGGGAATCATTGTTGTAAGAGCAGCAAATGGTGAACAAAAGCGGATTAATGATGTGTTATATTCTACAGGCATTGTTCAGAATCTTTTGAGCGTGGGACAAATGATGAAGAAAGGTTATAAGGATACCTTTGTTGATGGTCAATGTGAGATCGTTGACAAAAATGAGAAGAGGATCGTTGTAGTGAAGATGACGGCGAATAACTTGTTTCCGCTGAAGATGAATTCGTTCTTGAATGTTGCATTGAAGGGTGAAGTTGTTGATGAAGCTCAGTTATGGCATGTGCGATATGGACATTTGAATCACAAGGGCCTAACGTTGTTGAGAGCGAGGAATATTGTCATAGGTCTTCCAAAAATCCAACCAACAGCAACATCTATGAAGGATGTGTGTATGGGAAGCAACATCGTCTTCCTTTTCCCAATACCACTTGGAGAGCTAAATCCCCTCTTGGGTTGGAGCATGCTGACATCTGTGGTCCAGCCCAAACTCCAACGATCGGTAATAGGATATACTTTCTCTTATTTGTTGATGATTACACTCATATGATATGGTTATACTTCCTTGAAATGAATCGGAGGCTTTCACTACTTTTTTTAGTTTCAAAGTCAATGCAGAGAAGCAAAGTGGATATCAAATAAATACTTTGAGGACAGATCGTGAAGGAGAATTCATTTACAAGCCGTTTCTAGATTATTGCAAGCAGCAAGGCATACGCGACAGCTTATTGTGAAGTACTCACCTCAGCAGAATGGTGTTGCTGAGAGAAAGAACAGGACTATTGTTGAGATGGCTCAAAGTATGCTCAAAGGCAAGGGTCTTCCGAATTCATTGTGGACGAAGCTGTGAATACAACGGCTTACATTCTCAATCGATCACCGACGAAAGCTAATCTTTTGACGAAAAAGAAGGAGAAGTTTGATGAGAAGAGTGAGAAGCTAATCTTTATTGGTTACCGTGAAGAATCTAAAGGTTATCTTTTGTTTGACCCAAAGACTAACAATCTAGTGATTTCAAGAAATGTTATTTTCGATGAGAATGCAACGTGGAAGTGGGAGAACGAGTCTTCTCAGACTCAGCCAACGTTTTCATATCCAGAAGCATCAGCAGTAGTGTCTTCCTCAAATCTCACTAATACAGCAGGAGCTAGTTCCTCAAGAGTAAATTCAAAGAATGAAGATTATGATGATGATATGCAACCAAGGAGGTATTACTCATTAACTGAAGTTTACGAGCAAGCTAACTTTGCACTTGCTCTAGATCTTTCCTAGGACTCTATATAAGGAGTAGCAATTTCCAAATGATGTAAGAGAGTAAGAGAAAGACTAAGAAGACATTCTGGTCTTAAAAAAAAAGAAGAAGGCTCTGCAGTTAGCCAAAATATCATCTCCAAATTATTTTGTTTCTTATTTCCAGAAACACTTCCCTGTATCGTAGCAGTTCCGCAAACACTTCATGTTATATACTAGAGCACCGCTTTCTAAACAAACCCCGACACATTCTCACGCTACAGGTGTTGCTTCAACTGAAAGATCAGAGCCAACCTTTGTCAGACACTGACATGAAAATTAAAGGCGAAGGCTTTCGCTGCTAATCTTAGTAGTTGCTCATTGCCAGATCATTCCCCGAGACTTCCATGTACGACAGTAGCAAAGCATAAAAGCTGAGAGTTTGGTATGCGAATAAATGTGCCGTGGAATCCATACGGCACCCTCTGCGGCATTGCGATTTTTGCCACCGGCTTCTCCTCGAACTTCTTTGCATCAATGATATAGACATTCAAGAAACAATATACCCGATTCAGGTCATTGATCATCAAATTCCGATGCTATTAAACAAACATTTCTGAACGTGCACCTTACATGAGACTCATCCGATTCTTCGTTATGGACCCAAGGTACCACCCATCCGTCATCCTCCCCTGTGCCGCCTTCCCTGTGTACAAAGATGCTCCCACTGCAGAAGCATTTCTCTCCTAGATCATGGTACTGCACCTTTACCAGCCTGTGCGGCCGTCCCTGGTTTAAACAAGTCAAATGCTCAGTTTCTTCTCTGTAATCATGTTGATTACTCAGTAGTTTCTTGCCATTACCTCGGATTCAAGTTCTCCAGGGATGGTCTCCCGGAAATGAAGCTTGGCTAAAGCCCCGTATTTCGCCATCGGTAATGCACAATATGCACGAACAAGTTACATAGGACCATGATGCAGCCTTCTGTAATGAATAGTGCTTTATCGCTCTTACCGGATTCCGAGCTCGCTGCGGAGTCGACTACTTGAACATATCCATACATATTTTTAAGACCTGTGAACTCCGTGTTGATGAAAGGGAAGTCCATCGAGGAATCATTCCCGGTAAGGGTCACCTCAACTACTTCCCCTGTTTCCATGTTCAGTCTCCACTCATGTGCCCGAGTGAAGAGATACCCTTGGGGGGCTCCGTCCAGGGGCTTGGCAAAGTTGAATCCTCGTGAGAACCACTCGAACTTATCCACACCATGATCTGGACCAGGGAAAACTGCCGAGGCTTTACAGCCCGTTACAACAACCTCCTTGCCATCCTCGAAGCAGTTGAAGATGTGAAAAATGCAGCTGTTCTCGACATTGAACCATTTGACGCCGACCGCTTCCCCGTAACGGGCCATCACTCCGATCCTTGTCCGAGCTTCGTTATCGTACTTTAATAAACTACACAATGTCAATCAAACTGAGTGAGCCTAGAATCCTTGGATCAGATCGATGAATCTACCAAGGAAAATGTAGTTGAGGGGACTCACGGGCCGCCCTTGGCGAGTCTGTTCAGATCAAAGATCAGAGGATGATCAATGATCACGTTGTACCTGAAAACAGACGGTGGACACAAAACCCGGTCACCGTTCTCTTATATGTTAAAACAGTTGTCAAACGGGAGCAGACAATAAATAAAGTTATACTTTAAGGTGACGCCGATCACGAGACTGAGGACGCTGCGATCGAACCCGAGATCAACTTTGTGTGAAAGCCTCTCTCCATCGGCTGCAACAACAATTACATCATTAGCTTATTGACCATCGATCGTTGCTTCGAAAACAAAACATGATAGCAGTGTACCCGATATGACTCCCAAAACATAGTATGGCTTCTTAGCATCGATTCCCATCACTACTAGTTCCCCGGTTTCAGGAGCTTTCTGCGGTCGAACATAAAAACAAAGCGTCAACTTTTAAGATCCGGAGGACTATTTTATGTCCTGACGTAGAATGTAGTAGACCTTCGGGTGACCGGTGAAGGGATGGTTCCAGCCGTCTGAAATACTCCAAGCTCGTCCAGTTTGCAACGTCAAGAAATCCACTTCTATCGGCACATAGTTCTCCGTGATCGCAAAAGTCTTGCCCACGTGCTCTATCACGTTGGTGTTGCTCGTGTACTTGTTCACTTCTCCGTACCTTAGCTGTGAGTTTTGTCACGAAGTTAGTATTTCTTGAATGAAATTCCTGCAGGAGAGAGGAAGTTACGAAGCTTATTACAAAATTCAAGACATAAGCTGCCCAGATAGCCGAGGAGTCGCCCTCCACAGCTGGGAGGAAGCACGGCTTGTTCCTCCACTGCTCAATCTGAAATGTTTCCGATTCGACATACTTGTTCTTGTATGCCATGATGCGGTTTCTGGAACCATCCTTCCGGAAGTATAATGCATGCACCATACCGTCTAGTGGCTCGACTTCCCGAACATCAACGTAGTCGACAGGAGGCCTCCGCACAAAGGGTTCGGACCTGCATGATGCCATTACACATCACAGGATTCATTTCCGTCATGACTGAAAGTTGTGAGTTATATTACGAACCGTTTCTGATGAGAACTCCGAGTGGAAAATCTGAAGGAACTTCCCCTTCCATGCAAACGGCCTCCGTTTCTTCTCCGATCTCGTCGACAGGACCGAGGTTCCTCTACACAGGCACCACGAAACGTTAAAGAGAGGGTTGTCCCCATTGCAAGCGTAGACAGATAATTGTTGCTTATAATATACCTGGTTAGGAAGCAGAGGCTGCTTGGTGACTTAGAACACAGAATCAACGGCCACGTCGAGGATCCCCCTCGACACTGTCGTCACAGCCTTGAAGACATGTTCTCGCAGAGGCATCTCCCGTAGTCTGTCCCATAGAGGCTTCCATTCACATACAAACACACAGCCTCAAATTTGGAATAAATTAGTCCACGAGACTGCACAATCAGTGCGCATACGCACTCCATATAGACATTGGAGATCGGAACACGGCTGAAGGCCAAAATGATCGTAACCAAAATATCGTCCGGCAAACCCTAAACAAGTTTTGTCATTTACCTTGAGTGAAGGCAACGCGATGGTGTCTTTATGATTCGCAGGTTGATAGGAAGCTGTACAACAGCGGGACGGCATGAGTAGGGCGGGGGATGAGGGGTGTGTCTTTACGACTTGCAGATTGATAGGAAGCTGTACAACAGCGAGATGGCAAGAGTAGGGCGGGGGACGAGGGGTGTAGACGGGAACGGGCAAAGTTCGCCATCCCTCGGGCAGGCAATGTGATCGATCTTCTTGCTTCTTCTTCCTCGAATAATTGGTTGATGGGGTCGGAGGAGGCGAATGACTCCTTTTTAACGAGGACGACAGCAGACACTGAGGATAAAGACGAACTCCCAAAGTTATTACTTAAAATGAGTTTTACCCTTCCGCATGTTTAGGTGATGTTGTTTTTGGGGGGTTATGTGATCATCCCTTTTATCATCATGCGTTTGGATAGGAAGTCGGATTGGTTGCATGTCATGACAAAAAATAAAATGGGATGTGGAGGGCTTTCATGAGCTATCTTCCAAAATAATTGCTTTCGTAAGCTTTTAAAATCTATGAACGAGTTTGGTTATTTAAAGGACCGAGTCATCGAGTTTTTACAAGTGAATTTGTTGATACCAAGATACTTCTGCATAGACACAACTTACTAGCAGCGGAATATAATACATGAAGTAGGAGTATACCAAGCTGTATCTAAACAGAGAAAAGACAGGATCACAAGTAAAAAGTACTACATAGAATTCCAATACAGAAAATTCTTAGAGTACCAAATAAGATAAGTCCTATACTGGGTATGGTCTCTAAGTTTTTTCCAGGCTCTAGCATATCTTCCTTCATAGGGAGTAATAAACCAGTCTTTATCTGGGCTATCACAAAGTTCATATTCAAGGAAGACTTCAACTTGCTTTAAGATGGTTTTCTGGATTTTGGTTTCTATGTATTCGCTTAACCATCTAATATGATATCCTAGACGCTTGAGATGTCTTGGGGACTTCCACATGGGTTCTTCAAAACGTCTACGGTGAATCATTTGAAAATGACTGTGCATCCACCAGTTTAGGGGAAAGGGAGGTTTACAGAGGCAATGTCTCCTCGGAGGTCTCATCCTTCACCTGCTATCAATATCAAGCCTATGGCCGAACGCCCTCCTGGCTAAGTGGCACTTACTAGCGAAGTAGATAGCCTTACGGTTCTCAGAGAGATTCTTTCAAGGAGACAATATGCTTGCTGTAAACAACACTTTATCAGCTTAACTGGAAGATAATCAGTCAGACAAAATAGTAAAGGAATTCACCGGGATCAGCAAAATATGAGGAGAATGATTGGTGATATGCAGTAGATCATGAGAGTGAAACAGAACCTGGATAATTCTGGAAATAAGAGTGACAGAATGAATATAAACACAAGCACTCTATGAACACAAGATAGAAAAGACATAAACTGGAGATTTTGGGTTTTTTGGGTTTTTCTAATTTTTTTGGGTTTATCGAAGGTAGAGAGATTTGATTGAGAGATCTAGAAGATTATACTGCCTGCCCTGGTTAATACCCTTATAAGTGTTTAGAACGCCATGAAAGTAGTGCTCGAGAGATTTTTCTGGAAAACTTCTATATTACTCGAGACTTATCTTTCCAATGATACAAGAGGAAGCTATTTATAGTGAAAACTAGAAATAAAAACTAGGCTGTGGATTGTCCACGTTACAATCTACTTTCTTCTAGTGCTTGGGTGAGCTGGAAGATTTGATCTTATCTTCTTGAGCTGTAAAGAGATTTGATCTTATCCCTTTGTCCTTTGAGCATGTGGGGATTACTGGTGAGTTTTTGGCTTCTTTCCATGTGGGTCCTTGTCTTGATCTTTTGGGAGCCTTTTGGGCCTTGTTGACGGGCCTGGTGATTGATCTGGGCCTTGTGACGATCCTGGGCCTGTTAAATCAACGCTGTGAAGGATGTCTTCTGCAACTGCATCCCAATCTGTTTGGGCTTGTGAAAAGGTGTGCAAGGCCATCGAAAGGTTCCAAACATGGGTCATGTTAATTCTTAAAATCCTCTGGGCCAAAAGGTCTTCATCTGTTGGGAATGGGCATGAGTTTAGTGTGCACAGCTTCTGTGTGAGGCACTGTCGGGTGTATGATGCATCTTGATACTCTGGTGTGCCTGGATGGTATGAAGGTGGAACGGCATGTGGCAAGAGAGCTGTCATGTCTTCAAATTCTCCATAATGTAGAGCAATTGAGTTAGGCAGGCAGGAGAATTCATCAACCGTATTTATAGAAACTAATGAATGTGCTTCTTCACTATAGTGCCATCTCCTGCAAAACAGAAAAATTGAGTTAGCTGTAATTCCCGGCCACTTTTGGTAGCGGTATGCATGTTCTTCGAACCATATCTTCCACTGAACCAATGGTGCAAACCATGATAGCACCTCAGCCAAATAAGCACGTGGATGCTTATGTGGGGAGTAGACAAAGAGGTCTCCAAAGCTGTCTAAATATTGTAGCATTTCTGTTGCTGGAAATTCCAAGGCTGTGGTGTGTGAATGAAAGAAGTACCAAAGAAACCACTTCAAATTTTCTGGGAAAATCTCTTCTGGTCGTATGGGAAAGAGATGTAAGAATGGATAGGTAGGGTGCAATCCTTCCACTGGAAAAAATATCTGTCCATGTTTCTGGAAAATCTGCTCCAGATAATATTCCATTCTAGAATAGGGTTGAGCAAGAATATCCATTGCATAATCAAATCTGAATAATTCATTCCATCTGTGAATTTCTGGAGGCATTGCTGTGGCTTGATTTCTCCGAGGCTTTTCTTGAATGTGAGTGGTGAACATAGCTTGCAGCTTAGGATGCTCCAAGAGGTTGGGATTAGCTGTATCAAATGGTCTTGACAAGAAATCAGCAACCACATTGGATTTACCTTTGATGTGTTTGACTGTGAAAGTATACTGGGAGAACCATTCTGATAGTCGCAATAACTGAGCACTTGGTACAATCTTTGTATTGAAATTCATCATTGAGCTGAATGACTTGAAGTCTGTCTCAACCAAGAAATGGTGTCCTGCCAAGTGGAACTCGAATTTCTTGATTCCGTACTTGACTGCCAGGATTTCTTTAATCGATGAATGATAATGCTGTTCTGCATGGCTGAATTTTCCTGACTTGTACGCACAAACTTTTCTCTGTCTATCCTTTTCTTCTAGGAGTATCGCAGCCCAAAATTCATTACTTGCATCTGTTTGCAAGACCCTGATTCCATCAGAAGGAATCTGCAGTGGGGGAAGGTGCTGCAATTTGGACTTGAGAACTTTAACTGCTTCTGTTTGTGCATCATTCCATGGGAGTGCATTTTTCTTCAGTTGTTTCTCCAACTGGCTGGTATACTGGCTGATTCCTGGGACAAAATCTCTTAGATAATTAACAATACCCAGAAATTGTTGTACCTGTTTGACCGTTAGTTGTGAATCAGGAAACTTGAGAAGTTCCTGTGCTATGTGTGGTCCAGGGTAGTACTGTCCATCTGCCAGTTTCATTCCTAAGAAATCAATTGTGGTGGTGCACAGCTGTACTTTCTTTTCTGCAAGCATAATCCCATATTGGCTCAAGAGTTGTGCAAACTCTCTCAGCAAGGCTTCATGAGAAGTTAGATCATTGCTAAATAGCAAAATATCATCTATGTAGATGAGAGCGGATGATTGCAGAGAGCCAAAAATATGAGTCATAGTTTTTTGGAAAAGTGAGGGGGCAGTCTTTAATCCAAATGGTAGGACCTTCCATTGGTAGTGTCCATTAGGAATGCAGAAAGTTGTCTTCCACCTTTCTTCAGGCTGGATTCCGATCTGCCAGAAACTACTTTTAAGGTCAAACTTTGAGAATACCTTAGCTTTGGCTAGGGAGGAGAACAAAGCTGTTTTGTTTGGAAGAGGAAAGTTGATGTCCATTAAGAAGTGATTCAACGGTTGATAGTTGATCACCATTCTCTTTTTCCCTCTAGCTTGTTCTGATCTCTTATTGACATAGAAGGCTTGGCACGCCCAAGGTGAATTTGAGTATTCTATCAGACCTTGTTTTCGTAGTTCTTCACATTCTTCATAAATCCTTATGGCATCTTCAGGATTTAATCCGGGGTGGCTTGCCTTTGTTGGAGTGACATCTTCATTCTGTTTGAATGGCAAGCTTACAAAGAATTGAGGATTCTTCCACAACGGATTAGGGCATTTGGCTAAAAACTCTTGATGATTTTCTGCAAACATAGGCTTGAAGAGTTCCTTAATCTGTTCTGCTGGTTGTACCGAATACATTCGTTCTTGTTGTACAAACGGTTTGAAGCTTGACTTGAACCGGACTCCGGTTGGGAGGAATCTTAAACTTGGAATTTGTTGCAGCAAGTCCCATCCAAGGACAAGATCTTTCCCTGGAAGATTAGTTGCAACAATAGCAGAACTGATAGTGCAAGTGGGAAAAATCATGACCTTTATGATTTTTGTCCTGAGATACGTTGAAAAGTTTTTACTGGATGCCGCCTTGTAGGTGTTTACTTCTGGAACTAAGAAGTCTGGTGGTACCATGGCTGGATTTATCATGCTCTCAGCAGCTCCTGTATCAATGAAGGCAATAGCCTGGATAGGCCTATGATACTTGGAGAAGTAAATCTGTACCTTAATGTGAGGGGAGATTCTTGTAGTAGCAATGAACGGTACGTCCGGTGAACTTTCTTCATTCTTATCCATGATTGGGGATTCCTCCTTCTCCTTCCTCGAGCTGGATTCACAGGAAGGTAGTGTTCTCGTATAGATAGAAGGGATCCTTTCAGTTGTGCTAGGAGGATGTCGTGATATGGTGGTAAAGGTATAAATCGCGCAATGTTCAGAATCATCAGAATCTTCTTGTTGATGAGTTAAGCTTGGTTGTTCATCTTCTATGCAGCACATAGTTGGCTCATCATCCATAGAAAAGATTGATTCCACATCTGCATCTTCTAGTGTTACACCTGTTAGTGCTTCTAATTGTGCCACAAACTTCCTCTGGCTTTGTGGGCACTCTTTTGCATAATGTCCTTTCTTACCACAAACATAGCATTTTGAAGATTTGGTTCCTGGAGATTTTTTGCTCTTGAACCTCAGAAATCTTTTCTTCTTCTGAGGAGCAAATCTAATTGGATATCTCCTGGTCCATCTGTGGGACTTCTGCTTCTTGTCTTTCTTCTTGTAATGGAACTTGGGACTGACTTGTCTTTTGGAAAAACGTCTGGACTTCTTTGAGCAGTCGCATGATTCCTTTTTACACTTGGTTGTGTATCTAGGAGGCCTGCAAGCAACTTCAAGTTTTTTGTCATGTTTGAGGAAAGTACGTATTACCTCTTTTCGTTGGCAGAGTTCATTTATGGCAAAATGTACTGCTTGCACGATTTGTCCCATAGTAAGATCCATTACTCTTAGGTTCTTGGCTGCAAGTTCCTTTTCAACCAGAGAAGATATGTCTTCTAATACAGAGGACAGAAATACTGGTTTTAGTGCGTTATCTGCTCCAAGGTTGAGAAATAAGTGAATCATTCTTTTGAAATGCTTGTTCACGTCCTTCTTGTCATAGGAGCAACATTTCCTCTTGAAGAATTCTCTTCTCATATCATCCGTCTGGTTGTCAGGATTTCCTATGAAGTGTGCATGGACATGGCTCAGGAATTCCTGGAACTGGAGGCTTAGCAGCTGGATCTGTGTTGGTTCAGGAACAAGATCCCACCAGGTTTTTAATATGCCTGTAAACCTGGCTGTTAGCTCTGAAAGAATATCAATTGATGAGAAGACTTTTAGTCTTTTAAACAAACACCATGCATGGAATTCTTTCAATCGATCTGCCCACTTATCCCAACGGATATCATCTAGTGTAAACCGTAGATTGTGGTTGTCTCCACTGCTGGGGTTTGGTCTTTGTCTTTCCTCAGATGGTTCTGAGAAATCTGCATCTTCAGGCTCATAAATTTCTGGTTCTCTATCAGCCATTAAAATCTGCTGATGTTCTTCTTCCGAGGAGCCTGATGTGGTTTCTTCCATAGAGTCTGAATTAGTCTCTGAATTAGTCTCTGAAGGTTCACTTTCTTCTGAAGACAAAGTGCACCTAGTCATGAACATCTTGGAGGTGTATTCATCCACTTGATCTGAGATGGCATTATCATATCCATCTGAATTCGTATAATTCTCAGAAGGGGAAGTTTCTGACTCGTCCGAACCACTAGATTGAATCATGACCTGAGGTCTCAGATGACTTCTCAGTGGTGGTCTTTCTCTAATGAGCAAATGTTGTTTTGGCAATGGTTGACTAGGAGAGCTTGTTGAACTTGACCGACTTGGTTGTCGTCTTTTGTCCGTAGTGGTGGAACTGGGAATTTTCCTTTTCCCCTCTTTGATTTCCTTTCGCCTACGTTCCTCCTTTTGCTGTTTTTTGGCTATGTCCCTGAGCTCTGCAACATCTCGCTTTGTTGTGGGTGCGAACAGGTTATATCCTCTGGCATGTTCCTGTAAAGGAGAATAGAAGGAATGTCTGTTAAAACCAAAAGGATCAGTTGGCAGACTTGGAGGAGTAGTAGAAGTTCTTTCTTCTACGGCCTTAATCTTCTTCTTAAGCTTGATAATCTCTTCGTCTGGGTCAGCTCTGAAATAGGAAGGGTATCTCCCTTGAACAAGGTCATCTAAGTTCTTCTGGAGGACTCTTAGTACCTCATGCATTCTTTCGTTGTCAGCATCTATTCTTTCATAGAGAAGTTCATGATTTCCATCAAGCTTCTCATGTAAGGTCTTTTCAGCCGTCAAGAAGTGATTCTGGAATGTACTGATCTTGTTGTTGATGCTGCACAAGGCATCATTCTGGACCATTGCATTCTGGCTTTGCCAGTTCAAGACTGTTTCTGCCATACTATTTGTCGTTGGTCGTCCAGTATTGTCTATTGCTGTAGGAACCGGAATCTTTGCCATATACTTCACATTGTCTACCGTATGTTCCTCAGTTGGCGGGAAAGTATAATGATGAGGGTCAGGTCTCATCATCATAACCATTGGAGTAGTCTGGAGAGGGTTGAACTCTACTTCATGTGAGCAGCGTCCAAAGGGCCGGTTTTTTCCTGCTGGCTTTGTGTCTACTGAGGCCTGTGGTAGAACTGGTACTTCTTCTTGTACTGGTGACTCTGTTTCTATCAAAGATAGTGGTAGAACCTGTTCTTCTGGATGCTTCTTTTGCCACCTCAAGATTGGTTTGTAACATGGGAGAATCTTCTGGATGGGCTTAATTGGCGACTTCTTCTTCCATACCAATGTTGAAGGTGGTGGAGTGGAATCTTCTTGATTATCCCATCCTGTAGGGATAATTGGATCAATCTTTGAGGGTGGTGTTGGGAAGTCGTAGTTGACTACATAGTCAAACTTTCCTGAAGGTTGTCCAAGGAGTCCAGGCCTTTCCAATTTCCTTATGGGGTTTGTGCAAGGACCTTCTGTATCACTATCATCACTATCACTGTGAAAGACAGGAGAGTGTCTCTTTTTGTGGCAAGTCCTTCGTTTTCTTCGTTTGTTGTCATCTTCTTCAATGATTGCTGAGAGGTCGCAATCACAATCTGGATCACACTGGGAATCATCCCAGAAACAATGTCCGGAATGTCTATCTTTGAAGAAGTAGGAAGGTGTTCCTTGTCCATCGAATGAATGAATGATTCTGTTGAGTGCATCTGGTTTCCTTTCTTTGGGTACTGGTTGTACCATGAACATGCTTGGGAAAAGAGGTGGTGCCGATGGTTCCTTTTCCTTTGATCTATCAAACTTGATGGTGACTGTACCATCCTTGTCTCTGATGAAGGTGGAGGTGGTTGACTGGATAGGAACAACTGGTTCAGTTCGCTTCTTAATCTGCTCATAGTCAGTAACCCACTTTTCAGGTAGTAGCTTCAATAGTTCTGTACGTGGTATCCGTCTTGGGACATGGACACACGTAGGGGCTTTTTGGTTAACATAGTCAGCCGTAATCAGCAGGGCTTCCTCAGATTCATATAACTTTAGGTCCAAAGCATGATTTTGTACTCTGTATGCCATCTGGTAATGCAGAGTTGCTTCAATGGAGTCTGAGCCAATTGGTGCTCCACAAATTTGGAGTTGAACCTGTAAAGCCTCCTGAATCTTGTTATCCCTGAGAGACATGCATAAATTAGGATAAAGAGTAACAAATACAGTTCCTGCATTTAGTGTGGTTTCAATTGTTCCAATAACCGCGTGTTGGTATTCCATGTATCTGGTGTCCAATAAGGCCATTCGTGCAGTAACAGGCAGTCCTTTTCGTCCATGGTAAGTCAAGGCAAGTCTAATTACTCCAAAATGGAGATGCGTATATCCTCTGTCCAACCATTGTTCCAAGAATTCTGTAGGCCAGTGCAAAGTCACAAACTGTTCTCTCTGGGTCCCCAGAATTGGGTGTTGATTAAATTTACTGGTCTGGACATATTAAAGGACCGATGAGGATGGCTGTCTGATCAATGTCCGAATTCGTCTGATTGGGCCTGTCAATGGCTTATCATAGGCAGCATATGGATTAAGCAATGGAAGCTTAGTATTAGCAACCTGATTTTCATCACAATTTTTATGGGTGATCTCATAAAGGGATTCAATACTAGAGGTGGATCTTCCGGAAGACGAGCTATGGTCAAGGCTTATGAGGCTATTCATGGTGGCAAGGCAGGGTATTAACATCAGGCAGGAGTAATAATCTCTATTTCTCTAAAAATTATTTGAAAAGAAAGAAAGGTAATTCCATTGGATGGAATATTATTCGCACTCTCGTACAGTGGGTGTGTATACACTTTGAAGTGTCCGGTCACTAAACACGTCATTCCCATGTCGTACGTAACTTGGAACTGATCAATAAGCTTGGGGCATTTCTTTTATCATTACGTATTTCGTACTGGTTTCATTTGCCTTTAGAGAGAGAGAGAGAGAGAGCGGGAAAGAAAAACAAGAAGAATTCCCCCGGGAAAGCGTTGGCGAAGTCTGAGTCGTGGGCCTTGGTCTCAAGCCCAAGTTAAGGCCCAATCAAAACAGACGTGTATCAACACATAGAAAGAAAAAGCCATGGGTATTATCTTATAAGTAGGAATTAAGAATAAGTATATTTTTTTTACTTTAAAAAATAGCTGAGAAAAAGTAGCAAAAATCCCATTATTCATAAATCATAAACGTAGGTACCTAAACAAGGTGCTGATGCCAACAACCCAAAAAGTGATGAATTTCACACGGTCGACAACAATTTCCATTTCGTGTATAGATTTAAACATACGGCTATAAACAAGGTTGGTAATTTACTTACTATCTAACCGAGGGGATGCAACTAACTTTGCTTGTTCTATATTCCCAATCGCATAATCATTTAAATCTTAAAACCCACATGCCTTACCGTAAATTTAGCTTAGTTTATATGGCCCATAATCAACTTGGGTCATGAACAATTATAAATAATTGGGGGTGGGGAGGGAGGGAGTTCTTTATCCATTGCTGGACCCCCCCAATTGACTCCCTTGGGTAATTGTATACATGTCCGCCGTGTGTCGTAATCACTTTTTTTTTTTTTTTTGCTGTAATTACATCAACTTTTACTCGTTAAATAAAGTCTTCTTTTTGTAATTTAATATATCCTAAAGAAACAAAAATTATTTACAAAAAAGCATAAATTCAGGCCAAAGCAAATGTACCTTAACAGATCGAATGATAATTTTTTAAGAAAAAATGACATAGTTCAAACGATCACGCCCCCTAAATCTTATTAATGAGTTTCAACTCACCACTCTTTTAATTTATGAGATTGAGATAATAATAATTTCTGTTAATGTTTCCCACTGCATAGAACACTCTATCTTAAATTTCCCACATTATATTCAAAATATTCTATCATCTACGATTGCAAATAACAAAAACGTACAAAATCTTTTTATATAAAAAAAAATACTTTAAAAATTGAGGTACAAAAATTTATCAATAAATATATAAATCTTTTTTATCATAATCGCTTCGTTATTTGAACAGTTTTATATATCTAAAACTTTATAATATGAAATTTAGGCTGAAGTGAGGGTGTAAAACATACAAGTTGACATTTTAGAAAGAAAAAATAAAACTTATTCTTTTTTGTAAAGGTGGGACAAGTACATATGCAATGATGTACCTAATATTTTATTTAACCCTAATAAGCCCGTGTGTGTGTTTAATTAATAATTAATAATAAGAGGAAATTTGGTTACAAATATTAATCATATTTAGTTATAGCGGTGGTGGTCCGTCCGTTTTCCATGTCGGTGGGTTATAATGTATAAATAAAAGACATTTAATGAATGTGGGGGTGTTGCGTGGTCATATATACTACAAGTCTCTTCAATTTTTCCTTGGTCCCCCCTCCCCTTCAGTGATCAAGCAGCATCGATTTTAATTCACTCGGAGAAAATACAAAAGGCTGGCAATCTATCCAAGTAAGAAAGCCTCGTTTATTATTATATAAATGGTTGAACGCCATGGTTGCCGAATCGAACATAAACAGACATCTACTCCTCCTTTTCTTCTCCTTTCTCTAGTCTCATACCATATCATCTTCATCTCCATCTTCCAAAATCTGGGACAGTAAGAGTCATACTTCCCCCAATTGGGCAAAAAGGACATACCTCCTCCCCTGTTCTTAACGCCAATCCCCGTCTTTGTTTTTATGACACTATGATTATGACTCCCACCACGGGAAGTTTGTCCAGTTCCTCCCACCATGAATCCTCCTCCGCCTCCAAGTCAACCCCCTCCCCACATTCCTCCCTAAGCCTCCCCCACTGCAACAAGCCCAAGCACCCCGGAAAGCACCCCGTCTACAGGGGCGTCCGCATGCGGAGCTGGGGCAAGTGGGTCTCCGAGATCCGGGAGCCTCGGAAGAAGTCCCGTATATGGCTAGGGACGTTCTCCACCCCGGAGATGGCTGCCCGTGCCCACGACGTTGCTGCACTTAGCATTAAGGGAGCGTCCGCGATCCTCAACTTCCCTGAGCTCGCGGGCTCCCTCCCCAGGCCCACGTCACAGTCCCCCCGGGATGTACAGGCCGCCGCTGCCCTGGCTGCCGGGATGGCCAACCTCAACTGCCCCAACAACATGCCCTCCGGTGGCTCGCAGTTGGAGGAAGACGAGCTATGCAAGATCATCGAGCTCCCACGGCTGGGGAGTACAACAACGGGGGTTTTGGGCTGCGTGGCAGCGGAACTGGTCATTGGGGACACGGTAGACGGGGGAGGGTGGCTGTACCACACGCCGTGGATGCAGCAGGGAGATGGGGTTGGGATGGAGTGGTTCGGAGTCGGAGGTTTGTTATGGGACAGTTAATTGGATTGCAGCTAGTTTTAGTAAGAACTAAGATTCAGTAACTTCCATTCACCGTGTGTATGTGAATTAAAAAAAAAAAAATGTGTACGTACTATTATCCCCGTACCTTGTAATTGTTAGAAATCGTGTCGGCCCCGACACCTCCCCGTAATTTCATATCGACTCTAATACCATGTTAGAAATCATGTTGGGGTTCTTTTTCACCTAAAAACTAGCAATTAGGTGAATCATCCCAACTATATTTAAAGCGTTGGCCCAGGTCTTTTCTGTCCGATGTGGGACTATCCAATAATAGTAATAACGGTCGTGAGTCATGAGTTTTATTTTAATATAAATTTCAATCGCGAAAATGAATAATGTATCTTCTTCTTCGTCAAATATTTCTCCGTAATGTCCGGTTGCTTTTGGCAAAACAGAGAAAGCTTAAGAGTTTTCGCATCCCTCTTCGCCTCTTTCTTTATTTTTCTTATTATTTTTCATTTCCTAGGACAATGTGATTTCGACATTTTGTTAATTTCCATGACCGGAGGAGATCAAGGCTTATATATTCCAATAATAATACTCTTAATCCTTTATTAATACGACATAACATATGAAAAGTTTTTCAAGTATCGGGGAGGGGTTGAAATTGAATGCACTGGTCCAATTATTATTATTATTATTATTATTATTATTATTATTATTATTATTATTATTATTATTATTATTATTATTATTATTATTAGAGAAAAAAAGTGAGAGGGATGGTCATATCGACGTGTCATGTTCCTTTCCAAAATTCTTACTATTAATCATCCAAACTCTTTTTATTATTATTATTGTTCAAAAAAATGGAACGGTGTGTCGTTCTCAGGAAATTGGAAATTTTCCACACACACATATATATATATATATATTTCACTTGTTTACGCAAACCGTTTTCAGAAAAGATTTTTTTTTTAATCCATTAACCTTATTTTTCAACTTATCACAACCTTTTTGTCATTTGGTTACTCCTTTTTGTATAATACATGATGTAAGATTGTTGGGAAGTGCAAAAAAGTGTCAATAAATACGAGGCGTGGTGTTCCCTTAAAGATGATTTTCTACTATCTCCAATCTCCAAACTTTATAATTCTATTAAAAAATATATACATATAGATAGAAACGAACTCCCCCTTTTTAAGAAACATTTTAAATATACATATTATTATAATTTATCTTGTTTCCAAGTTATTTATCCGCCCGAGGGATCGATTTTAAAAATGTAATGTTTTTTAATAAGAAAATATAGGTTACCACTTCATTTTTATTATTATTATTATTAATTTTTTTATAGGCTTAACTTTAAAAAATTTTGGGTAAAAAGGAATTAATGCTTCCCCATTTATAGTTCTGTGGCGATCATGTGAGTTTTGTATTTAGTGTTAATAATATTTTATTTTGTTGGGAATTGATGGCGTGAAATGGTTCGATTTTCTTGCATGAAAAGCGGGTGGAATACATCATTAATCGTTATTATCTTATCAATAATGAACAGAGACCCGAGGCATGGGACATAAATAAATAACCGTAATATATAAAATTAAATTAACCACTACAGTCAACAAGATTTATTTATTTATCTTTATATAGAATCGCATTGGGATTTTTAACATATGAAAGAATGAGAAGACACATGAGTTTTTTTTTTATCTCTTTTACAGGAGGAGGAGGAGGAGGGGGGTATGAACTTGTCATTTTTTACTATTTGTCTCTATAAACAGAAACTACCAAATTGATGAAATCCAATCACCATCACGATCATCTTGTGTATATATATATTTATATGCTATTTAACAACAAAAGAAAGGTAGCAATATGCGCCTCGTGACAAAATGGATTTGCTTGGTTTAATAAAACAAAAAAATTTTGAATGGGGTTATATATTGTTAAGAAGAATTTGTTATTCTTAGTTCATACACATAATTGTGTGAGATAAGAGCTTTTAACTTTATACCGTGGATTGTTGTTTTATGTGTGAGCTACTACGCTTTGCTTAATCTAGTTGTTTTGGATCCTACTTCTTCTAAGTTTTAGTTCACATGCGTATCGAGTGAGCTTTCACTTTCATTTCTCTTGCTGAAGCTTTTTAAGACCCTCTGACTGGTTCACCCCCCCAAAAAAAAAAAAAACAAAAAATGGAAAAGAAAAGAACGAGAAATTTCCAAGAAAACGATTTTCAATTTTCCTTTTATTTATAATATTATTGTGAAAGAAATCACGGGAAACGCATATTGTAAAACAAAGCTTTTAAAACTTTATATTTTTTTTTTACAAGTGCGTGTGGGAGAGAATCTCTCGACAGGACAGTTGTTTGTCGGTAATAATTTTCACCCCACCCTGCAGCCACACCCGTAACCCTTCTCCCCCCATTTCTCCTGTAATTTCATTTTTCTTTTACTTCTTTTCAAATCACATCATGTCTTCTCTCTCTCCTTTTGTTTTCTACCTTCTCATTTCACTGACGTAGGAAAACTCAAATAAAGAAGTTAACATGGTCTTTTTTTTTTTTAATTCGAATGAGCATCGTCCATCCCATAATGAGATGAAAAAAAGAGGTGGCATATCTTAAACCGTGAAGGGTAAAATTGATTAAATTATGTGTTTATAATTTAGTTTTTGAGAAGAGCCCTCCCCCCCCCCCCTCCATTCAAAATTCTATCCAGAAACACGTTAATAATATGTAAATAGTGAAATTTTAATAATAATAATAACACAACCCACCCCGAAAAAGTCGGGTGATCACGACTGTCGGCAGACGTCAACAAGAACGACGACAACTTCGCCCCGCGTTTGTAGTAAAATTTGCTTAAATGTACGAGACGAGGGGGTCTGTTCTCGTGCCCTCTTCTTTTTTCCCCAGTTTGTAGCACTAGCTTGAAATTTCATAGTCGAATGTTTCTCTCGATCGAATTCCCTGTGATAATTACTTATTTAACAGCGTTTTTGGGTAGTTAACGTAGTAGCCCGTTTGGTTTCGGAAACAAAATTTCAGATGGAATGAAATAGGAAAGGGAAAAAAATATAATGATTAGGATCATAATTACTTTAAAAAAAATAGTATGTTCAGTTGAATGACGAAAATGAGAAGGGAATGTGAATGAATTGAGTAAGGGAATTGGCATTCCTTATCATGAGCTAGGGATGCTGGTTCCTTCCCTCCCTCTTCAAAATTAAGAAAATGAAAAGGAATTGAATGAAATAAAATGAAATGACTGAAGAAAAAAAGTATGACTATTAGTTAATTTCATTCATTTCTCATATCCTTAAAACCAAACACACCATAAGAATAAACCTTCTACAAAACAAAAACGTTAATAATAATTATAATAATTTGCCCTCCATGATTGAGACGAACGAGGCCTAAATTAGTAAGAATACTGAGCTTAATCACTTTGTTTTTGTTTTGCACAAGTCATATGGTTTAATCTTAATAAATAGGTCCATTGGGGTTTATATGATGGTTTTTTTGAGTATGCCCCAAAACCTAGCCCTAATGTCGTATGGTGATTGATAGTGAAACGTTTTCGCGATTAATTTATCCCCGTGGTTGAAGACTATGGAAGGCACAAAACCTAAGCACTTTGGCAATATCCAATAAATCATGGTTAGCTTCCTTAATAGCGAACATGCACTTGGCATTTAAAACGATTATCATGTATTATTATTATTATCATGATTATTGAAAAGACGGGAAATTCTCGGTGAAGACAAACCTTAATTATATTTCAACCTTTGGTCTTTTATTATATATTAATATATATAATTGGCGGATCAATTTAGTAGGGGTGGGGGTGGGGACTAAAGACAAAGAGAGACATGGGGGTGGTGGGTAGGCTCCACAATAACCAAAGATGGTCCCTTTGACATATAGCCAAAATCTGATTCGATTAGGACCATTTTTCCATTCTAATCCCCACCCACCCGCATAACATATTTAAATATACAAGGCTATGGGATGATGCTGAATGATTATTCTTTTAAAGAAGAAAAAAGTTAATCCCCAAAATTAGAAAGTTACTCTTCGACAGTGAGTGATAGATATCAAATGATTAAAGAAATGTCCGTCGACAAAAGATGAAGTGCAAATGGGATGATTATAATAATACTCCATATATAACAATTTTTTAAATCTTTGGGTATAATATTAAAAAGAAATTTTTTAAATTTTTTTTAAAGGTACAGGGTACCTATCGATTGTGCCATATTTGTCAAACCCACGATGTCTCTCATGTGTCTTTTAGTTGTTGCTTTCCATCTAAAAAAGTTGTCGGTCTGAATATTGTTAAAAAGAGACTAGAGGGAGAGACTGCTGAGTGATCTCATCATGCCTTGGAGGGGGGCAACTCGAAATGATCGAGGTCGAGGTCGAGGTTGAGACCATGCATGCTTCCGGGGAGCTTCGGCAGTAATTGACACGGACATGTCTTAGAGATCCATCATGCCATGTATCCGCTTTTGATGGCGTTGGGCTTTTATCTAAGCAAAGAACCTTGGAATAAATAAGCCAACAGGAAAAAGTATGTATGTATAAAATACATTACGTAACCTTGACAGGGTTTTTGGTAAGATTGATAGTTTTCCCAGGGCAACCCTTCTTTTTTCTAAACAGTACATTCGCCAGGGATGCACCTGTTTGGGCAAACTCGAGAAACAAGTGAATTGCGTCCAATAATTCTTGGGGGGGCTGAGGGTGGGTTGTTGCATCAACCTAGTCACATCAACAAAAACCATTTGATTTAGATAGACATCATACCCCAATCCCTCCTTACCTACACGCCAACCAGGGTTTTATAATAAAAGTAGAAAATCTTCATTTTAAAAAAAAAAAATATGTAAAAAAAAAATTTTATTATATGACAATGTACGGCTCAATATTTGTTAGTATTAGTTTGTTCCTTTAACTATCCTGAGTGCGTGCTTTTTTTTTTAACTCGAAAATGATGTTAAATAAGTTCAACTTATAAAAAAAACGACTTTCCTTTTTTATTATTTTCTTTTTTGAAAATAGGACTCGTGTGATTTTGTGACTTTTAAAAGGCAAACTTCAGATAATTTTGAAATTATATACCCCGATTTACAAATTTTTTTCCTCGCCTAATACTATTTCTGAATTACCAAGACTTGGCCCAAGAAGACAGACCTCTAACCCCCAAACATATACTTCATGCTAAACTCAAATTGATCGATCAAAGCCTGGCTGCAGTAAGATTTGGCGCAGGCCCATGACACGTAGATGCATTAAATGCATAACGAACTTATTTAATATTTGTCTCACCTGGGGAGACAAGACCCAGAAACATGTCTTAACCAGAAAGGGTCCCTCCGATCCCTACCTTGATTGCATACATTTTCAACAGAAAACTATTCAATACAGGCGGGAGGACTTAAAAAGTCACATTGCAGATGCAGCAAAGAAAGGCCTCATAGAGAAGTCCAAATTAGATAGGGAAGTAAGCCAGTAACCTCACTAGCATTTGCCAGAAGCTCAAGGGTCCGTCCGGCTTTTAACTTTGGAAGGCAAAAAGGTCGATTTAAGTCCACATCGCAATGTGCTTTCTTATTCATCCTCTCCCATGAAGACAACTTTGTGGACAAAAATATCTAGTCAGTAAGTCACCATCCATGTGAGCGTCGATGTGGTATTATGACCCTGGGTGATGACGAGACAAAGCCAGCAAAACTCATTTCTGGTCTGTATAAACTGCGTCAACGTCATCGAGATCGAGCAATCTGGCCATGAGTTCCCTGTTCAAGTCCATAGCTTCATCATCCACCTGAACCACCATCACATTCAGATCCATAATAGATTGAGTCCAGTTATAACAGTGGAATAACACAGATTGCGGCACTAAGTATTACCATAAACAGACAGATGAAAAAATCGACAATGATTGGATGAAAATTCGTCAAATAGCATGCATTTTGTGCATAGAAGCTTGTAATTGGGTGGAGACACAGGTTTTGACAATTTTAGCTGACTGGGACAATACCCCCCCCCCCCCCAACAATAATAAACCAGAAAAAGAGAGCATTGAATAGACCAAAATTTCAAAGAAGAAAGAACTATACCTCAAGAGTCCTAATAGGAAGCAGTTCAGAACCATTGTCGGTCTCAAATGCTATCCCTTCCTCCCGCAGTTTGTTAAGTATATCAGGATAGCTTTCCGTAGAGCTCACTACTTTGTAATATCTGGCATGGCACGTGGTTGTGAAAACAACAGACAATTAACAAAATACTACACTTATGAGAATTGTGTTATGCTGCAGAGAGTAGAAAGGCTGCTGATTTAGAAAATAAAGCAATCAACTAGTGGATGAAAAAAATTCCTAGACTACATTTTGAACAGTAACACGGATCAATAAACATACAACAAATTACAGACCACTGAATTCATCAATCTTTGAATGGCTGTGGGTCTGTAAGAAGGAAAGCATATCAAAAGAAACAGTGATCATGAGGATATTGTACTGCAGTTGCAAAAACTATTTGTGGAGAGGGTAGTCATAATGCAGTCACTCAGAAATTATACCATCCTTGCTAGTTAACATATTTTGGGACTGCAGTTCCTTGGTTGCCAGCTCCCCATTTTCCTGACCACCCCATCTCCCTTCCTCTCTAAACTAGATCGAATGGATTGCTAATGACAACTGCAACTATACCAGCTGATATAATTCCTTAAGTGGTACGATGCAAATGCGACTTAATATGTCAACATTCTTATGCTTGGCTTGTCATAATCAGCTAAACCTGGTGCAGCAAATATGTCACAGGGTGGATGCGAAAATAAATATGATAACTCTTCCAGAAACCTTTTCCACTAGATAAGTGGACAATGATATACTTGTAAAATCCACTTGACCCAAAAAATTTGGTCTTGATTTCTCCAACCTTCACATGATTATTTAAATAACTCATGAAATCATAAGAAGAAAACCACAAATTAAAAATCAGTGCCTACAATAACTTAAAAAAAACACGTCATCAAATCAGAAGTCTGATAGCAGGCCTTAGAGGGGGAGAGAGGGAGAGAGAGAGAGAGAGAGAGACGCATTAGACAAGTAAACAACAACTACAATGAATTTTTTTTACCTCTCTGATGTATCTTCATCAGTATCATCTTCATATACAGAAGGCTCAATAACATCTTCGGCACCAGCATCCAAAGCAACTGAAAGAAGCTGATCTTTGTCAGCATCAGTAACCTTTATATTCACCACCCTGGCACGTCTGAACTTGAACAATACAGATCCAGGATCTGCCATTTTCCCTCCATAGTCCTTTACTATCTCCCGAACAGCAGCAACTGATCGGTTTATTTTGTCAGTGGAAACCTCAACTACCATACTCACTCCTCCATACCCATACACCTGACAGCGCAAAACAAGCACCTCTTTCAATAGGGAATGAAGGAAACCATATCTACTTAATAGGATGCTATGCAGGTCATGTTCAATGAAAAGGGCCATCAGTACCAAGATGTTGTTGGTTAAGTTGATCCACCTCATAAATTTTCTCGATATAAGCCTCTTGGCCCTTTTCAGACGCCCTCTTAATGTTGCGTTCCAATATATCCTTTGGGACATCAAGCTCCTTAGCTTTCTCAAGCACAGCAGCCAACATCGTATTCGAAGTTGGACTTGGACCACCTTTCTTCACTCTGTGAGAATCAAATATTCTAATCATTACTGCCAATAGACCTTTATTGGGTATAGTAAACCGGACTTGTGCTTCACTGTCACATGAGCACTAACATAAAAAGAAATTGCTACTTTGCATAAATTGAGGTCCAACACAAAAGTGCAGGGCGGCTTCCACGCATTAGGAAGCACCATTGACAGACAAAAATTGAAGGAGAAAAAAGATGTTGTCTTACGCTGATATAACTTCCTTTCCGATCCTTGAATAGAGTTTTGCTTTTTTGGCATCTTGAGCCCCCTGTAAAAAATATCCATCAGAACCAATATCTTCAACAGACTAACGCGAGTCGAAGGCTCCACCATTTTCAACATGTGATGCGGAATAAAACAAAGAGATAGGTCAGGAAGCATTCCGTCCACATACCGACACAGTTTTATCGGAACATTAAATCCACTCCAATAGTCAAATAACCGCATAAGTCGCGGGACAGTCGGGGGAGGAATAACATAGCAGACCAGTAAAAGTCTTCAAAGGAACAAAAGGGGAAGTTATTAGAGAAAAGAATTCGAAGAACGAACATTTTTTGAAACATGAGGAATTACAGCATGAAAACATCGGTTTTACACTATAGGAGAAATATAAACAGCCAACAGAAAGCAAGAACCATAACAACTTCTCTTCCATAATCATCCATTTAGCCAATGCACCTAAAGGCTGGCAATAGATGATAACATTAGACCGCATCAAAGCACGCAGATTTGATCCTAGACATGTAAGAAACCGAAAGGATGAATACCGAGATCAAAATTGTCTGATCCAAATAAACATGCGGTTATATCCAACAAACAAACAACGCCTTCTGTAACCTGTAAGGGGTGTCACGAGAAAGGGAATAGAAATCCACCTTCCTGCCAGCAATCTTGCTAGACCTCCGACCCATACAGACAGGGGAGGAAGTCCATATCTTTCTCACACCAAAAGAATCATTGGCTTGGCGACCTTCGACCCAACAAGGCTTAGCCCACCAATTGCTCGACGAAATGACAGAGGACAACGACAGGGGCATCACGATCAAACCATGCACTAAAATACGAGAAAAAGAAAAAAAAAAAGTCAGGGAAGAATCGAGCGCCGGGGAAAAAGAAGGAAGGAACAAACTGAATGGTAATTAGGGATTACGTTTAGTTTGAAACGACAAGGAACGGGGGCGACAGGGAGTAGCCGCGAGCCTACGAAAGAGCGACGCGGCCGTCGAACTGAAAGCCGGCGTCGAGTTCATCTCAGAGGGAGGGAGACGGACAACAACTTCGGGTAGTAGTAGAATGCAGGTTGGACTCGATTTTCTCTCGTTCAATATGTTCGACGAAATGCCTCTCTTCCCTCGTTGTGTCTTCAATTGGACGAAATCCCCCCAAACTTGAAGGTACTAGTGGCCTGTGAATGAGGAGGAGTCAAGAATTTGCAAAATAATTTGCAAGACTCGTATGATAAAATATAAGTACTCAGCCAATATTTTATTTGTTATATAATTTTTTTATCAACTTTTTTTTTATTTATGCGCGATAAAATTAAAGATCGACTAAAATTAAAATAAAAACAAAAATTGGTGACAAAATTATATAACAAACTAAGTTAATGATAAAACAGGAAGTTAACTCAAAGTTGAGGCCATAAATCAATGTTTTGCCAATCGTATCGTTGATAGGGTTAGTTTGCAAAATAATTTGTGAAATATGTCGATTAAACTTAAAATTCATCAAGTATTGTCAATAACTCTGAGTTTGGAACTAAGAGTTTATTTTTCAAAGAACTATGATTTACAAACTCAGAATTCAAAAGGGGCCAAACAAACTCTAAGTTTGGAACTCAGAGTTTAAGACACTTAAAGAACACCCCTCCATGTCTCTAAGGAGCCGAAGTCACATGAAACTATGATTTTCAAACTCAAAGTTTATGGCACTTGAAAAAATGAACTACGAGGCGTCTGATGGTGGTTCTCAACTCAAAATCTGAGTTTGAAACTCATATTTTATGTCCTTTAAGTGAAACTATGAGTTTAGAACTCATAGTACAATGGGAAAACGTGAGTTCTAAACTCAGATTTATCGGCATTAGTTGACGAATTTTATATTTGACCGACCTATTTCGCAAATTATTTTGTGAACTAACGTTAATAAGGAACGAAGCTCGTTAGAGTGGGACGAAAAGAAATGTTACCAAATAGAAGCTTTTGAAATTTCGATAATAATATTTAAAAATTTGACTTTACTCATGAAAGGAGTCGAGCTTTATAATGCTTCGAAAGTTCGACTTTACTTATGCAGAAAAGAAGTCGGATAATTCAAAATTTCGAAAATATCTACGCTATTTCACAAATTTCACATTAAACGATAATTACGAACATAACTATATGAAAATGAGGATGGGTGCATTGGGTTTGTGATTTTTTTTAAATAAATTATATATATACGCCAAATTTTTAAAAAGAAAGAATTATTTAAAGTAATGTAATAAAACATAAGAACGTAAATTTCAAAAAATTTTATGAGCACTCGCCAAAATATGTGATCCAATAAGACGTAGAAGTGAAAGTGATTGAACAGTGGACTTCACTTTAATTGATAAGATGAACAGTTTACACTAAGGCTGCTTTTAGTCCACGAACAGCTATAGATATAGCCTAGGAGTTTTGTACGGAAATACGGTTACTTTAAAAAAATTTTACGAAATACGGTCCAAGTTTCGTAAAATACGGTTTTAGATTCAAAGGGCCACGTTTTACAAAGAGGGCGGGTGTATAATAGAAAGAGGCGGGTTCTCAAAACTCGCCCCTATGTGGGATCAATTATGGGCATGAGGGCGGGTTTTGAAAACACGCCCTCCTTGTAAATAATGAGGGGCGGGTTTTCAAAACCCGCCCTCCCTTAACTTGGGACGCCTACTTGGGGGTGAAAACTCGCCCTCCCTTAACTTGGGACGCCTGCTTGGGGGCGGGTTTTCCCTTAACTCAGTAAAGTACGAGTTTTGAAAACCCGCCTCTGAGACACTTGGTGAAATTTGTCGCCAATGGGATTGAGTTTTTAGCGTCTGACAGGGGGCGGTTTTTGAAAACCCGCCCCTTTAGGAATTCTTCAAGGGGCGGGCTTTCAAAATGCGCCCCTTCCTAACATGAAAACCGGCCCCTCCCTGAAATGAAAGTCGGCCTCCCCCTCTGACTTTCATTTTACCTGAAACTCTAGCCCCCTAAACACCCGACGCCCGATGTCCCTCCCTCATCCGATGCTCGATTCCGACCCTCCACAGCCCCCCTCCAACGACCCCGGCCCCCCTCCGTCCCTCGACGACCCCATTCCCCTCTCCATTCCACGACCTCCTTCGACACTCCTCCCGGCCCCCCTCCGTCCCTTTTGCTCGTCACGGTAATTACGTATTTTGATTGATATTAGGTCAAAATTAGTGATTTTGATTGATATTAGGTCAAAATTATGGATTTTGATTGATATTAGGTCAAAATAGTGTTTTTGGTTGGAATTAGGTTAATTTAGTGTTTTTTGTTGAAATTAGGTGAAATTGATTAATCCTTTTAAAATTGATTGAAATTAGTTTAGTTACGATTATGTTGACGTTTGATGACTAATGGTTTGTTGTTTGATTTTTGTAGGTGATTGGAAGTTAGTATCGGAAATTTAGTAAATTGTAAGTATTATCCTAAGTATCAATGTCACGCGTTCATTTGCTGTTGTATGGAAATGGGAAGGTTATCCATGGTATTGAAGGAATAGGTTATAATAGGGGTCTAATGAAACGGATAAAAGTGCCTTTTGATGTCGATTATGTGCAATTTGAAAGGGTCATTGCGAATGCAATGAGATTAAACAAAGGCAGTAGGCTGGAAATATGTCATAGATATCCCTTTCCTTCGTACGGTCCTTTTGGCATTAACTTTGTGCTAGTACCTATTGGTGATGATGAGGACGTGAGGTTGCTGTGCGAGTTTGCCATGTCAAATGGTGACCGCATTTAAGAAGTTTATGTGATATCAGTTTCTGATAATTTTGGATATGAAGGGAGGCCATCAAATTCAAGAAGTAAGCATGGTAGTAACATGCGGGCCGTAAGAGTTAATGTGGATGAGGGAGGGTTAAATGCCATGCAAGAAAGAATGGAAAATTTTGAAGTTAGTAGAAATATTCGTAAATTGGTACCGATGAATGAATGATGTAGCGGTTATGGTGGTAATGTGGGGAATAATGAGGATGGTGGTGATGAGAATGATGATGGTAATGATTATGAAGATGATTATGAAGAGGGTGACCCGTTTGAAGATTTGGAACGTGAATTGGGCGATGGAGTTCTAAACGAAACTATATATGGGCGATATGAGAATCATATCGTTGATTCAATAGTGAATTCCAATAATAACAGCAATACTGATGATGAAATATTCAACGGTGTTGATTTAGGGAACGACGAAAATGTTAGGAATTTAGGAGTTAATAAGGCTGGTCCTTCTAGGAAGAAACGGTTGGAGAAACCTTTACCATTCTATCCAGACAGTAGCGATACTGGAAAGGTAATTTTCGAGGAGGATGACGGACGATCCGGACTCTGTGGTTGAATTTCGTAAACGGATGCGTATCAAACATAAAAACCATCTTATTCATACGGTGAATACGTTACATATTAAGAACCATTATAATTACGAAATTGTAGAGTCAGATAAGACGACGTGGTCTGTGTTTTGTTCTGAGTTTGGATCTGGTTGTAATTGGAGATTACGCGCGATTCAACGTGCTTATGATGATGAGTTTGAAATAACTATTGTTGATGAGTCGCATACATGTTTAAATGCAGTGCTTTTCCAATATCATGATTGACTTGACTGTAACTATATGGTTCCTTACTTCCATACTTTGAGAGGGTAGGACAATATAGTTGGGGTAGTGCCTGCCTAGCATGGCTATATAAGAGTTTGTGTAAGGCGGCTCACTACAAGGCTTCCCAGATAGAGGGCCTCATAATATTATTACAAATTTGGGCAAGAAATAGATTCACACATATCGTACCGCTGAGACATCGGAGCCCATTTGTAGAGGATATGCCATTGAGCTATCGCTGAGCCGTTGCGAAGGATGTACGCACGGTTACTACCCATGTTCTTTCTTCGTACAGAGAGGCCTTCGATAGGTAAAGCATGAATCAGGTAAACTTTACGATTCAATAAACCAATTTCATTTCATTATATCGTATGTTTCTCACACAATCACATTGAAATATGCAGGTTATTTGGCATCCTTATCCGGATGAGTTGATGCCATGCTTCCAAAGTACTGTCGATCTGGAGAGGCTTTTTGGCCTGCCCAAATCCCTCTCATTTGCTTCTACATCGTAGAGTGGCATTACCCGGATAGAGTGATCCGTCAGTTTGGCGATCAATAGCTCGTGCCGGATCAATACGACACTAGCAAGGCCCTCCATCGCATTGATTTGTGCGGCAAGAATATGAACAACTGGATGGAGATCCATCGGGGGTTTGTGGAGCAGTGGGAAGATCGGTTGAACATGGTCGTGCCGCTCGCTTGGGAATCTCATACTAAATACTCCAAAAGGTATGCAAAGCTCACCCGATGATATATATCGCACAGGGGCTCCATGCTTGGCACAATGGTAAGTCGTTTACATTTTCCCATACCATTTTTCTACTATAACCTATATTCATTTGTGTCGTACTTATTTGTGGTATAGCTGAGGAATTTCCGAAAGATAAAGCTTCGCTCCGACCAGCCCGAACTCGTGTCTCTTGCCGATGAGTCGATGCAAATGATGAGGGAGTACGCACCGGTGCGATTGTATAGTCGCACCGGCGGACTGGGAGATCAACCTTCCTACGAGTTCATGTCGCCCTATGGTGGACAGCCTATGGAGAAAGATCATCCTCAGATGGACGATGCGGAAGCGGAAGAGGAAAATGAAGATGAAGAGGTTTAACAGACATATGAGGACCACGTATTTAACGAGGAGGGCCATGAAGTGCGATAAGGCATGCTCATCTCGCATGTTACTCATATTGATGCCGATTACAATACACATTACTTCGAGGTTGGGTCCAGTTCGACCCCGGGAGCTCCGATTAACAGGGCGAAAGAATTCGGGTAAGTCCACAATAACTTTGATGTTTGATTGAGTTTAACTCCCGTAACTAAACAAATATAAGTTTTTCAGGTACAACCATTCACATCAAGAAGAAGGACCTTCTCAAATTACACAACAGTACCCGGAGGATTCATCGAAGCAACCTCACGTTCCAAAACCCCTTATCATGCCTTATGTCAGGAGGAAATCAACTAAGAGTAGGAGGAATTACCGATGTCATAAACGTTTGTAGGACTTTCATGTATGATATTGTTCGACTTTTATATTTTGAAACAAGTAATGTTTTGAAATTTCGATTGTTTCGATGTTTGGTTTTGGAGTTTGAGATTGTTTGGTTTTCTTATTTTACGAAACAAGGGTTTCTAATTCGTTATTTTTATTTGCATTATTTCTTCAAAGGGTAAAGAATTCCAAAGCAAAACCCGCCCCCCGTCAGACGCTAAAATACTCAGTCCCTTTGGCGAACAAATTTCACCAAGTATCCGGGGGCTGGTTTTGAAAACCCGCACCCCAAGCAGACGTCCCAAGTTCTTAAAGGGGCAGGTTGTCAAAACCCGCCCCTCATTATTTACATGGAGGGCGGAACCCGTCCTCATGCCCATCATCGATCCTGCATAGGGGCGGGTTTCGAGAACCGGCCCCTTCCGATTATATAAAACCCGCCCTCTTTGTAATTTGAGAGGGGCGTTTGACTGTAAAACCGTGTTTTACGAAACTCGGACCATATTTCGCAAATCTTTTTAAAAACTAGCCGTATTTCCGTACAAAACTCTACGGTCTAAGTATAAAATTCTTGATAAACCTAGCCATGGGCCGCACCCCCACACAAGACCAAAATGGGTTAAAAACTCTCCTCGTTCTTTGAGACCCGTGTACGATTTTGTAATTAGTTTTATAAAATATTTACGAAATACGATTTGTGTTTCCAATATTTTTAAAATACTACTATTGTGACTGGTTTCGAAAGCCTATTTTTTAGTTAAAAAACGAATTTTTAAAACCCGCCCAATGAAATAAGCAAGTGAAAGTGAATTTTGAAAATCTGCATTCCAATCACTTTTCTTAAAAAAAAAAAAACTTTCGACCCACCCCTCCCTACCCTTCGTCCCGCCTCTTCCACGCTTTACCCCATCTTCCCCCACCCCACACTTTTCTATCCCATTTCTGCCCCTGCTCGCCTCTTCCCCTCCCCTCTATTTCCTTCCCCGCCTTTTCCATCCAGTCTTTCCTCATGTTTCGTTCTCCTTCCCCATCAATTTTTCTTTAAAATAAAAATAAAAAAGTTAAAAGAACGCAGCTTTTCAAAATCCATCTTCCACCTAATTATTTCAATACGAGTTTTAAAATCTCGCCTCTTTTGTAATTTAAAATGAATCCCTTTTATTATAAATTCATATTTTACAAAATACGAACCATATTTCGTAAACTTTTTTAAAAAATAACCATATTTTCGTACAAAACTCAATTAGTTAAGTTAGGACCCCAATCCTCGCAGGGAGAAATCCCGGGCAGCTCTGCCTCTGTATTGCAAGCTGAGCGAAACACGTCTCCTGTCCGTTTCTGCATTTGAAAGTGACTTTTCATTCTTGGAGAATAGCACGCCCGAGGTTTGTGGCCAGCGCAAGCCTCACAGAGCTCACTGCTTGAGAAGGCACATCGGCTTCGACAAACTCAGGTAGTAATCTTGCCAGGGACAACTCTTGGAGCTTGTTTAATAGCAAGTTCGTATTTTCCACGTCCAGCAAAGGGCGGCCCGGCCAATTCAGCAACGTCAACTGCTCAAAGCATCAGGTGGAAAGATTAATCTAACAAATATGAAGAAAAGATCACATATTATAACTCCATAAAAAATATCACCAAAAGCCCGCAGTTATAGGATGCAATATAGTGAGAAAGTGTTTCAACTGGACCCAATTTTAAAATAATACACCAAAGGAGCACAATGAAATTCACCGAATCATGCAGAAGTGGCACCCAAAAGCGTTGCGGAGTGGATGGGTTTTTCATTAGCTGCAAAACCAAACGACGGCATTAATACGAATAACTAATGGTAAGTGTCACTGCATTCAAACTGTTAAGTGATCACTCTAAAATGCAAACTCAACAGAACGAGAAAGTAAAAAGTACATCAGACGTGTCCCTTACAGAAATAAGAGAATCAACAGCTTTCTTGGCAGCTTCAGTATTTTTCCCATCAGAAATCTGCTTCAGTGACTTCTTGAAATCCCTATACCTGTGTGCAACTTGAATTTTATTAAATATGGTGTGAAATGGCCAAGATGGTTGGTCAGCAGGCAGGGCAAGAATATTTACTTGTACAGAAATTCGAGACCACCCGCATTCCTAGATTGAGAGCCCAACAACTCAACAAGACCTTCCCATTGCTGAATCAAGCAGAATGGTTTAATACACACAAATGTGTAAAGCACATTCATGACTACCCAAACAGGAATTTCCACATGACAAAAGCCAGCCTACTAAAAAAAAATGTAAAAACAGTGGCAAGACACAAAATACCTTAAAACTTTCATCTGAAAGTGACTTCCCGACGGAAGCAAACAACTGCTGTGCAATTCTGTTGAGGGTAGCTTCATCACCAGCTTGTTGAAGCCAAAAAACTCCAGCACCTTTTCTTCCATGCTTCCAGTGGTACAGTCCAGCAATCTGTGACCAAGAAATGGCCTGGAATTATGTAACTTGCAATCTTGATTGCATCGAAACTTACATGGAAGAAAATTTGACATGATTAAAAGCAGAAGGATTTGACAATAGAACTATTCGTGATTCTACAGGATAACTCATGCACCTTCATAATACCGGAGCTGACATGATCAAGTTCATACAGACGGCATATTTCCAGAGTCTGCACCATAAAAACAATAGAATCAATTAGCTAATTGCACAAAAAATCAACAATCTTTTAAACAACTTTAGTAACCGAGTAGAAGTAAAGCATTTCTAACAAAACCTAAGAAAAATGGAAGCGTAACAAATAGATACAGCAGGTTCTTTCGTGAACTAGGTCTAGCTCTAGAACAAAAAGATAAAACGTTACATAAACCAATTTGAAACAAAAAGTTGATTCCAACACAGTAATATCCCAAGTAACACAATAGTCATAAACAAGTTCAACCAGCAAATGACGGATGATAGCAAATAGATAACAATACTAAGAAAAGGGAATGCCAAAAATTTAGCAACTAGCCAACTACTAGAAATTACCTTATGCAAATGCCTGTTAGATCGGAAAGCCTGTTTGTACAACAAAATCTCCAACAAGCCCACTCCCTGCTTGATGCATGACATCAGATAGACAGGTGCAATCTGAATAATGAAAAAGTCAAGTAAAAATCATAAACTGAGTAAACATTCAACTACAAATCATAAACTCAGTAAACATTCAAGTAAAAATCATAAACACAGTAAACATAACCAACATTAAAGCACTACTCGATATAATAGTATCTGATGGACACCATTTTGCATAATAGTGAACCAAAAGTTCTGAAAAATCATTGACAGAAAATGCAGGCAAACAAACTAAGTAAACCCTGTTAAGGGTGAAAGGCGATGCGAGGCGATCAGGCCTTGCCCGTCTGAGGCGAGTGGCACTCGCCTTTTGAACAAGAGGCGCTAAGCCTACTTTAAGTCCAACAATTAAGCCAAGCCTACTTTTCTTTCTGGGGTTGCCTCCCAAAAGGGAAAAGACAGACTTAATTATATAATCGACTTAATTTGGCGGGGATAAGATAGATTTATTTTTAAAAAAACTTAGAGAACACCAAATAATTATGACAAAGTCAAAAGCTTTCAATAAAGTTGACTCTTATAAAAACATCCCCCGACCCCACGAGGTTGACCCTCCTGTGAGTCTCGCGTGATTCCTTCCCCAATTTCCTTTCCTTTTTAACCATAAAACCCAAACCCCGTTGAGACAACGCCCCCCCCCCCCCCCTCCCCCACCTGAGAACAATGTCGTCAGATTTGGCCATCGTTCTCGATCCTCCACCTTCTCCCGATTGCCTCCCTCCACAGCCTTCCCTCAGATACCTCAACATCCCTCCTCTCGATCCCCTCTTCTTCTCCTTCCTCCACCCCCCGCCGTTGGCCGCATCTTGCTTGGCCAAAAGGCGAGATAAGGTGACGCCTTATGCCTCGCCTGGAGACAGGGAAGGCGATTTGCCATCGCCTGCCTCGCCTCTCACCTTAGGCGTCGCCTTTTTGCGCCTCCAACAACTACGATAAACCCTACCCCAAAAATACCAGGATAGACTTCAATATTTAGTCTTGCAAACAAAGGAGCAGAGCCAATTCGTATACAGCATATACAAAACCAGCATAATATGAAATTCGATGCCAACATCATGAGCATGTAATAGGAAGACGAATATATGTGCTCCAGCCAGATCCATCACATGACAGAAAAAGACTGCCAACATAAAACATTAACAGTATCTTCCAAATGGAAAAACTTCTCTTGGGCTTTAATTGTAAGGAAAATCAGCTCATTTTAGCACAGGAAACCAGCTGAAAGTCATTATATAATAATCCAGAAGGTGCTTACTTGCCAAGTCAGTGCATGGGAAGTAAGAACTTGGGCATAGATAATACGATTTAGTTCCTCCAAGCTAATTTCACCCAAATTATGCCGCTCATCACGTAAGAGACTTTCAGCTTCATCACTTCCAGTTGTCAATAACTCTGTGGCATGTGCCACCATCCTACATACATGTGCCATCAAAGGTTAATCGCATTGGCAAGGATAATTGGTTTCACAAAACCCATATAGATGTACCAGTAAAACCATTAGCATATAGATAGTACAGGATTCACATTTAATAAACGCAAAAATATCTCATCTATCCACAGGTTATAGCTTCTTACCAAGGGCCATACTCTTTACTGCATTCTGCCAGGACAACCTATTATTGTTGAAAATCAACTGATATAAGAGCTGGTTAAATAGACATCAAAGCATAAAGCAACTGGAAACACTACCTCTGTGTTTTCTGAAAGAATTCCAATCAAAATTCTTATCAACTTATGGGATTTAGAAACTGGCTTCAACTGAATGCATTTCTGGGCAAGGCTATACATGCTGTCAAGACCCTGAGCATAATGGAAATCATTATACAAAGACATACCAAATTGCCTGAAAGTTGCATGCAGACAGAGGAATACCGATGTCAAAGGCCTGATATACAAGAGATGAGATATAAAAAGCTCCAGCCAATGATGGGTTGCAGCCAACAGGCTATTAGTATTTCCCAGCAAAATCTGCAGTAAATTCCTCAAACCCTCCCTTGTTGGAAGATGATTACATTGGACCCAGAATGAACTACAGTCAAGCTTCATAATTTGTGCCCTCCATTTTTCCCAGGCCTGAAAATTGAAATCAAGAACTATAGAAACACCGAACAAGAAGATTGCCAAAAAGGACCTCCCTGAAATCCCCCAACTCCAATTGGTCTACGAGTGTTGTGAATAACACTCCTTGACTAGGGACCGAGGCTTAAAGGAGGTCGACAAATTTCTACACAGTTTGATCCTCGTAAAAATCAGTTATAAAAAGGATTGTTTCCATGTCTTGAACTTAGAGAAAATTTTTCAATATACCTAAACTCCATTTACCCTAGTAAAATCAGGCCTGTTTTTCTGGCATTCACCTAATCGTCCTCCTTCAAGTTCATGTCGCATACGTGGCATTTTTGAGATGAGGACAGCAACTGCCTCTACTAGTCCATTTTCTGTCTGCATTGACACAAACAAATAAATAAATGAAGTGTTGTAGCCACAAAAATACTAGAAACCTCTGCTTGTGAATACTAAACCCGTCTTCTTTCCAGATATATCAAACACAAACATCAAATCAACTGCACCATGATCAGAGGTCTAGATCTAAACCGTCACTGACAAACTAATTTCCTGACCCTTACACACGGTTTATATGGCCAAAGCACAAAGTTCACACCAGAAAGAAACAACGCCATATGCTTTTAGATTAAATTCCTGCGAAGCACCGAAACAATGATAGTAAGGAAACAGCAATCTACATGAACCATGGCAAATACCAGCAGATGATTGGTTATGCTTGACATATTGAACAATAAATAAAAGCATTTTCTGGGTAAAATTTTTTACTTGGAATTCTATCTACGACCCCAAAGAATATGCGATTCCCCCAAAACTAGTGTGTGTGTGTGTTAGGAACAGTAACACTAGGGACATGTAAAAATTTTCTTATCTTTAATCTAGGGGAATTGCAATATATTATATAGAAGGCCTAGCTCTCCAAGCAACAGGAAATAGCTGAAGGATGACCATATATTTATGCAGCCTAACTTTAAAAACAGGAAAGAACAAATTCACAATAGTGTCAAAGTTTGTTCACCTATCAATTTACCCGCATGATATAGTCTCGTAGGTAGTCTTTCCAAACTTTTCTCGGACCATTATCAGGCAAAAACAATTGAAACTTCTAGTTAAATTCAAACTTCAAGTTCAGCCAGGTCAAGAAGCATAATTGCTCCGATAAAACTAAATATGTTTCTTGAATCTGTATCACAGTAAGTAAAATTCGTAGTGATGCCAAAGGTGACCTCGTAAGATTCACGATTCAAACTCTGGAATTAGATGAGTTGTAGAAAGTGTGTTTTAGACACTCTAGTGGCTATTATTTGGGGATGGCAGATACAATAAAGAAGCAACCAAATCAAATTTCAATAAGAGAGCAGACAAAAGTTTGTAATAGCAAAGTGGGACATTTGAAAACTTTGTTAACTTCTTGTTGAAGCAAAGAATATACATAACAGTTAAAAGCATTTTGAAATAACCTCACGGCGACTAAGTTGATGCAACTGATAGGATCCATGTAAACGCAGCAATTTAACCTACACAAAAAATTAACATAAGGTATCAATTTTAAGTGTTCATGCCAGGTTCCCTCTCATTGCAAGATAATACATGAATGAACTTATGCTAGCAATTCAAGAAAGAAGACAAAGTTAAAAAATGTTGAGTACAAAAAAGATACTAACCACGATCTCTAGCCATCCAACTGCCAGAACGGACCCTATTACTTCCCAATACCTAGGATTGTCCTCAATAACCTGAAATAATAAGCAGTTCTGAATTAGTATTTGGACATATACGTGTTTGTGAACCATGAAGTGTTGTATAAGTAAATTATGAAGTGTCTCTCAAGCAGAAGCAAATAACTATGGGAGTAAACTGCGGTATGTAAAAGAATTCAATAGATAATGCCAAACCTGGATGCGAATAAGATCATTCTGGAACTCCACAAGTTTGGAGCGAACTGTAGCACTAGATGCTGAGAAAAGGGTGTCATAATCCTGTAACAGGATATCACACAAAAACAGAAATGTGGTTATTACACATCAGATATTGAACAGATATCTGGCAAATCACTCTTGATGACAAGAGATAATGTAATAAAAGGTCCTTACAGATAACCAATCAACAAGCCGCTCAGGCAGCCAAGCTTGACACAGTCTATCCGCATAGAACATTTCGATCAACTCCCACGCAGCTTTCAAGGAAGTGGGCTTTTGCTCAGTCTATGAAGTGCGAAACATCCACGCACTATGAACATCAATCTCATACTTGAAGGAACCCCCAAAAAAACATAACCTTCTAAAAGGACAATATTACTTCCACCGCAAATAAAAGACATCCACCTTCAAAACTTGTGTTGGGCTTTCAATCACTCCAGTAGACACAGATTTCGAATTGCCAAGTAGCTTACTTATATCCTTGCTGTACTCCATCACATACTCCCACCTACAATCAACGAACCCAGGAAATAATTCAACCTGACTAATACATTGCGGGATTTCCGTGGCTACTCAAAGCTAAGCAGTCTCGAAGTCCGATCCTAATACAAGCTAAACCTTAAAGTAAGTACCACTCCAAATGGTAAAGAGAGGGAGGCCCCATCTTCTCGAGAGCCAAGACCGAGTTCCTCTTGTTCTGCAGCACGGCGAAGGGCGAAACCGACCCGTGGGCAATCCGCCGCCACTCAACGTCATCGATCTCCGCGTCATGGTCGCCGGCCAAGTCAAGCTCCACGACTTCTCCACAGACGGATGCCGCGGGGTCGGGGGGGAAGAGGGAGACACGGAGGGAGTTGCCGCGGCCCCAGGAGATGGAGACGCGGGGCGAAGCGGCGAGTGGTGCGAGGCCGTGGGAGAAGCGGTAGACCCGGGAGGAAGCAGGATCTGCGCGTGGGACCAACGCGCCGTCGCTAGGGTCGGTCATCTCGCGCTCGGTGACTGTGAAGAAGTGTTTTTTCCTTAGGGTTTTGGGAGGGGACAGATTAAGGACGGCCAAAACAAAAAAGAAGACGAGAAGATATCCTAACTGAACTCCAGGCCTAAAATCTCCCTCTTTCTCCCGCGGGGACTCTTGAAAGAACGAAATCATGAGTACGACGACTTCGTGCTATGTATTCAAAAAAATAATTATTATAATATATTAAAATTATATTATTAGAAAATAAAACCAAACAAAGAAATTTCATTTATTCACCGAATTACACTAAATTCAAAATAAAGGGTAAACCGGGATCGTGTTCGGGTAGAAGATGCCCCAGTACTGCTCTATTCCGGCAGGCTTCAGGTTCTCGTTGAACATCGCGAACACGTAGCCCTCGTACGGGACATTTGGCCGCCTCGGTGTCCCGGTCCCCGCCCTTACCCTGTCCAAGAAATTGCTGTTATAAGTCAGGGCCAGAGAGGGCGAGGTGAAGCCCGCATTCCCCGCGTTTGGCCACCCAGTCTCGCTAATGACCAGCCTGATGGATGGAAACCCTTCCCGTTCCATTGCAACGTACAGGGAGTCGAGCATCGCGTCGAGAAGGTTCTGGTACGGGAGGTCCCCATCAATAACGACAGGCCCCGGCGCTGTGAACTGCGCATACTCCAGTCTCACGTTTGCCGGGTCGTTCTGGTAAGCGAAATAAGGATAGACCTGGACCATGAGGGGCGCATTAACACGGGCCAGTTGTTGGAGGATTGCAACCATGTCTTCCTTGACGGAGTCGGCAAAGGCCGCCGCCGACGACGGGTAAGAGTTCCCTAGGACGCTGAACGGTACCCCGGTGCTGACTAGGATATCGTTTATCCCATCTTGAGTAAGCGCATCCTGCAAGTTCTTAATGGCGCCGGCAACATAACACGCGTTCTCCCCCGGGATGACCTCATTACCTGCCAAAATATACTTGAACGCCACGCTGGGTAAATACGGCTTCACGTGGATATTGATCCATTCCGCAGCAGCCTCTGGCACCAATGATATTCCAACCAGGTCTTCGTTGGCAACACCGAGCATGACCTCAATGCCACTGCCCTGGAGGGCGTCCAGGGCTCCAGCTTCAGGCCGGTATAACCTTAACTTCCCGATGTTGTACTGTCGGTACATCGCAATCACGTTGGCCGGAGCAGGAAGGCTGTCGCCCAACATCCCATAGCACACGCCGATGGCTTCGGACTCGGCCAAAGGAATGCGGACACAAATCGTCATGGCAGCCACTATGACTGAAAGAGTTAATCCAATGGACGCCATTACTGAAAATATGAAAACGATGGAACTTCTCTAAACCAATTTATATGAAAGGAGAATGTGAATTACTTTTGTAAACTCTCAGTTATAAATTTTTAATTCTTCCGATTTGATTTTAGAAATGGTAAGAAAATATAATGCGATGAGAACAAAAGAGGGACTATTAAATTTTCCTCTCACATAATAATTTCACATCGAATTTACTTTTTTTAAAAAATGCATTAAATAAATACTCATAATTATATTTAAAATTGATATGAAGAAAGTAAATAAAGTAATTTTCCACCCCATTTTTCTTCACCGAGTAAAACAGCCAGACACAAGTTGCAGATTTAATTTACTCGCATAAAAGGGGAAATTTTTATTTTTATCACGTATTTTATGTATTAGTTTACTCGCATAAAAAAGGAAAGTACACTCATCCTGCGGATAAATTATGCAAGTAAAGAAATATTAAACCCAATTCACTTTTTGTTTGAACTTATTTGTTGCATTGCATAAGAAGCTACTTCTTTGGTAAGGTTTAAAGTTAGTTTACATTTTTCATTATTCTCCTTCTCTCCAAAAACCCGGGGTTAAAATCACATTCGAATGATAATTACATCATGGCTTCAATGAATATTAATTATTGCTGACGTTGATGTATGATTTTTACTATATAAAAATATTTCGTGAAATAAATTTTTGAAATCGTTAAAAATAATGCCACCTTTAACTAAAATAAAAAAATTCGATCTTCGTCGAGTTACTCATTTTTTTTAACGAACTTATAAACATCAAATTAACATACGAATTTAAAATTACTTTTAATATTAATTTTCTCGTAACAAATTTCGGCGGAATTTGGTCAAGCCACCAAATTTTGGTAATGCTGAGATAAGAAAAATTATAATCCGATACTGTTTCGTATAAAGTATTTACAGACCGTTAACATTTGTCATGCCATGAAATCAACAGCGTTCCTTTTTATTGACATTTTCGGAGCTCCTTGCCTTTGTCAATCCCCGCATATGCTAGCCCCGTCTTCATCTGCCACCGGCACGATCCTACTCCTGCTGTCGTCCTCTCCAACATAAGCCGCGAGGTTGACATACCGGTCGGGCTCCCTCTCCTTCCTCCACCTCGACCGGCACATCACGCAGATCGCCGACCTCCTCCCTAGGCTCTTCTTCCATGTGAGCTGGCACTCCTCGTGCACCTTGTTCCTACAAGTCGTGCACACGACCGCCCTCCCGCCTTCCCCTCCCGCCAACCCCATCTCCTCAAGGCAGATCGGGCATGCCTCTGGCTCATCCCCATCCCCTTCCTCCTCCCCCGGTCTCTCGTCCGGCCGAGCCCCCCACTCATTGCTGCCACCGCGCTTCCTCACGAGGAAGAACCGCTCGTGAAACCTCGCGCGGAGAGACGCGCTTGCAAGGGATGCGACGTCCGATGGGGTGGATAGCAGGCAGCGGAGTCTACATGGGCGGAGGGTCCTCCTCCTGAGGCAAGGATCGTCAAGGGGGACGCCAAGCACCCTTATGAGAACAAAGAGGATGTGCTTGCAAGGGGTGGTGCGGTCGGGGCAAGTGCAGGACGGGGAGGCGGAGAGGGTGACGGTGTAGACATTCCCGGTGGCACCGAGGACGAAGAAGTCGGGGTCGGAACGGTGGAGGAGCAGGAGGCGGTGGTGGACAGCACGGAGGATACGGTCCGTGACAGGGTGGGGAGGGCCGGGACGTGGGCGGTGGTAAGGGTGGGTGTCGGAGCTGAAGGGTGCGGCGAATTCCATTTGCCGGCAGGTGGGCGAATAAGTGGTGTGGGGCGGGGGGGGGGGGGGGGGGGGGGAGGGGGTTGATGATGTAATAGTTTCTTTTATTGTGGGAATGGGGGATTCTTTGCCTTTTGGGGAAGAAAGGAGGAATTGGGTTGGGGTTGTGTGTATAATGTTGGGAAGGTTGAGGCTGACCCGTAAGGCAAGTTAAAGGTATGGTTATATTTGACGTGAAGGGGAAGAGAATTTGCCGTGCATCTGTGGTGGTGACGGGAAAACCTAGTACTACCATTTTGCTTGTAGCTTCTATCTCTCCGACATATCCCCTCTATTTCCTCCTACCTTCTTTCTTCTACGGCTGTCCTTACCACCGTAAAACATGGGCATGGCCACTGCCCCTCCTGTCTCTCGTGAATAATAATAATAATAATAATATAATAATAAATTTGTTGTAATTATTATACCCTTGATGTACATTATGACACCTTCCTTCCTGTTAATAATGCATTTTGCACTGCCTGGGGTTCTAATCCTTCCACACAGTGTCACTCTAGGGCTTTATTGGGCTGTCGGCCCAATAAAACCTGATCGGCTAGGCCCAAATTCACGGGTGGGCAATGTTGTGCTTTCTGCTGCCGAAGGCAGCAACCCGGGGGTCGATGGTTGATTCGATCGATCGATCGATCGATCGAAAGGAAGGAGAAGACCATCGAAGAAGAAGAAGAAGACGATGGAATGGCTGAACACGATGGTGACGGAGCCGTACTACCTTCTCCACTTCCTCACCTTCTTCTCGTACCTCCCGATTCGAGCCTCCGCCTCCCTCGTTCTCTCCCCTCGCCTCCTCGACCTCCTCCTCCGTCGGGTGATCTCCTCGCGTCTTCTGTTTCTCCTTTTCCTGTGCTGTGCTGGCTGTGTTTGACTCATACCGGAGTTGTTCTGCCGCCAATGTGCAGGAGATTCAGGCCTTGTTGACGTTCCTGGTTCTGTCTTCCGTCAAGGTGAACTGGCTTTTTTCTCGATTCTTGCTGTGTTTTGACGGCAGTCTTGAGTGATGCTGCTGAAGTCGTTTGCCTGTGTTTCTTTTCCTAGTTCTTAGATGTCTGGCCTCTTGGAATGATGCTTATTACTTAAGATATGAGCTGTGTATGGCGTGGAAATTTTCTCTGTCCGGATAATCAGAAAGGCTGTATAGTTTGTAAGAGCTTAACCTCCCGAAGGGAAAACACAAAAAATTAGATGACGTTGACTGATTTTTATTCTTGTGCTCCTTTTAATCTTTAAGTTTACTGGAAGTCCTTCGGGCTACACTAATATTTGTATTCCGTCAATCACTTTCCCGTCTTATGCCAGATGGTGCGAGAGGAAACATGGGAGGGCTTCGTAGCTGACACCTTCCTCTTCGCAAAGGTGATGGGTCTACTATCATGCATCCTGCGATTATTCATTTCTGTTATCTATTGGAGTTGTTATCTTCCTATCCGGACATTATTGTGCATTAGTCTTTCATCCAATCATTTTTTTTTCTCACATTCGTGCAATTTGTTTACCTGTCAGATTTTTCTGATTGTCCTGTCATTGCTTATTGATTACCACCTGACCATCTGGTACATTGTGGTCTTCTTAGGTATGTACTGACGATTGATCCCCATTTGAAGTATTCTCATTGAAAATAAGATAATTATTTCTGTGGCACCCTTCTTACTCGAATGTATTATGCCTGATTTCACCTTCAGATTAGTCTGACTTCCTTTGCTCATATCTTTCCTCACAGTGTTATATACATTAACTCAACAACCTCCTTTTCAAGGATTAGGTATGTGGTGCTTTTGCCCCTCACTGACTAGAAGATGTTATATGCTAGAGCAAGTTATGTCGACATGTTTTTGAGGTCTGGATGAACGATGATGGCTGTAGGTAGTTCACACAAGTTGACACCACTTCAATTAGAAACAGCACTTGTTGAAGGGACCTCATCAAATTACTGGCTGGTTGGTCTTCGACACTCTATGAGTACTTGAAACTATGATATATTGAATGTATTGTGCCATCTATTACCGTAGATTTTCTTTTTTCAGCTTAAGGTTATTTTGTTTGCAATAGGACTCTAAAAGGTTCTTAATTTCTATTGGTTTGCTCCTGGAAGTTCAACAAGGAACTGCATAAAGGTGAACGATTTTTTGTGGTGTCCGGCATGCACTAGCATGTGAAAAACTGTTTAGGCAGCAGTTCTCGACTTCTCGTAAAGTTAGAAGGAGAGGCAAATACCTTTTTTTTGTAATAGAAGCAAATATATTTGAGATTATATGGAGTGAAAAAGCTGATGTGCAATGCCAGATACCGTTTAGATTCTGTTGAATAAAAGAGTTCAGTATCCAATATAAAGGGAAGTGTTTAGGTTAAAAAAACCATCTCCTTATGATGTGGTCAAGTGCGTCACAGATTCTTCTCTGCTGATGTGGCGTTCTATTGGCGTCTAGATTTTTGGCATCCTCTATTGACAGTGCTTGTTGAAACAAATGCCCGCGACTGGGCAGTCCCTCTACATATGAAATCCATGTTAGATAAACTCAGTGTTGCAGGTCTCTGTTTTATTTATTTGTTCTATAGCTTATGTTGGATAGGATTTCTGCAGATTGAATTTACCACTTCATGCTCGTCGTCATGCATACGTACAAGTCGATGCTTTCCGGAGCTTTCTATCACGTATGTCTGTTTCTTAACCTTTGGTTCCTCGTGGTTATCTTGTTCGTATTATGATGTCTGTTTTTATATTGTTTAATAGATACTCCAACAAAAATTTATCTTTTGGCATTGTCGATATTGGCCTCTTCCCAAACGTTGCTGAGAAGTTTGGGATATCACTAGGTAGGCATGTTATTTTAGAAGTTCTGCAAGGGGCACCGATAAACTGGCAATTGTTATGTCAACTCATTACTCACCACCTTATCAGGAAGCGTGCAACGAACTCCAACATATATATTGTTCGAAAAGGCAACCGAGATAGCACGGTTCCCTGAACTTGGTTCTGGTTCAGGGTCTTTTCTAATGCCGGTTACTAAGGTAATGTTTTAGAAACTCAATGGAGTTGAGTTAGATTCTGACCAGAATCCATCAATTATTTTCTATTGGGAATGTATTTTTCCAAGTCTATCATTGACATCCATAATAGCAAGAGCTTTGACAGAATGATTAAGTTATTCTTTTAATAATTATTGATCTTGTGATCAAGGCATTAAAACAGCATCTTTGAAAATATTTTTACAACCAAGGTATGTATTTATACTATCATGATTCACACCATGATGCCATTTCTTTAATCATTGTCCAATCCCCCGTTAAAATCCTCCTTTTCACAACCATGATTCTTATGCCGATGGTCCAAAAGAGTCAGTAACATTTTTCTGCATTAGATTTTTCTGTCTGCCCGTCTTCTTGCTAAGATCATGTATGAGTGAATGTCTATAATCATTGATGATCTATTTTTTGTCATTTAATTAATTCGACCATAACTGCAAGGATGTTTTCTTTCTTACTGTTGTCTTTTATCAATGTATATTATCTCCTGATTCTTCCGAGCTTTTTGTGGTGCAGAAATGCCTTGTTCGACATTTTGACCTTGATCGCCTCCTTATAGAATACGTGAAAGGCCAATAGTTTTGGACTACTAGTAATCAGATCGGTGTCTTCTCATATTCTTGTCTCCCCCGTCCACGTGAATGTTGGCTTGTGGAGTTTTATCACGCTGAAATTACAGTATACGACATTTCGTGTTTTGCTTTGTATCATTTTGGGACTTTACTTATTTCAAGTGAGAAAAGGTGACTGAGGTTGTAAGCCCCTCTATTAGGGGTGAGAAAAAAATTGGAATCGAAGTTTTGGCATTTCAGTATTTGGTATTCGGTTTTTTGTTCGGTTTTATGTTTATGAAAAAGTTCGGTTTTTTGTTCGATTTTATGTTTATGAAAAAGTTCGGTTTTTGGTTCGGTTTCGGTATTTTAAGATATTTAATTCGGTATTTCAAACAAATCGAAATTTAATCGAGCTTTTTTTACTTTGGGCTTTTGGCCCATGGTCCATGAGCATCTTTCAGCCCACAAAAATTGTCAAGAGTAACTCACACGATCCCTATCCCTCCTGGCTTCAGGACCCTCACGAGTTTCCCCACCACCCTCATTCTCTCCGTGGCGGCCTCCACCGTGTGGCGTGCGGTGCCCGTACACCTTGCCCACTGTGTGGACGAACACGGCCGACGTCACCACGTCGAAGTAGTTGTCCAGGAACGGCAAGCTCCTCACGTCGCCTTCTCGGCACGTCACGTATTCTTGCACTCCTTTTTCGTGCCTCTTTGTCACATGCATCCACCACACTTTGATGCCTTATCTTATCATTCTCCATTAAGAATGGATCCATAGGACCCTTTCCCTTAGATTTTTTCTAAGATACTTCTCCACTCGATGATGCAGCTCTCTTCGATCGTATAAGGGGATCATCCACTTCTATTTGGATGTCGTCGTCGATTGGGATGGATGTAGTTCTTCCAATTGCTTCTAGACGCGATTTCCTTGCCTTGTCCATCTTACTTCGTAACTCATCATTCACCTCTTGAGGACATTTTTTACATGATTTAGCATTTCTAAAGGATCATATTTGATGTTGCTTTGAACGGAAGATGGCGCCTTTCGACATATAGCCACAGAAATTGCAACTCACCGCATGTGGCTGTTTTGGATCTTTCACGTAATTGTACTTCTAGCCAATATCTCTTTTCGAAGATTTGTCCGATGAATCCATTCCTAAAATCAGTCCCAACAAATAGCACGAGATTTGATCAGAAATCGAAACCACATAAATCGAAACCCACATATATTTGACAAGAGACAATCAGAGCTCGGAGCTTCTGGGAGCTAAATATGCGTCCAAATCGAGAGAGGGAGCTAATCCTAATATGCCCCCACACTGTGGTTAATTTGCTATTCGGATTCCATTAGTTAAAACCCCACACTGTGATGATGGACTCCACACAAATCAAAACGCCACACTGTGATAATGGACTCCACACAGATTCCAAAACCCACATACGCAACAGAAGAAATCAAAACCCACATACGCAAGAGAAGAAATAAAAAATCACAGTAAGAGAGGGACGGTCGTGACGGGGACCGGCTGGGCGACAGGGAGGAAGGCTTCTGGCATTGGGAGGGAGTGCTTCTGACAAAAAAGGAAAATAGGGTTTAGTTTAGGACCGTTGCACTTTTGTTCTTTTGGCTGCATTCTGAGCCTCGCGCTTAAAGCCCAAAGCACCTCCTAAGCGCGCGCTTCGTGTAGGCCGCTCCAGAGCTTGAGAGCGAAGCGCTGGGGATGCTCTTCGCTGCACTCTGCACTTTAAGCGCGGTTAGAGCGCGCTTTTGACAACTCTGGTGTCATCAGGCATCCTACAATCAATTGAGGGATTCGATTTCCTACTTAATTTTTTTTCTCTTTCTTTTTTTTCCTATCCAATTTTTTACCTCGATCTTGGCGTTTTAGAGAGCGGACATGGCGGTTTGCTTGCAATGAGCCAGCCCAACCACGCGACCGGAGCTACCGCCCTTTCGTATAACATTACCATCACATAATGTTTGATGTTGGTTGTGCATTATGTTAGATCCCAAGTCTGTTAGATTTTGTTTTCTTTAATTTGTTAAAATTATGAGCTTGATTTTTTTATTTTTTATGGGCTTTCGAAATTTATGGACTTGGATTGAATTTCTTTTTTAATTAGCATTGGGTCCATTATCGGCCCACTTAAAAATTTGGAAGATCCAATACCAAACCCGAGGAATGTACCGAAATAATTTTGATATTTCCGTATTTGGAACTTTGGAATTTTGTTCGGTATTTGGCGGACAAAAAATTAAAAGTTTGAAATTTGGAATTTCGGTATTTGGTTTGGTTCGGATTTGAAACACCGAATGTTCACCCCTACCCTGCTAGGATTTTGGTATCGTTTTGCGAAACGACCAAGTGAATGAAAATGGACTTGGCTGCCATGACTGAAGTTCTGTTCAGCTTCTTTATCCTGTGAATCAGCTAGGTATTGCCATGTTTCAGGGCCGAATGCCTGCGTTGTATTTTTTTGATAATAGCATGTGATTTGGTGTTCCCATCTACTATATCCATCATCGGGAAGGGGAAGGAAAGTGGCGGAGAAGGAGGTGTATAAATACGGGGGCCAGAAATCAAAGCAACATACTTACCTGGACGGGGTCAACGGCTGATCAATGAGGCTTGTGGCCTAGGTTGTGACCTCCATTGCACACTGCGGCGGTGCGCCAGCCTCAGTTCTGTCCATCGTGGCAGAGCCTACGTCATAATTTGTGGTAGCAGGGCCCAACGTTCGCACGGCCCCTCCTACACCCAAGACATTTAAGTCCAAGCTTCTTGCGGCCCTTCCGTGGCCTTGTGACGGGCCTGCCGCCTTAGTCTTCGAAAGATTGGTAAATGTTGATGACGCAACTTATGAAATATATTTTACATGTTTAAGCAAAAAATTATATATCCAAGAAAGAGTTTCCCATAAATAAAACTGTGTGTACATTTAAACAATTATGAAACATAAAGGAGGAAAATTAATTTTTTTGAGAAAATGTTATAAATTCTAAAAAATTCTTTACTAGTTGACAATCACCAAGATAAATGAAGTACTTCGGGGCTTTGTTCTTGTCATCAACCGATCCTTGTTTGTCTTCTTCTTTGTTTTCCCTGTCGTTAGGGTAAGGGTCGGAGGATTGAACTCACTCCTAGGCAATAGAACGCCTGCTTTAACAGTGACATTCGTCCTCACACATTTCCAAAAGACTCCATCCGATCAAATCTCCTTCCGGCACCTTAGTGGCAATCACCCACACAGCAACCACCTCCCCGTATCGTTATTACATATTATCGAAGCAAAAGCTTGGAGGTTCTTGAAGAAGATTGATGTGTGGGGATAAAATAGCAAATGGCGGGTAATGAATCTGCTGCATATATATGTTCAAGTGTTGCAGGGATTGAATGATAAATACGAGAAGTTGAGGACTTCAGAGTAAAAAGAGAAAATGAAGATTAATAAAAAAGGAAGGGACTTAATTGAAGTGTGGAGAGAAGATGAAGGAGTTACAAGAAGAAATGCATAAATATAGGAAAGTATAAAAGGGAGAGGTGAACCCACAGGCGGTGGGAGTTAAATGGAAGTAGTTGGAGGAAGCGGGAAGAAAAAAAATAAGGAAGAGAAGATGATCAAGAAGGGTGCGAAAGATGTACAAATGTGTGGAGAATGATGGGAGGAAGTTGTAATAAGGTTTGATTGTTGCATTTGACTGTAGTAACATGTGAATCAGTGATGGTTGATTGTGAATGTTGTTATAAATTGTTTGGAAATGCGGAGATTGATGTAGGAGGATTGAATTCCATGTAGAAAGGTTCTAGAACATCTGTCTTGGTGGATTTGGTGGAATTGATCGTAGAAGAGTTAAAGATTGACGCCATTTTTTTTGTGTTACGAGCAATAATCTGTGTGTTGAATTACAACCACGCTTCAATGACACATCGGCTGGAGACTCCAGAGCAAGGAGGTGAGGACACCAATATCACGGTTGAAGCAGGAATCCGGTTGCGATGTGACATTGAATGAAATATGAATGTAAACGCTGAATGTTGAAGGAAGAGTATGACTCCATTTATACCGAATGATGATAGCACATAGCATAGGTTCTCCACATTGCATTTTGGTTCTACTCTTGAAAAATTCATCCCAACGAAAATATTCCCAAAACATATATCCTTGCCATAGTATTATATTTCAATATATTTGATCTCAAATCCAATCAGCTTCAATAAATATTTTTTTTCAAAACAGTTGGAAATTGATGTATTCTTTATATAAGATTATATCGTTACACACTTACTAAATAGCACGAAATGGAATAAAGTTTTAACTACTTTTGAAATATAAAGTAATTTTTAGTGATATATGATAGCGATCAGATCCGCATAATCTAACGGCTAACAAATTCAAAATTTACATGTGAATCACTATTTCATGGCAAGAAATTAAAACAGAAAAACGTTTGATAATAAAATAATTGTTGAATAGTAAACATGTGAGAGTTAAAAAAAACATAATGCTTAATAAGAGGAAATACTTACCAAATTCATGGACATGCATGTAGAGTTCAATTTAGAGGAAACACATAAATAAATAATAGAGCGCCATAAAACTAATAACAAAGCGGCAACCCAATTTTTATAATTGTGATTGCATGTAATATACCATAAGTAAAAATCTTATTCATACAGTAAATGCCAACTACTTTTTTAATATATTGGAGTCTTCTTATTTATACTGTGAATCTCAAAGGATATCAGAGTAGTCTTCGTGTCACATATATTCTATACTTTGAATCTCAACTACCCCTTAGGATAGTGATCTTCGTGCGAGTAACCTATGTTCGTCATGTTACCTCTTTACACTGCTTTCTCGTGACATGTATACTCAAGTAGTACCAACGTCATTTATCTAGATGGGTTAGAACTTGGTATTCTCTAGGCGAATAATAAAGTCCAAGTGATATTCAATATCAAGTGAGTGATGGAAATGTGTATGGTTTTAATCAAATGAAGTTTGGAACATGCTACTTTCTGGGCAAACGATAAAGTCGAGATGATCTTAAAATCAAGCGAGCGACAAATTGTAGTCTTAATCAAGGGTAAGTTGAAACAAGGCAATGCTTAAAATCAAGCAAGCGACAGATTGTGATCTTAATCAAAGGTAAGTTGAAATCAGGCAAAGCCTTTGTTTCTCTCCTTATCGAGTCTGGTTCATCCATAGGCCATTCTAATTTAGATAACCTATTACTTTAATTTTTTTAGACGAAAACAACAAAAACAACCAAGTCCTAATAAAATTCTCTGTTTCAATCTCTTTATCTCCTCATTTGGAGTTTCTTTGGATGACTGTGGATGAAAATATTTATATTCATCCTAAGTTTTAATGTTTTTCTTCTTATATTCTTCTTGTTACACTTGGATTTCGTCTTTCAAATATGTTTGTTTGTGGCGTGATCGGGACACGATTTGTTGATAATCCTTGTTTTTTTTTTTTTTTTTGCCAGCGTGTAGACTTTTACTTTTCCTATAAACAACTCAATTTTTTGTTTTGCTTGTAAGTGGTTATTACATTTATGAGACATTTGGTTTGTGAAAGGGAATGAAATAAAATGAGAGGGTGAATAAAATGGAGAATGGAATGACCGCTCCTTTTCCTTTCCTTCTTAGGGAATAATATCCAAAATGGATGTAATTAAATGGATTTCATTCTAAATCATTCATTCGTTTGATTGACAAATTCTTACTAAACGGAACGAACATTTCATTTCATTCCTTTTGTCGTTTTGCAAACCAAACACATTATAGACATTAAAATTTTACTAATGTCGAAATGATGTTGCTCAGTTCGAATAATATATTACATCAACTTATGTGATTATGAAATATTTTACACTTACGTGAAATTCATACAATTGGGGCCTTATATGGTCTTGGGCTTATATTATTCAAGTGCAATCATATTAATTTTTAGCACAATATATTTTAACCCTCGGGATGATCCAACCCATTAAATAATTTGGGTTAACATAAATAATGAGCCCAACCCAATTATATATTGGGTTAAATGTAGGTCTAACCCATACGTTAACATAATTCATGGTCCGGCCCAACTCTAGTCATTCATAGTTTTGCCCAATAAAGCCCTAAAACCATATGCAACTAGTCCCACGTCGGTTAGAGAAGTTTCATGAGTCCTTCAACTCTTATAAATAAGGTCTTCTTCCCCTCATTTGGGAGATACAATCTGAAGTGTGAGGAACTCTTTAGATTTGTGAAGCTGGATGATAGACCCACTTAAAAGACCCTTTGCATGAACCAACCAAGCACGTACCATTTTTAAGACTTAGTTTTCCTTAAAAACGATGTTTCAAATAACGAGTTTATCCTAATATGAAATAACAAATTTTTTATAAATTCAGTCGGAAGCGGCTAACCGTACGTGTACGTAACCGTTACGTTGTTTACTAAAATCGACTTCTTTTTTAGTAAACTTTACTAAAAATCGACCTTTTTTAGTAAAATGTTTAATAAAAAGTTGTATCGGGTTTAGTAAAGTTTACTAGTTTTTCACTGTTCACAGTTAGTAAAGTTTACTAATTCGCGTTTAGTAAACTTACCCGATAATTTCCAGATTATTTTAGTAACCGTTTACAAAAAATATTGGTGACTTCCACATTTTTTTTAGTAACTTTTACTAAAATATCACTGTTCAAGTTTAGTAAGTGGTTACTAAACTTTTTAGTAAATTTGTCATCCGATTTACTAAATGTAGTTTAGTAACTTTTATTAATTTATCACTGATCATTTTTAGTAAATTTTACTAATTTAATTTAGTAAAATTTCAAAGTTTAATAATTTTTCCGGTTCGCTGTCGAACGAAATTAGTAATGATTTACTAATTTTTTAAGGAAAATTAGTAAATTACTGTTGAACATAGTAAAATCGTTAGTAAATTACTGAAAATGACTTTTTTTTCGTAATCTTTTACTAATTTTTGAGCGAAATTTTCTGAAAATTTAGTAAACAGTTACTAAACTTTTTAGTAATTTACTAACCTAAAAAGTACATTCCGAACCTAACTACTAACCTATTTTCATTGTGAAATTACTATTTTACCCCCTAATCCGATAAGCGTTGTCACGGCGAAAGGAAAATGAAGACGACGAACGACAAGGGGGGACACGGATTAGGGTTTGGGTTGTCGGACGACGAAAGGAAAATGAAGACGACGAACGACAAGGGGGGAACACGGATTAGGGTTTGGATTGTCGGACGGCGAAAGGAAAATGAAGACGACGAACGACAAGGTGGAACACGGATTAGGGTTTGGGTAGTCGGACGGCGAAAGGAAAATAAAGACGACGAACGACAAGGGGATCGTACCTGAAGTCATGATGTTATCCGGAGGGGCGATCGAAGGGGAGAATCGGAGGGGACGAAGGGGACGACGACGAAGGGGTAAAATAGTAATTTCACAATGAGAATAGGTTAGTAGTTAGGTTCGGAATGTACTGTTTAGGTTAGTAAATTACTAAAAAGTTTAGTAACTGTTTACTAAATTTTCAGAAAATTTCGCTCAAAAATTAGTAAAAGATTACGAAAGAAGAGTCATTTTTAGTAATTTACTAACGATTTTACTATGTTCAACAGTAATTTACTAATTTTTCTTAAAAAATTAGTAGATCGTTACTAATTTCGTTCGACAGCGAACCGGAAAAATTACTAAACTTTGAAATTTTACTAAATCAAATTAGTAAAGTTTACTAAAAATGAACAGTGATAAATTAGTAAAAGTTATTAAACTATATTTAGTAAATCGGAGGACAAATTTACTAAAAATTTTAGTAACTAGTTACTAAACTTGAACAGTGATATTTTAGTAAAAGTTACTAAAAAAATGTGGAATCACCGATATTTTTTGTAAACGGTTACTAAAATAATATGAAAATTGTCGGGTAACTTTACTAAACGCGAATTAGTAAACTTTACTAACTGTGAACAGTGAAAAATTAGTAAACTTTACTAAACCCGATACAACTTTTTATTAAACATTTTACTGAAAAAGGTCGATTTTTAGTAAAGTTTACTAAAAGAAAGTCGATTTTAGTAAACAATTACGTGCACGTACTGTTAGCCGCTTCCAATTCAGTCACTATTTAGTAGAACGCCTTAAATATGATGTTTATGAATCTTTTTAATTTGGTCCGTAGTTTATAAATTTTTTTCTCAATTAATCTTACGAAGACACGGACCTCGGAATTGGAGGCGGGGGGAGGAATGGACCGTCGCCACCCTCCTCGTGTTTTGTCTTCGTCTTTGTCTCTTTATTTATTTATTTATTTATTTCGGGAATCAAATATCAACTAAAATTAGTAATTTTCAATCCATGACTTGGAAATTTTCCATGTCAAAACCAAAATATTTATTGACTAATTCTATGTAACAAAAACTCTCCCCCAAAATAATTTAAATAAGACTTGAATTTTTTTAATTACGTCAAATCCTATAAAGTTGCTTCTCCTCGAAATTTTCAGCAAATGTTTGATTCCATACCCTACGTCCGCCCTCCCCATATCCTCCTCTTCCCCCATCCCCTTCGCCGGCGTCGCTCCTCCCCCTCATGTCTGTTACCCAGCCCAGGAAGGTCGACCAGCTCACGTCCGGCGCTAGCAACCGCATCATCCCCCTCCTCCTTGCCCTCAGGGCCTCCATCCTCTCCGTCTACGCCTTCCTTTTCTCCTTTCTCCTCTTCCTCCTCCCCCGCTGCTCCGTTGGGGGGAATCACCGGAGGATTTCCCCTTCTCGCCTTAGAAAGGTCGAGGATGAGGACACGCGTCGTAGAAGGGCTCTTGCCGAGGAGGTCGATATGGACATCGGCCGCGGCGCCATGAGGTCGGGGACTTGGTTGTTCCACGGGGCGAGGAGGCATGCGCTGTTCTGTAGGAACTGGTTGCCGGTCGACAGGGAGATCAAGTGAGTCGGTAGCGAATCCGCTTCCCTTCCTTCCGGTTTCTCTTTTATTTTTTGTTAGTTTGAAGCAGTGCGTTGTCTTGTTCGATGATGATGGCCCCTGATTAGAGTTTGACGAGGGTTTTCTGTTTGAGATAATTGCATCGAAGTAGCTAAATTTGGAAAGGTGTTGCGAGTATCTCTGTGTGAACTTTTGTTGTCAGTCAAATTCCAGTGCATCCGCATACACAGATGTTGACTCCTCTGTTGGACTGAATTCTTGTCCTTCATTTTCTTGGGTAAATTAAAGACACGATGCCAGATGATAGCAAGGGTTTGGGCAATTCGGTACTGGAAAAAGTCCCAAATCAGCTATAGTTTCAATTCCCTATGTCCAATACTTTGCTGCTATGGTTCTGGGTGCTCTGAGCATACATGTGGCTCCTTTCTGTAGTGGGTTGACCAATGAAGTAAGATCAAACTAGATTTCACTTTAAGCTCGATATATGAAACAGAAGGGCTACCCAATTGTGTACATTGAGAGGGATAGAGATAGAGGGAGGAGGGGATTTTCACGCATCTTTACCCTTAGAAAGATTGTTTACATGCCTAAGACTGAGCAATAGGTTGTGGCAGAAAAACTTTAATACTGTACGAGGCTTGTGCTACCAATTTTGATAGGTAATGAGATCCCCGTTAATTTAATGGGTTTACGAGCTCTACATTGTACATGGTGGCTTTGTAAATGAATCATTTGGTGACATATTTTCCCTGCTTTGTACTTGGAGGCACCCTCTGCATCGTGCATATTCCTCATCCCTTTATGAAAATTTCTTTGATTTTTTTTCCTATTTTCAGGGGTATCCTTATCATCATTCATGGGCTTAATGAACATGGGTAAGATCATTGGTTTTTCTCGCTTTTGATTATGGGAATTCTGAATTTATTTTTATGTCGTGCTTGGAATCTTTCTGCAGCGGACGATATGCTCATTTTGCAAGGCAGCTGACTTCGTGCAACTATGGTGTATATGCGATGGACTGGATTGGTAATTGAGAAATTCCCGTCCCTGTATTTCTGAATCCCTTTTATTTGTGGCAATTGGTGGTGTGTTCTGTATTATTGTGTTTGTGAACTTTTTCATTGTCATATATTTGAAGTTGGTCTGATTTTCGGAATTGCTATATTTGGTGACCACAATGACCATAGCTAGGATTGATCGTCCTTGTGCCATTTGTAAGGAGGAATCTTCTGTAAACAAACTGAGACTTAGTCCTTCAGCCTAGATATCTGTTACACAATTTTGCGAAACTATATATTTGATTCGATGCTGATTCTCTGGGCAACTTTTGTGTTCTCCATGCAGGTCATGGTGGAAGTGATGGCTTGCATGGATATGTGCCTTCGCTCGATCATGTGGTTGCGGATTCCGTAAGCCTCAATCTGATACTCCTTCCTCTTTTTCAGTAATGTTTGAGGGGTTTTCACAATTGTATTAGATAAAGGCTATTATGGGGAGGTTGATTTTTGTGGATTCAATAATTGTAGGTTTTCAGTTTCATTTGCTGGACTCTTCGTGTCTTCTAGAGGAAAATTCTCTATTTTTGGTCTTCCGCTTTCCTCTCTTTCATGACGATAGCCTCGGAATTTCTGAGGGATTTTTATTTATTTATTTCATTCTTTCTTTTCTTCTTTTCTATAATTCCATCACGACTTTTCAGTTAAGAAGGAATTACTTTTCTGGCTGTTATTACTTATAACTCCTTTTCTGGAGTTAAAAGAAATCAGTATAAGATGGTATGTGGTCTCCTTCTTACATTGGATATTTGTTCAATCAAAGCCATTTCGCTTGTATTTCGTCAGTGTGGTCTGTTTATATTCTGTAGACTGATTTACAGGTAATATATGTTGGGAATGGGAACAGAACTACCAAATTGTTTAGCATCTGGCTCAAGCTGTTGTAAGAAGCTTTATTTCTCTGGCCAATTGCCTAGGTTATCTATCACCTATGAGGAAAAACCTTGGTGTCAATCTTGCGTACACATTGTGGTCCGTCTTTTTGTGTATTTTTGGGGAAGAGTTAAGACCTAGAAAACTCAGATACTTCTTACCAAAATTGGTTTTATTTTATTGTTATTAATAGGGGGCATTCTTGGAGAAAATCAAGCTGGAGAACCCAGGAGTACCTTGTTTTCTCTTCGGACACTCTACAGGAGGGGCTGTTGTCCTGAAGGTGAGTTAGCGTTCGAAACTAGAATAGATCGTAGCGACCTTTTAATCTTGGTACTAATGACCACTTGTTAATTGATTTTGAGAAACCAGGCATCTTCATTCCCAAACATTCAGGAAATGCTGGAGGGGATCATCTTAACCTCGCCAGCTCTTCGTGTCAAACCTGCCCACCCTATAGTCGGGGTATGCTCTCCACCCTGATTCTTATTGTACTATTGGTAGTTGTTAGATTACAACATCATCTAAACTGAAGAAAAAATGAGCTTACTTTCTATATTTTCATGCAGGCCGTGGCTCCACTATTTTCTCTAGTGGCGCCAAGGTTTCAGTTCAAAGGTGCCAACAAAAGGGGAATCCCCGTTAGTCGAGATCCAGTGGCCTTATTGGCCAAGTACGCAGACCCTCTTGTCTACACTGGACCCATTCGGGTCAGGACCGGCCACAAGATACTGAGGATATCCGCCTACTTGACGAGGAACATTGGCGCCATCACCATTCCGTTCCTGGTGCTGCATGGGACCGCGGACAGGGTGACTGATCCCCTGGCGTCACAGGACCTGTACAACGAGGCGGCCTCCGAGGCAAAGGACATAAAGCTGTACGAGGGATTCTTGCACGACCTATTGTTTGAACCCGAGAGGGAGGAGATTGGTCAGGATATAATTGATTGGATGGAGAAGAGGTTAGATGGGAGGGTGGTTGGTTAGGGTTTGGTAATAGGTGAACTATTCTTAAAAGAATGTCACCCCTGTGCTGATAAATAATTGGGTTTAGGTTAGAAAACACTAAGAAGCAAAATATGGATCATGTTTTGAGGGCCAACCCTAAGCTTTATTCAGTATTATGTAAAAATACCTGAATATGTAAGGAATTATATTGTAATTGTCAGTATGCATGAAATCTATGTATTAATAATGACCCTGTCCTGCTGATTCTATAGTCAATGTATTGTCTAGCACATCGGAGAAGACATGCATTTCGACTATTTGTGCAGTCATTTGATTACATTTTCAAAGAAATCAAACCCATTATTATCTGTGTTTGATCCCCGAAATTCTCAATTTATATCAACTTCATGTATAAATGGCTATTTTGAAAAAAATAAAGAAAACAGAATTAAGACATCATATAGTTAGAGTATACGGTTCATTTTCCATTTCTAAAAGCAAATAGACAGGTTTTGTAAAGCGAAGAACAAAAGAGATTGTGAAGGAACTGCAAATAGACTGAAACACCACGACAGAAAATATAATTTGAAGTATATTACAAAAAATAAAAATAAAAATAAAGCACGTGACATTCTGTTATGATCTCTAAACGAGGATAATAAATAAGTAATTTTCTTTTCCTAAAGAAATGATACAGGTGATTTAATCTTTACAGATGGTGCGCTTAGATAAAGAGCCAAGGCCATAAGTTAGTGAAGAAGCCAAACTTCAGACTTTTAACCTGTTAAAAACTCGAATGAATTTACGCCTGCCCTCATTTCCCCAAAGCCCCCACGTATACGTATCTACAGAAGCAACAGTCAGGCAGATAATACCAAAATGAGCTATCCGGACCTGCGAGAACATCTTTTTCGGATTCAGAGCGCCCTGACCCGAACTATCGACCTAACTTCGGGGCTTTGGTCTCTGAAAACTGCTGACAATGAGGCGGGATGAATGTCTCACCACACTCCACAACAATACGCCCATCTTGACAAAGACAGCCGGACGCCTTACAGTGAAACCATGGGAACTTACTGTATCTCAACACTCCTTACTAGCCTTAACAACATCGAGCTTTTTTATTCACAGATGGATTATTTTCAGTGTGATATCATGACAATACTTTATACTACGCTTTTCATTTATACAGCAAGCTATAACTTTTACTTAGCTCAAGTCATCGGCAACTTGGGAACTTCTGATGCCCCAGAACAACTTCGGCTTCAGTTTTTTGTTGGTGGCCGTAAACAGCCATCCCATTTGAGTATTACAGGCTCCACAGTTTGCAATCGTCCATGCATATCTGCACAGTTAACATATGCCAATTATACATAAATACTCCTAACTCCACATAATGTTGGCCATGAAATTCAATGCAAGAAACAAGAGAAATGTAGCTCTCTCCACTATTTACCGTCAAATCTGCAGGGTTGCTCATGTCACATACCAGTTAAATCGATTACCTACTTCCACAAATCAACAGTTTGTTCCTAACTGATTTTACTAGCATTATAAACTCACACAGCTTCCAAACAGATCAAACAAGAAAAGGAGATCTACTTTGCAAGTGTGTTCCCGGTTCCTCACTCCTTTGCGAGTGCAGAGTAGAGAACAGGCGCGTTTGCACAAAAATTTATAAACGATTATTTCCACGCCTCAAAAATGACCAACACATCAGGAAAGATGCATACTGTTGGGTGAAGGTTTGTCCCCCATAAAGAAAAAGACTCAGAAGTTGAGAATTTTCTAGTCGATTTATCCATATGAAAAGGTTTTACGTAGGTATGCAAAACATACCCCGGGAACCAGCTGTATTCTGTGACAGGTCGTCCAGTAAGTGCTATCCCGCTCGTTCTACAGAGTGTCATTATCTCGTGGACACATCCATATGGATTCACATAGGCGGCGAGGGGACCATCAGCTGACATTACCAGCATATCACTTCGTCTTGCAATGATTGTCTACAAGGAAAAACAAAGATTAGCATAATGATGCCCATTTTCCAGTGACCTTGCATCCCATTTCGCTGCTTAGATACAGACAGAAAATACAGACGTGTAACTATAATTACCTGACAAATTTTACAGCGTATACGATCAAAGCACTCTAGTATCTCGATTTCCCTCCGCAATCGATATGATACACCATCTATGTCCAAAAGCTCTTGTCTTGTAGCTTCGGAAACAGGGATTTTACTAGCTATTTGAAAAGAAAGGATATCGGGCTTCGTTAGTAGATCATCCATAGCAGGTGCACCAACAATCCTTTTCCACATTTCTGTCAAAGATGCATAACACAAATGAGCAATCCCTGATGGGTCATAGTACTGAGGTTTATGGCAAATAAATTCGAAACTTACATATAATCCCAGAAAAAAGTAAGAGCCACGTCAAATTCACTGCTTTGAGCAATAAAGCTATACGTTGAAGATAAAAAAAAATGCCAAAAGAAAGACATTGAATCAACAAAGTAGTTATGCCAAACGACAGAGAAAAGGTTGATTAAATGATTAAGCATATATGCAGATAGAGATAGACGCTAATTAGCCAAGACCACAGGAGAAAAACAAACCACTTCTCAATCAAATAAAAGAAGATGATATGACCACCCACAGCAGTCATAACTTGAAGTTTTTCATTCAGATGAAAAACAACAAAAATTATCCAAAAAATAGGCTACTGATAATCTGTTTGGCTATCAGAATACTATTTCATGGAGTGAAACAGAAAAGCTTCGTCATAAAAAGAAATGTCATTCCCTCATATTGGTACAATGAAATGGAATAAAGATCTTCATTAAAAAAACAAAACATTGCCATGGGATTCAAAGGTGGTCCTTATGAAATGTGACAATGGCGGGAGGAATGCAATTATAGCATTCCAGCTATATCGAAGCACATTTAATTAGCATATACCACTCATAAAATAAGAGAAATCACTAGAATTAAATTTCACACGACCTAGATTGCACAGCCACAACTGAAAGATAGGATTTGAAACGGAACATAAATTGATACCTGCAACCCTTTGAGCAAGACTATAGGAATCATACATTCGGTACACCCAATAAGGCCAAAATGCTTTGGAGACACCGTGATGTCTATCAGCTGGCCTCCTCTGAGACAGACTAAATGAACTACTGCAGGATTGCCTTGCAGATGTCAAATTTCTCTCGCTATGACAACTAGCATTCACAAACTTTGATTTCAGTTCAACAGAAGATGCAATGCCATCATGATCCAGCATGTCCATATTGATTTCTGAATCACATTGGAGTTCATCATCATCACTGCAAGTTGATCCATCCTTGCTATCACTTTCATAACAAGCACCAATTAGAGAGTGATGTAACGTCCGCTCCGGGAGTGAAAGTGCACTTTCAAAACTTTCTTCTGAATGATCATCTGAACCGTCATCCTCCCCTGCGGATGCCAACAGTTTAACATGAGGATATTCCGAAGGATGTGTTCCAGAATTGATTCCCAAATAACTTGATGAAGGTAATTTTCCAAAAGCATCATCAGGAGTCCTCAAAGGAAGATCTTCATGAATTATTTGCACCTCTCCACAGGGCTATACAGTGAGATTAAACAACTAGATCAGTAAACATAGGATATGTCTTTGTCTAGAGCTTTAATGAGACCACACTGAAGACAGCCTAACCACTCCTTCAGCATCAATCCAGCAGCGCTTCAAATGGAAACGTTGTTGACCACGGGTAACTGCGTTAAGAGAACCATCCTCCAGGCGCCTGAATTGTCGAATCTGGAGAAAGCATAGATAATAATCAGAAGCAAACACTAAAAACAAACAAGTAACGTTTAACATCATTATAGCTGCAGTAAAACACTCAAGTTCTGATGCTGAAAAGAAAAACCATATCCGAAAAATGTATAAAACAGCACCATCAATATAGTATCTCTTCAAACATTTATAAAGGAGAAAAAAAATGAAGGGACACAGTTACTCAGATTCATGATCTAAAAGGGAAGGAGAAAAAGAATTATTATAGGATAGATCTCCTAGAAAACATTACAAACACAAGGCCGAAGTGATTCACTTAGTAAAGCAAAGCAACTACACTATAAATGAAATTTTTTGCATCCACAGATTCCAGCATAAAAAGTCAAATAGATGCCATGTTTGTTCCTTTCAACCAGATACCAACCGCCAAAGTATAATTATTACTGTCGGTTGTGATAATAAGTTTGAGGTCAACATACAGAAGAGGTGAGATACCAAGTAGAACTCCTATAGTCATGGAGAATTTACCTCAGCAGTAGTCCCTGTCGTCGAAAACCTAAACCTTGGATTAGCAGGACCTCTGAAAAGGCGCACCTGGACAAGTTCCCAGGACGCTTTGATCATTAATGCACACATCAAGAGACAATAGAGAAATTGTGCACATCGCTGCACCCAATAAACCCACCACACCAATCTTAAGTGGAGCATCTCTGTCTGCTTGAGTCAGTGCCCTTTCAATAGCAGCTATGAAACTCGGCTGAATGACTCTTAATGGGAGTGTGGCTTCTGGAAATAGAACAACTCCTGTACATTATAGAGCTATGTGTCAAAACAGTGATATGTCAGAGAATGTTCATAGAGATGAACATCAAGTCCTTACAGAGGAAAAGCATACCAAAACAATGGCAAAACCCCAAAAAATGACGGCTCTAGGTTATGATGTTACAATCCTATACCATACAAGAGTTCTGTACGTTGAAAAAGTCATAAACCTTACCTGAACTTTTCTAGATATACAAAAGACGACACAAGTAAGCACTCTCAAGTTACAGTGAGTAAATCGGGTAGTTAACAGTCCATTGGGAAAGAATTTCATGAATCTTTTCAATCCTAGCAGAATGGTAGAAGACGTATCAGCCAACTGATCAATCAGAAGATAGAGATTACCTTCAAGATAGAATAATGGTAGCAGATGGACAGCGCCAACATCCAAGAAGGACAGTCGATGGTGGGTATCTTCAACCTCTGTTTATATGCAACCAGAGTTAATAATTTTCAACTACTTCCACCGGCACTTATAGCAACAATTTCGGCAACGGTGTAACCTACCACCAAGATATGTATGCAAGGAAGCTAATGTGGTGTTGAAGGTAAGTTCATCAGGCATAGTTGCCACGTTACTCTGACTGCTGCAAGTCAACAACAATAGAGGTTAAAGGCATGTATCTGAGAGAGATCCCAAAAACATATTCACATGGCTTACAAGAAAGGAGGAATAGAAAGAAAAATAGTAGAATTAAAGGTAGAAAGGAGGATGCTACTAGCACGTAGAATCGAACAAATAGTCCAACGGATGAACAGATATCATCCATGGCAATACCTAATCTACAAATAGCAGTCTGGACCATGGACGCCAAAATAGCCTTTTACTCAGTTCCAGAGGCGCAATATTTATAAGACAGTCCTCGGCTTAACTCAGTGCAACAACAGAGTTGACTCGTGAAACATCATGAAGAAATTTATGATATAAATCAAGTAAAGCCTCTATCTGGTCAATCCCAGCCAGGACAATCTTGTTCTAACACCTCTACAAGGAAATTAATAAATCAAGTTTATAAGTACACAGCAATATTACGAAAAAATGCAGTCTAAAAAGAAAACGCAAGAACAACAACGACCTGCAAATAATTTTCCCCGCCAATAGGACGTTATCAGAACTCTCAGAACCACTAGTCCTAAATCCAGAGCTAAAGTTGCTAACAAAAAACACACTAAACGACAGGGAACTGTCAAGCGACGAATCAAAAGCCACACATTCGCCACCAGCCAAACAGATAAAAAGCGCACAACCACCTTGTAACACGTCCACTAAGACTCTTAACAGCAAAAAAGAAAGCAAACATACGCATCAAGAAAACAGGAGGCAAGTAGACCAAACGAGAGCAGGAGACGAAGACAGACGGGGAAAGCGCCATCGCCAGTCTCTTACCCCGCAGGGACAGTGGCGTCGTCGTCGTCGGATGATGATTCCTCCACCTCTTCAACCTGGAGCTCCTCGAGGTCGAGGTCTCTGATCTCCTGGATTTGTCGCATCTCCCTCTCGAAGATGCTCCTGTCCTCCATCGCCGCCGCCGCCGCCTCCTCGTCCTCCTTGGTAGTAATAGGGAATCGCACGCTCCGGCGTCGATGGTCGGTCGGCTGGATGAGGGTGGCCGAAGACTTTGATCGGTGGCGGTGGCGGTGGCGAAATGGAGGGAAAGATTTGGGCTTTGGAGCGGTCGCGCGGAGTGTCACGGGTTTCGGTGATTATTTATTTATTTATTTTTGGACCAAATTAACAATTCTATCGTGAACGATACTCTATTTTTCCGATGTACGAAGTTTGAAACGTATACTATAGTAATCGTACTTAAGACCTTATTTCGACATTATTCTCCATTAGCTCGTCTTCTGACGGAGTTCGACGTGGCAGGTCACATGACTACGACGGTATTAAAAAATCATCATTAGTCGAACGATAGAATACATCGGAAAAAACGAAAAATGTACAAAATAGAATTACTAATGAGGCCAAAAATATAAATTATAATTTATTTATTCCTGATATTGGGAAGGGAGATTCCACGTCAGACAAGGGGCCACAAGTTTTCCGACCACCTTAGCCAATCCCAGCAAACCCAACAAATATTTTTACTCCGCTGGTCCTAAAAACTCCGGACAAACCCTTTTTGTCGCCGCCCCCCGCTTGCTCAATCCGTTGGCTTCGAAACCCGACCCGAAATTCCAAAGGTAAAATCATGATGCCAAACCACCGACCCGCCTCTGACGACCCGACCCGGAATGCCGCCCTCACCCTGGCGACCTGCCGTGCCGACTAGGCCAGGCTTTGCCTTCCCTGCGAATTTAGACCCTGAACATCATTTGGATGGGCCGAGGTTATATGGGCTTAGGCCTTTTTTTATGGCTGTCATTTTCTGGGTTATTTGGATATATTCATATCCTTTCATGTAGTAGTCTTTGATGGGCTCGGATCCTTTTCATGATTTCATGTGATGACACCTATGGCGGGCTTTTCATTTTGATAGACCGCCCCTTCCACTTCGCCAACCTCCTCTCCAGAAAAAACCACCGTTCCCAGATCTGCGACAACTGCTTAATGGAACCCGCCACCTCCCTCTACTCCTCTGACAACCTCGCGCTCTGCAGCGACCACGACCGCGACGCCCATTCCCCCTCCCACAGCTACGAGAGGACCCCGCTCAAGGGGTTCTCCGGGTACCCGTCCCCCTTGGAGATTGCCACGGCTCGCGGGATCCAGTTGGATAAATATAAAATATCATTTATATTTTTGGCCTAATTAATAATTATATCATGTACGTTTTCCTTTTTTTCCGATCTATCCTATCGTTCGGCTAACGGTGATTTTTTAGCGTTGTCATAGCCACGTGAGCTGCTACGTCGGACTCCGTCAGAAGGTGAGCTAACTGAGGATAACGTCGAAATAAGGTCTTAAGTACGGGTTATTGTAGGATACGTCTCAAACGATAAGATAGATTGTAAAAATAGGGTATAATACATGATAGAATTGCTAATTTGACCTTATTTTTTTATTCTAGTTTATTCCTTGTAGTTTTCTTTCCTTTCCATTTCATTCTCCAGTCACTTGCAAGCCGTTACTTCATCCTATAAACTCGGGCATGGTTTGGGGAAGATTGTATGGGGCTACTGATTGAAAATTTATACATAAAAAAATGTTTATGTTTTCTAAAATTTTCTAAATATATCTCCTACATACTTTTAGATAGAGACTTTGAGATACGTAGAAATATTTTGCCAAACCAGAGGGCTTTCTTGGTGTTAAGGAAGCATTATTGTCTCAAACAATCCAACACTAAATAACTATCGCCAGTGTAAAATTTTTATAAGTCTCCTTAATACGTTTCAAATAACGTTTTTTTCCTAAAACTCGTAAAAGCGACTGACGGAGACAAAGAAAAAATTTCATACAAAATATATACAGTGATGATACCTAATGTCAAACAATATAAGAATAGGTACTTGGGAAATTAATTAGTCAAACATCAACTAAATTAAAAACTTAACAATAGATTTCATCCGGTCGAATGAACTCACTGGATCAAACAATACATTTTAATCATTTAAACGACGTCTCCCTCTATGAGCACTTGTCCTTCTCGAATAACGACGAAGTAGCGGCGACGATTTACACTCTTGGTCCTTTTCTTGGTGCGATGAACTCCCTACAAAGAGTTGAGTTATATGAGAAACTGGTTCGTCATAGTCCCGGGTGTAAATGAGGGAACTGAACGTCTCTTGAATCCTTGAAAGGTGCTTGTGAAGTTGACGAAGACGACGGATCGATGTATGTGGTGGTGTAATGATGCAAGGTCGACACGGAAAGGGTGATAGTATGGATGGAAAGGAATGTAAGACCAACGGAAAAGTGAAAGGGCGGATAAAATGGAACACCAAAATTGAATAAAGGTGACGGGTAAATGAGATCAATCACTACGGATACAAAAACACCATAATAAAAGATGACTCGGATAAACTCGCTCATAACATGAATACAAATATACCACCATGGACGAAGACGAGGGTAAAGAACGATTTAGTAGATACAAATTCATCAATACCAAGACGACACACTTAATTGCACTTATAATCCGTCAAATGAAGAACAAGGGTGAATGAGAATCCATTTGCTTCGAAAAAAAGAACAAAGACTTTTATGAAAATTAAATTCCGGATTATAACCATCTTCAATAATTATAAGTCGGCCATGTGTATATAGAGGTCTCTTAACTAGGAAATTAAATGAAATTATGAAATCAAAGTTTGCATAGAAAATAACAACATGCACAACCGGATTCGGTTGTAATTAAAGGAAAGAAGTTAATGTAGACATTGAGAAATGAAATAAACGTTTCGGCATCCTTAAACAAGCTGGCCTTCTCAACAAGATCAACTAAACTCACTCGATTTGCTCACAAAAGACTTCTCGAAACCACTAGAGTTGACTAGAGTCACTTGACTCGTTGGTGAAGGTCTTCTCGAGTTGGCTCTCACTAGAGTCGACTAAAGCTTTATCTCCAATAAAATCCTGCTCGAGTTGAATTAGTACATTAATCGACTAACTATCTTCCTGCTCTATCAGTCGACTGTGAGTAGAGTGACAATTCCTTGACCTGAATGGTGTTGGGGGGTTTCGAGATGGGTCTTCCCAACTATATTAAAGAGAGTTGTGTGATCTGATATATCATCATCTCCTGTCCTTGGTAGTCCATCCTTGTCGGTCCATGTCCATAATCCACTTGATCTTCCTAATCAACGTCATCCCCTTCAGCTTCTTGATGGCATTCCTCATATGCCGGATGGTCTTCATTTTGCTCATCTTCATCCATAACGTTGTCCCCTTTGTCATTCTCTTCCTATGTTTGCTCCTCATTCCAATTGATTTTTCAACCCCCTGCATAGTCCATATAAGCAAAGTGATGGGTACCGAGTCAACAAGTTAGTAGCGTCGTTGAACCTTTGGATAAGCAGCATGATGTTTAATCTTCCTTAACTTCTTCATCTATGACATTGCATACTATACGCAACATGTTAGTGACAATATAATGTTCCACCATTAAAGTGAATAGCATTGCACCCGTGTGTGAAATGTACGTCCGGCTGTACTTGGAATACCATCTCGAGTATGACATCTCAGTCTTCAAGTGAAGAGGCACATTGTGAGACACTTGATCATTCCATAAGTCAACATACTCTCAATGTATTTCTACTCAATTGTTCATGAACTTCCCACGGAAGTCAATTCGATGTAGATTCTTCTAGATGTCACACAACCTTGGAACCGATTAATGGTCTCCAAATTGGTGTATAACCCTATTCGGGAAGTACCATTCAATAATATAAAAATAGACAAGCGATACTCTAGCATACCAACACTCCCTTCCAGTAAAACAATATTATGGAAGCCTAGCTAAGACATTCACCGCATACGGATGCCGAGTAACCTAAACAGTTTAATTGTAGTATCAATAACTATAATGTCAAATAACCTAAAAAATATGTGTACCTAATTAGAACTCAATGATGCGTCTTCAGTCTCCATCGCACAACCAACATCGTTATTAAAGCCCAATCCAATTGAATATATGGGACCTTCGCTTCTCCGTAAAAATCTACATAATGTAAATAAACACATGGTCAATTCTCTTTACAGTTAAATGAAGTCCAACGAGAAGAATATGCTATTTTCTGACACTCCCAAGTATGATTCCTGCTAATGTAATCGGTGCTGTCAATGTACAAGGGCAAAACATGTTAATGCATGCGAGCAAGGCATGGGATAAATCTATCGTTTCTTACAAGTGCATATCCTAGCTTCCATGAAAACCTTTTTGTTATGATTCTTCCTTGGAATTTTCACATCGAAGTCGCCCAACTGACGATCTAGCAAAACCACTTGAAATTGTTTTGCCTTCTTCATTACTCTAGATATTTGATTTGCATAAGGAGATGTAAATTGCTCTCCAATTCACAGTGCCTCATCGGCATCATTTCTTCTATTGTTCAAATAAGTGACATAATTGTACGAAATCTACCCAACCAAGACATTTACAAATAAATTTTGAGCACCTATTATAATAGAATTGTAACTCTCACTCAAATTTGTAATTATGGCGTCAAAACGATAGAAGCCATCATAACTCAAACACCATTGCTCTTGATTTATTTCCTAAAGGAAGGAAGATGCTTCTAGGAATGCTTCGATCAACTTATTCAGGATACGATGTCGTTGTGGCTTCGTTGACTTTCTTGCAGCTATGATTAGGCTTCTTCTACAAATGACATCTTGTAGATACTATTGAAACCTAAATCAAATAACCTCAAGGAGGACACAATAAACCCTAAAAAATCATCACGATTCGACTGCTAACTAACACTTACATAAATCAAATAACGAAATCAAAACTAACACTAACATAGGGGATGACTCAAAATCATGGATCGACGTTATTCGTGCGATCAGATGGAGGGAGACGACTACGGCTAGGGAGACTCGCGATTTGCCAAAATCAAGGTCTGTGAGGAATGGGTTAAGGCACACCGAGGTCTGGGAGAGACGTTGCTGATAATCAATCCGTCAACGACAAGCAACGGGAGGGAGGGGATCGCATGACACTTGATATATAGTTAGAGCACCTACGAAATGAAATAAAAGATGCTTGGAGATAGTTATAACGTGATTAGGTCGCAGTTTGAAGCTGTACTTAGGGACACATTGGAAAAAAGTTGCCTGGTGAGGGTTTTTTGGTGTCGTTGTTTGAGACAGCGACACTCACTCAAAGTCGCTGTCTCCAACAGCGACGCTCCTTAACATCAACAAGCCCTTTTGCTTGGACAAAATATTTCTAAGTCTCTAAAAAATATTGTTGCAGGCAACGATTTCTTTGTAAATGGAGTACAACTATTTGAAACAACGACTTGTGATAGTATTTATAGAATTTTGAAAACTCAAACCCTATTTCATAATTTTTTTGAAACTAACCATACAGTCAGTCATACAATCCTCTAGTTTGGTCCTTTCCCCATGAAATAAAGGGAACAAAGTATAATGAGAGACTCTTTAAGAATATGATAAAAAAAATTGGTGCAACCGCTCACATGATTGATGAAAACATGTGCAAACTTTGAACTAGTTGCTGGGGATTGCACATCGTTGCATGGTAAACTCTGGCGTCGAAGCTCTTGGCCGTGGGGATTTAACACTTCTTCCAACCATTTGTTCCTCTGAAAGTGTTGACCTGGTTTTGATGATGAACTTAAGCGACATGTTACTGGTATTAAGCGACATGTTACTGGTAGTAAGCGACATGTTACTGGTGGACAGTAATAATGTTTCACAAGTTATGTGTTCATTCTTAGTGATGAGCTTGAGCAATACGTTGCTGAACCACAGCTAGTAGCAGTTATATATTATTGCGTTCCAGTACACTGTTACTGTGATATTACGCATAGAAGTTGAAAATATGGAAACATATTTTTAATAATCATGATTTATTCCAAAATTTATTTTAATCTATCTCAGATAATTGTTCTGAGTGTCTAGGTTCGTTTAACGTAACCTAATGATCTTATTATAAACAAAATATATTGAGATTATCTTTCCAATTGTTATTTTTGGAAACAAAATATCCTTCTGATTCCCTGCAGCGACGTCTTGCTGTAATAGGAGAATATCAAATTAAATATATTTGATCATCACAATCGATTAAATAAGATATGATTAGATAATATAGATTGGAAATAAATTATCTAATTGATACGATTGAAGGAAGTTACCGTTGGAACTTTCCTTCTATGGGACAGCGAACGTTGAGCAGATCGTTGCTGTGTCATCGCTGCCAGTTTTGGCAATAAATCTTGAAGATTGCCTGGACGTCCCTCATGCTTCTTTCTCCGTTATAATCAGACCATGGACGACATTTTTCTCTCTGCCTTTGTGCGTCTGAGTGGTCTGAGTGGTCTAAGTGGTCTAAGTGAGCTTTGTGCATCGACGGAGAGCGGAAGGTGCTAAGTGTCTCCTGGTTCTTTCTCTTACAAGCTGCGTGTGAGAGTGTCAAGGGGCTGAGGTCAGATCCCTTGAATCGTCTGAGAGGGACTAGGTGTCCCCGGTGCGTTCAACGAGCAACCGGCGAATCGTCTGAGGGAAGCTAAGTGAATACCTGCTCTGAATTCAGTAATCGGTTGCTGACCCATCGGCAAGAAGCCGTTCTTGTCGTGTCTTTTCGCAGGGAAGTCTCGAGCCTACGGAGTTTGAGCAGTTAGACACGCACTTACGGGTGCGCGCCAGAAGTCTCGTGCCTGCAGGGTAGAGCAGGAGTTGGGAACGCCGCCGGAGTGGAAAGAGTTCCTCCCGAGCACAGGGGTGCTGTGCAGAAGTCTTGAACGCCTAATACAGAGGGTTAGTAAAGCAGGTTGCGTGGAAGCCAACGGATCGGAAAATTCCACCCTAGGCACTGGGTGTGCAGTGCAGTGAGTCACGGCTGTGGTAACCATGCACGTCCGAACTGAGTGTTGGACGGATACCTTCTAAGTGGCTTTGTGGTTTTCTTTGTGATCTTTGTGGTTCCTATCTTCGTGATCTTTGTGGTTCAACTTTGTGGTTGTCTCTTAAGCAAGTGCAGGCTTATCTTAAGGAGAGACAAGATCTGTGTGGAAATCCTCTGCTGAACGACTAAGTGCTGAAGCAATCCTTCGCTGTGAAGCAGAAACGAGCTGCTCTCTGAGAAGACATTCTTCACCGTAAGGAATTATCTGTGAGGATTTATACTCTAACATAACGTTGTCTGTGTTCTTTGATAAGTCAGGTTTATATTAAGCGACAACGAGCTGTGTGAAATCCATTGAGCTACCAACTGCTGAGGATAAGCATCATTCTGCTGGAAACGAGAAGACATCCACTGTGTGAGGAGCTGACCGTTGCCAGGAGTGATCATCTATTGTACGGGATTCTAAATCTCACTTTGTGAGAGGAACATACGCCTAGTGCAAGGGCTTTTTGCACCCATTATTTTATATAGTGGAATCACCTTGTTGGTGGAAAGTGGACGTAGGTCAATTAAGGCCGAACCACTATAAATCACTGTGTCCATTACGATCGCGCAACACTCGTACGAAAACCTACTCGACAAAATCGTAACAGTTACAGCAAGGTATTTCTCATTATGAGAAACGCTCTGCTGTGATACAGTACGCTTCCGCTTACACCGAGAAAGGGCGAAAAAGTAACACTAATTCACCCCCCTCTTAGTGTACATAAACGATCGAACAATTGGTATCAGAGCGGGTTTGCTGGAAAGCTTTCTGTGTGATTGCTAGTACAGAACTCTGTTGCTGAACCAAAACAGCTTGTTGCTGAACCAAAATAGCTTGTTGCTGAATCAAACAGCTTGTTGCTGAAAGTCTTACATTAAAGCATAGTAAGGTGCTGCTGAGTACTGAACAGAATGTCGATGCTCTTGACTGATGGTCATTCGACCGAACGTCCACCGCTCTTTGCTGGACAACACTTCTCATATTGGAAAATGAGAATGGAGTTGTTCATTGGAGCAAAAGAAGCCGATTGCTGGCATATTATTATGGAAGGAGATCTAATAGTTCCTCCACCTAATCCGAACGACATTCGGCATGAAAATGAAAGAAAGAGAACTATTTCTCTCAATACTAAAGCAAAGCACTACTTAGTGTGTGCTCTTGCTGGAAATGAGTTCAATCGCGTCTCTACTTATAAGACAGCGAAGGAAATGTGGGATAGACTTGCTTTGATCTATGAAGGAACAGAACAAGTCAAAGAATCCAAAATAAATGCTTTAGTAACTCAATACGAAGCATTCAAGATGAAAAAGGATGAGTCAATAAATCAAATGTTTGATAGACTCACCGAAATTACTAATGCCATGGAATCACTTGGCAAAACAATTTCTAATTCTGAGTTGGTCAGAAAGATACTTCGCTCATTGCCTAAAACTTGGGAAGCCAAGAAGACGGCAATTGAAGAAGCTAAAGATTTGACAAACTTAAGTCTTCAACAGTTGCTTGGTTCTCTCGTTGCGTACGAAAATGAGAACAAGGTTGCTGATGATAAGAAGATCAATGCTGTTGCATTCAAGGGAAGTACCGAAATGTCCGATGAATCCGAGGATGAATCTTCATCTGATTCTGAGGATGAAGTTTCCTTGATGGCAAAGAAATTCAAAAGGTATCTTCGCAAAAATCGCTTCAAGGGAAAGCGAGATATTAAAAAGAAGAATACTAAACCACACCAAAGTAAAGGTGGTGTATGCTATGAGTGCAACAAACCTGGTCATATGCGACCAGATTGCCCACTTTTGAATGAGAAGGGCAAGCCTTCAAAATATAAGAAAAATGCCATGATGGCATCTTGGAGTGATAGTGACGAAGAATCAGATCAGGATGACGAAACAGCAAACATCTGCTATATGGCGCAAACTGATGCTGATACTGAGAAGGTAAATGCTTTCTCACCTTCTGATCTGTCTGCTGAAGATATTGAGAATCTTTTCTCCGAACTTTATGATAAAATTGAGTCTTTGTCCGCAAACAATAAGGCTCTTAAGAAGGAGAATAAATTCTTAAGTGCTGAGAACGATTCTCTAAAGGAAGAGTTATCAGCAAAGGCTAAGAAAGCGACAAAGAAACTTTCTCAATCCAAATTAATGATTGAGGAGCTGCAGCAGCAACTTGATGCTGTAAACAACAAAACAGAATTATGTATGCATGAGAAGCATGACTCTGGAAATGAGAAACATTCACGACATGGGAAATATGTTCCCCCTCATGTCAGGAATGGCGAGTCTCACTTTATTATTCAAAGGTTACCTAGGCTTTGTTACTATTGTAGAAAGCCGGATCATTTCATTAAAAATTGCCATGTGCGGCGAAATGACATGCTTGGCATTACTTCTAAAGTTGATGGTTCTATTATTAAATGGAAGCAACGACTTACTTAAATTCTTTCTCTATTTCAGGGATGCTTCAAGTCCATCACTAAGGACCATGTATGGTACTTAGATAGTGGTTGTTCGAGGCATATGTCAGGAGATGTCTCCTTATTCTCCACACTGGTTTTCCAGGATGGTGGTGCTGTCACTTTTGGTGATAATGGAAAAGGGATGGTTAAAGGAACAGGAACCATTTGCTGTTCTAACTCCCTAACCATTGAAGGAGTTCTTTATGTTAAAGGCCTCCAACATAATTTGATTAGTATCAGCCAATTGTGCGATAAAGGTTACAATGTTTCTTTCAATGAGAGAACATGTAACGTTTCACGGGATGGTGTCACTTGCTTCGTTGGTGAACGCAAGAAAAACATCTATATCCTGTCCTTTAAGAACATCTCCGCTGGAGAAAATTGTCTCTTGTCCGTTAAGGACGAAGCTACTCTGTGGCATAGAAAGTTGGGACATGCTAACTACGACTTGCTGTCCAAACTTGTCAAAAAGGACATTATTAAGGGATTGCCTAAAATCAAGTTTGACAATGATCAGGTTTGCAAAGCTTGTTCTATTGGCAAACAAACAAAGGTATCTTTTAAAAGTAAAAATACGATTTCAAGCAAAGCTCCGCTTGATTTACTTCATATGGACTTATTTGGTCCAACAAGGACTCAAAGTCTTGGAGGTAAACGTTATGGATTAGTTGTGGTAGATGACTTTTCCAGATTCACTTGGGTTAAATTCTTAGCTCACAAAAGTGATGCGTTTGCAACCTTTGAAACTTTAGTCAAACAACTTCAAAATGAGAAAGGTGTTTCTCTAAGAAGCATAAGAACGGATCATGGTACCGAATTTGAAAACCATGACTTTACTTCTTTTTGTGAAGAATATGGTATAAACCATAACTTCTCTGCTCCATATACTCCACAGCAAAATGGGGTTGTAGAGCGAAAGAATCGAACTTTACAAGACATGGCGAGAACCATGTTGCTGGAAAGTGAGGTTGCTAAGAACCTTTGGGCTGAAGCTATAAGCACAGCATGCTACATCTCAAATCGCATTCATTTAAGACACTCATTAGGTAAAACTCCTTATGAGCTATATAAAGGCAGAAAGCCTAATATCTCATACTTTCATCCATTTGGAAGTAAGTGCTATATCTTGAGACCCATCAAAGATGGTGTTGGAAAGTTTGATGCTCGATCTGATGAGGGTATATTCTTAGGATACTCCCTAACGAGCAAAGCATATAGAGTTTTTAATAAAAGAACTCTGACTGTTGAAGAGTCTATCAATGTTAAAATTGATGATTCTCCGACACAGGAGGAAGTTGCTGTGGAAGCAGCAGCACAATCCTCAACAACAGCATCAAATGAAACCTCCCAGCAAATGATTGCTGACAATAATCCGAACGAAAACACTGTAGCAGATGTACAGCAAGTGCCTATTGCACACACTGAAAATGCTTCTGGTGATTTCCAGGATATTCAAATTGAGAATCGTGTTCCTTCGTTATATAAGAAAAGACATCCTATTGATCAAGTAATAGGTTTGTTGCACACAGGAGTGCGAACCCGCAATACACAAGTTTGTACTGTGAACACTCTGCTTTTATCTCTCAAGATAAACCTCAAGGCATTGATGATGCACTTGATGATCCTAATTGGATTCTTGCTATGCAAGAGGAATTGAACCAATTTGAGAGAAACAAAGTTTGGAGTTTAGTACCTAGACCCAATGATCGTTCCATTATTGGAACAAAATGGGTTTATCGAAATAAACTTGACGAGTCTGGAAATGTTGTGAGAAACAAAGCTAGACTTGTAGCAAAAGGTTACTCACAAGAAGAAGGCATCGATTATGATGAAACGTTCGCCCCAGTGGCGCGTCTAGAAGCAATACGCTTACTCCTAGCGTATGCTTGCTATAATAACTTTAAGTTATTTCAAATGGATGTGAAAAGTGCTTTCCTAAATGGTGATATAAAAGAGGAAGTCTATGTTGAACAACCTCCTGGATTCACCGATCCAAAGTATCGCAATCATGTTTATAAGCTCTCTAAAGCTTTGTATGGGCTTAAGCAAGCTCCGCGAGCATGGTACGAAAAGCTTAGTTCCTTTCTTATAGCAAAGGGATATAGGCGTGGAAAAATTAATACAACATTGTTTCTTAAGAAACAGGATGCTGATCTTTTAGTTGCTCAAATATATGTCGATGACATTATATTTGGTTCAACTAATGAAAAATTATGTAATGAATTTTCTGATCTTATGAAAGGAGAATTTGAAATGAGTCTCATGGGAGAACTTACCTTCTTCCTCGGACTTCAAATTAAACAAACGGAAGATGGAATTTTCATCCATCAAGAAAAGTACAGCAAATAGTTGCTCAAGAAATTTGATCTTGAGAATGCTAAACCTTTGTCAACTCCAATTGGTAGTAATACCAAAATTGATAAAGACGAAAGAGGAAAGGAAATTGATTCCAAGCTATACAGAAGTATGATAGGATCATTACTATATCTTACTGCTTCACGACCAGATATTATGTTCAGCGTATGCTTATGCGCTAGATATCAGTCTGCTCCAAAAGAGTCACACCTTGCTGCAGTTAAGAGGATCTTTCGATACCTCGCAGGAACTGTTAGCTTAGGTCTATGGTATCCAAGAGAATCATTGCTGGATCCTAGAGGATATTCAGATGCTGACTATGCTGGATGTCGTATTGATAGGAAAAGCACGTCTGGTACTTGCCAGCTGTTGGGAAATATGCTTGTTTCCTGGTTCTCTAAGAAGCAAACAACTGTCGCTTTATCCACAGCTGAGGCTGAATACGTCTCAGCGGCTAGTTGCTGTGCGCAGTTACTATGGATGCGACAACAACTTGAAGATTATGATCTTCATTTTGATGCTATTCCGATTATGTGTGATAACACAAGTGCAATTAATTTGTCACGGAATCCTGTTTATCACTCAAGATCTAAGCATATTGAGTTGAGACACCATTTTCTACGTGATAATGTACAAAGCGGTAAAGTTGATATTCAGTATGTAAATACTGAGCAACAGCTTGCTGATATCCTTACTAAACCACTTGACAAAGAGAGGTTTGAATATTTACGAAGTGAATTAGGGATATGTAATCTCAATCTCTAAGATGATATTATCTTTCTTGAGAAATTCTCGATAGGAATATAAAATTCCTAAAAATAATGAAATATTCGTGGGGTGCCAATCAAATCACTATATCTTTTATTTCCTTCTTTTTCTCTTCTAAATATATTATAAAAACAAAACTACCTACGGTTTGTTTTTTCAAATCCCTAAAACTCCCTCGTTTCTTCTTCAACCTCAATCTTCTTCCTTCTTCTTTCTTCCTTGTGACCCTCCTACAATGGCACCCAAATCTGCGAAATCTGGAAAGGGCAAGGGAACTCCCAAGAAACGGTCACAGGCTGTGGCTGCTTCTGCCCAGCAACTACCTGCTGTGGTTCCTCCGTCAGTTACTGAGGGGGAGCCCTCGATGATGCAAACCCCTGCTCCGGTGGTCACTGAGACCAAGGAGACACCTGCTCCGGTTCCTGCCAAGGACAATGTGGCTTCGACTGGTGATGCCACCACTTTTGGCGAACCTGAGGGTGATACGGAGAAAACCCTCAATGTTGAGGAGGAAACCGCTTCACCGGAGGCGGTTACCAAATCTACTTCTGCGTCTCCCAAAGCAGCAAACTCCCCTGCTACTGACGAGGAGACTCAAGCCGAAAAAGGCAAGAAAAGCGCTGAGGATCCTGAGGATTTTCAGAGCGCTGATGAACAGGACTCTTTGGCTGAAGAGACTCCTGACGAGGATGAGAATGTGGAGGTGATCGGCTCTGTTCAGAATCCTCCGATTCGCTCTTCTCTTGGTGTTGCCTCTCGCACCAGGATGAAGCGACCTTATGCTGGTATAAGGGATGGTATACATTCTGGCTCTCCTATTCACAAGAAAGTGAGAAATGCAGATTCTTCTGTTTTTATTCCTGCGGTTGATCAGTATGTTTCTCTGGCTGAATTAAATCGGATTCTTGCTGATGACACTATGCCGAATAGAAACATGACCAAGCGCAACATTGTTGCATGTAAGCGTGTAGACTTTGATTGGTTTACTCAACATGAGCTCTGCTTTGCTGAGATGTTTGAAAGGTTGACCTGGCGATCCTTTTGTGAATATGATGGCATCAGTTCCATCTCAAAGGTCGAGGAATTCTATGCCAATATTACCTTTCATAAGGAAGATTCTCTCATTAAATTCATCAAGGTGTTGGTAGATGAGAAAACCTTTGTTTTCTCTGTGTTTGATGTCTGCCGCCTCTTTGAATCTGATCTTGTTAACAACCTGAGGGTGATCAGTGAAGGAAAGCTGGAAGCTTATCAGACCATCAACGATGGTGAGGTGGTTGCTGTCAGCGGATATCTGCAGAACACCGGGCTGAGTTTCAGCAACCGGATGTTTCACAAGGCAGTAATGTCTTGCTTGGCCCCTCGGATTGGCAGCATCGATACTGTCATGCCAAGAGATTGGAATCTGATGGTTCATCTTAAAAGAGGTATTCCTGTAAACTTGGGAAGTGTGATATTTGGCCATATGGCATCTTGTGTTCAGGACGAGAACTGGGCACTTCCATTTGCGCATGTTATCACTGCATTGCTACAGTTCTATGGGGAGCAGATTGTTCCTGTAAATCAAATGGACACCTGGACTACTCAGGTTATTGGAGCTAACTCTGTAGCAAGTATGGGCTACCAGTATGTGGATGGTGTTTTTGTCAAGAAACCAACCAAGCGACAGATCGCTGCTTCTGTCCGTGGCAAGTCCACAGCTGCACTTGGCAAGCAACGCTATGCTGAACGTGAGAAGGCGGCTTCTTCATCCAAGGATGAGTCCCCTTCTTCTTCCAAGCTTCAGAAAGTCCTCTGTGAGGAACTAAGCTACACCAGGCGCTCCATTCTTGAGAGGTTGGATGGATTTGCTGAGAGGCTGACCCGCCTGGAAAGTATGGTCCAGACCTTGCTTGATAATGCTGAGGATTGAGCCATGCTCTCCGTTTAGGATTGAGCTACTCTCCTTTATCTTTAGGTGTCTGCTTTGTGTTCTAGAATGAGCTATGCTCTTCTATTTCTGAACTTGCATAATAACTGTTTCGTTTTGATGCATCGCAGCAACTGTTGGCTGCTGACTTTGTCTTTTGGGTGCTAGCATATTCTTGCTGCACTAGTAATAAAACTATCCTTTGTTATCATCTTTTCTTTTTCTTTTTGATATGACAAAAAGGGGGAGAAGAATAAGTTCAGGGGGAGTTAAGGATTTAAGGGGGAGTTGACAGTTGACACTTGACAAGCCATATTTTGTCATCATCAAAAAGGGGGAGAATGTTGACCTGGTTTTGATGATGAACTTAAGCGACATGTTACTGGTATTAAGCGACATGTTACTGGTAGTAAGCGACATGTTACTGGTAGATAGTAATAATGTTTCACAAGTTATGTGTTCATTCTTAGTGATGAGCATGAGCAATACGTTGCTGAACCACAGCTAGTGGCAGTTATATATTATTGCGTTCCAGTACACTGTTACTGTGATATTACGCATAGAAGTTGAAAATATGGAAACATATTTTTAATAATAATGATTTATTCCAAAATTTATTTTAATCTATCTCAGATAATTGTTCTGAGTGTCTAGGTTCGTTTAACGTAGCCTAATGATCTTATTATAAACAAAATATATTGAGATTATCTTTCCAATTGTTATTTTTGGAAAGAAAATATCCTTCTGATTCCCTGCAGCGACGTCTTGCTGTAATAGGAGAATATCAAATTAAATATATTTGATCATCACAATCGATTAAATAAGATATGATTAGATAATATAGATTGGAAATAAATTATCTAATTGATACGATTGAAGGAAGTTACCGTTGGAACTTTCCTTCTATGGGACAGCGAACGTTGAGCAGATCGTTGCTGTGTCATCGCTGCCAGTTTTGGCAATAAATCTTGAAGATTGCCCGGACGTCCCTCATGCTTCTTTCTCCGTTATAATCAGACCATGGACGACATTTTTCTCTCTGCCTTTGTGCGTCTGAGTGGTCTAAGTGGTCTAAGTGGTCTAAGTGAGCTTTGTGCATCGACGGAGAGCGGAATGTGCTAAGTGTCTCCTGGTTCTTTCTCTTACAAGCTGCGTGTGAGAGTGTCAAGGGGCTGAGGTCAGATCCCTTGAATCGTCTGAGAGGGACTAGGTGTCCCCGGTGCCTTCAACGAGCAACCGGCGAATCGTCTGAGGGAAGCTAAGTGAATACCTGCTCTGAATTCAGTAATCGGTTGCTGACCCATCGGCAAGAAGCCGTTCTTGTCGTGTCTTTTCGCAGGGAAGTCTCGAGCCTACGGAGTTTGAGCAGTTAGACACGCACTTGCGGGTGCGCGCCAGAAGTCTCGTGCCTGCAGGGTAGAGCAGGAGTTGGGAACGCCGCCGGAGTGGAAAGAGTTCCTCCCGAGCACAGGGGTGCTGTGCAGAAGTCTTGAACGCCTAATACAGAGGGTTAGTAAAGCAGGTTGCGTGGAAGCCAATGGATCGGAAAATTCCACCCTAGGCACTGGGTGTGCAGTGCAGTGAGTCACGGCTGTGGTAACCGTGCACGTCCGAACTGAGTGTAGGACGGATACCTTCTAAGTGGCTTTGTGGTTTTCTTTGTGATCTTTGTGGTTCCTATCTTCGTGATCTTTGTGGTTCAACTTTGTGGTTGTCTCTTAAGCAAGTGCAGGCTTATCTTAAGGAGAGACAAGATCTGTGTGGAAATCCTCTGCTGAACGACTAAGTGCTGAAGCAATCCTTCGCTGTGAAGCAGAAACGAGCTGCTCTCTGAGAATACATTCTTCACCGTAAGGAATTATCTGTGAGGATTTATACTCTAACATAACGTTGTCTGTGTTCTTTGATAAGTCAGGTTTATATTAAGCGACAACGAGCTGTGTGGAATCCATTGAGCTACCAACTGCTGAGGATAAGCATCATTCTGCTGGAAACGAGAAGACATCCACTGTGTGAGGAGCTGACCGTTGCCAGGAGTGATCATCTATTGTACGGGATTCTAAATCTCACTTTGTGAGAGGAACATACGCCTAGTGCAAGGGCTTTTTGCACCCATTATTTTATATAGTGGAATCACCTTGTTGGTGGAAAGTGGACGTAGGTCAATTAAGGCCGAACCACTATAAATCACTGTGTCCATTACGATCGCGCAACACTCGTACGAAAACCTACTCGACAAAATCGTAACAGTTACAGCAAGGTATTTCTCATTCTGAGAAACGCTCTGCTGTGATACAGTACGCTGCCGCTTACACCGAGAAAGGGCGAAAAAGTGATAAACACTAATTCACCCCCCCTCTTAGTGTACATAAACGATCCAACAGAAAGATATCCATGGAAATATATACATGTTGAGCGCATACAAGTAGAGTTGCAATCAAATGAGAGACTAGAAAAAGAACAAACGTACGGGCAATCCTGCATAACATAAGGAGAGCCCAAAACCCCGTCTCTTGTCACGTTGCAACCGTGTCGTGTTGCGAAATAGACGCAAAGTGAATGAATCCAATGAGAAAAACATTGCATCAAGATCAATGTTTAACAGTCAATGGATTTAGAAATATATCAACATGATTTATATCCCAAACTGATCAGAGGTTTCGAGGAAGGATATTGAAATGGACCAGCTTTATCTCCCCCGACTCAAACGTGCAATTCGGCTTGCTACAATTCCTCTTTGAAGGGCATCCTAGACTTCTCTGTATATAAGGATTTAAGGTGCCAATACGTGTTCAAAAAGCTCTTTCAGCCAACATGTGTTCAAAAAGCTTAGTAAAATGTTTTAGCCTACACTCAACTCATTCCCAACAATGCATGTCATACCAGGTCAAATTGTTGGCAAGGTTGTACGATCAAACAGGACAATGTCTACAGGAATACCCACCAACTAACACATACCAATGGGTTGTTAAGCAAAGGCTTTAACGTGAGCAAAAGTTATGTTCGTTAGATGCTTTTTGTCCCGTACCTTGAGACTAAATTTTGTATCCATCATGAACGTTGTAGATAGATTCAACCAGCCAAAATTGGATATTTTACATGCATGTTCACTAAAGATGGCGAATAATTTAATTAAAGTAGAAAAAGACTGTAATATGATATCGTAATGAAGGCAACGAAGTTGATATTTTTTTATCCAATTCAAGGGAAACCTCTTTGTTTACACAGTAAACTTATTCTGGACTTATGACCGAGATGTCCATGAGGTTTGCTGAGTTTGGGAAGGCGTCCCTAAGAAAAACCCTTGGGGCCGTTGATGGAATTAATGTGTCGATGAGTTAGTACAAGCACCCGAAATCGACAACAAACTTCGGTGTATCAACAAAGTCAAAGAACAACAGCGACTAATTTTGGGTGACGACGGTTACAAGTGAATAAAGTGATTGGAGCTTAATTTCAGCATATAGCGACATCTGACGACATTTTTGTCTCAATTTCAATACATACCATCCAATTTCCATGTGTTTTTTTAGTCTTTCATCTTAAGATTAGTATAAATAGTTTTAGTTAGCAGAAAAAGTAAGGAGGACAATCATTTTTTACCCTACATTAGGACATCTGGTTTTCAACTCTTATACTATGTTCTTTGCTTTCAATGTATGTAAGACTTTGATTTTGTCTCATTTCTTGTTCTTACTAATTGATTTTTTTGACGATCATATTTTTTTTGATAAGTAGACGACCATATTTCGTCTTATTGAAATCGTATTTCACGTCAATATTGCAATGTATTTTGTGCGGTCAATACTTTTTGGATGGATTGAGTGAGATCACGGATTCGAGAATGTTATCTTCTATGAATGTAGTGAAATGACAACTTTTGAGGACCGAGGAGGAGAAGCAAAAACGTTAGCAATGAATAATAATTGGGAGTCTTCTCTCCCTCACCTTTTTCTTTCCTTTTCAATCAGCCTTTCTAATTTTATTTTCTTTGTAATTTAGTCCTTCAAGACAAAACACAAGATTTTTCCTAAACGGCTATGATACCAATTAGACGCGCAGGATACGAACTTAGGAAGATTTTTCTAATTGTATTTGTCGCTGGAATTTTGCCAACTTCAAGTACTCGTTAGAGTATCTTGAACTCGCCGTAAATCCCAAACTAGATATATCTTCAGGAAAGAATTCCTCAAATTTACTCTGAACCAGATTCATTTCTTCTAATTTCTTAGAATAACTCTCTACAAACTTTGATAGATGCGTTATCTGAGCCAATAGATTTTCTAAATGATCAACTACAGTATTCAATAGTCCAATAGTAGAATCATTACCAATCCCGTGATCCAAATGAAGCAATTTTGGGTTTGGACAATGAGTCATAGAAATGACTCGTGCACTTGCACTACTTTAATTAAGTTTCTTTAATTAAAATCTTCTTTCAGAACAAAGAAAAAACATAAACGACTTAAACTTGTACAAATAAAAGTTGTTTATCATACCTTACTCAAGTGGGTAGATCTTGGGTTCACCAAGCTTCCGCAACTTCAGAGATTCAAGAGTTCCTCACTTATCAAAATTGAGACTACTTGTGAGAAGGAGAGGTTCTTCTCTGTCATAACAAATGCCCTTCCCTGGAGGGACTTATAAAATATACACTCCTCCTCCACAACAAGGTTTCAGCCCACGAGCTTATCCTTCAATGTTTCGATCCACATATCTAGCCTTCCTATTAGACTTAGCCAAAGTTTTATGTCTTAGGTTTAATTATAACAATTTAATTTTTGATTCTTTAGGTATCTTGGAGACTAGTCAAAGAATTCAAACTCAGAGAGATGTAAGAGAAAGTTCTTTATTCAGATTGCTTCTCCGAATGTGGTAGAGGGTTGTGAAATATATACACAAAGAAGATAGTGTCTATTCATTGTTTGTCGGCACAAAAGTAAAAGAAATCTAAATGATCAAAAACTAACAAAAGCTAGCTAGTGGTCCTAGTGACCGACAAAATGATTAGTCTAACTTTATGCAACTTTTTCTCCCATATGCATTATTTCCTTGTCCTGGGAGATTCCTTCATTATTGCTGATTGGCATCATGGATGACATTTCGCCAACTTCTTTAGAGAGTCCCTGCTGCAATAGATACTCCTCTCAAGATCGAAGGCTTCTCTTCTCATCTTCCTCGAATCATTATGCTAAAGATTTGTCTAACTAATCAGCGATTCTTCTCCAGACATAAAATGTATCAGCCCAGAGACATAACTTAGAATTCTCTATCTCCTCCAAAAACTATCCAGAAGATTCAAAACTCTGCTCCATCCTCGTTCTCCTACTTGTTCATCTATGTAATTTAGGTAAGAACGAACGATCGTGACAATTGTCATCCCATCACTAAGCACATAATACATCTCCTTTATGGAGAATACATGCTCCAACACATCCTTATGAAACTCAACTTTAATGCCTTTTCTCACGGTTTTTGTCTTTGTAATGCTTATGCCATAACCCTTGAAGATCAAGGTCCTGCCGTTAAGATTCTATCAGATGTCTACATTCACTAGGATGGATGTCCCATACTTGCATGTTAGGAAGAGGTACTTTCTCCCCCCTTTATTCTCCCTCTTCCATCATAGTGCTAATAATCAATGTCGTGACATACTTCGGTCCATATCTTAGGCATCCGAGTACATACTTTACCAATGAGGGTAACGATGATATCTCCTCTGGTTAGGACCAATTGATCTGAAGGATATCTGCAAATCCTACATATAGATATGGTAAAGCTACTCCCACCAATCCTAAGTTGATTATCAAGGTTGGTCACTTCTCCAATATCCAATGCATATACGGGCGAAATACAGAGTTCTCCTCGAGTGAGGATTCTCTCTTGTCCATTATCTTTGAGATTTCCTTAACCTCATCAGGTATTATGGACATAACAGTGGTGAGAATTCGTTGTCTATCTCTCAAAGTTCTGGATACCTCTTCTCCATTCAAAGCCTTATATTGCAGCTTAGACACCAGATCTTTGATTTACACATTGCTCTTGCTGCAAAAAACTTAATTTGGTGCTTGTAGTTGTTTTTAATGTCCCATGAGTCCTCCATAAACAATAGTTACATCCTAAGAAAGGGGTTCATCTTCAACGGCGCTAATATCAAAGTACCAAGAATCTTCCGAACCCTCATGACTTCTACCATCGTGAGGTTGCTCACCAAACTCTTTAACCGAATCTTTTTCAGGAATTGCTTCCTCAAGGTTTCCCTTAACTTCTGGGTTTCCCTCTTCGAGCATGTCCGATATTGCATAATTGAAATATTCATCGTACTCCATTTCTGTCATGTCATCAGGTTCTTCCTTCTGAACCGGCTGGCCTATGAAGGCTTTGATTTCTACCTCATCTCAAGCATACTCAGCCTCCGCTTTTTCTTTCTCCTCCTTCTATCTCTGCAAAAGACTCTTGTAGGTCGACAACCCTTTTCACTGATATATTTTGTTCCTTAGCCAGGTGGATCTTTGTAGTAATTGAATTATGTCGTGGTGAACGGGTGCCACCAAGGTTCTTCAACCTTAACCTCATTTTCCGGAGCGTCCTTCTCAGGACCAGAGTACTTGAGCTGCTTTGCTTTCTTCTTCCTCTTAGCATTTCTTTGGGAATCGGTCGGGGCTTCTTCCTATGGATCTACCACTTTCGCATTTCCTTTAGAATATTTCTCTTTAGGATCAGCCATCTTCCCTGGAGGATCTTTCTTCGTGTCTCCTCTGAAGTTGGTATTAACCTTCTCCTTTGGATCCACCACCCCCTTATGGGAATTCATCTTCGCTTTTCCCTTGGAGTTAGTCGGAACCTCCTCCTTAGGATCAGCAACTCCCTTCCGGGAATCAAATCATGTCTTTCTTTTGGAGTTGGTAGAAACCTTCTCCTTATGATTGTCCATCCCTTTCTGGGAATTTGATTTTGTTTGTCAGCTGGTAGCCTTCTTTTTGGGATTGGCAATTCCCTTCTAGGAATTCGCAGCTATCAGCTTGCTAGCACATTCAAAAGATCAATGTCCAGGTCGCTTATACTGCCAGCAGATAGCTGTGTTCGTTCTAGAAACGGAACCAACATCATTATGCTCACCCTTTTTTTTATTGGGACATACCTTTTTTGAGTGCCCCTCCTACTTGCATCCCTAACAAATCTTCTTCTTTGCAGCGGGATTCATCTGCAAGTTCTCTAGAGAGAGTAAGTTATTATGTTTTTCTCCAAAGAAATGTATTCAACATTGAATTTATAATAGCTAAACCATTCCTGCAACTTCCAAAGTCTAGTCTGCCTGGCCTCTTTGACGTTCATACTCATGAACCTTTTAACATAGGTCGAGTCAGAGCATACTAAGAATTTCTTAAGTGCCATGTAAAAAACCTTTATCCCATTTTTTTAAGGCCAATATCACTTTTTTGTGTATCGGGTATCAGAGTTTGTACCCCTTAAAATTACTGATCAATACTTACAAACTGGTTCCGACTTTCTTCCTTTTATTTTTAAAACAACCCCTCAGAACTCGTTAGAGCATCAATTTACAGGACTAACTCATCCTTATTAGAAGGTAAGGCAAGTTGCGGTAAATTCTTACCTTTCCCCTTAATACTCTGAATAGCTTGAGTGTCCTCATCTTTCCATGACTAAAGATTTTTGGAAGAAGTTTTCCTTGAAATCCTTTCTAAATCTTGGGAAATATCTTTTACAAACTTCCGAGCATAGTTAACAAATCCACAGAATTATTAGAATTGCTTTCTACCCCAAGTATGTCAGGAAAATCAACAATTTTCTCGACAATATGACTTTATAACTTAATCTTTCCTTTCTCAATTTCCTTGCCTAGAAAAATAATTGACTCATTAAACCATTCTATCTTCCTTTCAGATAGAATCATGCCCTCTTGTTGGAAGACATCGGTCACCTTATCAAGGTGGCTTATGTGATCGTCCTCAATCTGACTGTAAACTAACACATCATCTATGTAGACCACACAAACCTTGTGGACCTGCTTAAAAGCATTATCCATTTTGCATTAAAGATGCCCGGAGCATTCTTTAAACCAAAAGGTATAACTAGCCATTTAAACATTCCTTACGGAACATTGCAAGCAGTAAGATGAACCGAGTCCTCTTTCATGACTTGCCAGTTACCACTTTTCAAGTCAAATATGGAAAAGAATTTTGGTTGGCTCAAACTAATTATATCAATAAGATCTTCGGCCTTGAGAATCTTATAGCCATCATCTTTAGTAGCTTTGTTAAGCTGATGATAGTCTATAACCATTTGTGCTTTTCATCACGCCAACTCCACATGGTTTATCATAATAAAGGCAGGACTAGAATATGAACTATAATTGTCCCTAATCAAGCCATTCCTAAGCAACTCAGGAATCTATTTGTCAAATTCATCAACCATTTCAGCCGTGTATGTAATATTTCTAGCTGTTATAATGGTTTCGGGATCTTTCAATTCTAGTCTAGCCTTAAGGTCATTCCGACTCCACAATTTTAATGGATCTTTACTAAAATTGTCTGTAAGTTTAATAAGAAATTTATCCCATTTTGTTCTTGCTAAATTAACTGCAATACACACTTCTTATTTGGAAAATAAGTCATCACATCAGTTAGAACACCTAGTATTCATTGGAGAAAACATGGTTTGTACCCATAATTCATCCTCATCCAACAGTGTATCCCCTCGCTGAGCTCGCACTATGAATGCTTTCTCGCATGGCGAATCATGACAATACATTGTCTATTTTACCGGACAGAACCCAAATTTTAACCGTAACTCAGGTTCTCGTAGAGTAATGATTTTCACACCACCAATAGAAATATCGTGGACATCTTGCACAAAAGGTCGATTCTCCTTTTTTCCCTTCAGAAAAGCATTACCCAGAATATGCAAGGATCTCTTCACTGACGAACTTTTATCTGCCAATAAAGACAAACACGTTATTGGCTTGATGCCTAACAATTGTTCCCATTCCATCGACATTAGCCATATGGATGGATTTTTGCAGTGGTTCCCACCACTCATCTGGTAAGGCATTGAGTATAGTGCAACTTATGCTACACCCAATTTCTATGGACGTATCTAGATAATACTCATAATATTAAGGGAACTTGAATGTTAGAGCGACGTAAGTGCTTAGATTTTCATCCCACACACTAAAAGACGTTTTTCTAGGTACTTCTTGGGATGATTCTATCATCCTCTCGATTTCATCTACTGAAATAGACCTCTACTTGACTATTTGTTCAATAACCTCATAGACTTTAGGAATCTTATTCAAATAACTATCTAGGTAGGTAACTCTCATCTTTTTTATTGATTCATCTCTTGGTTGATCTACTTGGTTTTCATAAACTGGTAGTGATACATACCCCACGATCCTTCCCGTGTATTGAGACGGGATTCTGGAATCGACAGACCTTGGAGACATTTCCTCAACTAGCGGTGGTGCAGATGCTTCTACTGGGCGAGACATGATTATGTCATCTCCCACATCACTTGTATTAGAGGAAACTTTAGAGAGCGTATGCGTTCTTGGCTCTCTCAAAGATGGCACTCTCACAGGCAAATGCCTATCATCTCTAAAAATACTAGCTGACGGTTCTCCCAACATCAAAGTAATCTCATTACCCCTTTGTCGGATATTCACCGAACTATTAGGTCTAGAACTACTATCAGGTTTAATCATAACCCAACTTCTTGGTCAGCTTAACTCCAATGGGTTTACCTCACGCCTGTGAAATTGTCGATCGTTATTATGACCTTCCTCGAACAACTCAGTAAGTATTAAGATGTTCCTCACACCAGGACTAGTGGTATTCACTAAATGGTAAATCACCCTAGTGTGATACGCCAAAAACTTGGCCTGGGGATTCATAATATCATTCGGAGTCTTTCTCTCCTTTGATACTTCTAAGGACAAGTGTCCACCTTGTTAGCTTTTTGACCCACAAAATAGCAGCAATTGCAGTTGCAATGGTTTCCCTTTGGAACATTTAGGCTTTCTGTCATGCTTTCGCTTGAAGGTATCAATCCTATCTTTGTCCTTAAGGTTATCCCGTCTCTTTATAAACCTTTTGAATTTGTAAGCAAGACCCCTAATTTGCTTATTCTGGAGGTCCTTCCTTGGCCCAACTTTCATCGTATTGTATCCAACAAATTTGCTTTTCTTAGGAAAGTTTCTTGTTCTCCCTGATTCACCTGGAGTATCACATCCATATCTCCTAAGTATATACTCAATTTGAGAACTACAACTCTCAGCGCATAATTGACCGTTTGAATTTTTCCTCCAAGTCTAGGAACAATCTTTTCCTCACTTAGAAGTAATTCATAGGCCTTTTGCGCAACCTCGGGCTAAGGCTATGGAAGCTTTGCAAAAATGTTCCCAATATGAACTGTTGAGACACCACGTCTAGGTTGTAATAAAACTTTTGAAATTCACAAACGTAATTGTCAAACAGACACAATTGGAGATATGTAGCTTAACCAAAGTAGTTAAAGATTGTTCTTTCTCCACAGTTTAAGTGGACAATGAAAAGCCGCAGAACTCCCATTTTAATGTCAATAATTGCCAAAACACCATTAACGGTCAGCGCTTTGTCTATCTTTTCTTTGATATCCGTATGAGCCACCAAAGATTTCTAGTATTTTTGTGATGTTCCCATAAGGAGTGCTACACATAATTCGTAAACTGATCCAAGGGTTAGAATACTAGCGGATGCAGTCATTCAAATAAGTGATAGCTACTCATCTATCCTTTCGCATATGTGATTCTCACAATCAATGTCCATAAAAGCACATGGGGTGATAATTGGCTTTAAGACATTATCCATTGAAATAAATTCCGGTTTGGTTATATGGGGATAGTTTGGCCTGTAAATCTCCCTTTCCGCAGCTACCAATTTGTTGAATGTTTTGTTATCCAAATGAATTGGAGTTTCTTCTGCACCCAAGGCTTTCTTCAGGTCTATTGCCAACTCCCCACTTTGGGAGTTCAGATTTGCATATATTTTTCGTGGGTCAAAAATGTAAGGAGCAACTGACTCTTTGTACATCTCCACACTCTTACCTTGAACCTGTTTGGAATTTCTTTCCCCAGGTTTAATTTGTCGACTGGTTTCCTCGAAATATTTTTAGTTCAGAAGTCGCCTCTGTCTCAGGTCTTTTTAAACCCTTTTCTTGCTCAATTGAGTTTAACATCTTGTTAATTATTGTACCTACTTTCTCAGCAAGGTGGTTTCGAGTTTTAAGTTTTTCTGAGTTCCCATGAATAGTTAAGTGCATCAACAAATCATTCATGCTTCTACTTATTTCATAGGGAGCTACTTTAGATTCTGGGACGAACACCAATCTTTCCGGAGTTCTAAAAGGATTTTCAGAAAATTTTTCTTCTTCGGACATTTGAAGGACCTAAATAAAACTTTTTCAAACTTTTAGGACTTGACTGAAAAATAAAAAAAGACAAAATGGGGAAAAGGCGTGACAGGAGAATTTCCAAACTTACTTCCTTAAAATCCAAAATATTTTTTCCTGACGTAAACAGTAACAATCCCATAACCATGACTTAAAAGCTAAATTTTAAAAAAAATAACACATTTAGTATTACGTGTAATTGTCCAAGTATTTATTTTTTAAAAATTAACGTTTAGTAAAGAAAATGAAATGTGACAAATTTTATGTGTTATTTGATGATTAAGCTTTAAATTTGTTGTTTTTTCTAACCCTACCCGCCCGATAAGACCAGGAATATCACGGAACGGAATTCGGTTTTTCGATTTATACAAAGTCGGGGGCAGCCCCGCCGGAATGCAGGCCCGCTGCGCTACCTCCCTCCTCCGCTTTCCCACCATGGCGCGTGCCTTCCTACGCGCCTCCCCAGCCGCCGTTTCCTCCCCCCACCTCCGCCCCCTCTCTCCCTCTTTCTCCTGGGAGGTGAGGATACCCTTCCCCCGGTTGGCCCCCGGGAATGGCGTAGCTATCGGCGGATGTGGCCTCGTCATGGCGTCATCGGAGCAGCAGAGAGGTTACCGTAGTTTGAGGAGGAGGGCGCAGCGGAAGGGGAGGAGTAAGGAGAAGGAGCTGGAGCTCAACGTCAGTATCTGCATCGAGGAGGGTTTGCCTGATGATCCTGAGATTCTTGTAAGTTAGAGATTTGGCAGCCCATTGTTTTGGTTCCTTCCGTGGGATTCATCTGCTGGATTTCGGTGCTGAATGCATTGTCACGACATCTTCGAACTTTATCAGATAGTCTGCTTGAATTAAGTCAGTGTTGGAATTTGATGCCGCATGTACACTTCTGTTATTGCAACTATAGCAGACTGTATTTGACAGTGCATTGTCAGAAAATCTAGTTAAAGCTTGCTTCAAATGTTGGTGCGAATCAAGCTTGTGGCGGCTACCCAACAATGGCCTTTCTTAATCACAATGACCCATAGTTCTTTTTCATGCTAACTGATGCTGTGCTACGCTGAGGATGCTCTTCTTTAAGCACATTTAGAAAATTGTTAATTGAATAAGAAAAAAAAGCAGTATACGTTTGTGTCTTAGCACTCAGTCAACTCCAGCATACGATTTTACTAATTCATGGCTAGCTTTTCCTTTGAGTTGTTGGTGGGGGGGCATCTGTTTTTCTTGGTATCAGTTTTGATCGTTAACTCTTTCATCGGTTCTGAAGGAAGCCATTCTGTTTCTCTCTTGGCTTGTTTTAGAGTATTGCCGAACTGCTTCGTCTTAATGTTCCAATGGCGATGAAATTAGCATTTGAAGGGTTAAAAGATTCAGCCTACAAAACTAGAGATACTGCAATAGTTGATGTTGGGGGATTTCAAAGCGTGGAGTTGTCGGTGCTTCTTTGCAATGACAACTTTATTAGGAAGCTTAACAAAGAGTGGAGGGACGAAGACCATGCAACAGATGTTCTCTCGATGTCTCAGCATGTTGCCGAACTCAATCTTCCTATTGTAAGAAAAGTTCACAGTAAATAGAAATTTGGGTTTCATTTGATTACCGAGTCGCTTTGGGAAATATTAATAGAAAAGCTGATGTGTCATTGAATTTCAGCTCATGCTTGGTGACATTGTGATTTCTGTCGAGACTGCTCAAAGGCAAGCCGAGGAAAGAGGACATACTCTTCTTGATGAAATACGGATATTAATGGTTAGTTGCTTAAACCTACACTCAACTTAGTGTGGCTCACTGTTTTTATGTCCGGATGGATGCCTGTTGCTGCACTCCTTCGAGAGGTATAACATCCTACTTAATGTCTTGTACTCATGGACTACTCTTTGTCTTAGGAAGGTGTGAGTTTTATAGGGTTAAGGGGAGAGCTTTTCAATTAAGTGGAATCTTCAGAGTTCTTCGAGAAAAGTTCTGGCTTTATTTTCGGTGGGGACTGTAATTGCGGGTAATGTCTGATTAGAACTTGGGGGGTTAGCTGTCCATTATCCCGAAGACCAATTTGAAAATTTATAATGAGAAATGTTTTGGCCCTGCAGATCTTTAAGTTGCAGTTTTCTGTGGTGTAGGTTCATGGGCTGTTACATCTGTTTGGTTTTGATCACGAGATCAGTGAAGAAGCTGAAGCGGAAATGGAAAAGGAGGAAGGACTTCTTCTCAAAAGTCTTGGTTGGGTGGGGAAAGGCCTAATTCATAGTGCACAAGATTTGACTTCCAATATGGATCTTTATTCTGATAACCCCAGTGGTAAACCAGCTTACTTCAGGATATAAATTTTTCCATTTTTCACATGTAGATTGTCCGGAGGAAGGCTTATACGTGCTTATTTAAAAGACAGGAAAAATGAAGGGAGTCTCCGTTTTTATAAACCCAAATTCAGTTACATCTTCTGTGATATGGATGGTAAGAAATCTGATTTTATTTGACTGCTTTCTCTTTAAACAGTCAAGAACTGTTTGAAAAAGCATTTGTATAAATTGCAAGGTACACTGCTGAATAGCAAAAGCCAGATATCTTCTACAACTGCTCAAGCTCTCAAGGAGGCCCTCTCAAGGGGGGTCAAAGTAGTGATAGCAACAGGAAAGGTGAGATGACTGATAACTGGAAGAACTTGATCTTATAAAGTTATGAGCAACTAATGCAGTGTGGTGGTGCTGTAATTGTCTTTTATATATTATACTTGTCTTTAATGATTCTCTCTTTTATATTCCCTCGTGAGAGCAGACACGCCCAGCAGTTATTAATATCTTTAAAACCATGGGTCTGGTAGGCAAGGATGGAGTTATCTCGGAGTTATCTCCTGGTGTCTTCTTACAGGTAAGTTTTTTTTTTTTGGTAGTAATTACAGGTAAGTTTTTGCTCTTGCTATCCTTCCCTTCTCTGTGACAACCATAATGGTTATCTGGCCCCAGTGCCAGTCCATAGTCATGCTGGTCAGCATTAATCCCACCTAGAATGCATTTAATTGTTCCTTATTGTTCCAGGGTTTACTTGTTTATGGTAGACACGGAAGGGAGATTTACCGGAGAAATATAGACCAAAATGTCTGCAGAGAGGTGACTTTTGTATCCGCCAACTGGATTGGCTATTACTTTTCAAAAATAAACTGAAAGGAAAAAAAAATGAACATTGCATGTTAGGCTATCCCTTCTTTTAGCGTGGTTCCTTTTGATAATTTGGATATGTCCTTAGAGCATCTGGGAGGGTGGTTGTTAAAGCTTATTCCTTTTTATATTTTGTACCGCAGGCCTTTCTCTACTCGCACAAGCATAAAATTCCATTAATTGCTTTCTGTGAGGATCGATGCCTGACGCTGTTTGAGCACCCCATGGTCGACTCTTTGCATACTGTGTACTCTGAGCCGAAGGTACAGTCTTTTTTGGTTTGCTTGACCCTGCAATGCTAATCCTGCTAACAACATGCCTTACTTCCTCAACAGGCTGAGATCATTTCTTCTGTTGAGGATCTTCTCAGTACTGCAGAAATACAGGTAATCTCAAGTGATTGCGTTTTATATGCATATGACCGTGCTACTCTTTTATGGAGGGTTCTAATGTCAGACGAAGTATCTGATTAAGTACGGGAATGCATTCATCTGATCTTTGAAATTTCTCTCATGTGGCTTCTACAGCAGCATTAACTGGGGTATGTTGTGCAGAAAATGATTTTCCTTGACACTGCTGAAGGAGTGGCGACGAATTTGCGCCCGTATTGGGCTGAAGCCACAGAGGATCGTGCAAATGTGGTCCAAGCTGTGCCTGATATGTTGGAAATCGTTCCACCAGGGACCTCGAAAGGGAGTGGAGTTAAAATGCTTCTGGATCATTTGGGCATTGATGCTAACGAGGTACTGCTTACCTTATCATCAAGCTTATCTATTGACTTTGCTTTTTTTGTTGGCCGAACTTGGTCGTGTCCCGAGGACTGGCGTACATAATCACTTCACTTCTCTTTTCAATTGTAAAGAGCCATGGCCACGAATATTCTAGAGTATAGTTGGAGCACAAGAGTCACTTTGGCAATGTGTTTTTTCTAATCCAGCTGTAGATTGTCCACTAAATTAGATGAAATTGCTCTTGACTGACTTTGTATTTCAGATAATGGCGATAGGAGATGGAGAAAATGACGTGGAGATGCTGGACTTGGCATCTCTTGGTGTTGCGCTCAGCAATGGCTCGGAGAAAGCGAAGGCAGTGGCAAATGTGATTGGCATCAGCAACGATGAGGACGGAGCAGCTGATGCTATATACCGCTATGCTTTCTAGGCAGGCACTTTCCAATGTTTCTCAAGGACGAGTTTAGGAATCAGACTCTTGATAGCCTGATATAGTACAAAATAACCGATTTGAAGTCTCATCATTCTAGGTATAAAGAGCCCCCAACTACAATTTTGTTATTATTTTCACATTTATTTTGGCCACAGTGATGATTTCTATCAATACTCAGATGTTTAAATTTTCAGTTTGCTGATTTCACAACAGTTACTCATTAAGCATCCAACCGGGAAAATTGTCTGAAATTTGAGTTTACAGACATCTCTAAAGCATAGAACCATCCATAACCTTGGCGCTACACATACATTTTCGCAGAGCAACAATAGGGTAGGATGCCAAAAGAGACGACTTGCACAAAACTGCATCAAGGCTTTGAAAGGCATAGACAGAAGTGATAATTGTCCATTACACTTGTGATTGCCATCTCATGTCGTCTTATCATATTGAGTGTTCCTCCTGGCACATTCCAAAATGGTCTTGTCAGCAGTGATGAAGTATGCTGCAATAGAAGCTGCATCCAAAGAAGAACCCAAACATTTAAGTATTTGCATACATCCATTCCTCTCACAAAGTGTAACATGATGGACAATGTGAATTGGCCAGATTAGTCATAGGTTGAACTTGAATCATACCTGCTGATATGATTAGAGCTTGTGCAGTATAATTCAGGTTAGCCTTAGCCCAAGGAATTGTGCGGCAACCAACCAGCTGACCAAAGTAGAAGGCCAAAATATCAATTGGAATTAGTATTTTCCGATCCCGCTAAGATAAGACAATAAACCCCTAGAAACACAACGGTCTAAGTCACGGTCTGCTGGCACCTCATTTTCATTGACAATCAAAGTGGAAGATGTACCATCTCCCCATAGCATGAATTATCATGGACATCTAGCAGTCGGCCAGTTGCAGCAAACAAATACAAATTCTTGTTGGAGGATCAACAATTCGAAGCAACTGCAACAAAATCAACTTTTTTTATCTTATTAAAAAAAAGTCGACCTTTATTTCAGTGGAAAATTTACTCCTTAAGCTTCCAACACATCCATCCGGAAAGTTTTGCGAAAGATGCTAGAAAGTTGAAGGGGCGGGTTGAAGGCCCGAAGGCCCGCCCTGGGGGCGGGTTTTGAAGACCCCAGGGGCTACTGGGGCGGGTTTTGAAGACCCGCCCCCCCCAACCCCCTCCTCCCCACCCGTCATTCCGATACTTCGGAGAATTTTCTTCAAGTGTCTAAGGGGCGGGTTTTGAGCATGAGGGCGCGTTTTGAGACCGCGCCCTCATGCCATTTTCCCATCTCGCATAGGGGCGGGTTTTTCCTTAGGCACGCCGGGGAGCGCGTTTTGAAAACGCGTCCTCTTTATAAATCGGAGGATGCGTTTTCAAAACGCGCCCCATCGACGGTAAAACCGTATTTTACGAAACTGGGACCGTATTTCGCAAATTTTTTTTAAAACTAACCGTATTTCCATACAAAACTCCGCCATTTAGAGGTACGAAATTACAGTAAGTTCGAATAAAATTTAGGTCAAATATTAATTTACGAACTTAAGTTTAAGTTAATTTTTTATTTTATTATTAACTTAATTTATTATATAATTTTGTCATCGACTTTTATTTTTACTTTAATTTTGACTCATTTTGAATTTTATCGCGTGTAAGCCAAACAGACAATAATAGATAATTTTTTTTATTGATTAAAAAGGAAAAAAATCGAAGCATTTCACGTATTTTTTTATTTTAAAATTTTGAAAGACAAATCAAGTAAATTGGAAGTCGAAGTTAACGATAGTTGCTTATGCTGTCAAAAAATACGTAAAATCGATAAAGTTCGAATGATGTTCTATTAGGGGGCTACTACTACGAATATGGATTATGAGACGAATGAATGAGAGGTTGAAACTTCACTGTTAAGGACACGGGTCAGACTATATTAAACCCTTATTTGGTTTTCGCTAGAAGAAATTCAAGATTGGCCACAAACAAAATAAAAACAAAAGTTAGTGACAAAATTATATAACAATTAATGACAAAACATAAAGTTGGCTCAAAGTAGAGGCAGTATATTTTGCCAAAAATTTATGAATTATGCTTTTAATTTTGTTAAATTTTCGAAATATAATTTTTAATTCATGATTTGAAATCGCGACTTTAATATTTTTGTCAAAATAGTTGCAATTTTAAAAATTTTGATGGACTTAAACAAATTTTTTTAATTTTAGCAAAATCCAGATTTGAAACTTGAAATGCTCTCACAATTTATGAATTCCCCCTCCCTACCCTTCCCTCTCTCCATTCCCCCTCCCTCCCCCGTAATCTCATTCCCCTCCACCCTTCCCGTGATTTCCCTTTCCCCCTCTACCCTCCTCTCTCCCCCCCTCTCCCTCTCTCCCGTAGTCCCCCCCTTTCCCTCTTGTTCGCTCCGGAAATGACCGCGGACAAGCCGAATCCAAACACGTCGAAAATCTCTGGCACTCTGGGCAACTGGTGCCCGAAAGATTTGTTGAATGTGTGGTCGCCGTATGAAATGAAAGAAAGAAAGGAAGACAGCGGATGGGCAGCCTTAAGCTTAAGCACTTACGGTTGCCATCAACGATGCCTTCGACAGTGAGCAGGAAAACGCTGGAAAGATAAATTGACAATATATATCCGTCTGTAGAGAAGTGTTGATGTATGTACAATGCCTAAGAACAACTATTTATACTAAGCTAGACCTACTTATATACGGTAATGTAATATTACACATATGTTACGCTTCCTTTACTACTAGTCTCCATGGAATATCTCCTTTCCATATGAGCAAACTTAGCAACAATCTCCTTCCGGATCCCGAGATCTTGTGGAGCCTTCCTTAACAGTTGACTGATCGACCGTGTCGCCCATTAGCCTTCGCCGTAGAGTTTCTTCGCTCGCCCAACCTGACTGTCGCTTGTCGCTTCGCCGACCTATTATCGCCCGTCGCCTGGTAATCCCGCCGCCTGGTGTGTATCCATGGTCACCTCCTTCCTAGATTCTCCTTCCTGGATTCTCCTTCCTTGGACCTATGTTCTGGACCGTCGATCCACAAATTGGGCTGAGATCTGTGGCCTAGAATTTCTGTTGGTAAACACCTCTCTCCCATAGGTCCTTTTGACTTTGTAAATTGAAAGTCATGGTTTTAAACTGCAACTTAGGAGTTGTATCTTAAGAATTTAGAAATTTGTAACTTGTAAAATTTTTTCGAATCGACGCTAATTTCATTCATTCCTCCGACAATTTATCCCGAACTTTAGTTCGAACATTAGTGAGAAATACGATTTAATTTGAGAAATTACAAAATGCCATCCTATATCGTGATTGAATACCACAACACCCATTTTTCAAATTAAACGAGGTTATGTCGCCACACTATGTCATGTCATTAGCGACGAGATTGGTTGTAGGATGAAATCACATTGTTCGAAACTCCATTATTGTTTTTCTATTATAAAATGCGATTTAGAATCGCGCCACCAACGCATAAAACCCTATCCTCTACCAACATATAGAAAGTGGTAAGGAGGTTGGATTCGCTTAAGAAATCTCGAGTTCAAAACCTACCAAATTTGGATTAATCGCCCCCAAACTGGGCTGGCAACAAAAAATCATCCTCTCGCATTTTTTAGTTTTTTTTCCCAATTTCCAACGTATTAGTATGTTGGCGGAAGACAATGATGTGGTTTCGCTTTGTTATGAGTTATGCCATAATGTCGCGATTGAGAAACCCATTTTCTGACTGTATGATATTTAGTTGATAACCCGGACGATATTTAGATGATAACCCAATTTTCTTTGAAAATATGAGTGTGCGATGTATGGATGATGTTTTTTTAGTTTTTCAAATTAGAACCGTATTTCACTACATGATTATTCTTATCGATCATAAATTTGATATATATGTTGTGTTATCTCCTTGATTGGACAAATCCAAATTAAAATCTTTATTACTACATTAAGATTTTAGGATAAAATTATCCCAAAATTACCTCAACTCAATGTTATATATTATAATTATCTGATCAACCATGAAAAGCACATTTCACTTCTCCTTCTCCTTCTCCATGCAAAGCAGATACTAATGATGCTACATGACATTTCCACACAGGTGACCTCCTATGGCTATGACAAACCCACGCGTGCAAGCACGTCTGAAGTCGAGCAAGCATCAGACTAATATATATACTGCAGCCGAGAATGAACCCCACCATCAAACCATATTTTAGGAAGAAAAATAATCCCCAAGAGAAAAAAATTCCCGATCATCCTGACATTTTTATGATCCTCTGTTAGAGCAACATTAAAAAAAATCCCATTCCAGAGATCTGCCACAGGTTTAAAGATTACAACAAAAAGGGAAGAAACAGTACACATCATGCTTTCAAATTTCAATTCTAAAGCAAATCAAACCTTCTTTTTCTTTTTAAAATCTAGCAACCAGGGTCTCCATCACCCCCAGGTGCAAAAGCCATATCATAATTTCCAAAGTAGCAAGGTATCTACGCGAAAAAAAACAGTCCAGGAGTAAATCAAGCAAGAGCCAAAGGAGAAGTACAGCAAGCATGTGTCTCGTACAAGAAACTTTGGGTAACGAGACCCACTTTGAGATCACTTAGAGACCCTGGTCGATTAGATAGTCGCCCAGCCTCTCCACAATCATGTTGCACTGCCCTGGAGTCATGGGCTCGTCGTAGATCCCTATGATCAGGGCTTGGTTCGTCTTCTTAACGGTTACACCTCCAGGCCCCTGACAAATTTTTGCGAAGGTCAAACAAACTGTTGATGGAATACTCGGTGATTCGTCCCAATAACAAAGCTTTAATCATGAAGCCTGACGTATGCACTGGCTATGTGGTGGGTGGTGGGATGTCCAAGCAAGCAAGATGTGTGTAGCCAGACAGAATAATACATCACTTCAAAAGACTTATCATGACAAATTTCTCCAAGAAACTGAACTGGGACCATCAACACCTACAATAGCATTTGCATATCCTGTCAAGAAAGCTCTCAGGGTTATTACCTTCTTTCCTCGGATGACAACACCAGGTTCGCCCTGGATTACCATATACTTTGTTCCACCAAGGTAAAGACCAGTCGGGGCAAGAGTCCCAGGTTCATCAAAATCGCGCATGATGGCAGATATCTCTTCAGGCTTAAACTGAACAAAACACGGGGGTAGCACATAAGAAAAAAATCCAGTCAAGGGGCACTATTCTGAGCATGCAGATATCATCGAGGACTGAAACAGATCCAGATCATCGAGGACTGAAACACTATTCTGTGCATGCCGGGGAGAAAGACAAATGATTTCGAGGCTGGAAATCCCGAGGAACAACAGATCATCGCACAGAAATCATCGAGGACCGAAACAAATCCAGATCGATTAAGCAGGCTCAAATCGGGGTCAAAAGAGAGTCAATTTCTACTCAAGAACATCAGGTCCAAGTAAAAGTGGCGTTAGTCATCCTCAAACTAAGCATTCATCACCGTCATCGTGGATGCATCAATAAACCAAGACAAAGTCAAGCAGAAGCCGGAGCAGATTGGTCGGGAACCCCTAAAAAAACGAACGGAATAAAACAGGATCACAGGGGATGGGAAATGGAGGGACAGACGGCGGGGAAGGAGGAAGACTGGGCCCAGACGGTGGAGTCGTGGCCGATGATGGCGGCGGAAGAGAGGTAGTTGCCCTCGATCTCGCACATCAAGTGCTCGTCAACGTAAACCTGCCACGACATCCTTCTTCTTCTTCTGACTCTTCTTCTTCTTCGAGGTTGAGATGAGATCAAGAGAGGGGGAGTAGAGCAGCAACTCTTTCTATTGGGTAATATATGTATATATAAGATAATAAAAAACACACCCAGCGCAGAAATTGCGGTGATAGGGTGGCGTTGTAATTAAGCTTTCGTTTTCTTTTCCTTTTAAATATTTTCCTCTTTTTAATATATCAAATATATATTCCTAGGAATGGAATTATAATAATTCTCCATCCACAGAATTTTTTCTTTCCTTCTTGAGAAATACAGTTTGTTTTTTAATTTTTTAAATTCTATCTTTTTTCTCTTAAAAAATTCAGTAATTTATTAATTTTTTATTTTGATAAATATATAAATATAATCGCACCTAAAAATTTGGTCCAAAACTATTTATTTAGGTTAAATAATTAGAGACGACTACAAAAACATTAACCTGCTGTAGCACATTCTTGATAATTTTCAATAATATCTAACTTACAACTTAAAAAGTTTTAGAATTAAGAAATACTTAAATCATTTTAGCAATTTCTAATAAAAAAATTAACTGGAATTTTAGAGGCCAATGTAATTTCTTTTTTTAACGTTCAGAAGTGTTTTTCAACAGCCAAATACATACATACATATATATATATATATAAATGAAAATTATCCAACAACATAACTTATATAAATCATTTTTATTCAAATATGGAAAATGGTTGTCATCACTCATTTTCTCGTGAACAACACTACTCATGGGCAGCATATTAAGTGGAAAACAAAAATAAAGAGAGAATGATTGGTCCCAACTTGCCAACACGATGTGTGTCTGCAATGATCTTCAACCGTGTTATCCTCGGACACAGGCTGTCTATTTGCAAAAGGAATTTTCAATTACATCTCATGTACACAATGTCATTCCTTCATGAAAACTCCTAGAACATATCAAGCTACATCCACATCTACATCGTGGTTTGTCATTACAGCAAATGACTAGAAGCTCTAGATTTCTTATCACTCATTCAGCCGATAACTCCTTCCTCTGGAGGCCCAGCTGGTTGAATTATCTGGCGGAGCCTGAGCTGCAGCTCGAGCTGTAGTTGTGCCTGGCTGTCGGAGTTGTACTCTTGCCACGAGCTTATGTCTGGTTGCCGTTAGTCAAGGAAGACCTCCCAAGAAAGCCATACATGAACCCAATATTGCAGTCTCAACATGCAGCCAGCACCGAAGCAACTGTAGACAGACTATTCTACCTACCATAGTAATCTCTAATACAGGAATCTACAGTGAGAATGAAAGTATATATACCTGATCACACCCTTGTAATTTAACGTCGTCGGCGCACATAAAAACCAACAGAGAAACATTGGGGATGCGCACCTTAACTCACACTTTTTTGTCAAAATATATGCCATTGAAAAAGGATACACCCACTTTGGAGTTCTCAGCAGTTCCTTTCCACCAGGATCGAGAACAGTGAGGAAGTAATAGAGATGGCCTGCGATGATACCCAATAGGTGACACGGGAACGGCAAGGAATAGAGGATTCCTTAACCAAAAACAAGGGAAACGCCACAGAATGATGCGGAATGGGTGACGTTGGGTATGGACGAAAGATAATGTTTAATGGGTGCGGCTGGAAATGGGATAAATGGGTAGTTGATAGATAGGTTGAGATTCAACCTCCACGGATACAGATACACCACCGTGAAAGAAGAACTCGGATAACTCGTTTGACCGTGGATACAGATACACCACCACGAACAAGACGAGGGCGAGGCACAACACGGAGGATACAGATACACCACCACCGGTTGAAACACTCTACTCAATCCGCACTTGGAAATCCACCAAATGAAGAACGAGGTTGAAGGAGAATCCACTCACTTCGGATAAAGACACTAAGTCTGATAAGGGTTTATAATTTGATTCAAAGCTGTCTTTTCAAATGAGTACAAGGTGCCCATTATATAGGGAACACCTGAAGAAGTACTTAAATGCATGGAAATGAACCTAGGCTAGATGTATGCAAGGCCAGATTCATGAATGAGCCATAATTGGCTTATTGTAAATGCAACAAAGTAAATGCAAAGCATGAATGATAAATGCATGAATGAGGAATGCGAATCGATTCAGCTTCCTCGAGGCTCTTCATCTTCCAGACTCTTGGTTTGGCCGACTTTTCATTGCCCAGTCGCGCTCGTCGTATCGCACATCCTTGAGTCGCGTCGACTTGTGCCTCCTAGCGTCGCGTCGACTTGAACCTCTTGCGTTACAGTCGTAGCTCAGTCGCAAGCGAGCAAAGTAACGCCTCTCTTGCTGCGCGTCGACGGGGATAAGTTGTTGTCCGTCTTTGTATCATCCTCCCCTTGTTGAAAAGAGTTTGTCCTCAAACTCTCGTCGTCGTCATCCTCCACAAACGGCATGAGATCCTGAACGTTGAATGTGGCGGAAACTCCATAGTCACCTGGAAGATCAAGTTTGTAGGCGATGTCGTTGATGCGCTCGATGACCTGGAATGGTCCTTCAGCGCGCGGCATGAGCTTGTTCTTCCTCTTGTCTGGGAATCGCTCCTTGCGCAAATGAATCCAAACTAAGTCGCCTGGTTGAAAGATCTTCACTCTTCTTCCGCGATTGGCTCTTTCTGCGTAACGTTGATTGGCCTTCTCGATCTGTGCTCGAGTCTTCTCATGGAGCAATCGCATCTCCTTGGCGCGCTCTTCAGCATCTCTGCTAACTGATCTCAAGTCGCTCGCAGGCATTAGTTCAACAGGGACTAAAGGATTGAGTCCGTAGACTACCTGAAAGGGTGATGACTTCGTTGTCGAGCTTGGGGCTCGATTGTATGCGAATTCAGCATGGGCAAGCTTGATGTCCCAATCCTTCTGGTTCTTCGAGACCAAGGTTCGAAGGATTGCAGCCATAGTGCGATTGACAACCTCCGTTTGTCCATCGGTTTGCGGATGATAAGCTGTGCTGAATACGAGCTTCGTTCCCAACTTGTGCCACAGTGTCTTCCAGAAGTAGCTCAGGAACTTCGTGTCGCGATCTGAAACGATCGACTTGGGTACTCCATGCAACCTTAGCACTTCTCGAAAGTACAAATCTGCTACGTTGGTCGCATCGTCCGTTTTCTGACATGGGATGAAGTGTGCCATCTTCGAAAATCGGTCGACCACTACCATGATCGAATCCTTTCTTCGTTGCGTTCTCGGCAGTCCTAGCACAAAATCCATACTCACATGTTCCCATGGTCGCTCTGGGACGGGCAATGGAGTGTAGAGACCCTGAGGTTGGACACGGCTCTTCGCTTGCTGGCAAGTCGCACATCTCGCGATTAGTCCTCGCACTTGCTTATCCAGTCGAGGCCAATAGAAATGCTCTTGTAGCATTGCCAGCGTCTTGTCGACTCCAAAATGTCCAGCGATCCCTCCTCCATGGATTTCTCGTATGAGTAGCTCTCGCGTCGAACTCCTTGGAATGCATAGCTTAGAGTCGCGAAATAAGAACCCATTCACCTGATGGAATCGATCGATGGCTTGATGGGCGCATTGGACGAAGATCGCTCCAAAATCTTCATCGTCCTTGTACAACTCCTTTAGATACTCAAAACCAATCAGCTTTGTCTCCATCGCAGATAGTAACATCATTTTCCTCGATAGAACATCTGCGACTACGTTCTTCGCGCCTGGTTTGTGCTTCAAGACAAAGTTGAAAGCTTGCAGAAACTCTACCCACTTCGCATGTCGGCGACTAAGCTTGTGCTGACCATTGATGTACTTGAGAGCTTCATGGTCGGTGTGCAACACAAACTCCCGGGGCAGCAAGTAATGACTCCAAGTCTCGAGTACTCGAACAATTGCCAAGAACTCCTTGTCATAAGTCGAGTAGTTCAATTTGGCGCCATTGAGCTTCTCGCTGAAATAAGCGATGGGTCTTCCCTCCTGCAGCAAAACTCCTCCAATTCCTACTCCCGATGCATCACATTCCACTTCGAACATCTTCGCAAAGTCGGGTAAGGCTAGAACTGGGGCTGCGCTTAGACACTCCTTCAGTCGCTCGAAACTAGCTTGTGCGACTGGTGTCCACTCGAATTTGTCTCCCTTTAAGCATTCGGTGAGTGGGGCTGCGATTGAGCTAAATCCTTGAATGAACCTCCGATAGAACGACGCTAAGCCATGGAAGCTGCGAATGTCGCGGAAATTCCTTGGAGTCGGCCACTCCTTGATCGCTTCAATCTTGCTCTCGTCCACCTTTATTCCTTCTGCTGAGACGACAAATCCAAGAAATATTACACTCGGTTGGAAGAACTCACATTTCTTGAGATTTCCATATAGTTTTTCCTCCCGAAGTGTGTTGAATACAGCTTGCAAATGATTGATATGCTCCTCATTGCTCCGGCTGTAGACAAGAATATCGTCGAAGTAGACGACCACAAACTTCCCCATGAATGGTCGCATGACATGGGTCATTAGTCGCATGAACGTGCTGGGCGCGTTGGACAACCCAAATGGCATCACCAACCACTCGTACAACCCGTACTTAGTCTTGAAGGCTGTCTTCACTCGTCGCCTTCTTTCATCCGGATCTGGTGATAACCACTCCGCAAATCCACTTTGGAAAACACCTGCGCTCCATGCAACTCATCCAACATATCATCCAGTCGAGGGATAGGAAAGCGATACTTTACTGTAATTTTGTTGATCGCTCGACTGTCCATGCACATTCTCCATGTGCCATCCTTCTTCGGCACCAATATGGCTGGAACCGAACATGGGCTCAAACTCTCTCGAACTGATCCCTTGTCGACAAGCTCGTCGACTTGCCTCTGCAACTCCTTTGCCTCCTCTGGATTGCATCGATAGGCTGGTCGATTTGGTAGCGACGCTCCTGGAACCAAGTCGATTTGATGCTGGATGCTCCGTATCGGTGGTAAGTCGACTGGTAGCTCCTCTGGGAATACGTCCTTGAACTCCTCAAGAATGGAAGCGGCTTGAGGATGGCTCGTCGCTTGACCTGGGATGGATTCGACAAGAATCACAAAATAAGCCTTCTCACCGTCTTGAATCGCTCGACTTAGTTGAACTCCCTTGAGAGGCTGGTCGCTGAGTCGATCCTGGGTCGCGATTGTAGGCTGACTAGTGAGGGGCATCAAAGTAACCTTCTTTTCTCCGATGTGGATGGAATAGGTATTGCGATACCCGTCGTGTTGTGCGCGTCGATCAAACTGCCACGGTCTCCCCAATAGTAGGTGGCACGCATCCATGGGAATGACGTCGCAAGCGACTTCATCCTTGTAGCTCTTCCCAATGGAAAATGGAACTCGCGCTCGCTGTGTGACTCGAACGTCACTCTCCTTGTTGAGCCATTGTAGACGGTAGGGATGTGGATGCGCTTCGATGGGCAACTTCAGCTTTTCAACCATCGTCCTTGACACGGCGTTGGTGCAGCTACCACTATCCACAATCACCAAACATACCTTTCCTGCGACTGTGCACCTAGTATGGAAGATGCTCTCCCTTTGACTTTCCTCCTTCGCAGGTGTCACACTTAAAGCCTTTCGGACGACTAACAGCTCTCCTTCGTCCGGATACTCTTCTATCTCTTCGGTATCCCAAACAGGGTCGGCGTTCTCCTCGAACTCCTCTTCTTCATCAGATAATTCTCTGATGACAACGTTCCTCCTCGTTGGACACTCAGAAGCCATGTGCCCAACTCCTTGGCACTTGAAACATCGCCGACTGATGTCTCGCTCGTGCGACTTGACTTCAGGTCTTGTAGTCGACGGTGGGACTCTCTGCGATGTTGTTCTTGACGGCGGCTTCGCCTGGGAGCTACTCCCCTTGTTGAAAGGCGCGGCCTTCACAAATGGGCGGGTAGTCGCTCTCCTCGCTTGCTGCTGTTCCACCTTGTGCGCCAATGCTCGCACATCGTTGAAACTCCAATATTGTTGTAGGTCGACAGCATCTGCGATTTGGGGCTTGAGTCCTCGAAGATACCTAGCAATGGTTTGCTCTGGGGCTTCTTGGACGTCACATTGCAGCAACAGTCTCTCAAACTCCCATGTATACTCCGATACACTAGAGACTTGTTGAAGCGACTGCAATTTGAGGTAGAGATCTCGTCGATGATGCTCCGGTAGAAATCTCTTCGTCATGGACCTCTTCATTTTTGACCATGTACGAATTTTGTCACGCCCTTCCCTACGGCGCTGCTGGTTGGTGTTCTCCCACCACAAACTCGCGTACTTCTTCAATTTCAAGGCAGCCAGTTTCACCTTTCGATCCTCGGGCACTTCCTCGTAATCAAAGATGCGCTCCACGGTGTGCATCCAATCGATGAATTCGTTGGGGTCCAAGTTTCCTTCGAACTCCGGAATCTGCACGTTCATCGTCGGGGCTCTTCTCTCCTGTCTCTGATATTGCGGCGAATATCCTCGTTGAGACTCCTCACGCCATGGGTTCTCCTCATGATCGCTCTCTTCGCGGTTACGAGAAGAGGATGCATGGTGCGTTCGCAATGACTGTAGTTGCTGCTGAAGATCAGCGACTTGTTGCTCAAGTCGAGCAACTTGTGCTTCGTCTAGAGACATACCGCGTTGGAATCTTTCGGCCATTGACAACCTAGGGCGCTCTGATACCAAGATGACACGGGAACGGCAAGGAATAGAGGATTCCTTAACCAAAAACAAGGGAAACGCCACAGAATGATGCGGAATGGGTGACGTTGGGTATGGACGAAAGATAATGTTTAATGGGTGCGGCTGGAAATGGGATAAATGGGTAGTTGATAGATAGGTTGAGATTCAACCTCCACGGATACAGATACACCACCGTGAAAGAAGAACTCGGATAACTCGTTTGACCGTGGATACAGATACACCACCACGAACAAGACGAGGGCGAGGCACAACACGGAGGATACAGATACACCACCACCGGTTGAAACACTCTACTCAATCCGCACTTGGAAATCCACCAAATGAAGAACGAGGTTGAAGGAGAATCCACTCACTTCGGATAAAGACACTAAGTCTGATAAGGGTTTATAATTTGATTCAAAGCTGTCTTTTCAAATGAGTACAAGGTGCCCATTATATAGGGAACACCTGAAGAAGTACTTAAATGCATGGAAATGAACCTAGGCTAGATGTATGCAAGGCCAGATTCATGAATGAGCCATAATTGGCTTATTGTAAATGCAACAAAGTAAATGTAAAGCATGAATGATAAATGCATGAATGAGGAATGCGAATCGATTCAGCTTCCTCGAGGCTCTTCATCTTCCAGACTCTTGGTTTGGCCGACTTTTCATTGCCCAGTCGCGCTCGTCGTATCGCACATCCTTGAGTCGCGTCGACTTGTGCCTCCTAGCGTCGCGTCGACTTGAACCTCTTGCGTTACAGTCGTAGCTCAGTCGCAAGCGAGCAAAGTAACGCCTCTCTTGCTGCGCGTCGACGGGGATAAGTTGTTGTCCGTCTTTGTATCAATAGGTCTGGGGTGATGGGCGACCCAAAAAGAACATCCAAAGCAAGCATCGCCCAGGGGAGATAGAATGCCTGCAAACCATCAATGAAATTTACTAAACTTGGTGATGGCCCATATAAAGTGAGACTGTAAAATATAACACAGCACTCTCTAGAGGGGCGCAGCTAAAACAGAGACTGAACGAAATGTAGCTTCAGGGTTACCAACCCATACATGTTCACCTGGGCATTAGAAAATTCTCGAATCCATACGTACAAGAGCATGAAAACCAACTACGCCCTCAAGAATGGAGTCCAAAAGAAGGAAATTGCTGCCAATGCCTGGAAGTTGAAATGACTGATCTATCAGACAAGATAAGTTGACTGCCGATCACCAAATTACTAAAATCATGTAGAAAGGATGGCTGACCAGCAACAAAAAGCAACCAAAAATCATCATCCAGAAGAAATCCGCAGTGCGCCTTTGAAATGGCCCATTCTCAAGTTGAACCCCATATCTAGCTCTGCATCACCAAACAAATGCAATCACAAATGACCAGGAAACGACATTGTCCTGTATCTTACTGTTGGCAAGGAAATGTCATCTTTTTGAGTCGAGATCGAACATAATATTGGAGTTATGTATTGGAGTAGCTTGTCCAATTTTGTCAATACACCAGGGAAGCACGGAAACACATTCATTTGAATTACCAAGTAAACCGTTCATAAAGCACTTACATCATTAGGAGACGTATTCCGAAATTAACATAGAACTTTCCAAGGAAAAAGAAATTCGCCACAAGCCTCCACACCTGTTAAAGATAAACCAACAAATGAAGTGGGTAAGTCAGTAGATTCGTGAATGCCAGTGCAATCTCCAAGTGACGTCACCTAAACTTAAACCAACATGTCATCTCATATTAAGGAATAAATCTAATCATTTTCACGTATCCGTCTAAATAAAAATAGCATTCGGTTAATTGTGCCAGGTCATGGTGCATAAATATTATCATCAACTGATAAATGACAACAGCCAAATGCAGACTCTTTAAGAAACTTCCCTAGGAGCCTATGATTTAAATATTTATGAAAAGTAAGCCCTTCAGACCAATCATCTAACCATACCAATGAATGAAATTCAAAAGGTGCAGCAAATGGCCAAGCATGTAAATCCCCGGGAGAACTCTTGGAAAAAAAGCAAAACAAATACATGATATCATCAATGATATATATTTTTAACACAATTCACTTGGCTGGAAGATGCTCAGCCACATGCCCTATCATAATTGACAGATAGATGCGCATGACAAGAACAAAAATTCAAATGGTGCAGGAAACTGAGCATGATTGCAGCAAACGTAAAGCCCATTTTAAAGACCAAACAGATGCAGAACCGATGGCACAGCCAAATAGTAAGCCAGCCCCAAAACAAATAACGATACAAACTTTAACATCATGGGCACCACAATCCACTACCATGTGGTAAGGAAGAAACAGGCAGTCAGTCGTACATGTCAAGATGTTCGTGAAAAGAACCAAAATCACATTACCTGATGCATGCAAATATATCCTCATATAGGCACAAAGAAAAGGATGACAAATGCCTCACCTCGAATATGATAAACACAAGTTTATACAGCAGCGCGGCATAGTATGGATTAAACAAACTCAGATGAAACGCTGCTGTTGTCTGATCGCTAAATTCGCACACCGCAAGTATACGTATTGCAACAAGTAATATAGAATAAATAGAGTTATTGTTCCCACGAGGATAGCAAATAGAAGCTTTTAGCATACACAATTGCAATTCTTATGTAGCCAAGCCAATAAAAGAAATAAGTTTAGAACTTTGAAAACTAAATGAAAAGCAAAAATCAAAAGCAAAGAAATCGGAATTCAATTAGTTGGAAAAGCCTAGGATCACGTATCCCCACCTTGTTTCGTTAAATCCCTTCACTCGCTTATCTCAAATTCATACTAATTCTATTTATTAACCGGATTCTCATGTCGCTAAGTGCCTCTCCCGAGTTTACAAAGGGCTATTCCAAACCACCATAAAACCTATATCCCTATAGTGAATTATGAAGGCAAGAAACGCATTAAGAATCAATCCTTTAATGGTTGCCTAGAAGTATTTCTCCCGATACTACTTACTAGCTAATTCGCTACCGCGATATTAACCAACGCTATTTCGTTCTTGTTCTCTCCTAAAATTCCTCTCCTGAGTTTAAATTAGAATAACAGATCAATACAATTCGTTGATCAGACAAATTGAATGCATTAAGATCACACAATTTGGTTCAACATAATCCTAGCAAAGAAAGTTTAGCCGAGCATCGTTTTCGGAACACAAATCAAAGAAAAGAAAAGCATCCTAAAAAGGATAGTCTAACTCCCTGCTCTCCTTGGTAAAATCGTCCCTCCTTCAGCCAGAGGTGAATAACGAACTTTTATAAAGCCTAAAATAAAACCTAGATAATCTAAGAAAATCTTGAAATAAAATATTTTTTCCCTTTCCGTTCGTGCAGCTGCACGACTTTTTGGTGCAGCTGCACCAAGCCTCTGTGGATAATCCGTCTGTCCTTCCCTCTAGTCGTGCAAGGTACCAAAATTCTCTTCAACTGCATAGAATCTTTGTAGATACGCCAATTTATTCTTGTTTTCGCTTTTATCCTCAAATAACCCAAAATTTGGCAGTATCCAAACATTTCGGGAATAATGTGAAATAAGTAATAAATGTAATATTTCACAAATCTAACATAATCTAAGTATGAAATTGACAAAAATAACCATACTTTCATAGAGTTATCATTGTCGCTACGCTACACATATCGTGCCAAACGCTTTGCTTATTGGTGGAAGGGACCGGTAATATCTGCAGCGGGTGAAATGCACAAGTAATAATTTCTCAAGGAAATAAAGGCCCACATACATATAAGTTCAAGAGCAGAAGTCATATAGATCTCGAAAACGACTGCACTACCCTGTACCATCTCTATAAGCCCGAGTTTTCAATCAACCCCTAGTGAAACAATTCATGAAAACCTTGTTATCACACAACATTTACCGAATTCATCAGTGTCAGGAGGAAAACCTAAAACGAAAGATAAAAAAAGAAACGAAATCTTTTGATGATGAATATAAGCCCATAATTCCCTTAATCTTGACAGAGCGGATCTTACAAACTTAAATTAAGTCCACAAACAACAAATACCTACGGCTCGGGCCGTTGAAATCGACGTCCGCATGGACGATGAAATTAACAAAAAACCGCCAAAAGCGAGCGTCGTGATCGATTAAGCCAAATCAAGAAACAGATATTTGGTTGATTATTTTGTTTCTTTGACCCTCTCGAGCAAATTAAAGCACGAGAAGTAACAACCCAATGGCCGGCGTTCATCACGAACACCAACTAGGGGCAGTGGGAAGAATAAATAGTATGTTTTATGCCGAGCTACTTTCTTATCTAATCAGCTATTATTTTGGATAGATAGTATGTTTAACCAAAAGGAGAGAATCCATGTGGGAAGAATATGGCTCTTTTGGAGATACTTTCAATACAATATTATTCGTCTAAATAACTACTTAGTTAACAAGAAATTGATCAGCGTTTATTCTACAGGAGGAAAATAAGAATTGAGAACATGGCTTGTCTAACATAGAGATACATACAACATGCCCGGAGGAGGAAAACTCAAGGATACAACGAACGCGCTTAAGAAATTTCTTAGTTTAAGACTTTAAAAAAACATATGTATTTTCATTCAGTATAATGGAAACACGATGAAGAGTCCCTACATCACTACATCTTGGTATCATAACCAACATTTTGTCATGCATACAAAAGTTTATTCGGATGACGTTTACTCTCCCAAATACTAGTTTTTGTAGCAGTAAATCTAGATAATTATCCATTACCTCTTCGACAATCATGTGCTTCAAAATTAGACTATTTATGTGAAATAAACCATCTTCACAAATCAAACCCAAACCAAATATCATATACTAGTTTCCCATTACTTAACACTTATTCAACTTTTACAAAGCCGCCACAAGAATAATCAAGAAAATCCTGTTCTGATAAAGAACATTCTTCGCACATATTTAGATATAAATATGCCAATAATATTTTCTATAACTGTGTCACTCAGACTGAACAATTTATGACACTTCAACTACTAGCTAAATTCCCAGATAATGGCATAACAAACGTTATACTCATCTGTACTTTGGTACAATTAGACTAGCCTTGGCTTTTCATGGACAAAAAGGAATGTCGGTAACAAGCATACTTACATATTAGATACCGTATTTTCCAACTATTAACATGCATGTGTCTGGACTATTAAGACAGTTTTTATAACCTTATATCCTAAGTTTTGTATGTCTCTTCAAGACCCTCGGTTGTTGAGTGCCTTGCAGGTACAATTCGAAAAAAGTTGGCCCGAAGTAAGTCTTGGGTTCCATTGAAGCATCTCTGTATTACCAAATGTCCGATCGAGTGTAGAATCATGCTATGGATTTAAAGGTCCTGGACACAACTAGAGACACCCATATTCCCATACAAGTCTCTCAACTTTTGAATTACTTCCAAAAAAAGGGAGTAAGTTTGCCAAAATATCAATTCCCACTAGAGCTGATGTTACATGATCATCACAAACGAATGGTATTGTTGTGACCGTACTCAATTGGCAAAGGGAATATGCCCTAGCACAAAACAAAATACTCAAGACAATTTACTCGAAATTGTTCCCTAAGGAGAAATGACATGAGACATGTTGTAATACTCAAATAAGATGTTGCATGTACTAGATGAGTTCCTCTAATACTAGATTACATGTCACTTTTCATTTCTTTTTACATCTTTCAATCCATGCATGGCTTATATGATAAAGATATGAGAACAATCGGTTCTACACCATACTCGCTTACCCTTACACCAAACCTGCTTACTCCATATAACCTTTTTGAAGAAGGCTGTTCAAACAAAGTAGATATTGGAACAATCCTTAAATATCAAAAGGGAAAAGGAAAGGAAAGGGTTAGGTAAACAAATAAAGCAACATATGTTAATTGAACAAGGCTATGTCAACCAATGTCTTTTAAAATCATGAAAAGATTCAATCTCATATGATTCTTCTTATATCTCAGACAATTCTTCTCAAAACCCAAGTCGGTCTACAAATGAATCAGTCTCTTTAATATGTATGGCTAACCGCAAGTCTAAAACCAAATGTTCATTATCCATAAGAAAACATGTATGATGTCAATGAATACAATGAACCAAGAATTAGAAGAGATAGAACAACTAGACAAGCAATAGATTATAGGAATTTTTCTAATTTGGGCTACCACTAATTATGTAATTTTACTTTACCTTTTATTTTATTTTATTAATGTCCATTTATAAAACCTGTAACATAAGACAATGCATGAAACCTCGCTACAATATCGTGATCTCTAAGGTTATTAGGATATGTGCATCTCATTTATATTTTGTGGTTCACGGCTGGGTGTAGGATATTTTATAACCTATGACCCGTTGATAAATAGGACATAGGTTACGATATATTACGGCTAGGTCTCTTCCCCCGTCCTTCAAACTATTATTTTTTATCTAAGGGGCGAAATTGACATTTCATAAGAAAAGAAATCATTTATTAGGTTTCGTGTAGGCTTTCTCAGCGTTACCGTCATAGACAGTCAATTTTGCCAATTTTACCTTATCCATCGAGAGCAGTTGTATGGGAATGAAAATGGCAAGAAGATCTACGTCGCCCATGTTTCTCTCTTAAGATTTATGGAATGGCGAAAACGGGTACGTTTTCTTTTCCTCTGATCTTTATCGGTGACCGTAAACCCGCGTAATCGATCCAGGGTTTCTGCTGTTTTCTTTGTTTGTTGTTTCTGTGATGTGTGAATTCTCACATGTGGTATCATAGTGAATTAAGTGAATTTATGATACTGAGAAAAGAATTTTTGTGACAATTAAAGAATTTTTCATTTTCATACCCTAATACTAAGTGTTCGTTTTATTTTTTCCCTAATCCGATCCGTGCTATATTCTGAAATTGTTTGAGGGCTTATGTTTCTTTCGATTGAGTATTATACATAATTTATCAATTACTTAAAATATTGAATTACTTGAAAGAATCGAATTCATCATGTGACGGGGGAATGAGGGTTTATTATTATTATTTATTTTATTATATACATATATAATTATTTAATAAAAAAGCGTGGCCCAAATCGGAGATCGGCTCATCTCAATTGGGTGGAGCCTATTTAATAAAGAAAAATAATAATAATTATCATATAGGTGTGGTCTAAGTGAACTACGCCTAGCCCAAATATGCTAAAATATTAAAAAAAAAGAAGGAAATGATGGGGTTGTGAGCTTAGCCTATCCCATCATAAAGGGGCCGGCCCACCATGGGTCGGTACCAGTGACCTGTCAGACAACTGCTGGTGGTCAACGATAAAACTTTGACCAGGAAAAAAAGAAATAATAAAAAAAATTTTAAAAATGATGTATTAAATATAGGTTGCACATATTATAAAGTTTGTTTTACGTAATTGTTTTAATTTTAGACTCATGAAAAGAGATATAAAATTATTTAAACACAAGTAAAGGGTCACACACACAATCTTTTGGTGTGACCAACGTTTCTAAGTCTAGTGAGATATAACCATGTTGTGCTATGAACGCTTGGTTGTCTAAATGATCCGTTTATGGTGACAATTGGTTCTTTTTCTCTATTCAGACATGCATTTATTTGTCGAAGGAACATCATAACGTGTTGCAAGTTTTTGGCTGCTAAAGTGGCTCGCTTGTACATGACCGGTGGTGGTTCCTTAAAGGTGGCATGTATTAATTTCCCACAATTTTTATTATAGCACATTGTGCTATATATGATTTCACCAAAGTAGATCGTGCATAGTGACATGTGACCGGGTGTGAGAATTTTTTTATTCTGGATCAGTAGATTAGATTGTTTATTTCCCAAAGTGAATGAATTTATCGAATGTCCTGTTTATTTTTTTTTTTTGTAAGTAAATATGTTGTTTCTTTGTGATCCTTGTGGGAGGGTTTCTCTGATTTGTGCTTTCTCTACCCAAAGAGGAGTTGACATTGGAGTATGAGGATTCTTGATAATTGTTTGATCTCATTGATCGATCTTATGCGGCTCACAGTTAATGGTTGAGTTACTTTTGCTCTACAGTTTCCTTCAACATCTGCAACAATGTTGCTACCATTGAGGTCTTAAGTAATTCAAACTATAAGAGGTGGAAGCAAAACCTCGAGTTTGTTAAGGGCTGCATCAACCAAGATATAGGCCTTATAACCACTGAACCTGTGGTGCCCACTAATGCGAGCTCAATCTAGGAGAAAGAGAATTATGAGAAATGGGTGCATGCAAACAAAATGTGCATGCTGGCTATGAAGAGATCTATCTCGGATCATCTTCTTAGTGGTTTGCCGAAGACAAACAATGCAAAGGCTCTCCTCGTTTCTATTGGAGAGCGATATCGGGTAGCTGATAATGTGGAGATCACACAACTACTGGAGATGATGAATGCTTCGGCTAACAAGGATTTTTCCAATGTGTGGAAGTACATTATGAGGTGGCTGCATGTGCAATCTAAGCTGAGTGCCCATAAGATTGACTTGCCGGAGAATTACATTGTACTTCGCATCCTCAGCTCTCTGCCTCCTGAGTTTGGAATGATCAAGATTGCCTTTAATACTCAAGGAGAGAGTTTGACTTCGCATCCTCAGCTCTCTGCCTCCTGAGTTTGGAATGATCAAGATTGCCTTTAATACTCAAGGAGAGAGTTTGACTGTGAATGAGATTATCACTCGTTGTGTAGCTGAGGAGGAGAAAATCAAGAAGGATATGGGACCAAGTGTTTTTGTAGTGACCGGTTTTGGACCGAGTTTTGGCAAGGCAAAAGGATTTAAGAGAGGGATTAAATCCCAGAATAGTTAGGGACCTTGTACCTTTAAGAAGTTTGGTGATGGTCGAAGGACACATCGATAAATAATAAAAACATCATCGATTGTTACTTTTGTGAGAAAATGGGACACTTGAAGAAAGATTGTTACGAGTATAAGAATTGACTTAAGAAGCAAAAGAAGAAGAATGTGGGACGTAAACTATCGGCTTTGGTTTGTTTCGAATCAAATTTTGCTGATGTTTCTTTGAATACTTGGTGGATAGATAGTGGGGCATCTATTCATATTGATATGACCTTGTAGTGGATTTACAAGCAAAAGATGACAAATAATATGAAGGCAAGGTGAAAGTGGGGAAAAACGCAGAAGCTGCCGTTGAATTTATATGAGTTGTTAAAGTTCCTTTAGATTCAGGCTTTGAACTTGTTTTGGAGAACGTTTTGTATATTCCCATTTTTAGGAGAAACTTGATTTATGTTCCTGTTTTGGACAAGTATGGATTCAATTATTTACTTCGTAATGGTGCAATGCAGTTATCATTAAATTCAAAAGTTGTTGGCAACGCAACTTTGTCGAATGGTCTTTATAGATTGGATTTGGTACCTTCATATGGTGTTGAATCCTTATGTGCTGAATCTTCAGCTCCAAAGAGAGTTTTGTACAATGAGAAGCCTTCGATGTTATGGCACAAACGTTTGGGCCACATATCTAAAGAGCGAGTGGAATGTCTTATAAAGGACAATTTGCTTCACTCTCTTGATTTCAGTAACATGGAGACTTGTGTTAATTGTATCCGAGGAAAGTTGACGAAGACTCGGAAGAAGAGAGCCACACGTAGTACTGGTCTATTGGAGATTGTGCATACATAAAATAGTGAACCTCTTCAAACTAATTTATGTGGAAATAAGTATTTCATCACCTTCATAGATGATTTCTCTCACTACGGCTACGTGTTTCTCATAAAAGAGAAATCAGAAGCTTTGGAGAAAATCAAGCTCTTCAAGTTAGAAGTTGAAAATCAGTTGGAGAAAACAATTAAGATTGTGAGATCGAATAGAGGTGGTGAGTACTATGGTAGATATACAAGCTCCGGACAGTAGATGGAGCCATTTGCTAAATCTTTGCAAGAATGTGGCATCGTTCCGCAATATACTATGCCTTATACTCTTGAGCAGAATTGTGTGGCGCAAAAGCCTATTATGTGGGGTGAGGCACTCAAAACAGCTGCATATATTCTCACTAAAATTCCTAATAAGTATGTAGAGAAAACTTCATTTGTATTGTGAACTGGAAGAAAGCCTATTCTTAATCACTTTTGCGTTTGGGGTTGTCCAGCTGAGGTGAGATTGTCTAATCCTATTGAGAAGAAGGCATATCCCCGAACATTTCGTGCTTTATTCATTGGATATCCGGAAAGGTCTAAGGGTTATAGATTTTGTTGTCCCTCGAGGGGAAATAAAGTAGTGGAGTCTCTTATTGCGAAGTTTCTGGAGAATGATATTGTAGATATGCAAGATTTCCTGGCTACCTCATCCGATGATCGAAATTTCATTGTCATTCATGTGTCGACTTCTACGGGAACCACAATTATCCTGTTGTTATAGAAATTATTCTTGTGAGGAGATCAACTAGAGTAAGGAGACCTGCTTTATTTGATGTTTACATTGTCTTTCCTGGCGAAGATTGCAGTGGATTAGTGAGTGATCTCATAAACTCTGAGGAAGCAGTCGGCAGACCTCGAAACAATGAATGGTTGGCTACAATGAAATAAGGGTTGCAGTTTATGGTGGCTAATGATGTGTGGGAGCTCTCTGAGTTACTGATTGGTCAAAAGGTAGTTGGTTGTAAATGGGTCTTTAAGACAAAAAAAGATGCAAAAGGAAACATTAAATGTCATAAGGCAAGGCTAGTTGCTTAGTGATTCACTCAACGAGCCGGTATTGACTACACTGAGACTTATTCTCCAGTTTCCCTAAAGATGCATTCAGAATTATGATGGCATTAATTGCATACTTTTGATCTAGATTTACATCAGATGGATGTGAAAATAACTTTTCTAAATGGGAACCTCTTGGAGAGTGTTTATATGGAACAACCAGAGGGTTTTGTGGTAAAAAGATCTGAGCACACGGTTTACAAATTAAAGAAGTCCATTTATGGACTAAAGCAGGCTTCGCGACAATGGTATTTAAAGTTTGATGACGTGGTATCATCCTTTGGATTCATTGAGAATTATATGAGGACGAGTGAGAGTAGTTTGATTGTTCTTGTCCTTATGTGGATGATATCCTTTTGACAAGCAATGATTTAACATTGTTGCACAAAACAAAGGACATGTTGTCTAGATCTTTTTATATAAAGGACTTAGGCGAGGCTGCTTATGTGCTTGGAATAGAAATTTTGTCGAGAGAAATCTCGAAATGTGTTGGGACTTAGTCAAAGAGGTTATATTGATAAGGTACTTGGGGATTCTCTATGCAGTCTTGCAAACCTGGAGAAGTACCAATAGTGAAAGGAGATAAGTTTAGTAAAGATCAATGTCCCAAAAATGATATTGAAAAAGAGTTCATGAAATACATACCTTAAAGCGTCATGCACTCAAGGAGAATTCCTCCCCCGTCCTGGGCACTAATCTATTTTTAACGTCTAATTATATCGGGAATCATTCAAATTTAGAACAAAAGCTCGTTTCTCTTTTTTTTTCCTTATAAAAACTGAATTGAAGAGTGCAGTTGGCAGCTTGATTTATGCTTAGGTCTGTACTACTTCGGATCTTGCCTTTCCTGTCAGTGTTCTTGGCAGATATTTGTCTAATTCGGGAAGGGAGCATTGGACTACTGCTAAGAAGGTAATGAGATATCTGCAACGAACTAAGGCTAACATGTTGGTTTATAAGAGAGTGGATAACCTTGTGGTGGTTGAATATACATATTCCGATTTTGCTGGTTGTTCTGATGACATGAAGTCTATCTCGGGTTACATATTCATGTTGGCTGGAGGAGCTATTTCTTGGAAAAGTGTTAAACACATTCTCATAACTTTCTCGACCATGCAGGCAGAGTTTGTTGCATGTTATGGAGCGTCTTCTCATGTTGTTTGGCTCATAAATTTTATTTCAGGCTTTAAGTTGTTGACTCGCTAGATTATTAGTGTCTATTGTGATAACAATGTTACGGTGTTCAACTCCAAGAACAATCGAAATACGGGTGGTTCTAAGCACATAAAGATTAAGTATCTTAAGGTTCGCGAGCTATTAAAGCAAGACGATATTGTTGTTGAACATATTGGTATGGAGTCGATGTTAGCAGATCCACATACTAAACGAATTAGACCTATATCTTTAAAGAAACATGTTGTAGACATGGGTGTCTTAGAGTCCTTTGATACTTTCGGTTGGTGAGAGTTTATTATACTTTTGTTTGTATCCGACATTTTTTTATGAACATTTGGTGCCTATGCACGTGACAGTTATTAAAGAACATCTTGAGACTTGGTGCTTAGTCTCGAGTAGGACGGTATTGTCGTTGTCACTAAAGTTTATCTATGATAAAACACCATAAAGTTTATGCGCATTCAGGTTTATGAGACGTATAAAGGAGCATTATTTGCTCAAAGGTTCTTTTGGATCGTTATGGGCGTAAGGTTACAGAAATATGATGATCGACTGAAATAGCATCGAATTTGATTACATACGGGATGTTATTTCGGCTATACCACCACATTGACCCTTGACGGCTTGATTACTTAGTGTTGCGAACATAATTGTCTTGTATCGTTGTTAGATGCTATGACGGTCATAGTTCGATGCTGGGTAATTTAGTTGAACTAGGTTGTTTGAGATGTTATCGTTATATTGACCATATATATGTTACAGCTTGAGAGTCATTTTCTAAAATATTTTTCAGATACAATTAATGTTGCCCAAGTGGGTGATTGTTGGAAATTTTCAAATTTGGGCTACCATTAATTGTGTAAATTTACTTTGCCTTTTAATTTATTTTATTAAAGTTCATTTAATAAAACAGGCTGTAACATAAGACAGGACATCAAATCCCGCTATAGTAACGTGATCTCTAAAGTTATTGGGATATGCACATATCATTTATATTATGTGGCTCACAAGTATAGGTTATTTTATAACTTGTGGTCCGTTGTTGGATAGGACATAGGTTACGGTATATTACAGCTATGTCTCTTCCCCTGTCCTTCAAACTATTATTTAACTAAGGGGCGAAACTGACATTTAATAAAAAATCCTTTATTAGGTTTCTTGTAAGGGTTTCTGAGCATTACGCTCACAGACAGTCAGTTTTCTCAATTTTGCCTACTCCATCAAGAGCAGCCTTACGGGAAGGAAAAGGGGAAGAAATTCTACGCCACTCAGGTTTCTCTTCAGATTTACAGAATGGTGAATACATGAACGTTTTCTTTTTCCCTGATCTTTCTCGGTAACCTGCGTAAACAATCTGGGGCTTCCGTTGTCTTCTTTGTTTGTTGTTTTTGTGATTGTGTGAATTCTCACAGAGAACTTCCAAACGAAAGTTCACTTTTGTTGACCATCGCTTATAACAAATGGCTACAATGATTGCAAGAAATCCATACATTGGTGTCTTCTTAAATGACTTCATGTACATTCAATGATGGATATTGTTGGCTCCATCTGGACCGCACGGAGTAACGCATTGGAAATATTTTGTTTTGAACACTGAGGTTCTTGTGTAGGTTTGTGTGTATGGTCGTAGTTAATAAAAAGTAAAAGAAGACAAGCAAAATGACATCCTCAAGAGGATTGTGTGTGTGTGGTCACTGCTATATAATCTTTCTATGTTCTTAAATATCTCGATTTTCTCTTAGCCAATCTGGATATCCTTCTTTCAATGTCTTCCGCTTTTTGACCTTTCTTTGTCGAACTAAGCTTCATAATTCCCATGTCTTGATCTTCGAGTTTCCTTGTTTCGAAGTCCCTCATTATCGACCAATTATAGTCGATAATGAACATTCATTTATTTAATTGTCACTAACCAAGTTTAATCACATGTGATTAAGTTCAGAGTAATTTAGTTTTAATCAAACATGATTGATGATGGTCTTTAAATTAATTTTTATGAATGTTAAGCATGTCTAATTGCATGGTTAGCAATGTATGATTAAGATTCTTTTTAATATTCAATATGATTTGTCTTTTATCATCCCTAAATATGATTAGGTAATTGGTTTTGAATTCACTAATTTCGGGTTATAGATTAGTTTCATGAAACTAGCTTCGTGGTAAAATTTTTATTTAATTTGGCTTGGCATATTTTTTGGACAAATTATCATAAAAAGAAACAATGGTGTTAATTTTGTCGAATTTTAAAACCATTTATAAATTTTGATACTAATCATTTCAGACTCATTTGAAGGATGTTTTAAAATTCATGTCTGATTTGGATTTTTAGATTTGAGGAACAAACGATGACTTTCAAGTTGTTTTTGGATCCATATGAAGAAAGCAGTACGATTCAAGGACTAATTGGCGAATCTCATATTCCACATTAAGTCTGGTTGATTTAAACAAGGCTACACAATGTATTTTCACCACCACCATATCCACGATATCTTGAGGTAGCAAAGATGTGGCAGAGGTCGAGCTGGTAAGCTAGCTTGCTATCGGATGCGCTAAGGAGGGAGGGGGAAAGCTACAGGCCCAAAACCTTCGACACTTCTTTTTAAATGGGAGTGCCTGGAACACCTCATCTTGTCATTTCGTCGTTGCTCATTTACCTTAGGATATCCTATGACAGCATAACCTAGAGCTGGATGGTCAACCGCATCGAGTGAGATAGGAAAGGGGACCGCAAAATGGCGATAAAACTTCAAAGACAGTTGACATAAGAGAATCTTCTCTTGAGAAGAACTTTGTACTTCCATCCATATCTACGTCAGATAGATGAGAAGTGGCCCACCCTGTGGAATAATACAGGGTTAGTGTGAGTAACTTTACCCCATTTGTATGCAAGCTTTGTGGATATTATTGAGATTGACCGTGTTGAACCTGGCTAGATATCACAACTGCCATCATTAGTGATGTCTCTACTTGAATACCTAGGATACAGAGCTAAGTACGCCACGACATTAATTACTAGCTCTATGATGGAGAAATTCTTGTTTAACCACGACGACATAACCTTGATCATCATGGTTTATGTTAGAAGTAGTATAATGACAAAATAGTGAGGAGAGTCGTCAAAGTCGAGTTCTTCAAAGATGTGATGGAGCATATGAAGGAAGATTTTTATATGCATAGTGGTGGGATACTAGTGTCACGGTCTTACATTCTTATTTGAAGCCATTGCTGAAGAATGAAGATGGGAAAGAGTTTTGGATCTTTCGGATGGCTTCTGGAGGAGAGAAAATTCTGAACTTAATCTCCAAACTGATACATTCGAAGATTGGATAGAAATAGTTGATATCATAATCAAAACCTGAAAACAATAATTTGAAGAAGAAAGAATGAGAGCCAAGAAATGATAAGATCAGATGAAACATAAACTCTCGAAAGGGATTGGCAAAACATCAGTCATGACGTCAAACGCCAATAATGATGGAATATCCCAAAATAAAGAATGATGCCGTCGGGAGTTAAAAAAGCGTATAATGCTAGGACATTTTCTTCTGTTAAATAGGACCACTAGCATTTGTCTATTTTTAATAATTTAGATTCTTTTTCTTTTTAGTCGGCAAATCTCAAATCTCTCTTAGTTGAGTTTTCTTTATTTGCCCTTCGGAATACCTAAGAGACTGGAGGTTAGACCTATTGGTAGGTTGACATATAGAGGTGGACTGTCGCTTGTATACTCAAGGGAAGGTGTTTATTGCGATAAAAAAAAAACTAATTCGGTGAACCCCCAAACTACCCACTTTAAAATACTGAAAACAACTTTTACGAAAGGACGCGGAAGCTGGGTACATAAAGGTGATGGGTCCTGCAGAAGGCTTATGGAAAGCCGTATATGGATTAAGCAATGGCAGTTCAGTGTTAACCACTTGATTAATAACTTTAGGATTTATAGTACATGGTCGAAGCAGCATCGCCCAAAATCTTATATTTAGAAATAGCAGTCCATGACTGGGGATCAAATTATATGACAGGTTGAGAATGGGAACGAAAATGCAGTGAATATAGTTGGGCACCAATCATTGTGACAAAGCCGAATGCAGCCTTCGTGACGAAGCGAGTAGCCAAAGTTTTACCTCAATCTTGTTTTACTATTGGGGATTGCATTAGCGGTTGATGATGTCCATTTATTCCGTGTTGATTGAACTGGCCGACTACTCGGCCTTTTACAAAGAAGTTATGGCATGTTCTAAAAAGTGAACAATTGGGAACAAACTCTTTTTCCTGGGGGGAATCTGAAGCTACTCCTTGTTCAAAACCTTGGGAACTCTGATAAATGGCTCATCATAACTGGGTATGGATGATATGATAGCCTCCCTGTCATAAAACGAAACAAACCTCATCGAAAGCCAAAACATCGGATCAGGACTAGGCAAGGAATGCAAAGAGCAAGTACTTGTTCTCGAATTGTTCCGGGACATCATCTCGAAGATGGTCATCCTCCGTGACTGCCCATCCAAAAAAGGATATGTTGGTAATAGAACAAGATTGTGGCAACAAGTCGACTACCACGCTAAAATGATAGGGAAATTCGAAAGAGCACCTGCTCTTAAAGCTGGCTCAATGCTTTGCAGCTCTACCCCCTGAAGTTGTCCCAACCTGATTCAGAATCCACGGTATGATAACAATAACCGTAGGTCAAATTAAGAAGAGACCACAACTAACCATTAAGGTACAGGAACGAACTTGCTAATCACATGGATAACTTTGGTAACAACCAAATTTCCAATAGGACAACAAAAACGGGGGATGATTTAATTTAATGGTAGCCGAATTCCAAGTTCGTAGTCTGTTTTAAGAAGAATAAGGCAAGGGGAAACATAAGTAAAAATTATCAAGCCTTTTCCTAAGTAGGAACAGCAACAGAATTGCAGCTTCAGATTACAACACTCAATCACAAAGATTAAGACATCCTTTAATCAATTCAAAGCGGAATGCCAGAGAGCGTACCAATCCACAACTTGCCGTATCTTGGGAGTGAATTCCTCCACCTATTCAGCGAGGGGGAAAAGACAAAAATAAACAAGACAACTCCATTAGGCTGAACAAATTGACAAACAATTTGTAGACACGAACGAAATTCCCACAGACAAAAACTCATCTGCAAATCAAATTTGGAAGAGGGGAGGACAGGTATAGAGTAACCTCTTGAGGAGAGAGGTTGATGCGAGCCGTCTCTGCCAGCCGTAAAACATCCGGAGGCTGAAGGGAGTAGTCGGAACTGTTCGCCGATGAGAATGCCCGGAAAGAGGAGCTGAACCGGGGGGGAATGAGCAGTCTCGTGAAGCCGGAGGAGGAGACAATGCCGGAGACGTAGAGGGTGCGGTGGTGGGGTATTGGTGTTGCTGCCGTCACCGCGGCTAGGATGCTTCGTATCGCCATTGGTCCACAACAAAGGCGTCGGACTGGCGAGGGGGCAGATAGTAATTAATTGGTACGTTCGGTCTCAAGCCCAAACCGGAATAATGGGCCATTACCAAACATTCTCCCCCTATTTATTTATATTTAGGTCAAACATTTATTTGTTTCTTCACTATTCTTCAATTTTTTTTTATATAACGAATGAAAATCTGAGAAAGTTTCAAAATAATTTAAATAATCGTTACCTAAATTTTTTACTTCTTAGAAAGAAATTTTAGTAAAATTATTAACGATTCAAACATAAAACTGTGTTTATATTAATTTAATATTTTGTTTTCAAAACCAGAAAAATTTATGATTAGAATATATACTTCTGTTTGATTTTTTAAATTAATCTTTAATGAAAAATTTATGGAGAAATGTCTTTGCCAAAACAAATAAATACAATAAACTTTATGTTTCTTTTATGCATTTTCACTATCATATAGAAAAATAAAACCAATGCACTTGGCCGCCTGTAATATTATCACATAATTAAATTTAATCAACTAAGTACTTTTAATTATTTTTAAAATTAAATTATTAATTTTCCTAGAATTTATTGTTTAAAACTAATTAATCAAACCAAGTATGAATTCATCCAATAATTGTTTTACAAAAAATATTTTTATATATTCATGACTAATAAATGACAATACTTTATCCTCTACATAGATATTTTAAAAAAATATATTTTATATTTTTTCAAAATAAAATTATATCCTTAATTTTCTAAATGTTTTAGACAAAACAAAATAACTAAGCTTAAATTTTTGTTCCGGGAACTAAGTTTTTGTGTATCATAAGAAACTCTTTTCTTTTCCCCTTAAAAGATTAAAAGTTATCAATTTATAATCAAGATTAGTGTCTAATAAAAATAAAGATACAAACCAGTGAAAATTCAAAAAAGTATGGCCAATGTAAATTCATAATATTTTTTTTTTTTTGGGATTTGATAAGGTAGGCGAGATGCGGGCGACTAAGTTTAATGTGTGTACAAGTTTTGCTATGAAAAAATATGTGCTCGAATTCGATTTTAAAATTAGACACAACTATGTAACTCGTTTAATAAATAATAAAAAACTTTAATTTAATTTAAATTATTTGTATTTTATGCTAAATATTCCATGCAAAAGCCACACAAGGAAAAGATTATTAAAATCATTATTGAATAGGTAAGTTAATTATGTTCTAATTATTCTAGCTGTAGTTAATGTTTAGATAATTGATTATGCAACAAATCTCGAAAAATCTTATCATATTCATTTATTTAATCTTTTCGACAACTATTTGTTTCCAATAATAAGAAAATCATACATAATAATTTACTTATTTTATATTTATTAAGTTAATTAAATTATTGAAATAAATAATTTAATTTTGAAATATGATGAAACATTATAATATATTTAATTTTTCTGTTGATATAATATTTTTTTATAATTTTTAAACAGGTTAATGCTTATAACACATTTAATAAACAAGTCACTCTCTCGTGTTTTACATTTTGACACAATTAATTAAATGGGCCGTGTCTCATGTTCGAAGTTTCAAAACACGAATAGTTTGACACACGACAACATTACGGCATGGAGGACACAAGTTGCTACTCGTAGGATTTGATAGGCAAAGAAGACATGTCATAGTTTTTAAATGAACGCTTAACAATTTCATTAATATATTTCTTTTTCATTAGGATAGAAATGTATGATTGTCTAGTGCTTAGCTAATTTTGTTATTTATCTTACATTCCACTCATCATATTTGCAATATTTTTTCTTTTGGGTAGGAAATTTTTTAATTTTCAAAGAAATTTTTCTATTTTATCGGAGATCGAAATTTTAAATTTTCATTAAAATTATTTGAAATTTTTAATTTTTTATTAGAAAGTACATAAAAAGAAAGAAAAAATTTTAAAATAATTCAAACAATAAATTTAGTAATATGTTGAAAATGAAATATATAAGATGTCACGTTTTCACCTAATATTTCGAACTTTGTCGCCTACAGTAACAAGAGTGGTATCAAAGGCCGACGATTCAAAGTTCGAAATTATAAAACACTACACAGATATCACACCATATATTATTAATAGATGTTAAGTCTTCTTTCCCATTTGCCCTAATTATAATAAACTGGTGTTCCATCGACCGTCGACAAATCACAGAGAGGAAGACACATATCATTGACTTCGCTATATGTCCCATGTATATTTGTTTTTATGCTTCTCGTGTCCATTACGACAATCGGATGATTATTCTAACATGTGGTATCAGAGCAACCGTAATTTGATTTGAGATGTTCCTAAATCATGTCACACTCGATTTTGAACACCCGACCATGATCTCGAGATATATTAAATAATGTTGGCCTCCATGTGCGTTGAGTTATGATATGAATTTGAACATGACTAGACCGTTTGCATTCGTCAAAGTTTGTCTATCCCATTTAAATAATGGTGATCACTAGCGTCTAAGACCTATATCAATGAATGTCGTATTGCATTTGCGGCAGTTACATGGACACTATATAATATTATTTTTATTTAATTCGAAATCTTTTTTTCATTTTGAGGCTAATATAATTAAGAATGGCTGAAGTAGTGTAATATTTTATTTTGAAAATTCATAGTTGCCCGAAATTATTCCTACCAATTAAAAAAATTAAGGTTTTAGAATAATTTTTTAAAGGAAAATATTAATTAAATATTTTTCCATAAATATCCTACTATTTTCTCCCGTTAACTGCTGTTTTAACGTAATAAGAAAAACTACCAATATTAGAAGAAATACGTCCAGGAAATGAATTCCTCCACGAAGAGATTCGAAAGTCATTCCTTGTTAATAATAATATGAGGATTTATTAGTTGTGTGTTGTTAAATCGTAAATTATATTAAGTAAGTTTGAAACATAAAATTTTCCACATTTAAAGACTTAGCGAGGTTAACAAAACCCTTTTTTAAATTAGTGTCTCGTGCATGTCGATGATTAAAGATCCATGTTTGTTCGACCAAGGAAGAAATTTGGAGAAAACTAAATTTGGTAAGGTATAAAAAACAAAAGGAATCGACTTACTGATTAAACGGTGGCTAATTTCTTCATTATTAGTGTTGTTTTTAATCCCTATATTCAACAGAATGAGGTTTGTAAACAGCTTAACAGACAGGGAAACTAATCTTGGTGTTTGTTATATGTATATATAGGAAGCGTAAGATACGAAATATTTATTGGCAAGAAAGAAAAGGGTAGCCTTCGGTCGATGGGGATTAGTAGAATGTAGGAGCGCAAGGAGATTCGTCCCGGTCACCCTTAAAATGTCGAGTTTTGTTCTAAATTACGATTGCCGAAAAAATATTTAGCGAAATATGACATCGACTTTCAAAATTCTCGTCGCCAAGTAATTTCCAAACTCGCTGTTAGAAAGATCGAGTTTACTCTTGAGGGTTGAACTCAGTGCATGTTCCTAATTTTTCATGGGCGAAATAAACGGCGTTTCTGATAATACCGAGTTATAAACATTATTTTATGAATTAAGTTACTACTTTATTTCAAGAAATATTTTATTTGATAAACGTTATTTTGGAACAAAGCATTTAAAAAATGCTCCCTCCCTGCTGCGGAGGGATATCAATAATATTGGGCCTGAAGCCCATCTTAGCATTATGGGTTCATTGTATCATGAAATACCTTTTTGATGGTAAACCCGCGATGATCTCGATCACGAAATAGCGAGATAAACTTGTTAGAAAGATGAACATATTGCTCGAATAATTTATCCTCGACTTATTTGACTTTAAAGGTTCCACCTTGAATTTTAATTCAAGCAGTTTCTTCTTTTTTTTAGTTTAACCCGAAGTCTATGACTTAACATTTCACTTCACCAAGAAAGGGGATAAGAAGAAAGAAACTCACACACCAACTGGTAGACTTGTTCAGCCCCAGAAATGTTATTAACACAAAAGTGTTGTGTTGTGTTGTGTTGGTGATGTATTATTATTTACCATGTCAAATTGACTGTTTCACAGACAACGACTGATTTCCTTCATGTTTTGTGCGTGACATGATGTGATGTTATCGTGCATGTGATGTTGTGGTGGTTGACTCTTTCACAATCCCCCCAAGAGGATTATATATATATATATATATATATGCCTTAATAAGCCAAACCGAAGATTTATTTTACTTTTAAAAATTTGACTACAACTTGATTTCTTTTCTTTTTTTTTATTTTATTTTAGGCTCCCATAATAAATTTCTTCGACCATAAGCGTAGGTAATAAATACGAACCGGCAAATATTAGAAGACTGAACTTTCTGCTGGTCATACTTTTACCCGGTCAGAAAGTGTATTGTTATAATAAAATTTTATCCATCTGGTTTACTTTTTTTTTTTTTGCCACCCAAACTCATTTTTTTCTTGATAGGACGTTCCAGTCCACCAATCTCCTTTAACCTTTCCTTTTATATTTTTATTTATTTATAATAAATAAAAGTCGTTACTAGTTCAGCCCTTGATTATTTTAGTAAGTCAAGAGGGAGGGGGGGGGGGGGGGAAGCAAATTGCCTGGCAATTTCGATCAAGGAAGAAAACGTCAAGCAGTATGTTTCTAGAATGTTACATTGTTTTGATTTTTTTTTTAAATAAAAGAAATCGATTGTTCCTTGACTCGGCTAATTATTGTATATGTCAGGGAAGGTGGTGGTGGTGGTGGTGGTGTTTGGGCCGTCAGCAGACATCTCCGTCGAGGATTTAGCGCGACTATTTAAATGTTGTAAACCACTTATGTGCTCCTGTCAGCAAGTCTAGACGCAGACCGACAAGTAATAAATATGCTCGGGGCGGAGCCAGGACTTGTACCTCAGATCTCCGATGAAACTACACGCAATGAGTATTCCTTAATGGCGAACTCGTCTAATAAAGTTTACATCTTTTATGCTTCAATTGAAATTGAATATACCACAGTAACATTTACTCACTTTCAGATGAAAGAAAACCACAACCATTTTGAAAGCAAATTAAAACTTGTCATGTTGCAAATAGGAAATATCAAAATATCACTCTCTATATATATATTCTAAATGAGTTTGTTTGAGGAAAAGGAAGGGGGGGGGGGGGGAGAGCAAGAAGAGGACCACAAAGATTAAAAAACAACATTCACTGAAACAAACACGGTCCCTTGTTCATCACGGCAAGTGTCCTACTCAAGTCGAATTCAAATTAATCAGAGCAATGCTTCAAATACTTCGAAAAAAAAATAAAATAAAACATGTTATGCAAATGAGAATATTTACGAATACTACATGCATCCAGTGCAAACATACCAAGAGTATAAAATTAAAAGGAAAAAAAAAAGAGAGGATCGGCGTTTACCAGTTTTGCATATATTAATACCACAACAACATCTTATTCCCCTACCCGGAGGTTACTATTATGCACAAAACACGCCTCCTTTTCAGAGAGTGAAGAATAAAGGAGAAACAGTTTAGTAAGGATCGAAGACACATGGGAAGGGCTCCTTGCTGCGACAAGGCGAGTGTGAAGAGGGGCCCGTGGTCTCCCGACGAGGACAAAACCCTCTGCAACTTCATCCTAACCTATGGAACCGGCGGCAACTGGATCACCCTTCCAAAGAAAGCAGGTCTTCCTCACGCCTCAATTTCCTCTATCATTATCTCCTCCCGTCTCGATTTATACATTACTCAGGTCCTTCCTTGGAGTTTCAGGGCTGAAACGGTGCGGGAAGAGCTGCCGCCTGCGTTGGCTTAATTACCTTCGCCCAGACATCCGTCACGGTGGGTTCACCGAGGACGAGGATGCTGTCATCTGCGGCCTCTACAAGGAGATTGGGAGCAGGCGAGTTTCCGGCACACCCTTATGAATTTAAACCTATAATGCCCGGACATCAACTTCTGTTACTGTTTCTCTTATGTTATTCTTTTCGCGATCAGGTGGTCGTTCATTGCGTCGCATCTCCAGGGAAGAACCGACAATGACGTGAAGAACTACTGGAACACACGGCTGAAGAAAAAGCTCCTCCACTCTGAAAAAGGGACCGACCGCAACCCAAAGAAGACCGGCTCCACCTCTGGCCCCAACGCTGATTTCGAGTTTCCCCTCCCTGCCTGCCCTGGATTCCCGGTTCATGACAACTTGCTCGCCTTGTTGACGTCCCCTGCCGGAAACAACACCGGAGAGTCTTTCGTGCAGGAATTCCCAGTCCCAAGCACAAATACCACGTGCTCAAGCTCGAGCTACAGCTCAAGCAATACCACAAATGCTTCAAGCTCCGTGTCTTCCATGGTCGAAGGCAGTGGGAATCAGTTGGATTACGGGTTCGGGTTCCCCGAGGACGAAGCCGCGGCAGCAGGCGGGGGCGGGGGGTGGAATCAGGACAACTACGTGAATTATTTTAGCTATTACATCTGCTAGGAAGAAGCGTTCGACTAAGTAAAACCAATTGATGTTTAATGGGAGGGGGGGGGGGGGTGGAGGATTAATTTTAAATTTCAATGGGATTAATTAAGAATATAAACGAAAGGTGGGAATGATGTTATTATTAATGTTGTAGTAGCAAGACTTAGGTATTATATTGGGGTTGGTTTTAGTAGGTAATTTTTAAGGTCGTTGTGAATATGGAATGGACTCTAAATCATAATTATTATTCATCATCATTATGAAAGCCGGACACACACTTTTTTTTATAAGATGTATACTTTTTTCATGAATTATTGTATTGATGCATTAGTACTACTAAATGAGTTTCCTGAGCATTTCTACGTGGTAACAAAAACAAAAAGACAATAAATGAATGATAGCTGGGTTTGCTTTGGAGGGGGTGGTTAAAGTGAAACTAATTAATAAGTTAAAAAATAAAATTAAACTTGGGTCTAGTTTTTTTCCGTGTCAGACAGACAGGCAGACAGACAGTGCCCCGCACCATTTCTCTCATTATTATTAATTCGATGACTTATTCCAGGTCCTTTTAAGGGACATCACATGTCGAATGATGTCGTCACCCTTTTCCCTCCTCCAATTTCTGAGCTTCGTTACAAAATAATCGACGGTCGAAAAATATTTAGTAAAACATTTTTTAAAACACCGAAGTAAATGATTAAATAAATATTTTTATAACATCGAATTTATTTTAAAAAATAAAAAAGTTTCGTGTTTTAAATATCGAATTCGATTTTATAAACACCAATTTAAAAACATTATACGAATAATTTTAAAAGTGGATGACTCTATAATTCATGTTATTTTAAAACAAATCTTTCCCATTTTCAGACACTCCCGCCGGTTGCCCAATGTCACAAAAAAATTGTATGGCGGTCGGGGGTGACAAAGTATTTCATTGTCATCATCCAAAGGGTCTCTCTGGTTACAGTTCCATGTACATATCACCCGGGATTTGCGTCGCTTGGTAATGACATCGTAGGGATCCTTTTTTCACGATTCTTGCAAGAAAATGTCGCTTTCTGGACAAACCGAAGTAAAGTCGCGTTCATCATTTTCTCATGGAGAAGGAAGGAAGGAAACAGAGGAGGAGGAAAACACCTCCCGGTACTTAAAAGCCAAAAGATGATATAAACAACTGTTGGATCAAAATGTCAACGGGAAGGGGGGTTGGGGGGGAAATCGTCAAAGGAAATGATGTTGTTCATAGAGGGGGTGGCATATTTAGAACAGGATAAGGATCAGATGGTGGAATTGGCAGTCCTACCCAAAAATAGAGGGACACGTGAGATTTAACTCCAATTGGGTTACTTTCTGACCGTACTCTTCTTAAACCATCATTCGTCTTATATGCAAAAGAGAGGAGTATATGGTATGTTTAGGATTGTTGATTAGTAAATGGGCAGTCAACCAAGAAAAGAGCAGATGTACTAAGGCCCTGGCCCAATAATGAATTATATGACATGGAATTAAAAGCGAGCCCACATCCTCCTTTCCTTTCTTTGTAAAAAAAAAAAAAATGTTTGAAAAAAGCAAATAAGTAAAAACAGTATAACAGCAACAAATGACGCACAAAAACTAGTTCAATCCCCCTCCACGCCACAATCCCGGCAGTGTTCTGCCATAACCCTACAAGGTTGCTCCAATCCCAACATTTGCGTTTACTTTGAGTACGACGATGGATTAGTGTTTATCGTACGTGTTTGCTTGGATGGATGGTTTTTAGGTTTTCTTGAGATGGAAGAAGAGGGGGATAATATTCTAGGGGCCATATACGATGAGGATGATCAGGAGGAAATCTACGATGACGTTGAGATGGTCGACGTCGAGGATGGTGAAATCGTCGATTCCGTCGCGGGGGGCGGTTCGGGTGTGCAGGGGGAAGCTGCCGATGACGGGACTGTTGCGAAGCAGGAGCCACAATGCAAGAATCGGAGGCGAAGGGCGAATAAGAGGAAGAACAAGAGGAAGAGAGGCTCCTCCCCTGGCACGGATATCGACAGGTTCGGGATTTTACTTTTCTTCCTTTCTGTTCTCTTTGGATGGAGACTGTCCATTGCACTTGTCATTGCTAGAAATTCTGTTTTTTGGGCGTCTTCAGGTTCGTGCTCGATACATGTAGACGGCTGAAAGAGAAGAAGTCATACATGGTTTATACTGCCGTTGGATGTCTGGGAGTTGCAGCCTTGAGTGATCTCGTCAAAGAGGTACTTGAGGCCTTCTTAAATTCCTCATGATGCTTAAAATATAATATGAGGATTGTATTTTTTTCGTCCTTGATCGTTTGATTTGATTTTGAATCTGTGTGGAGGAAATTGGCTTTGTATTTTGATTATCTGACTAGAAATGCTATTGGTCAAGTCTTGAGTCATGATGGCTGCTTATGAGAAGTGTCATCTTGCATACCAGTCGCTTCGCATGTAGAATAGAATTTGACTGCTTGTTTTGCTACTGTGATGTCAGAATGAAGATGACAGAGAGTAGGTAGAGCTGTTATTGTGCAACCCTAATGCCTCCATCAAATCTGGTTGCATATTTACTCCACAATGCAAAATGTATTTTTTGGTAAATAGAAGGTAGTTTCTACTGATTCCAGTACATGGAAAAAAAACTTTTTGATGTTGGTTGGTTGGTGAGCATATTGCCGAAGATACAACCGCTTGCTTTTGTAAATAGAGGCAACAAGAAGGAGGAAATGCTTCTAACTTATGATTATTGTGAAAAATTGCACTCCTAAAATTGTCCATTGTCTTGGATATCTGATGTGTCGTAAGTAAACAACAGGAGTTTTTTGCTTCTGTCATGGTTTAGGTTGTCTTTTAACAATTTCTGCAGTGAGTCGAGTCTTGTCCTTTCTTTTCTTGCATACTGTATGAAAGCCTAAGATTTGCCAGTTACAAGGGCTAAGGTGTATATACTTCAATGAGAGAAGTTATTGGTCCAAAGTTGATAGACTTATGCTTAATATTATCATTTGGTCGTTCCACGAGATAAATGTCTTATGCACAGACTGCCTAATATTGCAAGAATGGATATTTTCAGGTTGATGCTATTCAGGCTTGCGGAGGTCAAATGACAGCTGATGGGAAACGCAATCGAACAGGCGGAGGTGTATTATGGAGCATCATCAAAGCCCGAGAACCCGATGCTTATCAGAAGATAATGAAAGGAGCAAAAGAATTCGAGGTTTGTCCTTTTTGAGATCTAAGTAATGGTTCAAAAGAATCATATAAAATCCTCATCAAAAGTGTACTAGTCAATGATCTGCTTGAACATCTACCCTGTTTCAACATTCTAACGGTTGGTGTGCGCTATTTTTTGGCCGAGCAGAAGCTGTTCATATCGCATCATGTCCGGCAACGGACAGACAAAGTGGCATCTCCTCGTGGGTCCGGCGAAGAATGTGCTGAAGAGCAGCACCCTTTGGCTCCCTCGGATGGTTCTTCTCAGATAACTCCTGTACTAGACAGCAACAACCAATCAATCGCTGGAGAGAGAAGACAACCAGTGAAGGATCGAATCAGAGTGCCTGTTTCATATGATGATATTACTGGCGATCCTGGAGATGAGGCAAAACAGTAAAAGTATGGGGGCATATATCCTGACATTTGACCTGAAGAAGAAAAATGTGTCTGCTGTTTCTGGAGAATTTGTCTTCGAATTTTTTTTTGTAGGGGACATCAGCGATAAGTGAAGTCTGCGTAGACCGGAAGCGGCTAACGTTACGTGCACGTAACCGTTACGTGCTTTACTAAAATTTTTAGTAATATTACTAAAAATCGACATTTTTTAGTAAATTACTAAAAAAAATTAGTAATTGGTTACTAACTTTTCACTGTTTGAAGATTAGTAAAGTTACTAAAATACATTACTAAACTTTTTAGTAATCGATTACCAAAAAGTGGTGGTCAGTTTAGTAATCGATTACTAAAAAAACGGTGATTTTACAGTTTATTTTAGTAATCGTTACTAAAATTTCACTGTAGAAGTTTAGTAATCGATTACTAAACTTTTCGTTTTTTTTAGTACACGGTTACTAAAAATTTTAGTAATTGGTTTTAGTAACTTTCCTAATCGTCAAACAGTGAGAAATTAGTAACGTTTACTAAATTTTTTTGGGAAATTTAGTAATGATTTACTAATTTTGTAACCGAAATTAGTAATGATTTACTGATTTTGTAACCGAAATTAGTAAATTACTGTTTGACATAGTAAAGTCGTTAGTAAATTACTAAATTTTTGTATTACTTTTCGTAATCAGTTACTAAATTTTGAAAAAAAATTAGTAAACAATTACTTCTTTTAGTAATTGTTTACTAATTTTTTTTCAAAATTTAGTAACTGATTACGAAGTAATTGTTTACTAATTTTTTTTCAAAATTTAGTAACTGATTACGAAAAGTAATACAAAAATTTAGTAATTTACTAACGACTTTACTATGTCAAACAGTAATTTACTAATTTCGGTTACAAAATCAGTAAATCATTACTAATTTCGGTTACAAAATTAGTAAATCATTACTAAATTTGCCAAAAAAAATTAGTAAACGTTACTAATTTTTCACTGTTTGACGATTCGGAAAGTTACTAAAACCAATTACTAAATTTTTTAGTAAGCGTGTACTAAGAAAAACGAAAAGTTTAGTAATCGATTACTAAAGTTCTACAGTGAATTTTTAGTAACGATTACTAAAATAAACTGTAAAGTCACCGTTTTCTTAGTAATCCATTACGAAACTGACCACCACTTTTTAGTAATCGATTACTAAAAAATTTAGTAATGTCATTTAGTAACTTTACTAATCTTCAAACAGTGAAAAGTTAGTAACCAATTACTAATTTTTTTTAGTAATTTACTAAAAATTTTACTAAAAAATGTCGATTTTTAGTAATATTACTAAAAAAATTTTTAGTAATTAGTGAAGCACGTAACGGTTACGTGCACGTAACGTTAGCTGCTTCCATGCCGAGGCATGTTTATTGCTTAGCGAAGCAACATGTCTTGATGGAGGGACAGGGACTGATCGCCTGGATTTTTCTTCCTTTTCTTTTCTCTCCAGTCTCCCCCTTTCTTTAAGACGCACATAAAAGGGTGACAAGGCACATACATGTTCGGGAGATTTTTCTGAAACAATTGAATGAGTTTCAATTTCTCATTCAAACTACGAACTTTTTTTTAGAGGATTTTTTAGTTGTGAAAATTATTGTTGACTAAAAAAAATTAAATAGTTTTGAAATGGTTAGTTCCCTTGATAAAAGACAATGAATAGTCAAGTGGACAATCATTAGATCAAACATAGTATTTTGGGTCAGTCTTTTTTGTCATATTTATCAAAAACTAAAATATTATTAAATCATGCACACACACATATATATAAATATTAACGATGCTGTTTGGTAGGAATATATAAATATTAATGATGCTGTTAGGCAGGATACAGTGATAGCTGTATTTTAATTTTAACTATAATTAATGTTACCTAGTCTCTTAAATATTTGATAAAAAAATCTTTCTGAAGAATTCTAATTATAATTTTACCTTGAAGAAAGTAATCACAACAACAGATAATAATAAAACTTTAGACGAACTTTTACCATTTTCCAAATTCTTTTTTTAAGAATTATGAAAATTCATAAAATTTATTTTCTAAATCTTCTCAAGAGATCATAGATTTTTTTTTAAAATAAAAAAATAAGGCAAAATATACGATAATATCATAAACTATGCTCAAACTTTCTATTTTTGTTAAAATCTTTTTTGGCTATACGATATTATCACTGTCTTTAGGGTTGTAATTTTTTGTGGCAAATCTTGGATTTTATTATTAGAAAACCAAACATGTTCTAACCTTTAAATTTCAATTATTGACTAAAAAAAGTGAAAAAATGGATAATAATATTAAACAATTTCATGTGTTATTTATTATATAATTTTAATAGTTAAATTAAGTAATTTGGAAGTCGAAGTTGGACTGTAGTTATTGATGCTGTTAAGAATATGTAAAATCGATGAAGAACGAATGATGTATTTATTGTGAGGTTACTACTACGTATAAACTGGATTGCAAAACGATTCAATGAGAGGTTAAAAGTTAACTATTATAGGATAACTGTTAGACAGTATTAAGGCCTTGTTTGATTTCCTCAGAGTAAAATTCAAGATTTGACAAAAAAAATTACAACACTAAGGATAGTGATAAGATTTTGACAAAACAAAAAGTTTGAGCATAGTTTATGATATTATCGTATATTTTGCCAAAAAATAAAAAAACAACCACTTTTACTTATCTTCAAACATTTTTGAAGAAAATTGGGTTACAAATTTATCCAAAAAACTGCCTACGGAAGGAAGGTGGGGATGAGTTGGGTGTGAACATTTTATTAGACTAAAATTAACGATGATCAAATCCCAAAATCGAAAATTGAAGAGAAGCAGAAGGGAGTGGGAGAGGGGTAATGGCGTGTACTCACGATCACAGCTGCGAAGAGCATGACTGTTCCTCCAGTTGGTCCCTCTACAAGCACGTCGACCTCCCCAAGGTCTGTCTCTCCCCCCCTTACCCCCCTTTCTCTTCTGTGTTTTTTTGGGATTTTATCCGTATCCATTCCAATTCCACCCCTTTTAGGTATCGGCTCTCAATGAAGCTGTTCCAGGAAGTGTTCGTAATGTCTTCAAGGCCTGGGAACGCCGCCTCGATTCTTCCGATGTAATCCTCCTCCTCTTACTTGCTTCAGTTCTGATTGTGCCGGTCGAGTTTCGTTTGGTCGTCAATTCGATATCAACAAGTGTGGATGAAATATGCTCACCAGTCGATTCAGTTGGCATTCATCCAGGATTCCGTTAATTCAGCTGCAACTTTAGGTCTTTGCATGAGCTTGTCTGGCTCGGGGGGTAATATGCATTCCTGAGCCTGGAGTATCCCGTGTGGATATTAGTTTTCTTTCTTTGGCACCACGACCTTTCTGTGGTGAAATTTGAATTGAGCATCGTGAATCGATTTTCACACAGGAATAAGGCAATGATATTGGTGTTGTTTGTTTGTTACTCTGGTTCATATACATTCTTCCATTTAACTCCATGTTTATGTGCATACAGCGTGATGTTAGGAAGTTTAATTTGCTCGCAGCATGTTTTTGTTTGGTGTTTTGACCGCACTCCTAGGAATTGATTGTGCATATCGGACTGACAAGCACGGGAAACACAGGCGATTATTTTGTTCTGTTCCTTAAAGCAAACAGCTAGTCTTACAATGGTTCCCCTTTTTTTGTTTTTTTTTTTCTGGGTTAAACAGGGATACTTGGAAAGCAATGAGGGTGACCCTGAGTTGATAGTGTTCATCCCGTAAGTGCATGCGGGATTCCCAACATCAGCCTTCTGTTCAAGGACATTGACATGGGGCCTGTTTCATTATTTGTTTGGTGGATCCTTGATTATCTTCAGGAAACATCTGATAACTTGCTTCCTCTTTTGGGCATGTGGATTCCTCACAATCTTTCATAGCATATCCTTTTCTAGGCGAAGGCTTAATCTCTCCACGATTGTTGTATTATGACCCTGTTGTAGATGCAATCTTCTATTATATGGCATTATATAGTTTTGGTTCCTAATCTTCTTTACTTTGGTTAGTGGCAGCATGGCCTTGTCTTGTAATCCTGATTCCTGTTTAATTGTTTGTTTGTTTATTTCTCGCATAGATTTACATCTGATGTGAAGATAAGAAGTATATGCATTGTGGGTGGTGCGGATGGGACCAGTCCATCCAAGATGAGAGTGTGAGTTTTCAGTCCACTGAAATGGAAGTAATCCAGACTTTCTACAATGCATGATTCACTTTTGCTTAAAGAGTATACCCGCAATCAACTCCGATGTTCAAGAACTCAAGTGATTGTTTTAAAGTGCATATGATATCAAATATGCTCTCGAACGTAAGAGACAGACAAATGGCTTTCATTCGTTAATATAGTCATGGTGTGAACTTAAGAATATGAAGTTAGTAGTATGATGAAGAGCTTTGTAGCTTTAGTGCTTTTTCGACAGTTAATATTGTGTTCTTCCATTCCCCCTTTTCTGATTAAGTAAATCTTATTTTCTTAATGCTAATATCGTGTTTTGTCGCTTCTCCTTTTCAATGATTCTCCATATTTGAGGTTATCATCTGAAGCAACTTGTTGCTAAGTCACTGGCGACCTTGCTCAGGTTTATAAATCGAGATGGTATTGACTTTTCGGATGCTCAAAGTATGCAGGCTGTCCAGGTGCTTTCCTGTTTTATTTAATTTTATTTTCTTGATTGTTCTTTGTTAGCTTACTTGATTAGCTCCCTTGGCTTATGGATTGAAATTTCATAGGAGTGGGATTTAGTTGAAAACACACAAGGAATTCTGGAGTATCAGACTAAGTAAGGAAAACATCTCTAGTGTTTTACTTTTACGTAGTGTTTTTAGCTTCCGTTTTTAATTATCTTTAACTTTGTAATTTGACCTCATACTTCAGATACTCTAGATTTCAAAGCGTGGCAAGCATCACTTTGCATTTTCCTGATAATTTTGGGGGTGGCACTACGCAGATTCATTACATTGGTTTTAAAGGTGAAGCTACTCAGGTAATATGATAGGCAGAAAGTTTTTACTGGTTTATTGGTTTCAAATTTATTAATTTTCCATTGGCTAATTACAGTTGAAGAGGGATGCCGTTGTTAATATTGTTTATGAACTTATGCCAAATCCTTCTGACCATAAGTAAGTTTTGCATTCTATTCATAAAGCTCTTTGCTTTCAATTATTGTAGAAACTTCAGATGAATTATGTCTGTGATCCCCCATCAGCAGTGTTTTGCCTAATGAGAGGAACTTTGTTCTCTTCTTTTATCTCTGACCAAAATATGTCGTAGTTTTTAATATTATAATTTACATGAAATGAGATTTCTTATTTCCATGTTATCACTTTAACTAAAAGCATCATTCCTAATTATGCAATAATGTTATGCCTCTTCCCAATCCATTGGCCAAAACAGTATGCAACTTGAGTCCAGCCAAGTTGGCAGTGAATGTGAAATATTCTTCAAGTCCTTACAGCTGCTGCTTCCCCTAGATGTTAATGTCTTCAATAATTGCCCCCTGCCTGTTGTACTAAAAGATGGCAGCTAAATGCTTTTGTACCTTTCCCTGAATTTGCTGGGCTTTCGCCAACTTTAGCACATAACTGCTGCTACTTGTTTCATACGAGTAATTACCTGCTACTATAGCATCACTCTCTTTATTAATGATATGCTTTGGTTCTGACCAAATCTGGGAAGGTGCATCCCTCTGATTTCCTATTGTTTGATTGAGTTACCGGACCCACCTAAAGGCTTCTGTGTTGTCTTGCTTCTTTAATATTTTAACCATCTGGGCATTCCTGGCTGTGGCAGTCAAACATTGCGGCGTTTTACGTTTTGGTTTTGAGTGTTGTAATTCTGAAAGAAAAAGTAAGGAGTCCGTTCACTGGCAGAGTGAATCACCTATGTTCTCTGGCGTATGGCCATTTTTTTAGCACATCTATGGATTAGGACACACAAAATTTAGCCGGTAACGCATCTGTGTGCAGTTTGTAGTTTCTTTGTTGTCTGCTTATTGATCTGTTCTTTATGGATGCAGGACTCGAGCAGAAACCGGTGGGGGCTTCTCCCATGTAGAGTGAGAAAAGAAAGACTTGAGGATCTCTCCTTTTCGGGGGGCATGATCGGACTAGCAGAATATTTCGCGCTTCCATGCAGGCTTCTTTGTCCTAGGCGCAGGATTTCATGTAGCCTCCAGGAGATGCGTGTCTATAATCATTTCCTATCATGTTCTAATTCAAAAACGATTTAAAGAAGTAAAATGTCTTATGACATTTGTCAAAATAATTTCAAGTGTGATTTATATATACAAGTAGTTAAGACAAATTTATGACTCGTACACCCTTTGAATGGGCAGCCCGACCGTGTGGATCTATAATGCCTGCTCAACCCGTACTTCCCTGTCCTCCAAAGCTGGGTTCTGCACAATGTAAAGGGTGATCAGAGGAAGGTTACATTCGTGGAGGTTTGTATGGTTATACAGTTAGTTTTAAAAGCTTTTTGCAAAATACAGTCAAAGTTTCCAAAATATCGAACTTACCTTCACTAGAGCGGGTTTTGAAAACTCGTCTTCCAATTTAGAAAAAAGACGAGTTTTCAAAACTCGCCACCCAAATAATCAGGGCAAAGGCGGGTTTTCAAAACCCACCTCCCCCTTATTGATTATTTTTTTATTCTGGCCTCTTTCGGAGAGGGACAAAGACATAGAATAAGAGAGGGGGAGGGGCGGATAGAGGGAGGGGCGGAAAAGGAGTGAGGGGGAGGAAGGGGCGTGCGGAGAGAGAGAGTGCGGAGAGAGGGAAGGAGGGGAGAGGGAGAGAGCAAAAAAGGAGATAGGAGGAGGGCGAGGGGCGTGCGGGAAGGGGAGAAGCTAATTAAAAAAAAGTAAAAGAAAAAGTCAAGGATGGGGATGTTGGGTTTTCAAAACCCGCCTTTACCCCGATTATTTGGGTGGTGGGTTTTAAAAACCCGTCTTCTTTGTAAATTGAAAGATGAGATTTCAAAATCCGCCATAACCTTAAAAGACGTGGTTTCAAAACTCGCCACAGTGACGGTAAATTCGATATTTTGGAAACTTTGATCGTATTTTGTAATTTTTTTTAAACCAATCGTAAATCTCCACATTCGTGAACATTATCGCTTTCATCATCCTCATCACCATCTCCATCCTCGGGGCTATAAGTGGTTGATTGCTGGAGGAGGGATATTACTGGTTCAATCCCCACGACCAACACCACTTGGACAACAAGAATGGTCCCATGGGTGATGGCCATTCGGTTTAGGTGGACGCGGGGGTTTGCCTGAGGGCGCGTAAATAGAAAACTAAATATTACTCTTATTGGCCCAATCTTATCTTATCCTCGGCCAATCTTACCCTTATTCTTAATTTTATTTATTCTAATTCTTATTTTAGGAAATATCATGTCATCATTCCCCTCCTGGAAAATCGTGCTTGTCCTCAAGCATTAGCGCATAGTCACACCAATGAATCATTCTCCAGCCACTTCGAATTTAGCCTCCTTCTCCATCTTTAAGAAAACAAAATTTGTTTACATTGATATTGCGTGGCGAAAGGCTCATCACACTTATAACATACCCTTTGCTCGCCTTTATGCTAACTTAGCACGAGAGAGTCGATTCACAAATGGTGGTGTTGCAGTTTGCTCAATGGGTAAAAGGCTATGACTTGAAAGAGGACCACTTTGTGCAACAATTTTCCGCTCGACTAGTCTTGCCAAGTTCATCATAGTTGATAAATCTGATGGACGGTGGAGCTCCATACCTGGATAGCTTCTTGAAGGCCACTCATATAAATCTCAACCTCATGCTCAGATCTGAGTCTACCCGTACGAACCAGAAGTTGCCTATCATAATTCGCTATAAGTCCTTGCTTTAATTTCACCAATTCTCCCAATTTGCTTGTCCCCAATGTTGGTCCAAATCGGACATTACATAAGTGTTTAAACTCCTCCGACAATAAGTTTGGGTGATCTAGGCCAATACGTAAGAACTATAATTTGGTGTCCCCCACCAAATGAAATGTAGCTAACTGTACCTTTTCCTCTTCTGGAGACTCTCGGTACTTAAAGAAGTACTCACAACTACTAAGCCACCCATTCCCATTATAGCTTGGGAAATCCATTTTTGAAAAACTTGGAATCGATCCTCTACGATCGCCACCCTCTATCGATATCTTCTCGTCCCTCAAGTTTTGCGTTTGGTTGGACCGGTTGTTATCCCCTTCATTCACCTTCATCTTCTTCGAGCGAGATTTTAATCCTTCCAAATTTGCCTTTAAAGCCCGCGATCCACCTCATACCAATTGAAAAATTTTTCAAACATTTCTTGAAGGTTGGATGAATCACCTGTGACCTGCTCTGTAACCAAGTTGATATGGTCTCGGACGAAGGATCGAGTACATGTGCGATTGACGACGAAATCGGTCGAAAGCTTGTTCTTCTTACGACCTATGATTGCGATTATGATAAGGCCTTATTGTTTTTCCTTCGATATCACTTCTCTAAGGGAAAAATAAACCGTTGTTTTTCTTTGCATGCTTCTTCCCATAGATGGGTAGGTATCAAATAACATACAAGAAATCTCCAATTGCCAAATAACTAAAAATAAATAAAAATAGGAAACTAAATATTACTCTCATCGGCCAATCTTATCTTATCCTCAATCAAATCTTGCTCTTATTCTTAATTTCAATTATCCTAATTCTTATTTTAGAAACTACCGTATTATTGTCTGCATTCGCATCTACCACTGAATTGCAATAATTTTTACAAGCATGTTCCCTTATGGTTCTCAATCATTTATCCATTCGTGGTGATGTTCCACTATTGCTTGTGAACTCGTGATTGCACATATCATTCGGCTTTGCTTGCTTAAGTTGCTTCTTTTTTCGCTATATCTCTAAATTAAACATATTGATTAAGCTTTATTTTGTACATAAGAGCATTTTCTTCTCTTATATTACACATACCAGTAGTTAGGTATTTCTTCACCCCCCATTCACTTTATACCTTTTACAATACTAAGTATATTTAACATTTACCAATCAGAGAAATATTGCAGATGCAATATCTGATTTCGTGATCATGAACTTGAGGATGGTGCGACCATCTCTACGAGCTACTTCTTCGAGAGGTTGATAATTGAATCTGCAATAACTCTGGCACTAGATTTCATGTAGTCACCTGAAACATGAAGTGATCTTGGTATTAATACTCAATGTCTTGAGAAATATCAGTTCTAGGTATGTTTATATCTCAAGGTTTTCTAGAGCTAATAATGAGGCTCATCGAAACACTAGCAACCTATAACTCCACATGCTTGCCAAGTCATTAGTGAGTGTTTTATATAAGCTAGCATCCAGAAACCCTACTAAACTGATGGAATAGTGAAGTGGAAGTAAGAAAAATTAGAAAAAAATAGGAGAAAATAAATAAGACCGAAGGGAACAATACAAATTTTTAGGATATGCAAGAAACCTCAAAAATGTCTTGAGACAAGAAACTAAGGTTAAAAAAAGACATTAGCTTCAACCGTAGGCGAAAGCCCCTTATTTATACTTGTGTAATATCTTATTATTGAGAAATTACTAAAATGCCCTTAAGATAGTAAACTAAAATCTAAAAACTAATTATGCTCCAGCTTTAATCTCCCCGGGTTGAAAAAGTTCGATTCTGGCGCGAAAACCTCAACGATCTCAACACAAATATTAGGATCAAACTTCTTCAACTATTCCTCAGCTATCCAAGTACTTTCTATCGTTGGCTTTTCCAACTATTTCACCAAAAACCTAAGATATTGGCTTCCTTCACATCTAGAACATTTTCAATAACATCTTTTGTGATCTTCGAAATCTCTTTGATTTAGTTATGGACTACATTACCTTCATCGGCTCCCACCATACAAATTTGAAACATTAAAGACCGGACTGATCTGTAGCTCATGAGGTAGTTCTATCACATAAGCATTAGGGCCTATCTTCTTCAACACCTTACAAGGTTCGAACTTTCTTTATTTTAGTTGGTAATTAGTGCCCTTTAGAAACCTCTCCTTTCAAGTACACCATGACCAAATCTCCTATTCTAAAATCTTTCCCTCGACGATGCTCAATAGCTGCGGCAACATATGCATCATTGTTTGCCTTCAAAGCACTTCGAATATCTTCGTGAATTTGTCACACGTGCTCGACAAAAGCCTCACCATCATCACTTACTCGGGCATCCTCTCGGAGTGGAATTAGGTCAACAACATGTTATGGGCGCAATCCATTTGCAGCTTCAAAAGGAGTCTTCTTTATGCTTCTATTTACTGAGTTGTTGTAAGTAAACTCAGCTCGAGGAATCACAAAATAACAATTCTTCACGTTATTCCCCACAAGGCATCTTAACAAATTACCCGAGCTCTGTTTCACAACCTTGGTTTGTCCATCTATTTGAGGATGACAAGTGTTGGAATATTTCAACTCCATGCCGATCTTTTTCCACAACGTCCTCCAAAAGTAACTCATAAATTTGACATCTCGATTAGAAACAATGACCATGGGCATGCCATGTAATCTAACGACTTCTCTGAAAAATAAGTCGGCGATGAGAGTTGCATCATATATCTCTGAGCAAGGTATAAAGAGTATCATAATTGAAAAACGGTCTACCAACACAAAAATCGAGTCGTATCCCTTCGTCGTCTTTGGAATTCCTAAAATAAAATCCATACTTAAGTGAACCCAGGGAGCGTCAGTAATGGGCACCGATGTATTCTCTTCGAGGTGCTAATAAGCCGGGTCGGGTTCGGGCACCCCTATCCGAGCTTGGGCTCGAGTCCAAAGTTTTAAGCCAATCACCTCCCCAAATAAGCATTTGTACCGTTGCTGGAAGTAACAATGATCGATATACATCAATAACTCTTCCACCGGCACTAAAAGTAGCTTATGAAGTTACACTAGAAATGGGAATTGAAAGAACATCTCACAGCATCTTCGACAAGATGCGATACTTTGGTGTATTAAGTTTTCACCACTCCAACGCATCAAATGTAGCATCTCCAATAATATCACTCATATGGCAATCCTCATTGAGATACATATCCAACTCGGACTTCCGAGAATGAGTGATACCTAAAAAGATTTTTCTTTTTAAACTCTTCAAACTCTAAACTCTTCAAACTTTCAGCCATCGTGCAATGCTCATCAGTCGTACTTTGACTTTCCAAAATGCATGCCTCGTACATATTGTGTACAACGATTCTCTTCAATATTGTAGTTCGCATCGTCTCTTGAGTCTAGTTTTGGAAAACAAAACTCGATCGCCATGAACTTGTATCCTGAGTCTAATATAGCCGCTATAGCCATCAACAAGTTACATTCACCCCAATATTTGTTGAATTTCTCTTTCATACTTCTCACATGTTAAATAGAAAATGATGCTCATCATTAACCTCGACAACCTTTTTATTCGATATCATTTTTACCCTAAAAACTTCATGAAAGAGCAAGTTTGAAGTAGGATACTCACTACCTGAAATGATATTAGTGACGGAATCAAAAACTTCCAACACGTTATAAACTTGCTTGACCTTTGTCCAATCATCGGCACTTGGGCAAAACTTATAGTTTGGTGCTCGCTCCATATAGTGAGGAAAACCATCCTTAAACCTCATTGCCCTTGTCCAACATATCAAACGTTGAATTCCATCTTGTTTTGCAATTGGTGGTGAGTTTTCTAAAGGGTATCTGCAATTGTTGTGAGATATCGACAAACATCCTAAGTCGTGCCTCACTTTGTTTGAAAAATGCTACACTGTCATGATCTTCTCTATTCAACAAGGCCATCTTGAGCCATAATGTTCAAGACGTGTGCACAACACCGCACAAGTAATAATTTATTATTGCAAAGCAACTGCTCATTCCTTGAAAAAGAATTTCTCAAATGCCTTAATGTTGATCCTTTGAAGCATTGTCAACAATTATAGAAATTACCTATAATAAATAAAATACTTGAAATCAAGATATTTAAAATAAAAATAATTGAATAGAAAGTAAAAATGGAATACTAAGAATGCTCTCATACCTTACTCTCGATTCCCCATTCCTTTAAACATTTGTAAATTGCATCTGATATGTCGCTTCCACGAGTTGGAGGAGCCAGATGAACGAAATTCCGAAGTATTGTTTGTAATTTCCACTGTTGATCAATAAAATGATCGGTGACTATCATATATTCAATATGTTGACATGATGACTTCAACATATAACTAGTAATACTAATTACAATTATTTCTTTAAACATGTTAAAAATACGTTGTTTCTCCAACTTATACACCTGAAGTAATCATTCTTGATGGTGTGATGTGATAATCTTTGCCACTAAGGCATCCCGAACATTTGCATAAGGTTAAAGCCTTCTTCTTCGACAATCGAAAGTAAATGCCCATGCATCATTATCCAATAAGTTACAACCTCCCTCATTTTATCTGTGTCAAGAATGCCATCCTTAAAAGCTGATGACACTACCTTCGTAGGAGCATCATCACACTTGAAAGGTAACTTTTGTTGCCTTTATTGAGAGACTTTGTAAGTACAACGGTCTAAATGTCTCTTTAGGTGACTCGTACTTGAGTTTTTATATGAGAATGGCGTCTTGCAATATTTGCATTATGCTTTCTTGACTCCGTTGTTCTCGGTTGTGATAGTCATCCCATCCTAGACAGAAGAATTAAAACAAACATTATAATCACAATCAAACAAAAAAAGTCATCACTGACCCAAGTAAAGAACATCTAGATTGGACGAAGATGAATAGACTGAACGATTTGCATTATGAACACGGGAGGAAGTTGTAAGTCTTTGATAGTTCTTTTTGCAAAAACCACAACTACCGAATCAAGATCACACTGACAAAGAACCATAAATTTGACAACAGTTTAAATCACATCAATTTTTTTTCATCACAATGTGAATACTTCATTAAATCCCTTGGCATCTAGTTGCATAATTTTTTCTCAAGATCATAATGTATTCCCATAAGCAATTACAAAGAGCAAAAATGCAAGTACGATTCCATCAACAAGTAAAACCTCAAAGCACAACCACCATGTCGAGTAGCTTTCTGAAAGAATAAAGGCTATTTTCAAAATAGCTTCCGGGAAGTCAAATTTCAATAATTCACAACACTATGAAACATGGATAGGAGTATTTCAAAGGGCAGTGTGGAACAAACCAAGAACAGTTTTGTATTTCAACACTTATTTAGCACGACGACAGTATTCAATCAAAAGCAATCTAACTTGAGCCCTGACACTCCAACAACAATGAAAGAAACGAACCCTAGCTTCGGTGATGTGAAGGAGGAGGCCGAGGGAAATGCATTTCGAGAGGGATGAGAATTGGGAAGCGGGACCGACGTATAATTGTTTTTTAGGTTTTATTCATTTATTTAATTTTAAAAATCAAGCTGGGCCCGGTGACTTGTCGTATTCGTCGTCTAGCCCAAGCCTGGCTTGACAGTAACAAATAAGGTCCGAGTCCTGGCTCAGGCCAGCCGACGAGTTGGGTCGGGTAGTCCGCGAGTCGGGCCGACTCATAACACACCTATATACAGTCCTGTATTTTGCGAAGTCCCCTTGCCAAGTTCACAAGTCGCACATCTTTGAATAATACTGCCCAGATCACAATATACCTTCGGCCAGAAGAATCGTTCAGCCACCATTGCCATGGTCATATCCTTGCCAAAGTGTCCTCCAAGCCCACTACCATGTAGCTCCCGATGATTTGTTCGCGCAAAGAACAACTCTTTGTGTAGACCTCCCTCTAACTTTGTGAACAGAGGATTGAAATAGTCATCAATCCGATAGTGGTGCTTGAGCTTTTCAAAACCAACAGTCTGAGCACTCATGACTATTGTAATGAAGGTCTACAACTCAAGGTATCAACTACCGTATTCAACTGCCCCAACTTATTTCTTGAACTCGTTTAAGAATGAATTCCACTTGGCATATTTCTTGTTCAGTTTCTTGTGAGAGTTCAGATAATGCAATGCTTGATGATCGGAGTATACGACAAACTCACGATAAGCCAAATACTGTTGCTAGTGCTGAATAGAACGCCCCCACCTGATAAAATTCTAAATCATACGTTGAATAGCGTTGTTTCGCATATGATAGTTTCTCACTAAAGAACTCATTTGGCTTCCCATCTTGAGAAGCACAGCCCCTGTGCCTTTTTTAGATGCGTCACACTCTAAAAAGAAGAATTTGAAAAGGTCAGGCAAGGCGAGGACTAGAGCTTCACATGGTCAAAAGCTTTAGCTGAAGATGTCCACTCAAGTTTTTCCTTCTTCAAACATTTTGTTAATGAGTTCATGAGAGAACTGAAGTTCTTGATAAACCTCTTGTAGAAAATGCTAGCCCATGAAAACTCAGCACTTCTTTAATAGAAGTAGGTGCTTGCCACCCTATTATTGCACGTAACTTTTTAGATTATGAGCCAAACCTTTATCAGAAAAAATGAACCCGAGAAAGAGGACTTCTCGCTTAAAAAATTTAGGTTGATATAGAGCTTCTCTTGAGAAAGAACATCCATCACGTGTTGTAAGTGACTTACATGGTCTTCTTTTGTCTTGCCGCAAATCAGGATGTCATCAAAGTAAACGACGACAAAAGTCTTCAAAAGTGGTTTGATTACATCTGTCATGATACGCATAAATGTGCTAGGCACACAAGACAACCCGAAAGGCCTCACCATCCACTCATACAGTCCATCTGATGTCACGAATGATGTTTTCCTTTCATCACCAGCCCTTAACCTGATTTGATGATAGTCGCTTCTCAAATCGATTTTGAAAAACACCTTTAGCCGACTAATTGACGAAGCATATGATCCAGATATGGAATTGGACGACGATACTTGACTGTTATCTTGTTTATGGCACAACTATACATGCACATCCTCTAAGAACTATCTTTTTTTGGCATAAGTAAAGCTGGACAAGCACATGGACTTTTACTCTCGTGCACCAGCCCCTTCGATAGCAGTTTCGGCTCGTTGTTTTGCGGGCATGCGATAGACTGCCAATCTCGGTAAAGGTACACCGAGAACCGGGTCAATGGTATGTTGGATACTTCTTGAAGGCAGCAACCCGTGCGGTAACTCTTGACTCACCAGATTAGAGTATTCCATCAATATTTCTTGAATTGATGGTGGAAATTGTGGTACATCGACAACCTGCTTGTGTTCCGTCACTCCTCCAAGTAAGGCATACATAACTCCATTGTTCTGTCTCTCCGCTTCAAATTTATCGACTCAAAGAAATCCACTAACCTTGCTTGAAGTTGGAGCTAACTCACTAGCTTCTACTTAAGAGGATGCAAAATGTACTTCTTACCCTCCTTATGAAAAGAATATGTATTCGACTACGTACAGTGATCCATATCGTGATCACACAGCCAAGGTCGACCAAATACGGAACATCCATGGGTACGACATCGTAGAGAGCTCCATCATTCATGTCAGGACCCAAAGAAAACTGAACCAAGCCATCCCTGGCCAATCAAAATGTTCTTGAAGCATGTCAAGAGTCTTCTCTACCCCAAAATGCTCTGCGACTCTCCCTCATGCACCTCTCGAATGAGAAGTTCCCAGATTGAGCTTTGAGGTACACTCAATTTCGATTCCCGAAAATGAATCCATCTACGAGATGATACTATTCGACTGCTCCACTCGAGCACTTCTCAAATTTCTGTAAAGTCTCCACCTGAATCATAGAGTTTCATTCAATTAGTTTTGACTTCATCATGGTCTCCAAAGTTGTTTTCCTCAACAAAGCATCAAACAAGACATTTCTTGTTCCAAACTTATGCTTCAATATTATTGAGAAGGATTGAAGAAGTTCCACCTATGGCATCAATTGAGCTTAGTCTTATCCATTAATGTACTTTAGAGCCTCATGATATGTATACAACATGAACTCTTTAGGCAGTAGATAATGACTTTAGTGCTTCAAAGCTCAAACAATTGTAGAATTTCTTGTCGTGCATAGAGTAGTTCAGTCTAGCGCAACTTAGTTTCTCGCTAAAATAGGCGATTGGTCGACCCTCTTGCAATAAAACTCTTCCAATGCCAACTCCAGAGGCGTCAGCACTCAATCTCAAATACTTTCTCAAAATTACGAAGAGCTAGCAACAAGGCTTGAGAGAATCGATCTTTGAGCAACTCAAAGATGGATCGAGCTGCAGTAGTCCATTCAAAAGTCTTCTTTCAAATAGTCAATCACTGGAATGATAACAGAAGTGAAATTCTGGATGAACCACCTATAGAAGGATGCCAATTCGTGGAAGCTTCGCACATCGGAGCAGATATTGGGATATGTCAATCTTGTATGCCCACCGCCTTTCTTTCATCAACTCGAATGTCATCTTTTGAGACAATGTATCCCAAAAAGACCAATTGGGAAACAAGAAACTCACACTTCTTCAAACTTGCAAAAAGGCACTGCACTCTGATAGTCTCGAATAGTTTCCACAGGTTCTCTAGAAATTTGAGCTTACTCTGGCCAGACACAAGAATTTCGTTAAAATATACAACAACAAAGTTTTTAATAAAGGGGCGAAACACCTTATTCATGAGTTGTATCAAAATGTTATGGGCATTTAAGAGCCCAAAGGGCATGACCACCCATTCACACAAGCCAAACTTGGCCTTCAAAGCGGTCTTCCACTTGTCTCCATATTTCATTCGAATTTGATGGTACCCGCTTTGGAGATCCACCTTTGAGAATATAGACGTTCCATGTAAGTCGTCAAGCATGTCTTCAAGTCTAATATAGGAAAATGATACTTACCAATAATCTTGTTACAGCTCGACTATCCACACACATTCACCGCGAGCAATCCTTCTTGGGGACAAGAATAGCTGGGATGACACATGGGCTAAAACTCTCTCGAACTAGCCCTCTCTTGATTAATTCTTGGAACTTCCTCTGTAGTTCCTTGGCCTCATTACGACTACAATGATACGCTAAACGGTTGGGCAGAGTCACGTCGGGAGCGAGATCAATCTGATGATGGATGCTCGAAAAGGGGGAAGTTGTAATGACCCAAACTTTTGAAGAATAAATTATGCAATTACAATGTTTAGAAGCATGTGGGGTAAGTTGTAATGACCCAATTGCATGTGTGGAATGGACAAATTGGATGCACGAAAAGAAACCAACGAGGAGAAATTGCTTGAAGGTTTAGGTTGGTTGACAGTAGATCATCCGATCAAAGACGGATGCGTTTGTCCCACCAAACGAATGCGTCCGTGATATCTGACAACAGATGGATGCATCCGTCGACTGAACATATGCATCCCTCTAATCTTACCAAGGACGGATGTTTCTGTCTTACTAGATGGATGCATCTGAGAAATCTGACGATAGATGGATGCGTCAGTGGGAATGGATAAACAATATTGACCCCCCCTAAGTTGAATATTGGCAGTAATACGTAAGAGGGGATGAAGGGAAAGAGGAGACCTCGAAGGAAGAACTTGAGGAAGAAAGAATACAAGCAAGGAGAAGAGGAAAGAAAAAGGGGACGTGGAGAGGGTGAGATCTCTTTCCCTTGAAGCCTTGATAGTGCATGCAGAGCGGAGGGAGCTCGGCGTAGTGGAGGCCGAGACGAGGAAGTGGTAGGAGAGCAAGGAAGCGTGAGAAAGAGCTTGGCAAGGCATACAAGCAAGACGACCTCGCAAACACTTTTACCTCGGGGAGAAATCGCGCTAAGAATGAGAGAGTTGGGGGAGCTCGGACAAGACTCAAGCTCTAGGTACGAAAGTTACTTCCCTCTCTCTTTCTGTACTCGAATGGCCATAATATTGTCGTCATAGATAGAGATGTGGTACGATGTATGGTAGATGCTTGATTATGAATTGTGACAAGGGAAAGGGGACTCGACCTTGGATTAAGGAAGAGTCATCCGCTCTCTTGGTTGGTGAAGGATGGTGTATCTTCTCAGAGTGGAGAGGAGCCATCTGAAGCCATTCTATGAGAGACGTCCTCCCTGGTTGAGTGAGGGAGAGTATCGATGATGTACGATAACAAAGGTGTCATGATTGTTCGATGATGTGTGTGTTTGTACTTTGCTGGAGCATGTTTCAAAAGTGAAATGATGCTCATGGAGTTGTTTGAGATGAACGGAAGAATAGAAAGGAATGGCCGAAGAGGTGGTTGTGTAATTGGCATTCCGTTAGGCAATTCTCGCCGGAGAACGGTCAGGGTAAACCAATGGCTATGAGTTAAGCAAAGGAACATACGTTGGCTAGATATAATACGATTGATGAAGACTTTTGAAGGGTGGGGCATGGTTAAAGAATGACCCCGGAGTGCCCTGGTTTTGGCTTCAAAGGCCGGTTAATATGATCGAAAGAAATGGGCTGAAATTTGGCACCCAAAGGCGCGGGTGAAGAACACTGGACAGTTGGAATGCTCAGTTAAATATTTGTTATAAACTACTTAAATGGCCTGGAAGATGGGCCGGGAATGGTACAACAGATTGAAGTCGTAGTTAGCACACAGGACGGACTTAGTCCGGGTAGAATGCGAGTAGATTATGCGACAAGCCGATAAGATGGAGGAGTCTTGGAGATAGTCAAGGGGACGGAAATGGGGACCTCGAACGTGAGATTTAAGTGTTGGAGTGGTTGATTCCATTCTAGTTAGAATTGACAGTATGTCAAGTACACGAGTTAGCTCAATGGGAACTCAAAGGTTCGGTCGATTGAGAAGATCAAGCCTTAGTAAAATTAAGAATGTACTTATTTTTGTTGACTAACGTGGAATTTATCTTTTCAGATCAAGAAGTCTTTCGTTGGTTCGTTATTCTATTATTTACTCATTGTACTTAATAATTAATATAACCAAAGGATTCTAGGATTTATTATAATATCAATAAAATTCAACTGTTTTTTTATATAAATACTGAAACTTTAGAACCTTTCAGAAGTCCTCCTGTCATGTTTTTGGAAAATACATTATCGAATTCTCGAAGTAATTGCTTTACTCGAGGATGGGTAGTGGGCTACCTCTCTTGTGTTTCCTTGATCACCATCAAGATGATCATGGGTTCCTCGCAACGAATGGTTATGGTCAACTTGACCAATTCAAATTCTTCTTCTCGAGCATTTTTGGTATAATGTTTGAGTTAGATGGGGCTAAAGGAAGGAGTGCGATCTTTCTTCTGATCGAAAGTGATAGAATAAGTATTCTGATATCCATTATGAACCACTCTTCGATCATATTGTCATGATCTTTCCAATAATAGGTGACATGCATCCATAGGAACAACATCACAGGTCACATTGTCTCGATAGTTCTACCCAATGCTTAGTAAGACAAAGGTCTGCTTAGTCACTCTCCTTACTTAGCCACTGAAGCTTGTCTGGTCAGGGTTGTGACTTAGTTGGCAACTTCAGCTTCTCGATCATTGTAGTGGAGGCTACGTTGGTGCAACTCCCACTATCGACTATCACGTAATACATATTTCTCAGTACAATGCATCGAGTCTAAAAGATCCTTTCTCGTTGGTCGACCCCATCTAACACAACATTCGTAGTAAGGCCCTTTTAAATCACTAGCATCTCCCTCACGTCCGGCTCCTCGAAACACTCTTCCTCCACATTCCACATGGGTTCACTTTCTCAAATATCATCATATTCCTCTTCGGGAAACTCCTTGAGGTTATGTTTCTTACCTTGGCATTTGAAACAGTTCACTGGTTCTCACTCTCCAGGGGTCTTACGACAACTTTTCATTTATCCTTACTCGAGTTGACAGGTACGGATTTGGCGAGGGATTCAATCTCATGTAGGTACTCCCCTTGTTGAAATGAGTCGCCCTCGCTCTTGCAGACACACTTCCCCTGTGGAAAGGAGTCGCCCTCGCAGACGGTTGCTTCTGGATAATCCTCCTCGATTGTCATTGCTCGACCTAGTGCGCGAGATTGCACACGTCGATAAAACTCCAATAAGGTTGCCACTCGGTTGCCTCAGCAACTTGGGGCTTCAATTCCTTTATGTATCGATCAATCGTTTGCTCCAAGGGCTTGATTACATCACATTGCAACAGTCAAGGGACTCTTCTGGGTCTATTTTTCCTTCGAACTCCGGTATATCCACTCGAAGGGTATGAGTACCGATATTGACTCGTTCTTGAACTTGACTCATAGGACTCTCTTTGTTACCATATCCTTTTACAAAGGGGTTTTCCTCTTCTTCTTCAAATTGTCGAGGAGATTATAGTTAGGTGTAGGGGTGAGCAAAATATCCGATATTCGAATTCCGAGTTCGATATCCGAATTTTTTTCGGACTCGGATTCAGATAGTTTCAACATCGGACTCGGAATCGGACTTAACAAAAAATTATAATTCAAATTCGGACTCAGATTCGGACTTTAAAGATATTATCTCGGATTATCCGAACTTCCGATTAATTAGTTTAATTAAATTTTCAATTTGTCTATTGTTTTTTTTTCTTCCCCAATTCCAAACCTAACCCCACCATCCTAGTTCACTCTTCCTCTTCGACAACCAATCTTGTCCTCCATCCCGCAACCACCACCATCTCCCTCTTCTCATCTCTCAACCCGTCTTCTTCCTTCTTCCCCAAGCCCTCCTCATGCGCCCTCTCCTTTCCTAGTAGAGTTCTCGGGTACTTCGTCAAGACTCAGGGCGGTCGCTTCCTCCTCCCCGAAGCCCTATGGGGAGTCCTGTGGAATCGCCAAGCCCCTTTGTGTTTCCCAGGAGCTGCGGTCCCTCGTCAGCATCCCCGATATACCACGCCCCCACACCCTCAAGCGTGTTTGGGATTACATTAAGGATAACAACCTACAGGTTTCCCGCACGCCCGCCTCTTCATTTCCTATCAGTCTCCTACTCTTTGTTCTTGTTCTTGTTAATTTGTTGAATCGGGTTTGTTTCTAGGATGATGAGGGTCGTGTTTGTTTGTGGAAAAGACTGCTTTTTCCCCCTCAAATTTTGTGGTCGGACGAAATTGCACTTAGGTTCGGTCAAAGGCCTAAGGCTAGTTTAGTTCACGAGAATTCTCTGTTTTGCTCGTTCTTGTTTGTGGAAACTGGGTGCCGTAAGGTTTTTGTTGTGGACTGGAAATCACTATCACCGGCTGAGTTCTTGTGGAAACTAGGTGCAGCTGAGTTCTTGCAGCTGAGTTTCTTTACGGGCTTTTGCTCTATCATCGGTTGCTTCTCCCTCTCTTGGGCAATTGTCGTATCGCCGTTACTATCTCCTCGATCTGTAATTGTCGGCTCTCTAGGCAAGGTATGGAGATAGATATTGAATTTCAAATGAAATAGATGCCTCAAATCAGATTGTTGTGATAGATATTCTAATCTAATGCAAATTTATTTTCTATTTTAGGATTTAGCTATGGAGACAACGAATGTTTCTTCACAACATGATGCGGACATGGTCGACACTCCTATTGAATCAATTGCTTCTGGGAATTCTGCTACAAAGAAGAGAAAATCAATTCAGCCAAGATCAGTACATTTGAAGCATTTCGACAGATATTTTAAAGATGGTCAAGTCATGGTAAGGTGCAACAATTGTCAAAAGAAAATTCGAGCAGGGTCACAAAATGGAACTGCCCCATTGAAGAATCATTTGACTAGTTGTCGAGATAAAGCTTCTTCGGATGATAAGTAACTAGAATTGATTGGTTTGAGCTCCGCAACTAGTGAGAAACTTTTAAGTACTTATAAGTTTGATTATGAGGCCGTAAGAAAAGCTTTAGTTAAGATGATAATATTGGATGAATTGTCGTTCAAGTTTTCATGGGTTTAGGGTTTAAATCGTTCGTGGAAATTGCATGCCCGAAGTTTCGCATTACATCTCGTTGGACCATTCAACGAGATTGTTTTCAAATGTTTACCAACGAAAAAGCGAAGTTACAAGAATATTTTAGAAAGTCTTCTCAAAGTGTTTCCATCACTACTGATATTTGGACTTCAATTCAAAAGATTAACTACATGTGCGTGACAGCTCATTACTTTGATGATGATTGGAATCTCCAAAAGATGTTGTTGAGCTTTGTTCCTATTTTTTCTCATAAAGGAAATGATATTGGGGAGGCTTTGGAAATATGTTTACGTGATTGGGGGATTGATAAGTTGTTCGTAGTGACAATGGATAATGCAAGTGCCAATGAAGTTATTGTGAATTATTTGAGAGATAAGCATAAGAGCAAGATTATTTTAGATGGAAAGTACATTTACATGAGATGCGTTGCTCACATATTAAACCTCATTGTTACTGATGACATGAGTATGCATGGTGTGTTTGATGCCATTAGAAGAGTTCGAGCTGTTGTTAAATACATTAAAAATTCATGTGGTCGGTATGTTTTATTCAAAAAAACTGTGAGTATGGAAGATGTCACTTATAAAGGTTGGTTGAGTATGGAACTCTACTTACAAGATGTTGGATGCAGCTCAAAAGTCACAAAAGGCTTTTGTGAGATATGAACAATTGGATCGTTTGATGAAGTTTGATCTTAAAGATGATAATGGAAGTGAAGTGTTACCTCATAGGATTGGGAGATTGTGAAGAGGTTGGTAAACATTTTGAAGAGATTTTACAACTTGACTTTGAAGGTTTCCGGATCAAAGTCTGTAAGTGCTCATTCTTTCTTTCATGATATTACAAATCTTCATGCTCTTTTTAGAAAATGGAAAGAGAGTGGTGATATGGATTTATCTATGATGGCATCACAAATGGCAGTAAAGTATGACAAATATTGGGGTGCATTTGGAAAAATGCACATGTTGTTATACTTTACTGTGGTTCTTGTCCCGAGACAAAAGTTGAAGTTTTTGAGATTTACTTTGATAGATATGTATGAAGCTGAAAAAGGTGAGCAACTATTTGAAAATGTAAAGAGTGCACTCTATGAACTGTACAATGATTATAAATGCAAGTTTGCACCATCTCCTTCTCAAGTCGTGACATTAGGAGGTGTTAATGATGTTGATGATGACGATGACTCTGATGAGAATATGATGAGACGAAGAAGGAATCGTTTCAAGAAGGCGAAACAAATAGATGGTGAAAGTAACAAGTCAGAGTTGGATAAGTATTTGGCTGAGGATCTAGATGATGATATCGATTCATTTGACATTTTAACATGGTGGAAAGTGTTAAGTTATAGACTTCCCATTCTCGCCCGAATGGCTCGTGATATTTTATCAATTCATATATCTACTGTTGCTTTAGAGTCTTTATTTAGTACTAGAGGTCGAGTGCTTGATTCATTTCGAAGTTCATTATCTCCTAGAATTGTGGAATCTTTCTTATGCACTCAAGATTGGCTTCGAGATTCTTATTCACCTATTGGTATTGAAGAAGATATGGACGATATTGAAAAACTTGAAGATGGTAATGTTGATATTTTTAATTATGTTTGTTGTGTCAAAAGTTAGAGTTTTGGTATTATTTTTGTGACTAACATTACATAATTTGAATTGTAGATTTTGAGAAAATGGGTATGAAAGCGTATTTGAATTTTGAGGACATTTCAAGGATTCAAGAATGAAGACTTATAGAAGATGCTTTCAATCATATCCCGTTGCTCTTTTTTATCTAGCTTTGCTATTATTATTGTTATGATATGGGAATTGTTATAAATCTTATGTGGACATGGAATTTTAGACTATTTTTGAAGCATTTGACGAGGATGATTTTGGACTAATATTTTTAAGCTTGAAATTCAGAAATTTTGGATTATCCAAATTCCGAGTCCGAAGATAATTCGGACTCGGAAATTCGGAATATATACCATCGGACTCGGTCTTGGACTTCAAAAAATATAATTCGAAAGTTCGAACTTGGGTGAAATTCGGACTCGGATATCCGAGTCCGATTCGAATGCTCACCCCTAGTTAGGCGTATTCCTTTCTGCGTGGAGCTGCTGCACTTGATGCCGTAACTCTTCGACCTCTTATTCTAGGCGAGCCAAACAGGTATCCTTTAACATCATACCACGTCGGAATCTATTTGCCACCACATAAACTGTGCACTCTGGTACCAACTAAAACATAAAAACTAATATGATGGTGAAACGGAATAGACCCAATAACAACAAAACAAGCCAAAGGAAAATCAGAAAACCACAACTGAAGGCTGAAACAGGTGTGACTCTAATGGCCACTGATACAACAAACGCACCATCGGGACTGTTAGGTGGGTTGAACGCCACACAATCGGATACAGATACAACACTGATTATGAGAATGCTCGGATAATTTCGCAACGTTTGAAAATTCACCAAAACGATAAGAGAAATAATGAAAAGTTCAAAGACAACTTGGCGGACGAATATTCTAAGAAATGTTGTTCAAAAAAGGTTGTCTTAACCTTAACCTTAAGCATTTTACGTATAATGGACTGAAAAGGGATATTCTACGTAAATGTTTTTCTACTCAGCAGTACCCTTGTAAGTTGTTTCTACTCAGCAGTACCCTGGTATCAGAGCCACATAGTGTGCCCCTTATTTTCCCTTCTTCTTTCCAGAGAGAGAGAGAGAATAAGTGAGACTAGCGCCCCTGCCTGCCGTTATTGCCCTACTGCCCAGCCATGGATACCCCACCTGAGATATTGACTGCCCCCTTCTCCCTTGAGCCATCCTCCTCCTTTCGACGTTCTAATGCCGGCATAGATTCACTATATGAGATCTCTCATAAGGACTGTGATGCTAATCAAGTTGCTAATACAGAACTGCCATTGCTTAATCCGTACACGGCTTTTCATAAGCCTTCTGCAGGACCTATAAGACGAATCAGGACTTTGATCAGACAGCCTGCCTCATCAGCCCTTGAATACGTACAGACAAGTAAGTTCAGTCAACATCCAATACTTGGGACACAAAAAGAACAATTTGTCTCTCTGCAACTGCCAGCAGAGTTCCCAGGACAATGGACTGAAAAGGGATATTCCCATCTCCATTTTGGAGCCATAAGACTTGCCCTGACATATCATGGACGTAAAGGACTGCCTGTGACTGCCCGAATGGCCCTATTGGACACAAGATATATGGAATATCAACACGCAGTAATTGGAACAATTGAGACAACACTAAATGCAGGAACGGTCTTCGTGACCCTTTATCCTAACTTCTGTATGTCTCTCAGGGACCCAAAAGTGTTGACAGCCTTGCAGGTACAACTGCAACTTTGTGGAGCCACAATGGAATCTGACTCCATTGAAGCCACCCTTCACTACCAGATGGCGTATAGAGTGCAGAACCATGCTTTGGACATAAGCATGCCAAATGATTCCCAGAATGCCCTGCTCATCGTGGCTGACTACCACAACCAGAAGGCTCCAACATGCATCCACATCCCCAGACAAATTCCAAGAGCAGAACTCTTGAAGCTACTGCCAGAAAAATGGGTGACAGACTACGAACAAATCAAGAAAAGGACTGTGCCCGTTTCACCAATCCAGTCTACCACTCCTACCTTCTCAAGAGACAGAGAAGGAGCGGTTACAATTAAGTTTGATCGAACGACAGAAAAGGAACCAACAACACCTCCCATCTTCCCGACGATGTTTATGATACAGCCAGTGCCAAGAAGAAAGCCGGACAGCCTCAACAAGATCATCCATTCATTCGATGGACATGGTAATCCAACGTTCTTTTTCCGGGATCCTCAATCACAGCACTGCTACTGGGACGTCGGCAGATGTCCAGACTACTGAGACTGTGAAGATTGCGAAACACCAGATTACTCCAAGAAGCGGAGTAAACAGAGTTGTCAGACAAGGAGAAATCTCCCAGATTCAGACTCAGATTCAGATTCTGACTCTGAAGAAGAAACCCTGTTCACACTTCCAAAAGCAAATAAGAAGAAAAGTTCATCTCTGTATCAACAAGAAGATCCTACGGTTGGTCCCCTTGGACATCCCTCTGGAAAGTTTGATTACATTGTGAATTACGGGATGCCGTCTTCTGAACCTACTACTGGTCCAATTATCCCCTCTGGATGGGATAATAAAGTCAAGCCACCTGCACCACCTCCAGTACCAGCTTTGCCTCACCAACATTCAGCATGGCAAGAGTTTGTAGACCTGTCAAAAGGTGCAAGACGACCATTGAAGCAGAAACCAATGACTTTGCCCTGTTATAAGCCTATCCTCAAGTGGAAGAAAAAGAATCCCTCCATAACTGACAATAAGAATCTTCCAGATTCAGGAAGAATGGCAACTACACCATCAACTTCAAAGGATACTCTTGAAGAAAAGTTGCCCAGACCAACTTTAGAGAAGAGTTTTCCTATGAATATTCAAACCTGTTCTCAAGAAGTTCAGACCAAAGAATACTACAAAAATAGTATTCATGCTCCAGCGCAGATTATGATGATGCAGCCGGAACAATCAGAACTGATATTTCCTACCCTTGATGAACATACGGTCAATAATGTGAGATATACTTCGAAGATTCCAATACCGACAGCTGTAGACGCACAAGGAAATGTACAGCGCAACAGCCTAGCAGAAACATTACTCAATTGGCAAAGCCAGAATGCGATCTCTCAGAATGAAGCTTTGAAGGTAATCTACAAAAAAGTGGAAAAGGTAGAAAATCGCATAGAAAGAACAGAATATAATCTGTATCGCCAAATTCAGTCACAGAGTACCAAGATTTCACAAAAGCTCGACCAGCATCATGATCAGACACATGAAGTGTTAAGAGTTCTCATGCACTCCTTGGACAACTTTGAACAAGGACGATATCCAAAGCATTTTCAATCGGATCCAGATGAAGAGATTGCTAGATTAAAAAGACTGATCAAGGCAGCTAAAGAAAAGCCTCAACCTAGAGCCTCAGACTTTATGGACATAGGAAGAACTTCTTCCTACTCACCCTTAGAGGAACATGCCAAGGGTTATCATTTATTTGGTGATCCAACTAAAAAGGATGCCGCCGACATTCGGGAAATTGCCAGAAAGCAACAAAAACAAGAGCGACAAAAAGGTAGGTCTCGGCATGAGAAACAAAAAGAAGAACAACGAAAAGTTGAGATTCGAGAAGGAAAGCAAAAAATGTCAGAATCCTCTCGAAGACAGAGATCTCCTAGCCCTACAAGATCACAAAGTGGTGATAGCTCCTCAGAACAAATACCCACACAGCAGCTGCTGATAAAAGAAGACAAGCTGCAAAACCGTCCCTCAGTTTCTGTTCCACACTGGTTGAAACCCGACAGACCAGGATATTCTCCAGAAGATACACGGATACATTATTCGATGGATCCTTGGGCATTCACTTATCAAGATGACTCCGATGAATTAAAGATCTTAATGGCAAAACCGCCAAGCGAAGAGTCATTAGAAACAACATCAGAAGAATTCACAAAATCATCATCGACTGAAAGTTCAGAAACTCAGCCACCATCCGAATGTTCTACTGATTCACAATTCTGTGAAATACCTACAGCATTCATGGCTGATAACCAACCACAGGTCGATGAACCAGAAAGTTCTTCAGACAATTCCATGGAAGACCGGACAAATCAACCAACAAAGGAAAAAGGATCCTTTGAGTTTACCATTGATGACATCTTACTCTTCAGTGAAGATGAGAGTTCACATGAACTTTTACTCAGAAAGTTTGCACAAATTATCCAGCACTTTGGAATTATGCTATCTGAGAAGAAAGTTCAACTTTGTACATCAACCATTGAGTTTTTAGGAATGAGATTAGCAGATGGACAATATTACCCCGGACCGCACATTGCACAAGAACTGCTAAAGTTCCCAGACTCATCATTGACCACAAAACAGGTTCAACAGTTTTTAGGAATTGTAAATTACCTCAGAGATTTTGTTCCCGAGATTAGTAGGTATACAAGCCCATTAGAAGCTCAGCTTAAGAAGAATGCATCTCCATGGGGAGATCAGCAGACCAATGCTGTCAAATATTTGAAAAGGAATCTCCAGAACTTGCCCCCCTTACAGATTCCATCCGATGGAACCAGAATCTTACAGACAGATGCAAGCAACGAGTTTTGGGCAGCCATTCTTTTAGAAGAAATCAATGGAACCAGAAAGATATGTGCCTACAAATCAGGAAAGTTCAGTAATGCTGAGCTACATTACCATTCAAGTCTTAAAGAAATTCTTGCGGTCAAATACGGAATCAAGAAGCTAGAATTCCACCTAATGGGACACCATTTCATAATCGAGACAGATTTCAAAGCCTTCGACTCCATGATGAACCTCAACACCAAGAAAGTTCCAAATGCTCAACTCTTGAGATTATCCCAGTGGTTTTCACAATACTCATATGAGGTCCGACATATCAAAGGCAAGTCAAATATAGTAGCTGATTTTCTCTCCAGACCCTTTGATACAGTCAATCCACAGATCCTCGAGTATCCCAAGCTTCAAGCAATGTTCACTACTCATATCCAGAGTAAACCACGAAGAAATCAGAAATGCTCTCTGCCTCCAGAAGTCCACAAATGGAATGAACTCTTCAGATATGATTATGTTATGGAAATACTATCTCAGCCATACCTTCAAATGCATTATTACTTGGTACAGATTTTCAGACACTATGGACAGTTATTCTTCCCAAGACTTGGACTCCATCCGACTTGTCCATTTCTGCATCTATTTCCAATAACACCCACTGACAGATTTCCTGAAGCACTAAAGTGGTTCTTTTGGTACTTGTTCCATGCACATACAGTAGCCTTTGAATTTCCAGCATCAGAAATGCTCCAGTACCTCGAAACATTTGGAGATTTATCCTCATATTCTCCTTCCAGCTATCCACATGCTCATTTAGCAGAGGTCCTAAATTGGTTCGCTCCCTTAGCCAATTGGAAAGTTTGGTTCGAAGAACAAGCTTACAGGTTTCAGAAATGGCCACGAATTATTCCATACACCGTATACATCTTTCATAGACATTGGCATTATGACAGTGAAGTAACCTCTTTGGTTGCCATCAATACAGTTGATCACTTTTCCTGTCTGCCCTATTCATTTGCCATTCATTTTGGACACTATGAAGTTGACAGCCAGATTCCACATCCGTGGGAAATTCCACCTGAAGCCAAGAACTCAGAATATAAGGATATGCTTCACAGTAGGACATGCCTTACTAACAAGCTTTTCCAACTTAATGATATGATTCCCTTAATAGGTGAAGAATTGTTAATTCAACAAGTTGCAAGAGACGATCTGGCCCAAACATGGAATATCTCTCAAGCCCTGGAACAATATATACAAGAACAAATAGATTGGGATATTGTCACTGAAGACTTCATACAAAACCTCAATCTCTCAAGCCCAAGTGCCACACCAGGACCATCAAGCCCAACATCACCACCAGGCCCAAGATCAGCCTCAAATCTTAGGCGAAGAACTTTACGACAAAAAAGATTGACGGCAAACACCTTGGACCCCCACGGCAAGCGACCAAAGCACTTTGAGGACTAACAATAGTCCCCTGGCCACCCACATGAAGAAAGATAAGGTCGGCATGCCAAGACAACAGACTTTTTGACAAAGTTGGCATGACAAGACAAAAGTTTGACAAGTGTGACACCACCACCTTTAGTCATTTTCAACTTTTGACTAAGAATAGTATAGGGACTCGTGGCTTAACCATGACCAAGTTCTAGTTTGCAACTCGGTGTATAAATAGCTCCTTCTTGTAACATAGAGAGGCAGAGGAGAAAAACTTATCAATACACAATTCTCATTTTCTCCCATCCATGAGCAACTAAACACATCTGGGCAATAACCAAGGGCAGGAAGGTATCTAGTTCTTTCAATCTCTCGATGATCTCTCTACCTTCGATAAAACCAAAAACATTCAGAAAACCCCAAAATCCCAAAAACAAGTTTTGATGCTTCTTCTTCAGTTTCTTAAAGAGATTGTTCTCTTGTTTCTTATCGTGTTTTTATGTTATTCCCAATTCTCCAGTCTATATGTCTTACTGTTCATCATCACTGTTTATCTTCTTCAGTAAGGCTATTCCTTGTACTTTGCTGATCCCGGCGAATTTCTCTTATTCCTGATTGTTAATCACCCATCTAAGAATTAAGGGTTGTTTACAGCAAGCATATAGTTTCCTTTGTAGATATCTCTCTCTAACCGTAAGGCTATCTACTTCGCCAGTAAGTGCCATATAGCCAGGAGGGCTGCTCGGCCATAGGCTTGATATTGATAGTAGGTAAAAGATGAGGCCTCCAAGAAAACATTGCCTCTGTAAACCTCCTTTTCCTCTTTGCTGGTGGATGCACAGTCATTTCCACATCACCATACATCGCCGGAGATTTGAAGAGCCCATGTGGAAAAGTCCTAAACTTCTTAGGCGTTTAGATATCATATTAGATGGTTAACTAAATACATTGAACAAAAGGCCCAGAAAACCATCTTAAACCAATTCCAACTCTTCCTTGAATATGACCTTTGTGATAAGCCAGATAAAAACTGGTTTATTGATCCTTATGGAGGAAGACCAACTAGAGCCTGGAGAAAACTCAAACATCATGCCCAGTACCGTACTTATCTCGTTTGGTATTCAAAACATTATCTGTACTGGAACTCTGTTTGAAATATATTCCTCTTATCTTTGTGAAAATCATGTACTCCTTCACTCCTGTCAATATTCTTATGTCCTCAAGTTTCCGTTCTCAAGTTTCCACTTGATCCTGTTTCTCTGTTTAGATTCAACTTGGTCTCGTGTACTCTTTCTGTAATCCACCTTCATGTACTCAGCTTCCGCGTCGTTGTGTAAGTTGTTTCTACTCAGCAGTACCCTTGTAAGTTGTTTCTACTCAGCAGTACCCTGGTATCAGAGCCACATAGTGTGCCCCTTATTTTCCCTTCTTCTTTCCAGAGAGAGAGAGAATAAGTGAGACTAGCGCCCCTGCCTGCCGTTATTGCCCTACTGCCCAGCCATGGATACCCCACCTGAGATATTGACTGCCCCCTTCTCCCTTGAGCCATCCTCCTCCTTTTCGGTTTTTCCATGACAGAATCTCTTCTCATTCTTCGCTTAGAGTATTTCCTTGTAGATTTCCCAAATCGTCTTCTGGATACTTCTTTGTCAGGAAAATCTGGACATTTGCATAAATCTGCCTTGGTACACTTAGTAAGGTACCTGGCTGGTTTGCAGGCTATGTCAAGTCGTTTGTCATGTCTGAGGAAGTCTTTGATGACGTTTCGTCTTTGGCAAAGTTCACTAATTGCAAAGTGAACTGTTTGGATGATCTGTCCGACTGTCAAGTCCATAACCCTTAGTCCCTTAGCCATTAACTCTTTTTCCACCAGAGAGGAAACTGGCTCTATCAGGGAGGATATGAAGACTGGTTTGAGGGCGTTATCTGCTCCAAGATCTATGAATAATTTGATCATCCGCTTGAAATGTCTATTGATGTCTTTTCTTTTGAATGAACAGCAACGCCTCTTGAAGAATTCACACGAAGGGATTCTCCTCGTAGCAAAACTAGCGTATCGTGAGAATGCTTGGGGATGTCTTGTGACTGAGGTGATTGTATAAATACTGCAATAATCACTGTCACCTGAAGAGGAGTAGTTGCCTGGAGAAGCATGTTTTGGTTCAAGACAGTAAACTGTCTGTTCCGATGGTTCTTCATCCAGAGAGAAGACTGATTCCACATCATTGTCTTCTAATGAAACTCCTGCAATTCTTTCTAGTTGGGCGATAACGGCAGGCAGGGGCGCTAGTCTCACTTATTCTTTTGAGATCGAACTTGGAGAATACCTTGGCTTTTGAAAGTGAGGAGAACAGAGCTGTCCTATTTGGAATAGGGAACTTGATGTCTTGTAGAAAGTGATTCAACTAAAAAAAGCCGAAATGATAATCAACTAAATAAAAGCCCAAAAGTAACTAATTATAGAAATTGGGCCTGCTGACGAGCTGGGCATTCCTTCAAAAAGATTCATCTCAAATAGAGCTGGTCTCGAGAAGAAGGATCTCGACTTAGGTTCATCCCGAAATGAGAGCACTTATCTCCTAGATTTGATGTTAGACCATTCTAATAGTGTGACGATATTCCTAGTCTCGACCGCGGTTCTCGACTTATCCTCATTTCCACGGCTGAGGACTTATTCGATGATATACAATAATAATAATTTCATTTTGCTAACATAAACAGTGGTTTGGAAAGGAACCCCATGATATGAGAAACAGGACTGACCTTTATTCTGCGTTTGTGTTAGGATGCACATGTATTCCCCCATCCCATCCCATTCAATGATTCACTCTTTTAATTTCCTCTTTTTACTTTATTTTATTTTTTTATGCGGTTGTTTTTTCTTCTCAAAATGATTTAAAAAAATTATCACTTACTATTTATTATTAAAGTAGCTTCCCCGACCTCACTTGTAACATGCAAGTGTACCCATTAATCGCAAAAGACATTACCTTAGATGGAGGCAGCACTCGGCCACAACCAGGAGTACTCCACTAAGCCACAAAGTACAACGAACATTCTATGGCTTGTTTCATAGACAAAGTTTCCGACCAATCAGATCCGACAGAAAATAGCGTTCAACAAATTGCTTGAACATGTGTGGCAACCGATGTCGGTTTATGTACAATGTTCGAACACAGGTTCAATCAACGTATTGCAAGAAAAAAAAAAAGACTAAAGAATTGGATGCGAAAGGATAAAGGCAAGTGAAAGTGCAAGCCTGTTCTGTTCTACTTTTGAACAATGAGGCAATCAGCACCCGCGACCTGTTGTTACGTATTAATTGAGCGCTGAGAGCCAGGACCCCCTACCCTCAGACTGGGACGATGACCCCCTCAGCCCCGACCGGAAAGACCGCACCAACTGACCCCGCAAGTGCCGGTCAACGCTGCAGGGAACCAACGAGGGGCTAGTGTCCGGAGGCCCCATACAGAGACTTGAGTTAAGTTTCATGGATGGGAACTTCTGGCAGCTCAGGCTTCGGAAGGATGACCCTAGTGGGGAGATATGGGTGCAGTGGAACCCTGGCTTGCAGAGTGGTGTGGTTAATGAGTTGTTCTCTGCGGACTCGACGGCACATGTGCACAATGCGAGCGACAGGCTGGTTCGTGCGATTTCCCGTGGCACAGGTTTTGTCCCAGGAAGCTTCACAAATGAGACTATGCTGTGCCGACAAAGTGGGGAGGCGATCGAGCCTGGTGGGCCCTTGGTTTTTGAAGGAGCGTTCGTTGAGCATAGGTATAGGGCACATCTCGAGCAGAATTAGTGACCACAGCCTACAACACCATGAGCAGGACAAATGCCACGTGACAGGTTAGGCAAGTAAATACCGGCAAGTCTTCCATCCACATACAAATCAAAGCCGTCATTGTTATGGTAAATTTATAAAGTTTGACCTTCAAGACAGTAACACCAACACTAACTTGTCAAACACTATTCATTTGTACAAGGCAGGCCAGGACAAGATTCGAAAGGTACCTTCTGCAGCGACCGTGCATTTCCTCTCTAAACAGACAACACAGGGATCTTGGCATGTCGGTGCAGAGTCAGTTACTCTCCACCCACATTCTCTGCAATGGTGTTGCCCGATTTTGAATTAGTCCCCAGAAAACAACTCAGAAACTAGGGGGCAGAAAGATCACAAACTACAGCTTGCAACAAGAGATATCACAAACTTCAGTGTGTAGCCGCATATAATTCAATGTAATCATGCCTCTTAATCAAGATTCTTAAGTCTTCCTTCCTATTCACAACTAGAATCACAATTTGATATTTCACCCCATTCAAGATGAAATAATCTCTAAAGAAGACCAGAAAGTAGTCCCAACGGGTGTTGCTGTATATCCATCTGTTTGAAAAACTTAAAATTAACATGCTATGTAGATCTTTTTCATGTTTCCAATGATCAGTATATTGTATCTATTGAAGCTTCCCTAGCACAAGCAACAAAAACTACAATTTCACGTCATGATGAAAATTAAAATTTAAGCATCCAAATAACTACGTCGGTTATCAGTGAAAATGTGGTCAAAGAAAGAGTCACACAATTGCAGCAGAGAATGTCGATTTCTTTGTGGGGAAACACCAACCTAGCAATATTTACGATGCTCATGAGGGGAAGTGAAATGTAAGGTGAGGGAAGAACTCTCGCGCGGGTTTCAGGCTCTGAGCTAAGAATTTCCTCAAGGCAATTCCTGTGCCAAGAGTGAGCTAGCATAAGAGGTGTCCACATGCAAAGTTCTTCTAAAACATCGGGCAAAATTTATTTGGAACGAAGTCAAATAAGGTAAAGTAATTGGGACTTTCTAACTCAGAATACAGCCTGATATCGACACAAAAAGAAGTAACCCGACATTTCTCTTCTATGCTTACAAACTTCATAAACAGATGTTAAAACGTTCTGATACATATGGGCAACTAAGAAACAACAACAGGATTATTAGTAAATATAGACGAAGAAGCAGAAACAGATTCTTGATGGAAATAGGGCATACCCATTAGCATTTTCAGCAGTCACACTAGCACCATTGGCGATTAAAATCTGAAGAGGACAAAAAACAAATTAATGCTATTAACAAGATGGAAGAAAGCTGACTCTGAATTTGCAACTTGGAAAACTTTTCCAGTCACCTGACAACATTGCATATTCCCCCCACAAGCAGCATAGTGAAGAGGAGTGCTTCCAGAACCTATAATTTGACAATATATATTACTCATCTTACACACCGATAGAAAGTGTGCAAAAATTTGGGAATCGTATTCAAATGTTTAACTAAAAAAGGCTTTCAATACACTAATCCAATTGGCACGTTCAACAATAAGGAGACACACTGTAGACAGTTCATTTCTAGCAGCTGCTTTACGATAAGTGCAAGACTGCATTTCACTTGTCGGAAGTAAAACTACAGAGATCTCTAAAGTGGGAAACAACTCGATGAGTGCCTTGGTGCCAAATACTGTATATGACCACTTCTACAAACAAGTCTGGCAAGGCAATGCTGCAAAAATACATCGCATAGAAAATAAGCTGGACTGGGCAAAAAGATTAATTGCATTACGAAGTAGCAAACGGCAAATGGCATGACATCCGGTGAAAAGGATCTGGCATAATATCCCCACTATCTCTCACATAAAAAGCAGGTAAAAGAAATCAAATTACCGATCAGATCAATTGTAGTTCCATCTTCCGCAGTGACTCTAGAAACTGAGGCTCCCATGTCCAAAAGTAATTGCACGCTTTCGGGATGGCCATTAAGCGCCGCCATATGAAGAGCAGTAATGCCTCCATCAGCTGGTCTATTGATTACCTGGTAAAGAGCACTGTTCCAAGGAACGCACACGAAATTAAAAGCTCCTTGTCATATTGCGCAAAATACTGAGAGATTGAAAATATTCCATGAACTTACTGCTCATTGAGTTCTGCTATTGGCTCCTAATTCCTGCCTCTTTTGTTCAAAATGTTCCAAACATTAGGGTTACTTGGAATATAGTCGGCAAGGAGAAGTCGGATGCACCGAGAATGGCCATTCAATGCAGCCAAGTGCAGAGCAGTGTCCCCATTTAGATAATCTGCTCGATGAATCTATTGACCATTTGGATATAACCATTAGATTTAACATCCAATAACATTAGCTAGTTTTACAAGTTCAAGGAGATAGTTTCTCATTCTTACATTCGTTTTGAAAAGAATAAGAGTCTGAACAACTTCCCAGTGGCCATACTGACAAGCTTGCATCAAAGCAGTCTGTCCCATAATGGAAAATACATCCTTGTTTTTCATCACAAGATCGGAAGATACAGGATGACAAGTTTCCACTACCGAACAAGACAGCCTTGTTTTCATCACTAGCCAAGGCCAAGATATTCTCTAAGTTTGATCTTAAGAGCGGATTTTGGCAGTTAGGTATACATCCTGATAACAGATGAAAAACGGGATTTTGCATTCCCGATGGACATTTCCAATAGACATTTCTACCATTCGGTTTGAAAACTGCACCTTCATTATTCCAGAAAGCAAAATGACTCGTATTTTCTGGCCCATATAGTCCTCAGCATTGGTTTACATTGATGATATTCTATTATTCAGTCCTGACAAAGAATCACATGAAATTTTGTTAAGACAATTTGCAGAATACTCCAAAAATATTGCATTATACTTTCAGAAAGAAAGGTGAAGTTATTCGAAACTTCAATTGAATTTCTTGGTATGAGACTTTCAGATGGCAAATATCACTCTGGACCACATATTACCCAAGAACTGCTGAAATTCTCAGACACTCATCTAATCGTGAAACAGGTTCCACAATTTTTGGGAATTGTGAATTATTTAAGAGATTTCGTACCTAAAATTAGCACGTATACAAGTCCACTTGAAGCCCAATTAAAAAAAGATGCACAGCCCTGGGGACAAGACCAGATAGAAGTGGTCCAATTCCTGAAGACACAACTTCAACTCCTTCCACCACTACAGATTCCTTCAGATGGAGTTCGAGTATTATAGACAGGCACCAGTGATTTATATTGGGCAGCCATTTTGTTAGAAGAGAAGGAAGGAAAAAAGCATATATGTGCTTACAAATCAGGAAAGTTCAACCAAGCAGAACAGCATTGCCATTCTACCATCAAGGAGATACTTGCAGTCAAATATGATATAAAGAAGTTTGAATTTCACTTGGTTGGATATCACTTCATTGTAGAAAGCGACATTTCTTCATTCAGCTCAATGCCAAAGTTCAAACAGAAGAAAATACCAAATGCACAGCTGACAAGATTAGCATAATGGTTTTTACAGTACTCCTTCACATTCAGACATATCAAAGGTACATCTAATGTTGTAGCAGACTTCTTATCCAGACCTTTTGATATTGCACATCCTACTTTGTTAGAACATCCTAAGCTGCAGGCAATGTTCACAACCAAAGTATATAAGCCACAGGAGTACGCTTCACTTCCTCCAGAAGTTCTTCGGTATGATCAGATTGGAGAATTACTATCCAGAACTTCAGTGATGATGCATAAGTATTTGGTACAGATTTTTAGAAAGTATGGACAAATGTTCTTTCCAGTAGATGGAATGCATCCCAGATATCCTTCCCTACAGGCCATTCCAATCCATCCACTGGATATTTTTCCTAAAGAGCTGAAATTGTTATTATGGTATTTCTTTCATGCTCACACAGTTGCTCCAGAATTCATCACCACAGAGATAGTTGTATATTTGAATTCTTTGGGAAGTCTCCAGACATATACTCCTCACAGAAGACCACATGCATACCTTGCAGAGATATTATCTTGGTTTGCACCACTAACTTAATGGAAGAATTGGTTTGAGATCCACATGGATAATTTTGCAAAGTACCCAGGAATTACTGCCTATTCAACTTATTTATTTCGCAGGCATTGGCATTATGACCAAGGACTTCAAGCATTAGTTGCCATTAATACAGTTGATGACTTTGCACACCTTCTACATTCTTTGACTTTATGTACAGATAGTTTTTCGGACTGGGAAGACTCTCTTGCGAGTAAAGAACTCTTGAAACAGAAATTATGCAGAGAGAATGGATTCCATTATTTAACACATGAAGAGATTATTCAGGCTCGAATCTAAGACACAGTCCCGGACCATGTCTATGAACTTCAATGTGCATTACATCATTATTCACACAATAGGTTTAATTGGGACGAATTGACCCAAGAATTCTTAAGCATGATTGATCTACAAGAAGAAAGCCTAGGACCATCATTGGACACAGGCCCAGGACCATTCTCCAGCAATAAAAGACAAGACCATGATCCAGACAATCCGGACCCACACAAAAAACATCCTAGAAATAATTGAAGATCAGCTTGCACACACTCAAGCCACCCACGTGACAAAAGAAAGAAGATTCTTTGAAGATAAGATCACAAAAGATCTTTCAAGATATGGTGTCAGCCACCAAAGATTCTTTAAAGATAAGATGCCTTGAAGATAAGGTGTCGGCAAAAGATGAAAAGATAAGAAAGCTTTAGCGTTATGACTTTTTTGCAAAATTAGCTGATAGCCTTTATGACTTTTTGTAAAGCTAGCACAGGTAACGTGGCTTAATCACAGCCTAGTTTTTCTTTTCATCTTGTACTATAAATACCCCTCGATCAAGAGGAGCAAGCAGGTTGGAAATAACACAGAAAAAACACTTTGAACTTTCCTTCATCAATGAGTCTCTAAGCTTCTCCGAAGGGCAATAGTCGCGGTAATGGTATCTTAGTTCTCAACCTCTCCACATACTCTATACCTTCGATAAACCTAAAAACACTCAGAAAATCCAGAAAACCCAAAAACATTCAGAAAACCCAAATCTTTCTATTTTCATGCTATTGTCCAAACATCTTCGTTTTGATGATTCTTTACCGTTTTATGCTCTCACTGTTACCTACCGTTATGCTAGCCTGTCGGTAACAGTGAGAGCATAAAACGGTAAATAACGATGAAGAATCATTAAAACGAAGATGTTTGGACAATAGCATGAAAATAGAAAGATTTGATTTTTTGGGTTTTTTGAATGTTTTTGGGTTTTATGGATTTTCTGAGTGTTTTTGGGTTTATCGAAGGTATAGAGTATGTGGAGAGATTGAGAACTAAGACACCACTACCGCGACTATTGTCCTTCGGAGAAGCTTAGAGACTCATTGATGAAGGAAAGTTCAAAGTGTTTTTTCTGTGTTATTTCCAGCCTGCTTGCTCCTCTTGATCGAGTGGGTATTTATAGTACAAGATGGAAAGAAAAACTAGGCTGTGATTAAGCTACGTTGTCTGTGCTAGCTTTACAAAAAGTCATAAAGGCTCTGAGCTAATTTTGCAAAAAAGTCATAAAGCTAAAGATATCCTATCTTGTCATCTTTTGCCGATACCTTATCTTCAAGGCGTCTTATCTTCAAAGAATATTTGGTGGCCGACACCTTATCTTGAAAAATCTTTTGTGATCTTATCTTCAAAGAATCTTCTTTCTTTTGTCACGTGGGCGGCTTGAGTGGGTGCAACCCGACTTCAATTATTTTTGGGACGTTTTTCGTGTGGATCCAGATTGTCTGGATCATGGTGTTGTCTTTTATTGCTAGAGGATGGTCCTGGGCCTGTGTCCGATGATGGTCCTGGGCTTTCTTCTTGTAGATCAATCATGCTTAAGAATTCTTAGGCCAATTCGTCCCAATTAATCCTGTTGTGCGAATAATGATGTAATGCACATTGAAGTTCATAGACATGGTCCGAGACTGTGTCTTGGATTCGACCCTGAATAATCTCTTCATGTGTTAAATAATATAATCCATTCTCTCTGCATAATTTCTGTTTCAAGAATTCTTTACTCGCAAGATAGTCTTCCCAGTCAGAGAAACTATCATCTGCACATAAAGTCAAAGAATGTAGAAGGTGTGCAAAGTCATCAACTGTGTTAATGACAACTAATGCTTGAAGTCCTTGATCATAATGTCAATGTCTGCGAAACAAATAAGTTGAATATGCAGTAATTCCTGCGTACTTTGCAAAATTATCTATGTGGATCTCAAACCAATTCTTCCACTGAGTTAGTGGTGCAAACCAAGATAATATCTCTGCAAGGTATGCATGTGGTCTTTTGGGAGGAGTATATGTCTGGAGATCTCCCAAAGAATTCAAATACACAAGTATCTCTGTGGTTGTGGATTCTAAAGCAAAATTCAAATATACAAGTATCTCTGTGGTTGTGAATTCTAGAGCAACTGTGTGAGCATGAAAGAAATACCATAAAAACCATTTTAGCTCTTTGGGAAAAATATCCAGCGGATGGATTGGAATGGCCTGTAGGAAAGGAAATTTGGGATGCATTCCATCTACTGAAAAGAACATTCGTCCATGCTTTCTAAAAATCTGTACCAAATATTTATGCATCATCATAGAAGTTCTGGATAGTAATTCTCCAATCTGATCATACCGAAGAACTTCTGGAGGAAGTGAAGCGTACTCCTGTGGCTTATATACTTTGGTTGTGAACATTGTCTGCAGCTTAGGATGTTCTAACAAAGTAGGATGTGCAATATCAAAAGTCTGGATAAGAAGTCTGCTACAACATTAGATGTACCTTTGATATGTCTGACTGTAAAGGAGTACTGTGACAACCATTCAGCTAATCTTAGCAACTGTGCATTTGGTATTTTCTTCTGTTTGAACTTTAATATTGAGCTTAATGAAGAAATGTCGCTTTCTACGATGAAGTGATATCCAACCACGTTAAATACAAACTTCTTTATACCATATTTGACTAAAAGTATCTCATTGATGGTAGAATGGTAATGTTGTTCTGCTTGGTTGAACTTTCCTGATTTGTAAGCACAGATGTCCTTTTTTTCTTCCTTCTCTTCTAACAAAATGACTGCCCAATATAAATCACCGCGTCTGTCTGTAATACTCGAACTCTATCTGAAGGAATCTGCAGTGGTGGAAGGAGTTGAAGTTTTGTCTTGAGGAATTGGATCGCTTCTGTCTGGGCTTGTCCCCAGGGCTGTGCATCTTTTTTTAATTAGGCTTCAAGTGGACTTGTATACCTGCTGATTTTAGGTACGAAATCTCTTAAATAATTCACAATTCCCAAAAATTGTTGAACCTGTTTCACGGTTAGATGAGTGTCTGGGAATTTCGGCAGTTCTTGGGCAATATGTGGTCCGGGGTGATATTTGCCATCTGAAAGTCTCATGCCAAGAAATTCAATTGAAGTTTCGAATAACTTCACCTTTCTCTCTGAAAGCATAATGCCGTATTTTTTGAGTATTTATGCAAATTGTCTTAGCAAAATTTCATGTGATTTTTTGTAAGGACTGAATAATAGAATATCATCAATGTAAACCAATTCTAAGGACCGTATGTGTCAGAAAATACGAGTCATTTTGCTTTCAATAATGGAGGTGCAGTTTTCAAACCGAATGGTAGAACTGTCCATTTGAAATGTCCATCGGGAATGCAGAATCCCGTTTTCCATCCGTCATCAAGATGTATACCTAACTGCCAAAATCCACTCTTAAGATCAAACTTAAGATCAAAATCTGCGCATCCGAAAGAATTCCCCACGAGGTTCAAAAGCCTCATTGTCCATCTGCGATCAGTTCGACACACTCCCCCAAAATGATACCCCAAAACCTGACCTAAACCTACGGATCCTTTTACCTTTGTTCATAAGCACATTTCCCTCATAAGACGATTGCTATACAATGAGATACTACCAGGATAATTAAATCCCAGCAAGTAGAACCGCAGAGATTTTAAAAGAGAAAGGAAAATGACACAGGACCCGCTTATTCTATTGAAAGGAAGAGGAACGAAAAAATAAATTAAAGAATCATGCGAAGCTGCATCCACCAAACCAACAACAACCAACCGACAACTTCTCTCACACAATTCCAATACCTCCTCAGACACACACAACCGGAATTGGTTGTAACAATTAGAATCAATCACCAGCTCTGGGTTGAATTATTTCCAGGAGACCAACGGAAGGAAATCAATTAAAAAAATACGAGGAAACCTACGAGTCCTCGACAAATGGAGGGACAAACCTCAAACCCAACTCCTAAACGCCACAACAAATAAGAAAACCCTCCTCACAAGAACAAGCAAATGTGACTGACGCCCCCCTACAAATCGCTTTCAATCCTCCTCGTACTTCACGAAGGGAACACACCAAGACAAGAAACACAAGCGATCAAAAACAGCTCTAGAAAGGGGGGGCGAAGGGATAAAAAAACTCCTTCCCCTCGGACCCTCAATTGACCCTCCTCCTCAGATCATCGCCGTCAATCCATCGACGATTACAACTCGAACCCAATACTGGGAATCTCTCAAAGACCAGACCTTTACCATAAAAACCCATCACGGGAATCCGCACCCCCCCCCCCCCCCAACCAACCGAAAAAGGACACACCTTTGGCAGCCCCCAGAACCCAGAGAGAGAGGCCGGAGTGAAACCAATCAGTGGTGGTTCACATGCGGTTTGCTGTAATAATATATGATTGAACACGAGAACATTCCTGCCCCCTGCTCTCCCCTAGCTTTATTCATTAATAACGAGAGAAAAATTTAGCAAAATGAGTTCTTAGTTTTAAAATTATTCACTATTATTGTAAAATTAGGCCGATTTTAATATAAAAATAAGTCAACTTTTTGAAAGTTCGATTTTAAAAAGTTCAATTTTAAAAGATCAACTTTTATTGTTGTATCTGGAAATTAATTTTTAAAAAATCAATTTTTTAATTTTAAATTTAAAAGTCGATTTTTAAATATCGATTTTTTTAAAGCACCAAATCAGTCTTATAAAAGTCGAATGTTAGAGTTTTGTCCTTTTTATATAATAGTTTCATTTTGACTGCATCAAGCTAATACAATTAAAGAAGAAAGAAATTCTTTGTCCTACTGGTTTCATTTATGTGGAAGTGGGCCAGCAAAACTGAATGTTGTCAACGGTCCAAGATATTCGACAGAAAAATTAAGTGTTTTGAGACAATTTATTTGTGGGCAGAGAAAACGTAATAATAAGGCAAAATATATAATAATATCTAAAACTGTTACGAAACTTTCTGTTTTTTTAAAACCTTAGTTTGTTATAGGATTTTTTCATCGACTTTTATTTTTATATTGATTTTGACCAATCTTGAATTTTTTTAATTTCATCCAGCAAAAATCAAACAAGGCCTTAACATAGTCTCTTATTCGTTCGCCTCGTAATCCATCATAACCATAACAGAAGCCCTCAATAGTGCGATCATCTAACTTTCATCGATTTTGCATATTTTTTACGGCATTATCCAATTTTGTCTTCAAACTTACTTAATCTAGCCATCAAAATCCTAAAATTAAAAAACATATGATGATGTTTCAATATTATTTTTCATTTTTTTTTATTTTTTTTCTTTTTTAGTCAAGATTAAGACATGTTTGGCTTTCGCATAATAAAATTCAAAATTGGTCAAAATCAATTTAGAAACAAAAGCTGTTAATAAAATTGTATAACAAACTAAGTTTTTGAAAAAAGAAAAAGTTTGCTCAAATTTATACCATAGATAATAATTGTCTCACGGAGTCGGTCGCATTTTCACTTGTTTCAGCCCCCACTCGTTACAAATTTATCCTTTTCTTTTTACGGCCTTGGGAGATGTTTAATCGACCCACTTCCACACCCCAATTCCACGAAAAAGGGATGAAAGAAAGAAAGATGAATTTGTTCACGAGAGTCTCCTGTTTGTGTGTTTATTATATATTCGGATTTGTAATCTTACTATTTCTAGTCACAACCTAAAATTTTTATCGCTCAAGAACTCTTTCTTGGGGAAAGTAAAATAAAATGAATGGGCGAAATATGAACGACTGAATTAAAATGAAAGGCCCAAAGTTCATTTCCACCTAATTTAGAAGAGGAGGTTATAATACCAAATACTAAAGTTCATTTTTACCTCTGGGAATTTCTTATCATTCATTTAAGTTCTGAGGTCGAGGTCGAATAAGATTCCACGTAATTACCCCCAAAATCTTATCCATTTTGCCTGAAACGCAACATGCTCCCGTTCCTTAAGAGTCCAACCCAAATTTCGGTACATAAAAGAAAAAACACTGAGAAATCCATGATCCATCCACCAAACCATTATTCAGGTCCATGTCACGTTGGACACCGGCCTTCATCACTGGTCAGACCAACGGCCTACCCGGGTGTCAACCTCAGGCGATGATGGTGCCCTGCATCACGATCACGGCCTTCCCCCGTATCCTCACTCTCCCGTTGGCAGTATCCAACTCCAGCTTCAGTATCCCGCTCCTAGGTGATGCCTGCGTCGAATGTTGAATGGTGTGCCAAGTAAAGACTACTGACGGAACAAACGAAACACTGCCCCACCCAGTTATGTATATAATCAATCACCTGATATGCCACGAAATCGTGCTTTCCCATCTTCGTGCTCCAGTATGAAGTCAGTGCGCAGTGGGCGCTCCCGCATACGGGATCCTATTTCAGAACGTATCTCCGATCAGATTCGATGACAGGGAGTTTGGTCATTTAGGAGAAAGTGTACCTCATTGATGCCCAGGTTCGGGCAGAAGAATCTGCTGAAGAAGTCAAATCCCGAGCCTTGAGCGGCGGCTGCAGTAATGATGACACCCCTTCCTGTCCACTTCCGGATCTTGTCCAGCCGAGGGCAGAATTCCTCCACCAAGTTAGCTGAGGACAACACAACCTATGACAGGAAGGCGTTCACCCGATGTAGAAGAAGTGGGATATGAATAGATTATTACAATAAACCTATGCTGAGGAAGTCTGGGAGAGAACTAACGAGGAGGTCGTCTGCGGCAGTCCTTCTCATCTCCAAGATGGGAGCATCCCCGATCACTTCAAGGGCTGTCAAAATCTCTTCTGAGCTGCATTCCTTGTTCAGAACCTCAGGGAAATCAAGCTCAATAAGAAGCGTTGACCCATTGGAGTGGGCCTCGGGGACCTTCTTGGCAGTCAGGACTCCTGACAGAGTGAGGAACTCTATACAGTCCGAGTCTACTCTTCCAGACGTGAAGAGGACATGCGCAGCAGCCAACGTCGCGTGACCACAGAGCTTTACCTGAAAGAAAGACGCAATATCTCAACTTAACTGAATGCTTCTGGTTTTACTATCCCGGGATGGAATGAAAGGCCCAGGAACAGTACCTCAGCAACAGGAGTGAACCATCGGAGCCGGAACCTTGGACAACCAGCGACAGCATCGTCCGACCCATCCTTGGTCAAGTAGGAAGTTTGGGAGATGTTGAACTCGGTGGCTACCGCCTGGAGCCAGCCCTCGTCCCTCTCTTCCTCAAGGAAACAGACAGCGGCAGGGTTCCCCTTGAATGGGGAGTCGGTAAAGGCGTCCACCACAAAGTAATCGACTTTTGGATGATTCCCCATTAGTAACACGAACCAAGAGAAGGACTTGTTGAGATCTGGGCAGGGGTTTGGCGGCCGGGGGTTGTTGGCGCTGGGGGTCAACGACCTTGGAAGAGGGAGATCCCCGAGGGAAAAATAGTAAGAGGACGAGGTGGTTGTCTTTGGTCTACCTAAGGTTTAAGTGACATAATACCCATCTTCTTTTACAAATTATTAATAAATCTGAGATAATTCTAATAGTTTATATACAGACTTTGTGTATTCTGATATATCTTCAATGCTTTTTCTTGCTATATCTCTGAAAATGTGATTTCTTTTTTAGTTTTGCGATCACAAAGGCTTTTATCTTACCGAAAGTATTCGTGGGTGACGTATTCTATAAAAAAAAAAACCTCATCCAATCGGATGTCCCTAGTATCAGAACATTATAGTATTAGCTTTTGATTAAACGTAATAAGATTATGATCATGTATTAGATTATAATATGAATTCTGTTTGGAATTCGAACAGTATTGGGTAAGTAGTTAGAGTAAATAATCTATGTTAGAAAAGGAGGCCATCATAATTTAAACCATAATTTCCATTTTTACTTTTTCATCTCAATGTTTGTCAATGGTTAATAAAATTTTGATAGAAAAAATTTAAATTTTATGAAGAATAAGAAGATATGTGTGAAAAAATGTGTAATTCGGGAAACTGAAGTGCTCTTTCCGGGAAAGCGTTGGCAGAGACTAATGACACCCAACAAATTATCTTCTAATTGTGTACGACAGCCGTTGGCAGAGACCATCTCCCTTTTACTTTTTTACTAATTTATTAATCAAGATGTGCGTGTGAATTTGGACAAAGTCATAAAAAGAACGACTTCCGATTGGTCGATCAATGTGGACAAAGTCATATGAGATCACTCACTCATTTGGCATCTTTGAAAAGGAAAGAAAACCAAACCAAAACACGTCTCAATGAAAATAAAAAGAAGTACCATTTCCAGAGAAACAATAATTAATTAGAGACTGATGGTGGGAAGACATCTTTTATACATATCTTGATGTATGACTTAATAGGTACATAACGGTCTCTTTTGTCTATCTCTTCGTATCCTAACACCTAATTTCATCGTAAAATATTAATTCGACAACTCTTAGTTGATTCTATGTTCAACTTGTCATCGTCAATAGAAATATATCGGAAACATATAATACTATGAATAACCTTCTTCTAAATGTAAGGCACATCTAGATTATTGAAGTAGTCAAAATTGTTTTACCTCTTCATCAAATCTTATATTCGATGCTTGCTTTTAATCAAAAATAAATTTCTTTGGCTTCCATACTCCAAATACACTTCATCTTATAACCTTTCATAGGAAAGCAGTCTTTGCATCCATTTACCAAATCTCGTAATCCTCAATAGCAAGAAAATATCCAAGTAGACTTCAACATTGTAATTGGCAAAAATATTTCATCATATCGAATCCCTTGACCCTTAGTGAAATCTTTTTCCACCAGCATTGCTTTGTAGGTGCTAAGATTCCTTCCATGTCGATCTTCTTTTTAAAGGCCTACTTGCATCTAATATGTTTTACCCCAGTTGGTGCATAAAACCAACTCTCAAACTTGGTAGTGTACATAGAGATTATTTCGGAATTCATGGCTGCCCGCCATTTCTCAAAATCTAATGAATCAATCGCTTCCTTGTATGTCAATATTTCATCATTCTCGACGAGTACTACATCCTCGTGTTGAAGTTCAATCCACACATATCTCTTGGGTTCTCGACATGCTTATGTAGACTTGTGTAGATCTTGTGTTTCATGAACAAATTCTGTTTGTGAAGTCACTTATACCCGCATCACAATCTCCTAATCCAACTATTCATCCAGACTTATTTTACTACAATTACTCTCTTTAAAAATATACTCACTTTCAAAGAACGTGTATCGAGCAACAATAATTGTTTGCTCACTTGGAAGATAAAAATAGTATCCATTTATATCTTTGTGATAACCTATAAAGACACACTTAATGGATATTGTTATCAGCGAATCAGAACTTTTGTTTTTTCACATAAGCATCACAATCATGTACTTTGATATAAGACAAATTTCATAATATAACTCATATGATGTCTTATCTACAATTTTGAACAGAACTCGACTAAGCATGTATTCAGTCGTTTCGAAGACATAAATCCAAAATGATCATGAAAAACTTGCATGACTTATTATTGATTGAACAATATGTACCAGGAAATTACTATTTTTAGGATAATCCCATCGATATGCCTTGCCTAGTAAAAATTAATGTTTTTATTATTTGTCTTTTTTTTTCCGTATATTTCAATAGTTTTGAAATTACTAATTTTTATGGCTCTACCATCCTAGAACATAAGAAAGAAGTTTGAGTGAATCGAAGGAAATTTATTGTGACGGTGAAATAACGCACGTCCAATAAAATGCTTAACCTAAATTCAAACCCCCGATTCGGAGATCAAGGGGGTGTCATTATGGTAATCTTTATCACGAAAAATACGACTAATGAAATCGGGAGGGGTCATCAACAGCGATCACATGAATGTCACTAATAACAATAATTTTCAAAATTCGTTAAATAATACATCTAATTTAATGTCACATTTCCGATTCATATTTCGCCGAACATTATTTTGAAATATAGTTACGAAGATGAAGCGATGGAAACATTTTAAATGCTGTCATGTATCCATCATTCGACATCTTTCGTCTATCATAAAACGATGTTGGAATCCTCTAATGTTATTCAAGTACGATACATGTCGAATAACGCAAATAAGCGCTTGTACCTTATAAATAATTATATTGACTTCCACTTGGTTGATTTTGTTTCCATCGTTAATCAAAAGCAATGTCATGTAGTGGATTGTACACGAAATTGCATTGATTGGAAAGCCCGTAACTTCATTTGACATCACTTTTTTTTTTTTTTGTTAATCTTGTCTTCTATCGAAACTTAGACCGTTCCAAAGTATTTATCAGGTGCTGCTATATCTAAAATAAAGTCGCTGTACAATTATCACCATTTGCCAACCATTATATAATGATTATTTTTACTTTTTACTTCCCCATTTGTCTGAAACATAACATACTCATTCCAAGAGTCTTTCTCAATTTGCAGTGCATAAAAACACCAGGAATCCACCAACTAATTATTTAGTTCCTGGTCACTTTTGAGACCCACCACCATCATTGATCAGATGAACTAGCTGCCCGCGAGTAAACCTTAGACGACGACCGTGCCCTGCATCACAATCACTGCCTTCCCCTGCAGCTTCACTCTCCCGTTGGCCTTATCCAAATGAAGCTTCAATATCCCGCTCCTAGGTGATGCCTGCGTCGAACGTCAAATTGGCAAGTAAAGACTATACTGGAAAAACTAATGGAACCATACGGTATAATCAATCACCTGATACGCCGTGAATTCATGCTTTCCCATCTTCGTGCTCCAGTATGGAGCCAATGCGCAGTGAGCACTCCCACATACGGGATCCTGTGTCAGAATGTATCTCCAATCAGATTCAATGGCACGGAGTTTGGTCATTTCGGGGGGAGCGCACCTCGTCGATGCCCAGATTTGGGCAGAAGAATCTGCTGAGGAAGTCGAATCCCGAGCCTTGAGTGGCAACAGCAGTAATGATGATGCCCCTTCCTGTCCACTTCATGAACTTGTCCAACGGAGGGCAGAATTCCTCCACTAATTTAGCTGATGACAGCACGACCTGCGACTCAAAAGAGTTCACGGCAAGGATGAAATAGACTATAAATAGATTGTTCAACTGATAATCCTGTGCTGAGGAAGTCTGGAGGAGAACTAACGAGGACGTCGTCTCCGGCGGCCCTCATCTCCACGACGGGAGCATCCCCGAATGCTTCATGGGCTAACAAAATCTCTTCTGAGTTACATTCCTTACTCGGAACCACTGGGAAATCAAGCTCGATAAGAAACGTTGTCCCATTGGGATCAGCCTCAGGGACCCTCCTGGCAGTCAAGACTCCAGACAGAGTGAGGAACTCTATACAGTCCGAGTCAACTCTTCCGGATGTGAAGAGGGCATGTGCAGCGGCCAACGTCGCGTGGCCGCAGAGCTTGACCTGACACAAAGACGCAATATCTCAACTTAGATGAATGTTTCTGGTTTACTATCCCGGAAACAAATGAAATGACACCAGAATGGTACCTCGGCGACGGGAGTGAACCAACGGAGCAGGAACCTCGGACAACCCCTGGCAGCATCGTCCGACCCATCCTTGGTCAAGTAGCAAGTCTCGGAGATGTTGAACTCGGCAGCTACCGCCTGGAGCCACCCTTCGTCCCTCTCTTCCTCGAGGAAGCAGACAGCGGCCGGGTTCCCCTTGAATGCAGAGTCGGTGAAGGCATCCACCACAAAGTAATCAACTTTCGGAGGATTCCCCATCAGGAGCACGATTAGCAAGAGAAAGACTAACTGAGATCTCGGCGGTGACTGTAATTGATGGGCGGCGGCGCGTCAAGAACGAGGGGTAGGGGGGAGATTCCAAAATGGTAAGAGGCCGAGGAGGTTGTGTTGGTTTTGTCTTCTGCCCCACTTGCGTTTGTCGAAGGGCTCTCTCTAGTAACTGGAGGGCCGTTGGAAGTATCCTCATTTTATATTTAAGAAAAATAAAATTGTATTTCATTTATAAGGAAAGAGATCATTACAAAACGAGTCCTAGACTCCCTAGGACTCTGTCAAGCGCATGCAAATTCGTTAGATAAGGACTAAGTACGGTGTGACACACTCACTCATCCTAGTTCATACGATCATTACTTTGCGCAATTCACACTCACCATTTAAGGCCGACAACCCGGCCAATCTTTGGGGCAGAAATCCTTCCTTCAAGCTACTCATCAAGTGCCTCGCATGGCAGCCTATACTTGGACGTTTCTGACAATCGGCTTCGCTCGTTTCAACCGAACCTTGACGATTTCGGTCTCACCTGCCAACTACTCCTGAACATAACTTTTGTACTTCCATTTAGCATGCAAGTAAGCCATTTTTGGCCTCCCTTTCATTCAATCACAGCGCAATCATTTTCAGCCCAACAGCCGAGCCAACTCTGAGACGCATATCTCGCGTATTTCGAGACTGATGTATCGCGGTTCCAAGACGTATGTCTCGCGGATTTCGAGACTCGTGTCTCGCGATTTTGATCCTTTATAGGTATTCTCTCGTCATTCTTGTTCATGGAACTTAGACAGTTACCACATTTCCTTCATATCCGACTTATCCGACCCGCATACTCACAATATCCGAACACTCGCATTCCTGACACCCATCTTAGTCCACACCTTTACTTCCACTCGTGGGATCCGGAAGGGCTCCACCCATTCCTCATGGTTCTGAACCCTCCCATCATTTCTATGTTCGTCATACACTCATCCGACCCATGATCCGATCATTATTCATGCACAAAGACTCAAAGCAACATGGTTGTGGCCGTTTCTAGTGAAAATAAATGCGGCTAAGTACGGAGGGAGAGAAAGGTCCGTACCTTTCCATCATTCCGCCACAAAACACCCCGAGCTCCCTCATTCTCCACACGATCTCGCCCCGGGACACCTCATCTTGCGCCTTTCTTCCCCGAATCCTTGTCTTGTTCCACGTGTTCCGCGAGAAGCGCTCCACTTTGATCGCCCGTGAGCCCTCTTCTTCAACCTTCTCTTGGTTTCCTCCTCCTCCTCTCTCTTCTTCTATTTCTCTTCCATTCTTTTCCCCCCAAAACCTTCCCGAGTGAACCTCCGATGGGGATGAGGAAAAACGTCCTCCCCTTTATCCTCCTTTAGTCTTATCTTTTCAAAGGTAATTTTGTAATATCAATCTATCCCAAGACTTGTGGGGCAAGCCTTGTGATCCCATAAGATTATAAACCCCACTTAATTTCTTTTTTTTTTGAGGTCCATTTGGCTTGGTCAACTCTCATGAAGCCTTCCCCTTTGACTAGTCAACTGGTGGGAGAGCTCTCCTCCCATTTCCTCCTCCTCTTCCTGTTGGGTGTTGGGGCGGATGATGGGAAATATTAATTGTTCACCTACCACAAATGTCATCCTATTCACAAGGTACATAATGAAAAACCCTTTTTCATTTCTCACTTAATCCATACGTACACCCGAAATCTTGCTTCATAAGCAAATACTCGTCCCCATTCTTTATTCACTTGATTTACAAGTCATATTTCACATAGTTGGAATTAGTAAAAGTTGGGTCGTTACAAATGTCATTAGCTCGGTCTGATAATTGGAGTCATAAAAAAATGTTTACATTCGTATTTATTTTTTAAGCGAGTCTATTTATAAATTTTCTCGAATAAAAATATTATAATTTCTTTATATTGTTTGCAATTCGCGTAAAAACCAAAATGATTGTATATTTTATTTGATTTCTTATTTTATTATTGACATGATGGACTATCTTGGGCCTACTCTCTGACAAAGCCCACAAAAGGACGCGGCGCCGGCGTGAGACAAGACGCAGCGCTCACACAAGGCCTAAAGCTCTAATCTCCACATGACTGATTAGTGACCCCGAGAGCAGTGGAAGTCTACGGCCCATGTCTCCATGGGTCACACGTCTCAAAGGATGGATTATCTCCAAAGTCAGTTGAGTCTTCAACCCACGTCCGCTCGGGTTGCACGACAGTTTGTTAACTCCGAAATCTGTGGAGTCTACAACCCACGTCCGCACGAGTGGCACGTCTTAGAGGATAGTTTGTTAAGTCTGAGATCCACGAGGGTGGTTTAGATTAGAGGATCTTCAGAAGTCGTAACAGACCGGGTATACAAGGGAGGAGATCTTCCCTTGGAAAAAACACGATCAAATTAGCCAACACAAGCTTTATTTGCTCGTCACCCCTTAGTTGTTAGGATTCCCCGACCTAGGCGAAACTCTTAAAGTTTCATTGGTCTTCACTTCCACCGTTAGAGTGAGCAACCGTGGCTCCGACAGCCAAACTCCGCCTTCACTTCTACCATCAGAGTGAGCAACCGCAGCTCTGGTAACAACTCCCCGCCAGCATTCCACCGCCAGGACGAGCCACCGTAGTCCCGGCACGCAATTCCGCCTTCGACTCCGCTCCCAGGGTGAGCAATCGTAGCCTTGGTATCCACATCCGCCTCTACATTCGACCACACACCGTTCACCAAGCCCAGCAACCAAGCTTCGCCATCCAGAGTCGCAAGTCTACAGCATTCTGTTGTCAAGTCTATAACGTCATCGCCCAGACTCCCAAGTCCACAGCGCCCAGCGCCAAGTCTACGACGTCCCCATCGTTCAGATTCGCAAGACTGCAACGTTCAGCGGCAAGTCTATGACCTCGCTTCTTAGTCTGCAGGGCCCAGAAGCAAGTCTACGACGTTGCACCACAGTCCTTGCTTTATTTTTATGGCTGTAAGCACCTTGTTTTTATTGTAAGACTTCGCATATTTAATTCAATATATTTCATTTACTTACTGGCGACCACATCTACAAACCCGTAAGTATCATTGCCAAATATTTCGGACGTGATCCGTTTTCGACGCGAACACGTTTTCGGTGACCACAGCGGGAGCACGAAAGGCTTAAAGTCTACAGATGGCAAAGAGTACCAGGAGCGAAGCTAGTCGCGACCCTCCACCTCTATTAGATGGAGACGGTCAGTTTATAGCGGGAGACTTAAATGTCGAGACCGCGGCTCTAGGAAGCCAAGAAACTGCGAATCAACCTGATTCGGGGCACATACTCCCTTTGAGTTCATATCCAGGCTTGAGTTCCACAAAGAATTCAATGATATGAGGAACTTGATGGACAGACATGCCACTGGATTACAAGATAATATAGCTCAGATTTTGGAGCAACTCAGCGCTTTGAATAGGCCAAGTGTCGCTGTAAAGCCAAGCGCCCCCATAGACAGGGAGAATTCTTTCATGGGAGATGCCCGGCGCGCAGAGAGGCGCAATGTGTCGTTCCAAGAGGATGAACCTTGGAGCGGCGCTAACCAACGCGCTACAGAGGCCTGCAATAGGGACAGGATGTCCCCCTCGAGGCCTACTACCTCTCGATCTCCCATGTCTTGGAGGTTAAATGCTGTGTATGCAATAGACCCCGTAGACAATGATGTTGAGGCGCATGGTGAAACAACCAGATATGCAAGTGGCATACCCCCTCGCCGACTTGGTAAAGCACTTGTAGAGGAGATACCGTCAGGGGAAGCTCCAGTTATGGGAAGTCTACTGTGGGCAGAAAGCTTCTTCGCGAATGTCTCGGTAAACCCGCAGCCATCCCGAGCCACCGCGATGATGCCTTATCCCCCGGAGAAAGCGAGCTAGGACTACGCACAAGAGCGGTTCGATCGTGCTCCTCCACAAAATTTGAGAGAGACGATCGCTCAAGTCTTAGAGCAGATGGTACCTCGAGCTGTCAGGCAGGATGATCCTTGTATATACAGGAGTCCATACCCTACCTACATTGACAGAAACTTTCCTCTGCCTAAGGGATACAGAATATCCGACTTCACCCGATTTTCAGGAGAAGATGAGATGACGCCTATAGAACACATAGCCCGGTTCACCCATCAAGCGGGAGATGCTGCAGCCAATGATTTTTGGAAGCTGAAATTATTCCCGAACTCACTTACGGGAGATGTTTTCACATGGTATGCAAGTCTGCCTCCCGGGTCGGTAACATCATGGGCAGAAATGCAGTCTTTTTGTGTGAAAGCATTTGCTCGACTAAACACGCCCATGTCGATTTTCGAGGTAATGCAGCTCAGACAGACTGCCGGTGAACACCCATGACAATTCCTCATGCGTTTCCAAAAAGCGCTGCTTCGCTGTAGACCTGCAATTCCTGAAAGGGACCAGTTGATAATAGCGGTAAACGCGTTGTCTATGCCTTTCAAGAAGAAACTACAAGGGGAGAGGTTTAATGATCTTTATTACTTGGCCAGGAGAGCGACTGAGTATCATCAGTTGCTGATGGAAGAGGCCCAGTCTAATCACGCTTACCAATTAGAAACCCTTGAAGTAGACATGGCCGAATTCGGGAAAGGCGAAACAACGATTTGTGAGCCACTAGCAAGGAAGAATTCAAAAGCGAAAGCATCTCAGAAGTCTGGCGAAGAAAGAAAATATTCTTTCGACGTAGACAAGGCGGATGCAATTTTCGACTGGCTTGTCCAACGGAAGTGGATTAAGCTCAAACCCGACCAGAGAGCCCTCCAGACAGAAAGAGAGAAAACTAGGAACTATTGCAAGTGGCATGGTTCGTTCACACACACGACCAGGGATTGCTTGTCATTTAGGAACGTAATTCAAGACCTTATAGAGTCCAAAGAATTATGCTTTCCTGAAGTAGACGAAGTCACTATGGTCGACGATAGGCCTTTTGACCATGAAATTGCATTCATATGTTTGATGTTTCTGATGTAGACATTAACTTCATCGAGACTAATAGTGATTTTTCGCTGCAGGACATAAAGATTCCCAGGGAGACCATGATAGCGAATGCCTTCTTCCGTCGCTTGGTTGACAAAGGTGTAGTCACCTGCCCGGTCAAGGAAGTGGCGTCCAACCTCTGCTGTTGGCATATGGATGACACGCACATCACTGATAGGTGCAATACTTTTAGGAAGTATCTGCAGAACAATCAAGGGGATGCCTGGTATGATTTGACCCTGCTCGAAGAGGTGGCAATGGGAATAGTTTCCCCTAGCTCGCGAAGTGCCTCTAATAACTCTCAGAGGGGGTTCAAAAGCCCTCCAAGTGTGGAGCGCAGACCAGCTACCCGAAGAGGAAGAAGCGGTCCCCACGGTCGAGGTAGATCACCTGAACAACAGGTCCGTACTTTGGAGCGCCCCAAACGACATCTGGAGTTTAATGACTCGTCCGTCCAACAAGGGGCAAAGCTAGGACAAGAAAGAAACGGTCACATTGGCGAATCCCGCCCTGGAGCTGTAGAAGGGGACGTCCTTAGCAGGACTCAGCGGGTCGAGAGGCCACAGGAGAAAGGGGGCAAGCTAAGACACGGGACGTCTAAAGTAGACATCCAGGCAATCCGGACAGGACCACCGATAGCTCAGTTCCTTGACGAAAGGATGCTCTGTCAGAAATGCACGCTAGTAGCTCAGAACATGATCCTGATCACTCAACTATGCACCCCCTGTTGTGTCAACTACTTCCTCAAGCTTGTAGACTTATCTTCGAACGGAGAGATCGTGGTCAAACCCGCACACTCTGTAGCCACAGGTACATGTGAAACTAATAGTTATTCAGAAAACCAACAGGTACCAATGCGGACAGTAGTGGGATACGATCCATTCGTTGGAAACTTTGTCGAGGTATGTCAGTCTTTCCTTGGTTCTAAGAAATCAAGGGTAATTAAAGCGGTTAACCCGTCGAAGCATTGGCAGAAAGCAGTTGGCAAGACCGCTTTGCCACCAAGGGCTCGAAAGAGAAGGGACGGACGTCTAAGTCACGTCGCTAAGAGGCCTTGGCCTACCTTCTCAGGAGCCGCTTTACCTGCCAGAGTGTCTACAAAGGGATTGAACACTGAAGCAGAGCATATTGAGTCTACAGACCATTCAGAAGGGCCTGGCTCAAGTTTTGATTACATCCCTCTTCGGAGTAAAATCCCAAGCGATGCTGATGGTGAAAAGAGACCAATTGTGAGTTGTAACGATCTCACCTTGCCTGTAGACTTTGCCAATAATCGAAAAGTGGAAACCATAAGAAGTAAGGTGTCTCTTCCTTGTTCACCAGCTTATCCGGCAGGTTTCCACTTCATTGGCTGGAGAAACCATTTGATAGCACGAAACAATACATGCACTCTTTGTACATCACTGCTACCTTTGACGGTACTGTGGTGAGTCGGGTCCTTGTAGACAATGGAGCAACGATAAACGTGCTTCCTCTGTCCAGGTTTAAAATGCTTGGATATAAGCCTCATGATTTGGTTAAACCAATGTCGCAGTGAGCGGTTTTAACGGTAGGAAATCTGAATATTTAGGGATCTTCTCTATGCACCTAGAATTGGGTTGCTAGGGAAAGGAAACTGCTTTCTTTGTGGTAGACATAGTTCTTACTTTTAATGCTCTGTTGGGCCGCGACTGGCTCCATAAAGCCGCAGCTATCCCATCTACATTGCATAGAGAATTGATGTTATGGATTGACTCTGAAGTTGAGATTATTAGGGCTGATGAATACTCTTGTTGTGACAAAGGTATCTTGCATGCATAAACGAGCAAGACTGTCAAGGACCTTACTTTGGAGCAACGATGTAAGCTGGGCGACCCTACTATAGGTCCTCTTGGCCAACCATCTGGAAAGTTTGATTACATTGTGGATTACGGGACACCACACCCTAAGCCAGAAACAGGCCCAATCGCTCCATCTGGATGGGGAGACGAGCTTACCGCGAAGGACATAGAGGAAGTCTTGCAAGAAGTCAATTCGGGTGAAAACCCTGTAAGGAGAGAGACGAACGGCCAAAATGAAAACGAAGTTGGAAAAAACCAGCAAAATGCTGTCACGGAGTTGGAGCCCGATAGACTCCTAAAAGAAGGGACCTGTGGACCAGAATGAAGAAAGAACCGAAGCAGTCGCCGATGTCCTTCGACGACTTCAAGTCTACGAGGGACAACATTACTGTAGACAACCCACCTCTTGGTTTTCAATAAACTCAGAAGCGCTTAAAGCGCCTAATGCTTGTAATAAGCCCGTGTCTACCGATTTAGGTGGAACCGAGGGCCGCGAGTCTTTATGACACCGTGTGACCCATTAATTAGTGTTAATTTGGGAAGCGAGACATCTCATAGGATTCTTTTAATCAGTTCTTCGCTTAATAAAGAATTCTTTGATGCGATTAAAGGAGTACTTGAAGAATTTAAGGATTGCTTCGCCTGGGATTATACTGAGATGCCAGGGTTAGACCGTAGACTAGTGGAACACACCCTTCCCATCAAGAAAGATTTTAAGCCGGTGCAGCAAGCACCAAGGCGCATGACTAGGGAAGTGACACAACTAGTCTTTGAAGAAGTTAAAAAGTTTTTCGAGCAAGGTATATAAGGACGTCACGTTATACAGAGTGGATTTCTAGTATCGTACCCGTATTAAAAAAGAACGGCAAAATCAGAGTCTGTATAGACTTTAGAGATTTGAACCGTGCTACTCCAAAGGATGAGTACCCTATGCCTGTCGCGGATGACCTTATAGACAAGACAACAGGGCACCAGATTATGTCCTTTATGGATGGGTTCTCCTGTTATAACCAGATCTTCATTGCGGAAGAAGATGTACATAAGACAGTATTCAGATGTCCTTTAGGAATATTCGAATGGGTAGTAATGCCATTTGGACTAAAGAACGCCGGTGCCACCTATCAGCGAGCAATGAATGCTATATTCGATGCTTCGCTTGGCAAGACAGTAGAAGCCTACATCGACGATATAGTCGTCAAGTCGACAAAAGAAGAACTTCATGTTAACCATTTCAGAAATGCTTTCATGAAAATGAGAAAACATCAACTTAAACTAAACTCACTTAAATGAGCCTTTGGAGTTAAAGCAGGGCAATTTTTGCTAGTACATCAACGTGGCATTGAAGTCAATCAAAACAAGGTAAAAGCCATCCAGAATCTAGCAGCACCAAGAATCAAAAGGGAATTACAGGCTTTCCTTGGAAGGGTGAATTACCTGCGTAGATTCATCGAAAATGTTGCAGGAAAGACTGAGGCGTTTGCCAACCTATTAAGGGGAAAAAATGATTTCAAGTGGACAGAGAAATACAAAGAAGCGTTTAACGTTTTAAAAAAATATTTAACACACCCACCTGTCCTGGTACCCCCTCAATACGGGAGACCTTCATTCTCTATGTAGTTGCCACTGAAACGACCATAGGGGCTATACTGGCGCAGATATATGAGAGTGGACGTGAAAGGGCCGTTTATTACCTGTCAAGGCAAGCGACACCAATTGAGGTCAGGTACGCTCCAAAGGAAAAGTTGTGTCTATCGGTATTTTATGCCGTCATGAAGCTTAGGCATTACATTGGGAACAGTGAAGTCTACGTCGTATCCAAGTCGCCGATTATCAAGTACTTCTTTAAGAGTCCATTGTTAAGTGGACGGATTAGCAAATGGAGCTTAATTCTATCTCCATATGATCTGAGATATAAGTCTCAACAGTCAGTCAAGGGACAAGCACTGGCTGATTTTCTAGTCGACCATGACCTGGCCTTATCTACAAAACAAGAAGAAGCAACCGAAGAGGTCTGGCAGGCGTGGTTTGACGGCTCGTCCACTAAGAATGGAGCTGGGATAGGAGTTCATATAATATCTCCGATGGGTAAAGATATCATATTAGCTTTTCATCTACAAATAATACCCACCAACAATACCACTGAGTATGAAGCATTGATAACAGTACTGAAGGAACTCGTGGCACTAAAGGCAAAGCAAGCCCGAGTCAGGAGAGATTCTTAGTTAGTTATTAACCAAGTTAACAAAGAATGCACTTGTCATGGCAAGCTACTGCCCTATTTCAAGACAGTACAGCAGCTAGTCGCACGATTTGAAGATATCACTTTTCAATTTGTGGGACATGATGAAAATGCAGTAGCTTATAGCCTAGCGCAGTTAGCTTTAGGATACAAAAACAGGACATAACAGGGTAACATACCCGAAACAGGATCGCATCTGCAGTCAGAAGACAATGTCATGGCCGTAGACATAATGAGCCAAGATAAAGACTAGAGGAAACCAATAGTAGACTTCTTATCAGACCCCAGTCAGGAGGCCAAACAACGAATCAAAGTTCAGGCGCTGTCATACGTCCTCTTGGATGGTGTACTCTATAGGAAGGATACAAGCGGAGTCCTTTTAAGATGCGTAGACTTAGATGGGGCTACTCCAATAATGATGGAGACCCATGAGGGACTCTGTGGGTCACACCAGGTAGGGATAAAAATGTGTTGGATTATTCATAGACATGGTTTTTACTGGCCGTCAATGATGAAAAATTGCTTTGAAATGGCCAAAGGATGTCAAGAATGCCAACGACATGGCCCGATAACTCGTGCCCCAGCAGCTGACCTTACCCCCGTGATCAAACCTTGGCATTTCAGGACCTGAGCTCTAGATGTGATAGGGGAAATTTACCCTCACTCTAGTCGAGGGGATGCATTCATCTTAGTAGCAACATATTACTTCACCAAGTGGGTAGAAGCTCAAGTCTACAAGAAAATTGACTACAATGAAGTCATTAGTTTTCTGCAGACTTGTATCATTTATCGATTCGGCATCCCCCAGAACATTGTTGTAGACAACGTGACGGTTTTTAACAATGCAAGAGTGAGGGAGTTTGCCGAAGAGTTTGGCTTCTCAATCCCGAATTCCACTCCATATTATCCTCAAGTGAATGGATAGGCTGAAGCCTCCAATAAATTAATTAAAAATAACATCCAAAAGATGGTCGGGCTTAATCCAAAGAAATGGCATGAAGTACTGAATGATACACTATAGGCTCTAAGAGTCACTAAGCGCGAAAGTACTGGGGAAACTCCATTCGCGCTAGTTCACGGCCATGACGCAATGTTGCCTATTGAAATGAGGTACAAGTCGCTTCGTGTCAGCCAACCTTGTCTACAAGACGAAGCCATGCATATAGCCTTGGAAGAGTTGGAAAGAAAGAGGCTAGAGGTTGTAGATAAGATAGAGGTACACAAGCAGAGAATAACCCGTTACTACAACAAGAAAGTTGTTCATAAGCACTTTCAAATTGGCGACTTGGTTTGGAAAATGATTTTACCCTTAAAGTTTAAAGACCAGATTCTAGGAAAGTGGTCTACGAATTGGGAAGGGCCGTATCAGGTTAGCGAGACCTTTTTGGCAAATAGCTATAGATTGTCGACCCTTGAAGGAGTCAGACAACCTCTAAAAATTATTGGTAAGTACCTGAAACACTATAGGAAGACCATTTGGGAATCTCACAAGAAGATTCTGAGTAAACGCTTCCCATTTATATGGGAACAAATTGCTAAGAATTGAATTTACAAGTATACTATAGCTGTAGACTAAAGAGTTTGTTTAGAGGGTGTCATCACTTGGCTAGTCTACAGTTGGTAAAAATATAGAATGAGTTTGTTTTAAAAGGGTGTCATCCCTAGGAAAAAATTAAAACAATCACCGCTTGCTTGAACTCGCCGCGCTTGGCCTAGGCACTCCGTGTGCTGCTTCCATGAACAGGAAAGTCAGAACCTTGGCCCGGGTCCTCTTGATGGTGACTTCATTCCTCTGTCGAAACCAAGACTTCAATTCATCTTGGTCCTGCTGTTCAGAGGTTTGAGCAGATCTTTCTGCGAGCAGGGAGTCTACCACAGAGACTCGTTCCTTGAGATCTTTCTCAAGGGCCAAAAGTTCAACAATCCTGGCTTGAACCTGCGCAAGCTGGCGAGTCAAATCTTCCCTCTGCCCTCTGAGAAGCTTCACATCAGCCTCTCCTTCCGCACGCTTCTTCAGGAAGTCGGCAATCCTGGACTGGGCATCGCGAACCGCCTCAAGGTATTGTATGTACACTGGCCACTCGGTCCAGAATTGCCTCCTGAATTCCTCGCAAGCTGCCTGCATCTCGATAGTGGTGGCTAGGGAGTCCTCGATCTCCTTGATGCAGCTCTGAAGGTCTTTAAACTGGTCCTCAGAGAAGGTCTCAATGCGAAGGAGCCTCCCAACACGGTCCACATTCGCCATCAGACGATCAAAGTCACTCAGGCAGCCTGGAGTTCCTTCCCCAGGTGTCCCGCTTGACGGCTGGCTGGGAGGTCGGCTGGCCGATGATGGACCTACATCAATAGAAGGATTAGTGCCTGTTGCACTTACCACCTCTGGAACGGCAGTCTCTGTTGTAACAGCAGGGGCCTCCGGCTCCTCAGCAGCTGGGACTTCAGGGTTTGGGGAAGGAATAGTCTACAAATTGAAATTAAACATCGGTATAGAAACCGGACAAGCAAAGTCTGCACCAACCTGCCATGCATACCTCGGAAGGAGGAGGCAGATTAGCTTCATCAAAAGCTTCTTCCTCAGGGTCGGATTCCCCGGACTGATTTGGACCCTGGAGAAAGAATAAAGTGTTTTAGGCTTTAAAACATGAAATGGCGTAGACACGAGATTACGTACCGCTTCTTGATGAGACTAAGCCGCTTGAGGAATTAAAGGGGGCGGGCACAGAGTCGTGGTCGTTTTCCTGAAAACAATGCCATACGGTTAATTGAAGAAAAGTCACAGTACTCAATAGTAGAAAGCGTCGCATACCTTGAAGAAGAGGTCCCTGAGGGTTCCGGGGCAACAACAGAGATGGGAATCGGATCCTGAACATTAGGTCGGCGACGCTTGAAGGAGACAGAAATCGGTATGTCCTCGGAGTCAGAGGACTCAGGGGTAGGAGCTCTACGCTTGCTGGCCGCTCCCTGTTCAACCTGCTTGCCCTTGGAGGCAAGGGCCTGCCGGCGAAGATGGGTCAAACGTCTAGCCGGGGGAGGAGGGCCGCTCTCTGGTGAAGAGTCCCTTGAGTCTACACTCAAGACTGCAATTTATATCATATCAGAATTCTCAATTCAAAGGGCAAAGAAGATGAGTATAAGTCTATACCAGGAAGCGGATTCTGTCCTATCTTCAACATCATCTTAGAGGACAGATAAAGATCCGGCTCCTTGGAGGTCCGGAGGAAAGACATCCTCTTCAGCAGGGTATCAAACGTGATTACCCACTGAACGGTAAAAAATTCCGTGGCCGAGACTGGTGTAGACTCAGAAGAAAACTCCATATGCTTGAGCTCCGTCTTCCTAGCCAGAAGACTCATCGAGGCCTGGATGGTTTTCTTGGAAAAAATAGTGGAAACCCCCGTTCTAATTGAGATGTTGGAGGTGTCAGAGAAGGGCACCGTAGAGCTCTGTACAAAGCCGACCTGCCTTGCACAGAGCTGGGGGTTGTAGACTTTGAAGGAAAAACCCCTCTCCGATACGCAAACCAGGTCCCTGCTGGTCAAAACTGAATCCCAGTATAGGCCCGGGGTGAGCTTCCGTCGGCGCCTCAAAATGGAGTGGTCGGCAGGAAAGGGGACCTAGTTGCGGCGCTTGCCCCGCCCGGAATCTACAATGTGACGGATGTGTCCCGTCACGGAGGCATACAGCCACTGGTCCTTGGACCGGCAGCAGGACTCCAGCATGTGCGACCCGTAGCACGCAACTGGAGTAGCTCCAGAGGACAAATGGTACCCTGTGAGCCCTACCATCCACAGGCAGGACCACAAATGCACAAGCCACAAGGGGCCACCTACTGGATATCTTGGGAAGGGGCTGCTGTACGTCGTCGCCTTGTGCAGCCCCTGGTAGACCAACCCCAACAAAAATGGGGCCCAGACGATCTGGTTGGAGGCCGAGCTCAGGGAGTTGGCGGCCCCATAAACCAACTTCGGCACACGCTTGCCGGTGAAGCAAAACACGTACTTGCTCAGCCAGACGTTGAAGAACTCAACCTCTTCAGCCTTTCCCCAGACGGCAGGAGACTGACCTTCAATCATCTCCAGGTGCCTCCTCGCCGTGCTCAGAATCTGGAGCATTTCAGTGGGGTGGTGGTCCTCGTTTACTGGATGGAGGCAGACGGGGACGCCAACCACGTAGCTCCCCGTCAAGAAGTGGATGTCCTCCAGGGTTATGGTCATAGGACCCTCGGGGAAGTAAAAACAGTTCACCGAGTCGTTCCAGAAAGGAAGCAGGCTGGCACATACCCGAGGGTCACAACGCTTCGTGACCAGGGATAGACAAACGGCCAAAGGCCGCAAACCTTCAGCCTGTGCTCCAGCTTCCCAAGCCAAGTGGAAAACCACTTCTACACCGCCGGCTTCTCGACGGAGGGGAAGCAGAGGAAGTCGCTCTTCTTCTCCCAGTTCAGGGGGTCCGCAAAATCCTCTCGGCAGATGGGGATGGGGGACTCCGTGAGCAGGTACTCATGGGGTACCACGCCAGGGAAGAGTAGTCTGGACCACGCCGGAGGGTCCAACGCGCTGGGAGTGTCATTAGAAAGCAGCAAGAGTAGACATGATCAAGGCAAGAAAGAGGAGTTTCAGAAAGTCTACAAGGGTTTTCAAGAAAGCTCGAAGGAAGAAGACGAAGGGTTTTCTTTCGACGCAAGCAAATGTCAGAAGTGCTCAGACGACAGAAGTCCCCTCAGCAAAATAGGAGGGGCTTATGTTGACATGATGGACTATCTTGGGCCTACTCTCTGACAAAGCCCACAATAGGACGCGTCGCCCACGTGAGACAAGATGCAGCGCTCACACCAGGCCTAAAGCCCTAATCTGCACACGACTGATTAGTGACCTCGAGAGCAGTGGGAGTCTACGGTCCACGTCTGCACAGGTCACACGTCTCAAAGGATGGATTATCTTCAAAGTCAGTGGAGTCTACAACCCACGTCCGCTCGGGTTGCACGACAGTTTGTTAATTCAGAAATCAGTGGAGTCTACAACCCACGTCCGCACGAGTGGCACGTCTTAGAGGACAGTTTGTTGAATCCGAGATCCACGGGGGTGGTTTAGATTAGAGGATCTTCAGAGGTCGTAACAGACCGGGTAAAAAGGGAGGAGATCTTCCCTTGGAAACAACAGGGTGAGCAACCGTAGCCTTGGTATCCACATCCGTAACAGACCGGGTATAAAAGGCATGCAATTCCGCCTTCGACTCCGCCACCAGGGTGAGCAACCGTAGCCTTGGTATCCACATCCGCTTCTACATTCGACCACACACCGTCCACCAAGCCCAGCAACCAAGCTTCGCCATCCAGAGTCGCAAGTCTACAACACTATGTTGTCAAGTCTACGACGTCATCGCCCAGACTCCCAAGTCCACAGCGCCCAGCGCCAAGTCTACGACGTCCCCATCGTTCAGATTCGCAAGACTGCACCGTTCAGCGGCAAGTCTACGACCTCTCCTCTTAGTCTGCAGCGCCCAGAAGCAAGTTTACGACATTGCACCACCGTCCTTGCTTTATTTTTATGGCTGTAAGCACTTGTTTTTATTGTAAGATTTCGCATATTTAATTCAATCTATTTCATTTACTTACTGGCGACCACATCTACAAACCCTGTGAGTATCATTGCCAAATATTTCCGACGTGATCCGTTTTCGACGCGAACATTTACACTAACTTATTTTTCATAAATTAGATGCTTTACCAATTTTATTTAATATTAGTTAGTTTTATAAAATTAAAATGTTCATGGAAAAAAATTAAATCAAATCTAAAAAACAAGTTATGCTTGAGACATACCGAAGGCTTCAGATGTTAAGCGAATTCAGCCACGACAACAGTCTCAGTGCTTCTCTGATAGATGGCCGATCTCTCCAACTATCCCCTTGGTACAAACACATAGAGGGGAGTTGGACCATCGGCTTCATCTTAACCTGCATCGACTCATCTTGTTCTTGTTTCGTATTTTCTCCGAGTAGTATGTCCTTTGGTCTGCCCCTATGCAGATTCTCGGCGCCGGGTAGTTTCCCTTTGGATAAGACTCCAAGTGCTATCTTGCTGAACTTGTACATGTGCGTGCTCAGTTGTACGTTCGATGTGGCATTGAATTCATTTGCTTGTACATTGCTCTATACCAAGGTTGCGGGCATGGGACGATTCGGCTCAGGACGAAGGACGGAGACATACGTGCCTGACATCACGAAAATATAACTTCCATCGATGTGTTAGAAATGACATAGTACGAATTTTCTACTTTACGTGAAGCGTTCAATGTTTTTCAAGAAAGACTATTATGGATAACTAGGAGTGATTAAAATGTTTATATGTAACGATGTGTTGTTGCTATTACAATTATTAAGTCTTTTAGAAGGTGTTATGAAACCTTCAATAAGAATATTCAATCATCGGAAGCCGAAGAGTAACTAAAAGTACAGGGAGGGCTATATTAGTGTCTTATCCTTAAATGGTACTGTGTTTATTTTAGCTATTTTGTGATGACATGCAATGACATGGCATCATTCCTAAAACTTATCCTTTGATAAACTTCCTATTTTTAGAGTTTATGAAATTAATTCTCAAAGTTAGATAAAATTTTGACGTTAAAAAAAAGTTAAGATCATGATAACACTTATCTTACTTATTTTTAAATTTAATTTCCATTTTTTTTAAAATAAAATATACGATAATATTATAAATTATTATTAAATTTTTTATTTTTTTTATGATTATTCGTCTAATTTCCACGTAGGCAGTTCCCGAGCATTAGAAGCCACCCCTCCCCTCTTCCTCTCCGAGCATATAAATAATAATAATAATAATAATAATAAAAACCACCGGACGCCACCCATTCGCCAAGAAAACCTTCCCTTCCGATCACTTATTCACGCCTCTCCCCTACCCTTTTCCCAAAGCCCACCCTCCCCCAAAGATTCCATCTTTATTTTCTTTTACCGTTTGTTACTTCCCCAGACTTTCCCTCCATGGTCCGCAGCCCCTTCGACTCCGCCCCAGCCGCCGGAGCGTTCCTTGCCTCCCCCTTCCTGTCCATCGGTGGCGTGGCGGAATCCAAGGCGGGAAAGGAGATGATCCGCCAAAGCCCCAACCCCAAGCCACTCCACAACTTCACCCTCCCCCGTCTCGGTTGGGGCAGCCAGATTCAGGTACGCTGCGTCAAGGTCTCCAATCGTTCTGTTCCCCACTCCGAGTCCTCCTCCTCGTTGTCCGTCGTAGTCGCCGTTCGTCTGCCTGGATGGCGTTTGACCGCCCGAGGTTTGGGATGAAGGACGACGACGACTGCGAGGGGTTTGCGGAAGAGATGGTGTTGGATCTGCCGATGAAGGGCTGGCCACGTAGAAATAAGTGGCTGATTAGACCCACGGAATCCGTTAGCGACGTGCCACAAAAAATTAAAACTCTAAAGACAGTATGTAATATAACAGAAAAAAAATTTAAAAATAAAATTAATGTTTTTTTTTATAATTTTTCCAGAAGCAACCATCTCAATAAAAGCCATCAGCGGAAATCGAGCTTGGATTTCAAATGTCTAATAATAATGTAACTCAGTTAGGTATTATATTTTAGAATTTTAATATTTGAATTGAAATTGAAGAGCTGGAAGTTGTCAATGATGTCAAAATTACACATAATCAACTAGGACCAGACAATGAGTCAGTTGTGATGCTACTGTTGGGGTAAGACGAAGGATGAAGTCGTAAAACACTAAAAAAAGAGAAATTAAAAGGTGAAATGCTTTATAATAATATAGATCACCTTAACGAGGAGATCCACATCAGTCAAAACTACAATACTTTTTCTCTTTTTGTTCCTTATTTTGGTAAGAAAATCCAGAGTGCCTAAATAAAAATCCTTCCAAATTGATTCCCCCCTTTTTTTTAAAAAAAAAAAGAAAAGTTATTTTGTTAACAGGGAGGGAGGTGGGTAATTAAAATTGAGGGGGGCAGAGTATATGACTAACACACTGTCCTTCACTCGGTTTACTACCCGACACGAGTATCAAACTCTATTCCCCGGAAGCAACTGTCCTGTTACTGTTACTGGTACTTCCTCCTCCAACTGACCCAGAGTTTGAGTTTGTGCTGGGTCCCAAGTGTTCAATGGAGGGGTGTTGATTGTTTCATTTGGCGGAGAGGGCGGATGGAGCTCAGGAAGGACAGGCTTGTCAGGTTAGATTTCTCCGTGAGTCCTTTCGTGTTGTGTTCGGGTTTGGTAGTAGAACCGTGGTGGGATTGAATGATCGATTTTAAGTGTTGGCGGTGCCTTTGTGAGGAGTACCGATCGGCTGTTTTGTGCTAGCAGGAGTGTGCTTAGGGCTCAAACCCCCTCCTGTTGTTATGGGGAGATTGGTACCTCGAAACTTTGTGAAAATGAAGTCAGAACTTAGTATAGGCGGACCCGGGATGGGGAAATTTTAGTTCCTTCGCCTTTCTATGGATGTTTAGATTTGACGCCGTATGTATACGGTTGGACACGTCTTTATTGGCTGTAGGCTCATGGGGATGGGTTCGGGTTAAGATTGACAGGGCAGGGCTTGTGTAACTGGAGAAGCTAGAACTGTGGAATAGGAGTGGTATTGCTGTAAGAGAAAGGTTCTTCTTTTCAAGATGTCTGGCAGTAGTTGTTGGCTGAGTCATACTTTTGATGATATATTCTTGGACCGAGCTAGCTACTGTAAATGGTGATTTTGCTTTTTTGTTGTTTGTCTTTTCGGTCAATAATATGCCGGCATTGTTGTGTAGTGTCTATTTCTCTAGTATTTCGAGGATGGTATTGTGACGGTACTTTTTTTCTGTTTGGGACTTTGAATTTGTAGGTTTTACAGTGATGGAAAGAAGAGTAAAGATGGGTCAATGGGAAACGAAGGTTCCTCTTCAAAATATGTAGATGCAGCTACCTCGCTGCTTAAGCCAGACAATGATTTATTCAGTGTGAATTCTAAGATGCCCGAATCCTTTAAATCACGGGGTAGCAAGGTGTTCCCTGAGGAACTTGTGCCATGGAGGAGTAAGATGCTTGACCCTGGAGGTGATATTGTGTTACGATGGAACAGGATATTCATCATCACGTGCTTACTGGCATTATTTATCGATCCTCTGTACTTTTATCTGCTGACTGTTAGAGAGAGCAAGGACAACTCGTGTGTCAAATCGGACATGAACTTGCGGATAGTTGTAACTTGCTTTCGGACAGGTGCGGACCTTTTTTATATGCTGCACATGGTTATAAAATTCAGGACTGCTTATATTGCGCCCAGCTCCAGAGTTTTTGGAAGGGGTGAGCTTGTAATGGATCCGAATAAAACTGCACGAAGATACTTGAGGTCTGACTTCTTCATCGATCTCATAGCATCCTTACCTCTCCCCCAGGTACTTGTTACCCGGAGTAATATTTGCTTCTGCATCGTCACAACCTAGTTCTTCATGCCTCCTGGGAGTTTCTGGAGAATTATTCGTTTTTCAGTTTTTTGTCTGCAATATATGTTTTTGCAGCTATTTTCACTTATGTTGCTCTTAAGATGATGGTAATTAAGAAGATTTGCATTACTTGTTAGAAGTGGCATGGTGCTAGCAAAGGTATTTTTTTCTTTTGATAAGGTCTGTGTTGGAATCCCATTGAACAAATCGCTTTCCGATTAGCGGGGTAGGGGTATAAAGGCTTGAGCGTTGTCGTTGATGATAAGTCTTGTTTACGTATTAGCTATTTCCCTTACCTGTTGAAACTGAAATTTACTTTGTTGACTCAGATTGTAATCTGGTTCATCATACCCGCAAAAAGAGGCGGAATGACCGATCATAATAACAATGCTCTTGCGTTGATTGTTCTTCTGCAATATATCCCGAGATTTTATCTTATGTATCCTTTGAGTTCCCAAATTATCAAAGCAACAGGAGTAGTGACGAAGACGGCATGGGCTGGTGCAGCTTATAATTTGCTGTTATACATGCTGGCAAGCCATGTATGTCATCTTGCTTGTTTTTATTTATAATTTGGCTGGTGGTAATCAGCTGAAGACTAATGTAATAATCAATTGGCTCGTTTCTTCTGAATTTTTTAGGTGATAGGGGCAGCATGGTATCTCTTATCAGTTGACAGGTACACATCTTGCTGGAAATCCATTTGCCGAAATGAAAATAACCCCAAGTGTCACCGAGAGTATCTGGACTGCAGTAACTTTCAACAACCTGAGAGGGAATCATGGGCAAATGTCACTAATGTATTCAACTTTTGTGATCCTGATAATGATGCTAGTACATTCCGGTATGGAATATTTGAATCTGCAATAAAAAAGAATGTTGTCTCCACAAGCTTCTTCAGGAAGTATTTTTATTGTTTGTGGTGGGGCCTTCAACAGTTGAGGTGTGTCTTCTCGTTCCTTTAATCAACTTTTACAACTTGAAAAGGCATGGTACTAGATATTACGGATTGCTGAAGTTCAGAAATTTTTTTAGTCTATAATGATGATAAAATCAAATGATACTTCTTGTGGACTTTCTGCTTCCATAAATCACAAACTACTGGTGTTATAGATCTCCACTTGTTTTAGTCAGGGGGTTTTTTTTCAAAGATATGGCCGCAGTGGTGTAGGGAACAGCATTGCAGTTTATCTTTAGTATGAGCTGCTTAGTGGAGGGAGAGTACTATGAGTATGTAGATGCTCACTTCATCCTTCAGCAAGTCAAATCATTTCTGCTGACAGTGTATTTAAAAATATTCCAGTCTCTGTCTTTATCTCTTTTAAAAACTATACATATATTGATCGTGTCTGTTTTTATTGGGATCACAATGTCCAAATATTCAGGTGCTTTGAGACGCTGTTTGCCTTCATTACGAATCAAGAACTGGTCTAGTTGTCAATAAAGATCTTAAAACATATTGTATTAATGTTGATGGGGCTGGATGTCTCATTATCTTTGTCATTATTCGCTTCTATAAAATTGCTTGGGCAGGCTGTCTCAACGGCATGCGCTCCTCTGAGGAGCTAATTATATGTCTTTGTCTGTGTTTTGTAGCTAACACTTTCGTTTCACTGTTTTCAGTTCATATGGACAGAATTTAACTACAAGCACATTCATAGGGGAGACATCCTTTTCAATTCTTATTGCCATCTTGGGTCTGGTTCTGTTTGCCCATTTAATCGGCAATATGCAGGTACATATATCTGGTATAGAAACTCAATAAAACAATATTTTCAGTTCCCATTTTTCCATTAAGAGGAAATATAAGCATTACTTTGTTTGCTGTAATAGCTGACAAGAGAAAACTCGGGACCTATTGCTTCGATTCTTCTGTTATTCAGTTGACAAAATGTGAACTCCCTTGCTTTTAGTTGAACATAGCCGAGCTCAGAGTTATTTATCTTTAATGCTTCTGACTGGATGTTGATGTTGATCCATCAGATTTACAGGCCCATTTATTGTTGTTCTATTTGAGATTGCAATAAAGTATTCATCTCCATGAAAGTGTTCATGTGTAACCCTCCCCCATAAGGCAATCCTTTTAAGGACCATTCTGGTTTCTTCATAGCTATCTCAAGTGTAAAATAGGCCCCGAAACTAGTGAGATACGAGCACAAGATTTTTAACATTTTTGTAATATTTTCATTACTAAGTGTGATGCAATAGAGTTTCCAACATTTGATGTTAGGTTATATAGATCATCAAATGGATGATATCTTCCTTGTTTTATTAAGACATGCTCTTCTAAAAAATGTATGATCCTCATACACAAGCAGTGTTTAGTGGAAGATATATGACTATGATGAGCGCAATCCCTCTTTCCCTTACTGTAGTTGCATTACAGAAATGTTAACGATATTGTGAGATAATGATCAAACAAGTCCCCTTATTTTATTTTATTTTTAATCTGAGAAATGAAGTTGAGTGCCTTCTTGTCCGCCAGTAATTTACAATAATTTGTCTTTTTATGTCGTGCAAATTATTTTACAAATTAACATTGGATAACTATTCGAATTAAGTGTGCTTTCTTGCTTCTCATGAATTTTCCTTTCTGCTGCAGACTTACCTGCAATCTCTTACTGTTAGGCTTGAGGAATGGAGACTCAAACGGCGTGACACTGAAGAATGGATGAGACACCGCCAGCTTCCCGAAGATTTGAGGCAACGTGTCCGCCGCTTTGACCAGTACAAATGGCTTGCAACTCGAGGAGTCGATGAGGAATCTGTCTTACGTAGCCTACCAGCTGATTTGCGTCGTGACATCCAGCGTCACCTTTGCTTAGACCTAGTCCGACGTGTACGTTCCCTTGATATGATATCATGTGATGATATGTAGGATTATCTGTTCACCGGGTGCTAACATGGAACAATCTACTAAATGATGTCTTGATCTTTAGGTACCCTTCTTCTCTCAGATGGATGATCAGCTCTTAGATGCAATTTGTGAGCGTCTTGTATCATCCTTGAGCACAGAAGACACTTACATTGTACGAGAGGGTGACCCGGTCACGGAAATGCTTTTCATCATTCGAGGTCGCCTGGAAAGTTCAACGACTAATGGTGGGAGGACAGGTTTCTTCAACTCGATCATGCTAAGGCCGGGAGATTTTTGCGGGGAGGAACTCCTTGCTTGGGCTCTGCTTCCAAAGTCTGGTGTCAACCTGCCTTCCTCTACTAGAACGGTCAGAGCTCTCATTGAAGTGGAAGCTTTTGCATTGCGGGCAGAGGATCTAAAGTTTGTCGCGAACCAGTTCCGGCGGTTGCATAGCAAGAAGTTGCAGCACACATTCAGGTTCTATTCCCACCATTGGAGGACCTGGGCAGCATGCTTCATACAGGCAGCTTGGCGCAGGCACAAGAGGAGGTTCATGGAAAACAGCCTTTCCCTGAAAGAGTATGCCTCGACGGACGAAAAGGTGGCTGTCGGCGAATCAGGCCAAGAAGAAGATGGGCAGCCTTCTATCGGTTCAAATTCTTCACAGGTGAAGTTAAATCTCGGAGCCACAATATTGGCTTCGAGGTTTGCTGCAAACACCAGGAGGGGCACCCAGAAGATCAAGGAGTCCGAGATGCTAAAGTTACGGAAACCTGAAGAGCCCGACTTCTCTGATGAGACGGATGAAGGGTAGGGTCTCTCGCTTCTCTGGAATCCTACAACACAGATTGAAAAAGCAATAGATCCTTATGCTTGAGAGACCAACATAAAAAATAAAAAATATATATATACGAGATTGTTTCTTGGTGTAGCCTGGGTTTGAACAGCAGGACAAAGCATGATATGGTGAGACTCTTGATCGGTTTGTATATTAAAATTGGGCAAAAGGTTTGTATATTCTGTAACGAGGAGCAAATAAATGCCCTGATGCAACTGTAGATTCTTGATAACTTTTATGATCACCGTCAAAGTCACTATCTCATCGGTTGATTAAGCAACCAAAAAGCTTTAGCGTGGTTGATGTGATAATTACATCTTTTTAGCTCGCTAAAAAGACCCTCTTATTGGTCGTACTTGTTGATGTCGTAAAATTCGATGTTCTTATACTTCTGAGATATTATCTCCGCTTGGACCTTTCTCGCTGTATCTGTGGCGCATCCAACTAGAATGAGGACCGATGTCCCTGCAAACCCCCGAAATGCAGTGAGATGCGTCACTTGCTCAACCACTGCAGGTCCAGCAGCTAACGTCGCTAAGAAAGCCGAACCCAACACAGATATCCGGCTGAGAACCTGCCAGTAGTCAGAATCCATGGAAGTTTCTCAGTCAAGGAGAAAACAGAAACCCAGCCAGAGAGGTTGGGGTTAATTAAGACGAAGTAGCTACTACTGGATGAGAATAAAACTACCGTTTTGATAAACGCTGCTGTGCTTTTACCAGGCCGGACAAGGGGTATCGATGCTCCTTGCCGTTTCAGCTGCTCGCTCACATCGTCAGGGTCCAGTTGTAGGAAGGTGTAATAGTAATTGAAAAAGGCTATCAACAGTATGTTTGTGGGAATGTAGAGGGAACCTGAAATTAGGTGAAAGTTCAGTAAAGGACGAGATCTGTTTGAGCATATAAGATTAGCCGCAGTTCCTTCACAACCAGCCACATTCATCAGCATTTGGAATTATCATCACAAGCCTAGGATGACAGTCACGTGTTTCAAACAGAAAAACTCTCTCCTGTATCTATAAGTAGCATCAACAGGTCAACCGTAACATGATACTTTGCTTTTTCTTACTATAAATACAGATAACCCAATTTAGCTCAACAAATTATCATCATTAGAAATGCTGACAAGAAGACGGTCATTCATTAATCATTATATACACAAATGAATCTTACCCCCTGGATTTAGTGCCACCGCAGCATTCTTCAGGGCACTCAAACCGGTGAAACGAGCAAGGGTTCCAGGAAGCGCCAATGAGGATGTTGAAAATATAATAGGCATCACCCCGGAGCTGTTTACCTGCACTGAATAGCACTAGGTCAATTCTATAAGCACCCAGCCGATCCTTTGTCCCTTCTAACAATTGATACATCTTCACGGATACATGAAAGTGATTGAAATAAATGCAAGTAAAGCACTTAAAACTATCACCGAGTCGCTGTCTCTTCTTTCACAGAGCGGCAATGTTACACTTTGTCAACAATCCAACTAATGTAAATGATTAACGAAAATTTTATTTTGTTTGAATGGCATAGTCCTTAATGATCTTTATTGATAGTCAAGCACTTAAACATATATAAACGACATTCTGAAACACAAACCTTGAAGGGCAGGTAAGCTGACTTCTGAAGTCCTTCGCTTCTGCCCGAGTATCTAGAAGCATAGTTAAGGGGAATTTTCCTTTCTGCTTCCTAAAATTCCAACGAGTTATGTACTTTTCAAGGTTTTTCTTAATTCAAGTTTTTGCAGCCGAAGTTAAGAAATCAGAAAATAATCCTATCTTACCTGTACGTATACAATTCCAAGGACCAAGAGGAAGAAGGAAAAAACAATGGTTGCCAGTCCAACATAGTTACCATCCTGGAACGCCTGCGTAACTGTCCTTCCAAACGAAGCCGGCAAGTATGAAATTATGCTTGTAAATATCAGGAGAGACGTCCCGTTTCCGAGTTTAAGGTCTGAGATCCTTTCTCCTATATAGGTTGTAAATACTGACCCAAGTGTCAATAATACAACAGAGGTTACTGCCCACTGAGAGCTGAAATCATCTACATAAGGGCGAAGATACAGTACTTGGCCAATAGCCTGCACCACATAATAATAAGCAAAATAAGAGAGCAAGCAAGATACATTTAGGGGAAGATGAATAACATTAAAAGGATTATTATGCAAGGAGCTCAATCGGTGGCATTGGTGACCTCAAAACACTAAAATCATATCACATAAACAAAATCATTCAGAAAAGCTACCTGAACTATCGCGAACCCAACAGAGGCATATCGCGTGTACTGCAGAACCTTTTTCCTTCCAGCTTCACCCTCTCTTTTCTGAAGTTCTTGTAACTTGGGGTATATCTGTGCCAAAAGCTGAAATACAATTTGTGCATTGATGAAGGGGACAATACCAAGGGAGCAAATCCCAAGTCGACCAATACCTCCCCCAGAAAATGAATCCAAAGTGCTCAACAAACTATTCTGGTCCAAATTTCCGGCAAAAGCCTCCCTATTTACGCCACCAAGGGGTACATATATTCCAAGTCGAGACAAAGCCAAGTAACCCAACAATTTCAAAAACTTCCCAGGCAAAGGTCCTTTGAAGAAATCACCAAAGTCAATCGAACTGTCCTCAATTGCAGCTGAAAGGGCACAGAAGCTAAATTAAGTACTTTCCCAGGTATATGCGAGAACAAAGAACAACTACAAATGAGACAAAGTGAAGTATTTGCAGACCAGCCACCCCACGTGATGAAGAGGCACGTTCCCTTTTGGGGCCGGAAGAACTCTCTCGTACCGGCGAAAGCAATCCTAAAACACCCTCCCATGTAGCAGTAAGACCAGAGGTCTCATTTCTTACTATACCAAGAGGATCGAAAACCGAGCTTTCGCAACGGGTTGCGGAACAAGAGACACGCCGCAAATGGAAAGTGCAACCACTGCAAATCAGTAGTCGGAAGTCAGGAAACAAACTCGCCGGGCATAAAAAATGAAAAAGGCTCTGCACCTTCCACATTCATTTCTTCCCTCAGAATTCGAGGAAGTAAAGAAAATCTAAACACCCTTAATTTGAAACCTGGTCTTTGCCGTCGCGTTCTGCCATTCTATCAAGAACTCGAGCAGGCTCCTGGCCACCAGCGTAAAGCTTCTAAACTTCCTAAAACAATCCCAGAAGCTGACCCAGCAAAGCAGGTCACACGCAAAGACAACTTCTTGATACCCTTTTCAAAATAAAAAAATCACCCAGAAATCTCCAAAATGATTCAATCTTGAAAAGTGCCCACATCAGGACTGATACATTACTACCATCCACCCGAGCTCAAAAAAAAAAAAAGAAGAAAGAAACAGAGAGAGCTTACCCAGAAAATTGCAAGCCGCCATTAAAAAGTAACGAAGTAAGATATAGAAAAAGGGGGGATGAAGGAGGTGGGTGCATCACCTGCGGTGACAACGCCGCTGGGTATTGAAACCTGAAGTCCGACTCCATTCCTTCTGAAGAAGAGGACGAGGGCGCGAGAAAGTGAGGGAAGAAGGAGAGCCCAACACTGACATTATCCCCTTTCTTTCAACTCTCCTCCCCCTTCCACCCCTCTTCGTCCCCCTATTTTTCATTTCTTTTATGTTTATTTTTAATTATTTTCCGTTCTATTCTCTTTTTAACGGGGCATACATTAAGTCGACATGATAATTAAAGTCTTCAACGTTATGTTTAATTTATGTTAAATTATTAAATATATAATAAATTTTTCAAAGTTTTTTTAATTAATTCTAATATTTGAAAAATATTTTCACGTAACACAAAGTTCGACTTAGCGATTATGCGTACCTTATGTTGGGTTATTTGGAAAGCGGTTTTTCGCTGTATCACATGAAGGGTTTACGGAAATGCTTCTAGATTGAACAAGCACTAATGCTATAAACTAATTTATTAATATTTAATATATCTACTTGAAAAATCATTTCACTTTTTCGTTGGAACATATATATATTTATTTATTTCTCTTTTATAGATTATATAAAACTCTATAGAAAGTGAATTCTGTTTTCGAGCATAAGGTATAGAAAGTGAATGGTATCTGGACAGTGGTTAGTCAAGACACATGACCGGAGACCATCCAAATTTTCTAAGCCGACTTTACAGAACGGGGGTTCTGTTAAATTCGGTGACAATAACAAAGGCTCTGTCATCGGAAAAGGAACTATTGGAAGTCCCAACTCTATGGTTATAGAATAGGTTCTGTTAGTTACAGAACTCAAACATAACATACTGAGCATTAGCCAACTTTGTGACAAAGGCTATACTATTACCTTTGATCAAGATAAATGTTCCGGTATCCTAAACAATGAAGTTCGCTTCATTGGAAATCGAAAAAAGAACATCTACACTCTAACACAGGAGAGCTTCTGTGTTACAGAAAGCTGTCTTTTGTCTATCAAAGATGAAACTCATCTTTGGCATAGAAGGTTAGGACACTCCAACCTTCAATTGCTATCCAAGCTTGCTAGAAAAGAATTGGTAAAAGGCTTGCCTAATATCAAATTCGAGCAAGACAACTTCTGTGAAGCTTGTTCACTTGGTAAGCAAATAAAATCTTCATTCAAGTCTAAGAATGAGAATTCTACTACTCAACCCTTGGAACTTCTACGCATGGATCTATTTGGTCATACTAGAGTTCAAAGCATTGGTGGTAGAAGATACTGTCTAGTAGTAGTAGATGACTGCTCTGGATACACATGGGTCAAATTTTTTTACTCATAAAAGCGATGCATTTGAATATTTCATAAAGCTCCCTAAGCAATTACATAATGAAAATAGATCTTCTGTAAAAGCTATGCGAACGGACCATGGTACACAGTTTGAAAATCATCAATTCGCTACCTTCTGTGTTGAACATGTTATCGATCACAACTTCTTTTCTCTTTACACTCCTCAACAGAATGGTGTCGCAGAAAAGAAGAATCGAACTCTTATAGACATGGAAAGAAAAAATGATTTGTGAGAGCAATGTTCCACAGAATCTTTGGGCAGAAGCTGTGAATATAGCCTGTTATATCTCTAATAGGGTACTACAAAGACCTAATTTAGAAAAACTCCCTATCAACTACACAGGGGGAGTATACCGAATATTTCCTATTTCCATGCCTTTGGAAGTCCATGTTTTATATTGAGACCTTCTAAGGATAATCTCAAGAAATTTGATGCTAAATTAGATGGAGGTATCTTTTTAGGATACCCTATGTTTAGCAAAGCCTATAGAGTCCTTAACAAAAGGACTTCTACCATAGAAGAGTCTATTAATGTAAAAATTAATGACTCGCCAATAGAAGATAATACAAAGTATGTAATATCTCTTGAACCTATATAAATTTCTATAAAACCCAAACCTTCTGAGGAAGGAAGAGAAGGTAACGAATCTTCTGTTTACGATTCTTGAAGAGAACCTGAACAAACTGTTGATAATTTCTCTAGAGGCATAATCCTCAGCACAAGATAATCAACATAATGATATAAGAGCACCTGCTCTACATAAAAAACGACATCTTATTGATGAAGTCATAGGAGACTTTGATAGAGGCATTCAGACGAGACGTTCTGTAAACGCCTACTATGAACATTCTGCATTTCTTTCACAGAAAGAACCGGATGGAATCGATGAAGCTCTTGATGATCCAGATTGGATTCTTGCAATGCAAGAGGAGCTTAATCATTTCAAAAGTAACAAAGTGTGGAAACTTGTCCCTAAACCAGATAACCGTTCCATTATTGGAACTAAATGGGTATTCAGAAATAAACTCAATGAGTCAGGTGCTATTGTAAGAATCAAAGTATGACTTGTTGCCAAAGGGTACTCTCAAGAAGAGGGTATTGACTTTGATGAGACGTTTGCTCCGGTAGCACGTCTAGAAGCAATTAGGCTACTGCTAGCTTATGCTTGCTATAACAACTTCAAGTTGTATCAAATGGACGTGAAAAGTGCGTTTCTCAATGGAGAAATCAAAGAAGAGGTATACGTGAGTCAACCTCCTGGATTTGAAGATCCACAGCATAAGAATCATTCGAAAGATGCATGCAATCCATTTTCACGATATTTAGAAATTTTTATGAATGACTTTTCTATCTTTGGTGACTCATTTGATAATTGCTTACATAATCTTGCAAGGGTACTTGAACGTTGTGAAAAGACTAATCTAATATTAAATTAGAAAAAGTGTCACTTTATGGTTCGAGAAGGTATTGTACTTGGTCATACGGTGTCAAGCAAGGGCATTGAAGTTGATAGAGCAAAGATTGAAACCATTGAAAAGTTATCCCCACCGACATCAGTAAGAGCTATTCGAAGTTTTCTTGGTCATTCTGGCTTTTACAGGCGATTCATTAAGGATTTCTCAAAGATATCGAAACCATTATGCAATCTTTTGGAGAAAGACATACCATTCAAATTTGATGAGGCATGCATCGAAGCATTTACAAAATTGAAGGAGAGGTGAGTAACGGCACTTATCGTTGTAGTGCCTGATTGGACATTACCCTTTGAATTGATGTGCGATGCGAGTGATTATGCCATAGGAGCAGTGCTTGGGCAGCGAAAACTTGTGCCTTACCGCTTCACAAAAGATTAAGAATAAGGTCTTTCGTGAGATTTTTCTCTGCTCTTAGAACTTTGGATGATGCATAGGTAAATTACATGACCACTGAAAAGGAGCTACTAGCTGTCATATTTGCTTTCGATAAATTTCGATATTACCTTGTGGGTTCGAAAGTCATGGTGTTCACAGATCACTCCACGATCAAGTACTTGATTGAGAAAAAGGATGCAAAATCATGATTGATAAGATGGGTTCTCTTACTACAAGAATTTGATCTCGAGATCAAGGACCAAAAAGGAGTAGAGAATCAAGTAGCTAATCCCTTGTCAAGGCTAGACGGTCAAAGCGACACCAAGCCCAACCATGTAGCTATAAATGAGTCTTTTCCCGATGAACAACTGCTCTCGGTTAATTTTCTTGTTTCGAATTTCATACCCACTGATATGAATGCGCAACAAAAGAAGAAGTTTTTTACATGATTTTAAGAAATATGTGTGGGATGAACCGTTCTTGTTTAAGCAATGTATATATCAGGTTCTTAGAAGATGCATAACTGAAGAATAAGGGGAACAAAATTTGTGGCATTGTCATGTAGTCCCTTATGGCGGACATTTTGGAGGAGTAAAACTGCCGCTAAGATTTTGCAAGCAGGTTTCTATTGGCCTTCTTTATTGAAAGATTCTTACAACTTTGTTGCTAAATGCGATAGCTGCCAACGAACGGGAAACATATCAAGGCGATACGAAATGCCTTTAAACAACACAAAATGAGAGGAAGACGGAAGGAGGAGCCATGAAGAAGTTGGATCCGAATGGTCAGTGTGGCTATAACAAAATCAGTGCAGCTGCACGAGACGCAAGTGAGGAGGCCGAACACTTGGTACAGCTACAACGGAGTTCAGTGCAGTTGCAGCGAAGGGGCGGCCAGTGGAGAGAACAGTTGGTGCAGTTGCACCAAATTTCTGTGCACCTGCACGTATGGACGCCGCGAATATTTCCTTTTCAGATTTTCTTAGATTATCTAGGGTTATTTCTATGACATATATAAAGACTCTTTCTATCTCTTTGAGGGGGAGAGTCGACCTAGGAGGCTACTGGTGACAAAGAGCCGTCGACGGAGACTTCACCGATTATTTTTCTTTTAGTTTTTCTTTATGTCATTTTCAATGTTTACGATTGAATTGATGTTTTCGTTTACTTTCTCATGACCTAATTTTCTTTGCCTAGGGTTAAGATGGATCTTGACAATTAATCAATAGACTATCTCTTTCGACACTCTTGGATGATTTATGTTCGATAATTTCTATTCGTTTTTAACGCTTTCTTATTGCCTGATCATTAATAGAATTGATTAGTGAATTTAGGTGAACTCAGAAGGACATCCTTGATTAAGCACGAGAACAAGAATAACTTAGATTAAACTTGGTTGGAAGACGGGATTATTAACGAGCGGGTTAGGAATATACCTGATTGTCCTAGGTAATCGAATTGGAATTGATTCTTAAGGGACACTCGATAGTTAATCTACCCAGAAATAGAGTGGTTACTATTTACAGAGATGTACGTTCTTATGACATCGGGAGGAGCATAGGAAAATAACCGAATTCCAGATTATCAACCAGATCATCTTAAGTGTGTTGATTGAGATACGACTTGCGATTAATTGCTACGTGAAATCGTTGCCCTAGGTTTTTTTCTCATTTGAAATTTTAATTCAGCTGAATTTTTGTTTTCCTTAGCTTTGCACTTAGTTTAATTATTTCTCAACTCGCTTAGTTGAATGATAGAGGTGTGACGTGTTTTAATACTAAGTCGAAGTTCGGATCAGTCCACATGGGAACTATATTACTTGTACGATCGCGTGCATTTGCGTGGCGAATACATTTTCGATGTGACATCTGTATGGATGTATTTTTTTGGTCTTTTGTAGCTTTTTTTCCAATAGGAAAAATGTTGACCATCAAAGAAAAGAGGACGATGAGTATCATGTCCTTTTCCTGCAAAAGCCGTTTCCTATATTTCTCAACTAGCGATGAAGCTAATAATGTTGAGTTAGGCTCTGATGCCAATTGTTGGAAACAATGGTCATACTAAGAGACGGTGAATTAGGGTCTTTCGTTCGGATTGAACTTTCTAGATAATTAAAACACTTTTTTTTTATTTGTGGAAGCACACGTCTGTATCGTACAAAATCGTAATCAAGCAGACTTCTGAAACACTGTGTCTTGATGACAGAACTAAGTAGTTGTAAAGATGTTTTAATAACATAACACAATCACCCGTCTATATGGATGTACTTGTCTCGTCACACAAACACACAGGAAGGTTAGTAACATAAAAATAAATAACACAATAATTTTTATAATGGTTCAGCCAACTCGGCCTATGTCCACTCCCTCAACAGGGTGATTCCACTATTAGAAAATAACTAATATAGCAACTCCGATACAGAGGTATAACTTTTCCTATACGGAGGCATGACTCCTCTGATAATAAGACACTATTAACCCTTTCCGTGATTCCCTGCATAGTGACCCCTGTGCTAAACATGGAATTTCCCGACGGAAGCTTCACAACCCGCACGGTCTTCGCGAGACAGCGACTACGTGGTGAGCTCCACGCGAGCACGTGGCAAGCCCTACACAAGTGATGACTGTACGAAAGTGGATGTTATTTAGCTACTCATGTAAGCATTAACGTGATTAGTTCGATACGCTTTGACGTTGTTTTGAGTTGTTTTTCATTGTGTAATTCAATCTCTATATTTTTGCGTTGTATTAGTTCAATACGTTGAGATTTCTAATGTGGAATGTCTATGAATGAAGGTTGAATGTGCAAGCAACCAGATAAAGGACGAATCGAGAAAGTTGATAATATCGAATTTCAAGAAGACTAGAGACGGACGCATTCGTCTGCCATGAAGGTTGCATCCGTGCCCGATTTTATGTGATGACGAGATTAGGCTAACCTTCCATATCTAGAGATTGTGCTTGGCATTCGGTGGATCTTTCTTGAAAAAATCTTATGTCGAAGGACTAGAGCTCTTAGAGACTATGAGGAAAACATGTATGGCAAATCAACACTTCGACCAGATAAGTAGAAGAAGACCCGTAGTACATGAGCTGGATATCCTTACTTCAATTCGAGCTAAATTAGCGGCTCTCATTAAGAAGCTCGAGACAGTGAACGTCAATTCAGTTCAAGGTGTCTCAAGAGGCTGTGATATCTGCAGAGGAAATCACCCGATTGATGAGTGTTCTATGAGCATGGAGGAAGCAAATTTCATCGAAAATCATAAGAATGACCCTTTTTCCAATACATACAATTCTGGGTGGAGAAATCACCCGAATTTCTCATGGAGAGGACCACAAGCGTCAGAAAATCGAGCACCGCCACCACTAGCTTTCCAACAGCCGCAAGCACATGGATAGAAAAAGAAACCGAATTTGAGGAGATGATGATGAAGTATATGGCTAATCAAGACGCTTTGATGAAGAATCAAACATCTATCCGAAATTTAGAGAACCAAGTTAGTCAGTTGGCACAAGCAATCAATTCTAGACCATATGGATTGTTGCTAAGTAATATAGAGGTGAATGCAAGGGAGCAAGCAAAGACAATCACTTTGAGAAATGGTGGAATACTTGAAGACAAAAGCGTGGGTGCGGAGAAGAAAGGAAAAATATATGAGATTGAGACCCCCATCACTCTAGCTGAACCCATCAAAATGGATGAACCTCAGGCGAAATGCAAGGGAATGAGAAGCAGGTTACAAGAGATGGAGTGGAGCGTCCAACACTGCCTTTCCCTCAAAGAGCGTAGAAGCAAAATGAAGAAGCAAAATGAAGAAGCAAACTGAAGGTTCACATTAACATTCTTTCTGTAGGAGCACTTGAACAAATCCAGCTACGTCAAGTTTATGAAAGATGTACTCTGAAAGAAACGACGATTAGGCGATTTTGAGACCGTGGCGCTAACTAAGGAATGTAGCGCAATTCTTTAAAAGAAGTTACCGACCAAACTAAAACATCTTGGTAGCCTTACAATTCCTTACCCCATTGGTTTGTCATTCTCAGGTAAGGCAATATGTGATCTCGATTCAAGTATTAATCTGATGCCATTCTCTGTTTACAAGGAGTTAGGTTTGGGTGATGTAAAACCCACATCGGTGTCTCTACTGTTAGTGATAGGTCTATTACCTATCCTAAGGGAATCATTGAGAATGTGTTCGTTAAAGTAGACAAATTCATATTTCTTGTTGACTTCCTTATTTTAGACTTTGAAGAAGATCACAAGATTCTAATTATTTTGGAAAGACCATTTTTAGCTACAGGCCGAGCATTGATAGATGTTCAGAAGGAGAATTGACCATTCGAGTCAACGACTAGGAAGTGACATTTAATGTTTAAGTCTATGAGATGGCCTAATGATATTGACGAATGTACTTTCATTGATGTTGTGGACATGTATTCATTCGAACAATTCTTGCAGGTATACCATGAACATACTTTGGATGCAGCATGAAAACCTAAGCAAGGTTGATGCCTTCCAAGCTTGTCAAAAAGGTTTAACCACTTCGATCTGTTGGAACGCTTGATGAATCCCATGAAGCCTTCCAATGAAGAACCACTGATGCTGGAATTGAAACAATTGCCAGAGCATTTGAGGCATGCTTATCTTGGACCTTGTTATTATCTCTGTATATTTGACAGATGAAGAGGAAGAGTTGTTACTTCATATTCTTAAAGAGCACAAGAAAGCTTTAGGTTGGACAATCGCAGACATTCGAGGTATAAGCCCTTCAATTCGCATGCACAAGATACTTTTGGAAGATTACTACAAAGCTTCAGCTGAAGCTAACAGCGACTCAACCCGAACATGACGGAAGCAGTGAAGAAGGAGTTAATAAAATGGCTAGATGCAGGTATTATTCACCCTATTTATTAGAATTCATGGGGAAGTACTATGCAGTGTGTGTCGAAAAAAGGGGGCATGATGGTGGTTGCCAATGAGAAGAACAAGCTCATACCAACACGAATTGTAACCGGATAAAGGGTGTGCATGGACTATCGTAAGTTAAACAAGGCCACAAGGAAGGATCACTTTCCCTTGCCTTTCACCATCAAATGCTCGACAGGTTGGTAGCTAAGAAATTATACAGTTTTCTTGATGGTTATTCTAGCTACAATCAAATTTTGATTACACCAGAGGACCAAGAGAAGACAATCTTTACATGCCCATATGGACTTTTGCTTTCCGTCGAATGCCTTTTGGATTATGTAATGCACCAGCTACTTTTCAACTGTGCATGATTGCAATCTTTTCTGATATGGTCAAAAATGGTCTAGAAGTGTCATGGATGATTTCTCAGTCTTTGATACTTCTTAGTTTGAGTGTTTGATGAATTTGACTAAGGTCTTGAAAAGATGTGAGGAGACTAACCTGATCTTGAATTGGGAGAAATGCCACATCATAGTCAGAGATGGTATTATTCTTGGACATATGATGTCAGGCAATGTAATCGAAGTGGATAAAACGAAGATAGAAACTATTGAGAAGTTGTCACCTCTAACATCTGTTAAAGGAATGAGAAGTTTTCTCGGGCATGCCTGGTTTTATCACATATTTATAAAGGATTATCCCAATATCACAAAACCCCTGTGCAATCTGTTGGAGAAGGACAGGCCAATCATCTTTGATGAGGCATGCTTATCGGCTTTCAATGAATTGAAGAAGAGGTTAATGTCTTCACCTATTGTTGTTGCACCTGATTGGATCTTGCCTTTTGAATTGATAGCGATGTTAGTGACTATGCTGTGGGTGCTGTGTTGGGGCAAAGGATTAGAAAAATTTTTCACGTTATTTTATTATGCTAGTCGTACTTTAGACCATGCATAAGTAAACTATACAACTACAGAAAAAGAGTTGTAGGCTATTGTGTTTGCATTTGATAAATTTTACAACTATCTCGTTGGTGCTAAAGTGTTAGTATACACAAACCACTCAACAATTAAATATTTGATTGAGAAAAAGGAAGTCAAACCGAGAATAATTTGCTGGGTCTTATTGCTACAAGAGTTTGATTTAGAAATTCAAGATAGAAAGGGAGCAAAAAATCAAATAGCAGATCAATTATCGAGACTTGAGAATGAAAAGGTAGTTAGAGGCAAGACATTGATCAATGAATCGTTCCCTGATGAACAATCATTTGCAGTTGATCACAATGTTCCTTGGTATTCTGACTTTGTAAATTATATTTCTCTGACTTTATATAGAACGATTTCGATGCTCAAAGGAAGAAGAGGTTCTTACATGAGGTACGTCATTACTTCAGGGATGAACCACATTTGGTTAAGAAAAGTGCAGACCAGATCATTAGGAGGTGCGTGCCTGAGACGGAAACAAACGACATACTCACACACTATCACGCATCACCTTATGGAGGCCACTTTGGAGGAGATCGTACTACGGATTTTATTTGCCGACTTTATTTAAAGATGCTTATTAATTTGTTGCACCTTGTGACAGATTTCAAAAAGTGGGAAACTTATCAAGACGAAATGAAATGCCATTGCAAAATATCTTCGAGGTTGAGTTGTATGATGAATGGGGCATTGATTTCATGGGACCATAATTATCCTCAAGAGGTTACAAGTACATCCATGTCGCGGTAGATTATGCGTCAAAGTGTGTGGAAGAGGTCCCTTCCCCCACTAATTACTCTAAAGTAGTTGTGAGATTTGCGCAAAACAGTTTTTTTAAGGTTTGGAATACCTCGAGCGATCATTAGCGACGAAGGAACCCACTTTTGTAATCGTCATTTCTCAGCATTGCTTGGCAAATATGGCGTGGAGCACAAGGTCGCCCCAACATATCATCTTCAGACTAGTGGCCAAGTGGAAGTTTCTAACCGAGAGATTAAGGATATCCTGGAAAAGACCGTAAGCTTAACACGGAAGGATTGGGCGATGAAGCTTGATGATGGGCATATAGGACGGCATAGAAGACCCTCGTTGGGATGTCACCATAACGACTTGTCTTTAGAAAGTCATGTCATCTCCTAGTAGAGCTGGAACACATGACATATTGCGCATTACAGCACCTCAACTTTGACATCGAAAGGATAGGAGAAGCACGACTCCTCCAATCGAACAAATTAGAAGAGCTTCAACATCAAGCATACGAGAATGCAAAGCCTTACAAAGAAAAGACGAAAAGATGGCATGACAGCATGATTCTCAACAAGTCTTTGTACCAGGTGAGTCGGTCTTAATTTTCAACTCTCGTTTGCGATTATTTCCAGGTAAATTGAAATCCAGGTGGTCGGGTCCATTTCGAGTAGTCACCGTTTTTCCTCATGGAGCGGTGGAAATAAAGGCTGGAGATTCGGATAGTACCTTCAAGGTTAATGGACAAAGATTGAAGCACTACCGAGGCGAACTCTTAGATCGAGGAACCACTTCAACGCGACTACGAGATGCATGATGAGCAGGAAAGTCGAGCCGACGACTATAACCAATGGTGCTTCTTGGGAGGCAACCCAAGTTTCTTCTTTTTCATTGTCTTTTATTTATGTTTTGCTTTACTTAGAAAGTGTTTTTCTGTCAGGGTGACGTGGAAGAGGAAGCGATTTCGCAAAGAATCAAGATCTCAGTGGACGGAGGCATCCGTCTCCCACGACGGACGCGTCCGTGATATCTGACACATGACGGACGCCTCCGTCTACTAAGACGGACGCTTCCTCGATATCTGACCACAGACGGACGCATCCGTACCTCAAGACAGACGTGTTCGTCCCCCGATTCCTCGTCTGAAATTATTAAAAAAATGAGAAAAAAAACAATCCCACGAGTTTTTTTTCATTCTAACCCTACCTTACCCTAACCTTGTTCTTCTATTTCGTCGCAGTCACGACACCCCTTGGTGCTCATCTCCCTCGTCGGCCACCGGAATCCAAGTCTCCATCAACAAAGCACAAACCTCCCATCTCCGCCGCCCCATCCCGGTGTCTTCCTTCCTGTGTGGGCATCCTTCCAAGCGTGGTGGTTGTGACACTTGCGGGGAACTCGTGGGTGTCGAAGAACGGGAACTTGGAAAAATCGAAGGCCCCGAAACTTGCATATTCAAAAGAGTTAGAGATTTTCTCGTCCGAGGCGAGCCATAAACTATTCCATGAGGCAGTTGATAAGAATCGAGTTTTCATCCCGGAGCGCAGCTTCTTGATTGAGCAAGGCATTCGTCATTGGTTCCTTTTGCCTCTTCAAAATCATCTTTGGACGAGATTTTGTGCTCCACGGGAACAGGCGGATATCGCTGTGGTTCGAGAGTTTTATGCTAACACGCGGAAACACCAACATGGTTACGTTAATGTGCGAGGTAAGTTATTATCTTTTGATGGCCGAACCATTAACTGATTGCTTGAGCTCCCTCCCTATTCTAGAGTTATATGAGTACGAAGATTTCGCCGCTGGCGAGTTCACAGCAAAGAAAGCTGTGTTGGTGCTTGAGGTCTAAACCAATAATCAGGGTACCTGGGCCATTAACGGTTCGGAATACATTTCAATTAAGAAAAAGTCCCTGTGTGCTCTTGCGAACTTTGGATCTATTTAGTCACTTTTTCCATGTTGCCGGTCACTAATTTACATGTGTAGGAGGGAGCGTGCTATATTGAGTTATGCAATCATAACTCGCAAAGCTATCAATGTGGGTAATGTTCTTCACAGGACCATTCTCCATTCGAAGGGCGGATTTTTTTTGGTTCCCTTCATTGATCACCATGTTCTATCGTTGCGGGTGTTCCTATTGATGCGCGAGAGGAATTGCTTCAACCAGGCATCATCATGACTGCACATTCGATTGACCATTTATGCCAGTCTAATCCCTCTGATAGCTCACCGCCTCCACAAGTGATTCCTTCTTGCTCGCGTTAAATGGCATCAACATCTACAGTTCCAACTTTATATCTCGAGGAGCAGTTTCGGCAGGTCCAGCTAGAAACCCGTCGGCGTAACCAATACGTGGAGGTGTGCTTTTAAAGGATTGAGGACATGTTCCGTTTCCATTGGACAGCCTCGGGTGAGAGCACGGATGGGCATCCGAGTATGCCTTCTTTGTCTTCGTTTCAACACACTTTTCGGAAGGATCCCAGTAACGATGCCATGGATGCTGCTAATGCTTCCCCCGACGACATTGAGCAAGACTAAGTTGTCAGGGAAGTCTCCTTTAAATCTCTGTACTTATTTTTTCCATCGGGACGATGTTTTGTTCAGGTTTGGGGGAGGTTAATTTATTGCTCGGTGTCTTTTCTTTGATTTACATGCGTGGTAAAACAAGTTTGGGGGAGTAAGTGGCTAATTTTTAAGTCATTGCTAGTTTTAGGTTTGATAGGAATCTTTTGTTGGTTGAGTCAAGTCCCTTGCTAAACTTAATGAAATTTATGATGATTACTCCCTTGTTTGATGATGATTGCACCTATAACTTATGAAATAGGTAGTCTAAACTTAGCTCATATCTTAAATTGTCAATAAAAATGGTTATTTCTGTTGTTGATCGCTTAGTAGGGAGATTGAGACAATTTTTTAAAGCCAATAACACATGGTCGAGGTGACACGTAGGGTTGGCTAGGCACCGTCTTGAAACGAGTTTTGGGTTCTCTACGGTATGATTGAAAAAAAAGCACCAAAATTTGATGCACGTCGTCAACGTAACAAAAATAAAAACCCTAGTTTAACCTTAACTAAATAGCAAGGGTAAGAAACGGTCGTTTCCACATAGAATTGTATTGCTATAATTCTTTTAGTGTTGTTCTTTGAAATCAATTGAGGTCAAGAAGAAAGTAAAGAAACGTGGTTTAAAAGGAAACCGAAATAAACGAGTAAACATTTTAAAAAAGAAATATCTAGGACATCCAACTTCCCCTCGCATCCCATGCATATGATTCCCTCTTTCTAATGCTATCAAATTGTTTAATTTCTAATCTAGGATTCAAATATCTCCTCGTATTTCTACCGAACATACGAAAACGTATCGCCATGTATCAAATTCCTTACTCTATTCCCAGGCAAGAAACTAGTGGTAACCCATTATTATTCAACCCTAATGAATTACCTAACGTGTTTCATTCACCCAATTAGTCCGGTTTTTCAACACATAGACTACATAGGTTATCTAGTTTGAGATCTAACCTAGACTACCCTTCCGAGTTTCCCTAGCTTATTTGATCAATGCTAATTGGTGGCCAGTCAATTAACACGCATTAAGAATTGAATTTGATAAACAATTAGCAACAATTTGAATTATATTAAGAAGGCCTAATTAACAAATATATCATGTACTATATACCCTATTTTTCCGATCTATCACGTCGTTTGAAACGTATAGTACAGTAACCCCAACTTAAGGCGTTATTTCGACGTTATCCTCCGTTAGCTTCCTTTCTGACCGAGTCCGACGTGTCCGCACACGTGGCTGTAACAGCGTTAAAAATCACCGTTAGCCGAACGATATAATAGATCGGAAAAAATGGAAAAAGTACAGGATAGAATTGCTAATTAAGCCAAAAATATAAAAGATTCACAGAGTTCAAAATTATTTCGAGCCCCTAAACCTTTTAAGGAAAGAATGAAATAAACCCCCGACTGTCAATTTCGAATTCTTCCCCACACGTGTCAATTTCGGATGGCGATACCTGTCTGAGATAGAAAATGGAGTCGGTTCTCTGCTGAACGTCGGGTGAGGTATGTAAGGTAAGTTACAGCTGATACTGATGTACACGAGCTTACTTTCCCTCAAGATGGTCGAAACAGCTTTGTCGATTTGTTCATGGGCATCTTCCAGGTTTTTCACGACTGCCTAAAATAATCGTGAATTGACAGAAGTTCCTTGCATTCGGACCATTAAGCGGAAAAGAAACCGCATTATAGAATACACAGACCCGAGAAGGACTGAACTAACCTGGTAGCAGGTCACAGTTTGGAAGCAGCGGAGCTCCTGAGTGAAATTAGGCAACTAATGGTGTGGTGTAGGATCCGGTTACTCCCATCGTGTTAGGACACGTCGGACTCCGTCAAGATGGGACCTAACGGAGGATAACGTCGAAATAATGTCTTAAGTTGGGGTTACTGTACGATACGTTTCGAACGACAGGATAGATCGGAAAAATGGGGTATAGTACAGGATATATTTGCTAATTTGGCCGTTATATTTTAATGACGTTAGAGCCACGTGTCCGACACGTCGGACTCCGTCAATATGAGACCTAACAGAAGATACGTCGTAAGTTGGGGTTACTATACGATACGTTTCAAACGACGAGATAGATCGGAAAAATGGGATATAATACATGATATATTTGCTAATTTGGCCTATTAAGAAAGAAAGTTCACGAGTTACATAGGGAAAAGAGGTTCTGTCGTAGTACTAGAAAAGCGAATTAGTTCATAACTAAAATAAATGAAAACATCAATTTAAGTTTGAAAGTAAACGATATCAAAGAAACTAAGACAAGAAAATTAGCTAAAGTAGACTCTAGTCGTCGGATCCTGTCACCAGCATCCTCCTAATATCCACTCCCCCTTCCAAATACCAAAAGAAACCTATAAACCTAGGGTTGTCTTAGAAAATATTTTACTAAAATACCTAAAGTACCCTTGCATAAACTTTAAATAAGAATAAATGGCAAAATATCCAAAAAATAAAATAAAAGATCTTCTAATGTGGAAAGACAATATCCAAACACGAAAGGTTGGCTAAATCTCGTCATCACATTAGATCGGGCACGGATGCAATTTAAGGTATGAGCTAAGTTTAGACTACCTCCTCCATAAGTTATAGGTGCAAAACATCAAAAGTAATAGGATGCGAAGGGAAGTTGGATATTCTATTTTTTTTATTGATAGTTTCTTTACTGATTTTGTTCGTCGTTTTCTTTTTAAGAAATCTCAAATTTATTATTTGCTTGACTTTGATTTATTGCTGAGAACGACGCTAGAAGGAAGTTTTTTGTCGGACAATTCACTGTGGGAGCGACTCTTGCTCGCCTTTGCTATTTGAGTTAGGTCGAAATATGATTTTATTTTTGTTGTATTGACGATGCGCATCAAATTTTGGCGCTCCTGCCGGGAACTTGTTGTCCGACGGATTTTCTTTTACCTTTAGTATCAAACTGTTCCTCGAGAGATAAAGTTGGAACTGTGGCTGTTGATGCCGTTTGACACAAGGAAGAAGGAATCAATTGTGGAGGCAGTGAGCTATCAAAGGGATTAGACTGGCATAAACGGTTAATCGAATGCGCATTCATGATGCGGCCTGGATGAAGCAATTCCTCACGCGCATCAATAGGAACACCCGCCCGACGACAAAACATGGTGATCAATAAGGAACCAAAATCCACCCTTCGAACTCGTTGCCGCGTGGAGAATGGTCCTGTGACGAAGATTACCCACATTGATAGGTTTGCAAGTCATGATTGAATAAATCAATATAGCACGCTCCCTCCTGCACATATGTAAATTAGTGACCGGCAACATGGAAAAAGCAACAAAATAGAACCAAACGTTCGTAAGAGGACACTGGGACTTTCTCTTAATCGAAATGTATTCCGAACCGTTAAGGGCCCAGGTACCCTGATTATTGGTTAAGACCTCTAGCACCGACGCAACTTTCTCCGTTGTGAACTCACCAGCTTCGAATTCTTCGTACTCGTCTATCTCTGGGGAGCTCAAACAATCGTTAATGGTTCGACCATCAAAAGATACTAACTTACCTCGCACATTAACCCGACCATGTTGATGTTCCGGAGCGTTAGCACAAAACTCCTGAACCACAACAATAGCCGCCTGTTCTTGTGGAGCACAAAATCGCGTCCAATGATGATTTTGAAGAGGCGAAAGGAACCAATGACGAACGCCTTGCTCAATCAAGAAGCTGTGATCCGAGACGAAAACTCGATTCTTATCAACTGCCTACTGAATCATTTACGGCTTGCCTCGGATGAGAAAATCTCCGACTCTCTTGAACGTGCAAGTTTCGGGGCCATCGATTTTGCCAAGTTTCCGCTCTTCGACACCCACGAGTTCCCCGCCACTGTCACAACCACCACGCTTGGAAGGACGCCCACTCAAGAAGGAAGACATCGGGATGGGGCAGAGGAGATGGGAGTTTGGGATTTTGTTGATGGAGACTTGGATTCCGGCGGCCGACGAGGGAGAGGAGCACCAAGGGGGGTCGTGACGGCTGCAAAATAGAAGAACAAGGTTAGGGTAAGGAAGGGTTAGAATGAAAAAACACGTGGGATTGTATTTGTTTATTTGCTTTTTTTATATTTATCATTTTCTTTTTTTTATATTTTGAGACGAAGAATCGGGTGACGGGTGGATCCTTCCCAGAAAACGACCCCTGTCCGTGGTTAAAGTTCCACGACGACGGTTTTAACCGTCCGTACGATATCCTCCAGATAGCAATTATACGGCAAACCCTATACGAACATGCAGCGACTCCTATGTAAGCTGACAGCGACTCTTGTCCAAGGATGAATATTTATGTCAGCACCTCCACACAATCTGCGCGATCTTCTCAAGATTGCAACTACGTGGCGTGCCCCATGCAAACGAACAAATCCCCTTGTTTCGGATCACATACACGGCTTCCCTATGACTAACTATACAGAACCCCGTGTTAAGGTAAACATACAAAACCGAAAATAGCGAAACTTTGTCGGCACAAAAATAATTCGGACAGCACCTTTTTCCTGTTGTGTAATTTTCTTCTTTCTCTCGTCTCAATCAAGACAACAATTGTTATTTTCATTTGTCTTGAATTTGTAGAATCGATATTTTTTAATTTCCTTATGATTTTATAAAAATAAATCATTATTAATTTTGATTAACAATCAATTAATCGATTGTCTGAAATTATTTTCTTATGTAAAAATCAAATCATTTGATTAGACTGAATCAATTAACAATACTATTCTTGAAATTACTTGGAAGTTTTTATTTCTTCCCTTACGGTTTTATTAGTTTTGATGTACAATCAATTTGTAGATTGTATAAAATTCTTTCCTTACGGTTTTATTAATTTTGATGTAAAATCAATTTATAGATTGTATAAAATTCTTTCCTTAACGTAAAATCAAATCATTTGATTTTTTATTTCCAATCAACGAAGACAATAACTTAATAGAATATTGTCCAAATTTTATAAACATATTTAATTAAGGTACGCTTATTTTCCATTAAAAAATAAACATCATCAAATGAATTTAAGATTTGATTGATTAAACAATCGTATTCCCAGCCATGTGAACGATTGTTTTGGTCAAAATAAATTAATTATTCAATTATAATATTTCAAACTTGAAATATTAATATAACAGTTGCAAAAATAATTTCGCATCAAATTAAACGGCATAGTTCGTCTCCTATATTCATTCGACGGAAGTTAGCTCCTCTAGGTTTTAATCAAAACTATGTCTACAAGATCGAAGCGAAAATTGCCGAAGAAATGAGTCAACAACATCACATGAGACAAGCTCTTCCTTCTATTGCATCTAGATGCTAACCCTTCACACGCTATCATCGATGTTTGAACAACTCCCTCTTTTGATGTCATACCACAATCTCATTTGATCCATGCTAATCTTGTTGAAATGGCCACTAGCAAGTAGAATGTTGTACGTCATGATATTTGGCGTCAAAATATTTGGCATCAAAACTATGTCTACAATATTTTTCGCGTCGGAAACAGAACACATCGAAAATATTTGGCATGAACAACACATGGGTTCGGATGTGATCGCTAGTAAAAGAAATGCAGATGAATTATATTAACAAATGATGTTTTACAAACAAATAAAAAAGCTTACAGCCATGAAATTGATGAAGGATGCACAATAAAGAACTCAAAACTAAAATGGAGGAGATATCGTAGACTTGCTACAGACGTTGTATATTCGAGAGATGATGCGGTGGAATCTGGTCTCCGATGATGTGATGGATGTGGATGTGGACGTGGAGGCGGATGAAGGTTTGATTAGGGAAAGGTTTGGACACACGTCTGGAAACGGGAGGCTAGAAAGCTGAGCGTAGGGGGCTGATAACGGAAGGCTGTTAGACAAACAATGTTCTTTGGCCTTAGATGAATGTCTGTTGTTATTTTGAAGAATCTTAACTTCTTTTATATCAAATCGGATATCAAATGTGTGTCACGTTTCCCTAGTTTTTCTCCACCTAAAGATCGTCTCAAATCATAGGAACGTGGCCTCCCTTACCACTCTCCTAAAATCTCGGAGTCAGGATCTTTCTTTGTCTTCGTAGACTCTGACCCAGGCGACTCTGCCTTTTAGACTTGGTAGAATCCTACCCTTGTAGACTTAGAACATTATGTGCAGGCTCGCATAATATTGGGCTTGCAAACACTCTTAAAGATCCCTGGACTTATGTGCTTCACGTAAAACAGGCTCAAGGTTTCTGTCATGTTAACATAAGCCCCCTTTTAGGGTGAAGACGATGTTATACGAGAGTTTTACTCATCTTTCCTTTGCTAATAGGTTGAACATTACAAAATGGTATGGATTACGGATAAAGAAGCTTAAAAAGAATGAAAGTTACTGGAGATTCAATACCTAACACCTAACGGATTGATGCCATGATAAGTACCAAACTCTATATCCTCGTACGAGTTGGAATTTCATGTCCATATACTCAGGGTACGCGATCCTATTGAGGGTGTGAGCCCATGGTATTTACCAGTGTCGCGGGAATTGGAAATCCTTATCTAGTTGGGTGAGACCCTTTCAATTTATATATGTGTCGCCCTGCAAACAACCCGGATCAAAGGGCAAGTGGCACCAACAAATACCGTCTATGATGCTCCTCAATAGGCATGTGACAATCCCCTTGTTGGCCAAACACAGAATAATGGGTTGGCCACAATTGTTTCCCCAAACGCCCATAGTTAATCCAGGGGAAGTTCGAGGTCATTCTCGACGATATTTACCTCTGTTTGAAAGGTATGAAAGTATAAATTCCAATTTCATTCTTACATGGTTGGACATCGACTACGGGCACAACATTTGCAATCATTTATTCCACCACTTGCACTCCAACAACTTTGAGGGCTGGTAAACCATGCTGCTCAATTCTATCAACCTCTAGAGACAAATTTTGCTATGGGAACAAACTCCTCATTGAGAGGTTTTACTTTGAAAGAAAATTCCTCTACATGAGTTTTTGCTTCGGGGACATCACATTAACAAGGGGTTTCTTTTTACGGGCACAATCTTCGATAAAAGATTTTACTTTTGGGACATCTACCTCAACAAGAGATTTTGTTACGGGCACGTACTCCTTGACGGGGGGTTTTGTTCTAGAGACATACTCCTCTACGGGATGTTCGGGAGTGGGGACATACTCATCGACGAGAGTGGGGACATACTCCTCGATAGGAGGTTTCCTATAGAAACACTCTCTGCGTCAATGTGAATGAGCATAATTAGATTAATTATTCTCATACCCATTTACGTTGTAGTTCTCATATATGAAGTTTTCCACTTGTATTGGGATGTTTTTTAGAGCAAAAGGGCCAAGCTGCCCGACTCTATTGGCTCTAGGAGCATACTCTCGACAGCAATGATGGGAAGCATAATTAGAGTATCGATCTTCGTCTCAGTCTACTTCTCGTCTTCGTAGACTTGATTTGGACCAATCACTCTCGTAGACACGTCACGAATCCATTCCCAGTCTATGAATTCATGGTATGGACTTTCGTAGAGATACATGTCTTTTCGACGAACACGAGCTAGTACAATTTCTTCCACCATTGAGTTTGCCATATAGACATATTCAGGGAATCTCATGGGTTCAAAGTCGTACATCCCTCGCTCATCATATTGTGCACCTCCCCACAAGTTTTCCTCCTCGAATGTGACTGCTTGTTTTTCACTTATTGCTTTCCGAGCATCTCCCATTAAAGAACCATCCCTTTTTAAGGAGTCTTCTTTACTGTGGTTGATTGATGCTTTAGTTAACCAACAAAAAATTTTTTTATTGTCTCGCATTCACGAGTTCCTTATTCGTCTCGCATTGTCTTAATCATGCTTCTTTGCATGCCTCATATTTGTTCGCATATATCTCCGAATTCAGATGAAACAGATTCTGATGAAGCATGTGTGAAATCCTCATCTGCCCCCTCAAATTCAGGGTTGTAGGTGTTGTCCAACTGATTCAAACTTCTAGTTCGTGGCATATTGAACATTTAGTTCATTTGAGCTCCACTGTGGTAGCCAAAAACGAGTAGTGTCGGAAACAGAACACGTCAAAAATATTTGGCATGAACAACACAGTGGTTCAGATATGGTCGCTAGTAAAAGAGATACAGATGAATTATATTAACAAATGATGTCTTATAAACAAAGGAAAAAGCTTACAGCCATGAAATTGATGAAGGAAACACAAAATGAACTAAAAACTAGAACGGAAGAGACGTCGTAAACTTGCTGCACACGTCGTAGATTGGCGAGATGATGTGGTAGAATTTGGTCTCCGATGGTGTGATGGATGTGGATGTGGACATGGAGGCGGATGAGGCGGATGATGAACGTTTGATGAGGGACAGGTGTGGACACAGGTTTGGAAACGGGAGGCTGGAAAGCTGAGCCCAAGAGGCTGATAGACAAACAATGCTCTTTGGCCTTAGATGAATGTATGTTGTTGTTTTGGAGGATTTTAGCTTCTTTTATATAAAATCGGATATCCTCAGACGTGTGTTTAACACCAGAAATTCTGGACCACAGATCTTGGTCTCATCTTTGGATCAACGATCCATAATGCAGGTCCAAAGGACGGGAATACAATAAGGATGTGGCAATGGAAACACACCAGGCGAAGGCTTACTGGACGAAACAGCCACCAAGCGACAAGGATACCAAACGACGGGCGACAAGGGACAGCGGAAGCGACAAGCAACAGTTGGTTAAGACGAGCGAGGAAACTCTACGGCGAAGGCCAATGGGCGACACGTTCGATCAACTTAGCTGTTAAGGAAGACTCCAGAAGATCTCAGGATTCGGAAGGAGATTGTTGCCAAGATGACTCATATGGAAAGGAAATATTCCATGGAGACCGGCAGCAAAGGAAGCGTAATATATGTGCAATATTTTTTTACCGTATATACGTATGTCTAGCTTAGTATAAATACCTGTTCTTAGGCATTGTACAAAGACACCTCTCTATAGACGGACATATTGTCAATTTATCTTTTCAAGCATTCCAACGTTCAAGCTCTCTTTGTGCTCTTGCGTTCCTGCTCACTCCCGAAGGCATCGTCGATGGCATCCGTAAGTGCTTCTACTTATGGGTGCCCATCTGCTGTCTTCCCCTCTATCTTTTTCTTTATTTCATACGATGACCACACATTCAATGAATCCTCCAGGCTCCAGTTGTCCGTAGTGCCAGATATTTCCGACGTGTTTGGATCCGACTTGTCCGCAGTCACTTCCGGAGCGAACAACGTGGTCACCTTTCCCTGGTTTTCTACACCTGAAGATTCTTTTAAATCATGGGAACGTGGCCTCAATTACCACTTTCCTAAAATCTCGGAGTCAAGATCTTTCTTGGTCTTCGTAGACTTTGACCCAGGCGACTCTGCCTTGTAGACATGGTACGATCCTTCCCTTGTAGACTTAGTACATTTCTTGGCAGGCTCGCATAACAGTAGATTTACAAACACTCTTACAGACCGCTGGACTTATGAGCTTCACGTAGAACAGGCCTAAGATTTCTGTCATGTCATCAGATATGCATATCCACATCCATGTAAGTTGATCTCACAATAATGTTCTTCTCGAATATTCAACGATCAAACAACATACTTCTCGCAGCAGTCTCCTAGTAAATCTTAGCCTTATCCACATCAAAGCACTTCCCACATATATAAAGAGCTTCTTCTAAAAGTTGAGTTGTTAAAATACATGTATTATCGTTCAAGTATATCCTAGGTTGAAGACAGCCTCTTTCGTTTGAAACATCGTGCAAATAATAGTAAAATTGCAAGTAAAATACATTCTAGTTCCTCGATTTGTCTAAGCACTCAAGCGAAATCTCACAACGGCATTCAATCGAATACTTCCTAAATTCTGCTGAGGCACCACTCCAATTGCCCGACCTATACCACCAACTATTTGTCATCAACTAAGCATTGCTATGAGACCTATTCGTCTGTTGTATACAATGCGGTTGTCCTACTGACCTAGAACTAGATGACGCAATTGATCGTTAACTATCACGGCTACGCTTCTTCATCTTGGGCTCTATTTATTGAGTCAATATGCAAATTCAAAATTCAGGAAATCCAACGTTTAAAAAACAAAACACAAATATGCAACATCGACGAGCTGTGTCGGCAGTTCAAGTCTTTAAAGTCGTGAAAGGGACGTGGGGATGAAGGATTTACCTAGCTTGACAGGAGTCGGTATCCTCGACGAATTAATGGAAGCAAGGAGGTAATTGATGCATGAACACACAGAAACGAGAAAATACTACAACGACGAAGAAACACACGAACAAACAAACCGAAGGAAACGAAAGGAATAAGACTCGGACAGTCGCTGGATACAGAAGAATCACCACCAAAACTGCCACGAGGGTTGAACGTCTCACAATCGGATACAGAAACACTACCGATTATGGGATCGTTCGGATAAATCTCGCAACGTCTGGAATCCACCAAACGGTAAAAGATGTGCGTAAAGTTTCAAGAAAGATTTTGACGGTTGCCAAATTTAGATAAAACATTCAAAAGGTTATGTGTTAACCTAATCACAAGAGTCCTATTTATAGATGACAAAAAATGGGCTAATCCTAACTCCACATTAGGCCCAAAATAGTAAAATCTAAAAGCTAATTTAAAACAAGTCCAAAAGTAAAACTAAGGAAACTGGGCTTTTATGTCGGTTGTTCCATCTTGAAGTCTTCTCGAGCTCATGGTCTCGAGTTGATGAGTCAACTCGACCACTTCAACAGCGTGAAGGTGCTACTCATCTCGAGCGCTCCTCTCGACTTGATTTCGGCTTGGTCTTGCTCATTCCATCTTGCACCAGGTTAAGGCAAACAAAAACCTAAATCCCAATCTAAATTTATCCAAATGTGCAAATGTTTAAAAAAAAACTCACTTCTCCACTTTGGGTAGACAGCAAAAAAGTGTCTCGATCGACCATAATAAAAAAGAAAATTTTAAAAACCAAAACAATGTACCTTCAGTTCTTGCACGAAAGATTAGCCATCTCCCACAAATTTCCATAAATTTTACTGTAACATGCCAATTCATATATTAAGATTTTTAAAATTAATGTAATACAATACTAAAAGAATTAAAATAATTAGTGAAACTAATAGATCTTAAACAAATATTTCTTAGAGTTACGATATAAAAACTGTAGTGTGTTTATTTAGACATTATCCTTTAGTTTATTTTGCGTGAAAAGGCAAATAATCTCCAGGGCCTTCCGGAAAATAAATACTTATTTAGGCTCAACATGAGAAATGAAATGAAATGAAAATTGGAGAATTCGCGGGACTTTCAAGTGTATTCGAATTGGCATCGTGATTGGATAAGCAGATTAGCTCGAGTAAAATTGTCCCAAGTTATTTTTGTAACGAAAATGGAATCGTTTCCGTTCGTCCCGCACCATCATGAGATCAAGAAAACATTCTTTTTTTTTTTTTTTACCATACAGTCTTCAAATGACTGACTTCAACGGGGCATTTCACTTATTTTTTTTAGCCCTCCCTATTTACTCAAATTTTTCGCTAGCTAGGTATTTCATTGCAAATCCAAGAAAACATAATATTCATATAATAAAAAATTTTATTATTGGACTATTATTTACTTAAAAAAAAGTTAGGGTTGAACCTATAGATAAAGCAATCTTAATTAAAATTAGAATTTGAATTCCTAAACTAATTCAATTTTATAGCCAAACAATATGGATTGAAATTGTAATTCTTGGATATAATATTTAGTGTGTTTGGTTAGAATATAAATTTAAATTTAGCTGAAATTCTATTCTAAATCACACTAAATTTAATTGTTTATTTCGAGATAATATATTTAATGTCTGTCACATTATGTAACCGTAATAAAAAAATAGTAATCAAAATAATATTTAAGCTTTAATATTTTTAAATATTCATGTTTTATACTATAATTATATAAAATTTTCAAGTCGAAGTTGTGAATTTGTTGATTTTTTTTTTTTTTTATGTTCCAACATTCTCAATTCTAATCTATATCAATGCCTATAATACCAAACAAATCTAAGTCCCGGGCGCAACACCAGGTGAATATCACAAGCGATGTCAAACCACGGAAGATGATGATGGTTCATAGTCACAAACGAGACAGCATGCATCAAGTTAGGCGGATGAAGTATCACGTCCAGATGGTAAAAGACTGTTGTTTATTATGGGGGGGAACACAACAAAATAATAATAAAAAAAATGACATCTTTAAGTGGCTTGTCCAAACATTAGTACATGTTGCATGGTGTAACTCCAACCAAAAACCAAAAAGTTTGATCAGAAGCTCAAACTCCGAGTCGATATCGACTTAAGAAGCTATACCCTTGTTCTGACTTTGCTACAACTTGCTCTCCCTCCGGAACAAAATTAACCACCTCCAGACTTTAGGGTATTACTCAACCTGCAGCCGCAAAAGGAATATCCACATCAAAGTTCCTCAAACAAGCTTGCAGATCAGGGAACAGGAAGTTCTCCTACACAAAAACTATGACAAGAAGGAGTTTAGGATCGGCATACCAGTCCAGCCCCTCAAAAAGACCTTCGCCTTTGATGGCGGATGCTTTAAATATTGACCATTGGCGATTCTTTATTTTGTGCAATTCCAAAGCCTCGGTGATTGCAGCATCATCAAGTGCCCCGGGAAGATCCTGAAAACGCCGGAATCAATCATGGTGACCAGAAAGCCAAAGACAGCGAAACAAACAGGAGATGTTCTGGCTAGTACTCTTTGGGAAAAGCACAAAGCAAGTTTCACAATTAGAAGCATCATTCCTAATCACTACTTGTACTCAAACAAGATGATCACATATTCTATGATTCGGATTCCCATCACGTTCTATGATAATCGAACAAGTGCCAAGAGCAACCTGCTTGTTTGCGAATATCAGAACAATTGCTCCTTTCAACTCTTCCTCCTGTGAAAAGAAAATGTAACATTTTTAACCAGATTTACACCACATAATGGCAATGATATAAGCTAGAAAACTGCATTTTAAAGTGGACAAGTGTCAAGACGTGGTTGGGCCATGAAAGAACTGGGGATCAAAGATCTAAACAAGACAACTATTGACAGTGTTCCTACTCCCGAAAGCAAACCATATGAATCAAACCAAGCACCGCGATGCACAGTGCTGGTTGCTTTTAAATCTCGATACCATGACCAACAAGTTACCAAACAGGCAATTGCGTCATTGTGCCTAAGGGTCTATCCTTCGTTTTCAGTCATCCGAATTTTTCTTAGCACGAATGGTAATACATTAGCATTCAAAATCAAATATTGTCCACAGAATTGTTAGCTTTGTCAAAAGACATTTGATGTAAAAGAGACAAATATATTAAAGAAAAACTGTAGGCCATATCCAACTACATTTTCTAGAACTCAATAGGACACCAAAAGATTAGCAGAAATATGTTCAAGAGAGCAGGTACAATGTCCAATGCAACATCAAGGACCTTTAAATAGCAGACGGATTAAACGGTTCAACCAGCTTTTGTAAACTTTATTGTGATAAGGTAAATGAAATTATTGGTGTGCTTGACCAATTGAATCATAAAATCATCACAAAATCAGCCTCGCTTAGCCAAGCTACATGATGTCAATTGCTAGCTTTCCATACAAAGGTTGACATGCACTACTATCGGTCACTTAATACTGTTGATCGCAAAATAACTTGCATCATGTGTCTCAAACTCAATAGAATTTCCAATGAAGCCCAGATATGTGCCAAACTTGCACGGCGCCATGTGTGATTCAACAAAATAGTGAACATACCTCCAGAATAGCATGAAACTCTTCTTTGGCTATTACCAACCTATCCGTGTCACTTGAATCAACCACATATATTATGGCCTGTGTATTAGGAAAGTAGCATCTCCAGTATGGCCTAAAAGAGGCAGTAAAAAGATTAAGGCAGTTTTTATCTCAACAAAAGGCATAAAAAAAAGAAACAACATACAACTACAAGAAAGTACTGATTCCATGCAAAATAAATGCCATCTGAAGATATTTATAACTTCTGAAGATTGAATATAGGCATTGATCCAAGTAATTTGGCCGAAACTGCTAGGTAAATCTTATACTATGTAAAAAATCACAGCCTCAAAAATTTTAACGAACAAATTATTCATTTATCAACCTGATAGCAATAAAAAATAGAAACCATACAAATTATTCATTTATCAACCTGATAGCAATAAAAAATAGAAACCATAAGTTGGCCATCGTTTTAGGGCAAGAACTGTAGTGCTTACAACACAAATATGATTATACTGAGCTCATGGTCAACTGAACAAAGAACATTTAAGACCGAAGACACTTAATTCTCGAGAATTACCGAGTACTACAATAGTAGAATTTGTGTAAAAAAGAAGGAAAAGGATGTAGAATACAGAAAAAGGAATGAACTTTTATGTGAACAAAGTAACCAACCTAATACTCGTCTGCCCACCTGCAAGCAAATAAAAAGATACTGTCACTCAAAGGAGCAGAAACTCAAGCAAATAGATTTTATATGGTTGCATATCTACTAACTATAAGAACGCATAGCTCAACAATAAGCAAAACTTTTATGCCAATATTAATCGTACATGATTCATAAAGGCACACACCACTTTCTAGTATCAATTCATTTCCTCAAGAATTAGAGAAAAACAATGACTTCTAATGCCTCGTATTCGCAATTATTCTCCTCAACAATTTGAAGTATTTTCCATCGCAATAAATTTATTTACTTCGATTCAACTGTCTAAAAATCTAGAATAAATTAAATTTATCTGTTTTGGACGACTCTAGGTCAATCATACCTTCTAATATAAAAGTCAGATCCGACATTTTCTTCCCAGTCCTCAGTTGCATCAAATTCACTTTTTCTATATCATCATTGTGGTCTATGTCGATCCATAACATTCGTCTAACACATAAAGCAGGAAAATCCGATAATAGACTACACCATCAGCTGATGATCTGACTCCTCAACATGTATTCATCCCTATGTTGCACCTTAGTTAACTCAACAAGATACCTCTGTGCACAACCGAGAGCATATCATAGGATTCACCAGTTCACTTGCCGTTGAAGCTTAGAAATGATCCACAATACAAACATTTGCTTGGAGAATTAAACATATCTAAACATCCGACAAATTTAGCACCACATCTCAAGCCAGATGACTGAATCGCCCGAACTTATAGTGATCAATGACTAAACATCAACATGCTAAACCTTGCGTCGTTCTCACATAAGCAAAAAGCTAACTCACCCAGATCCCAGACTTGAAACTTAATGTTGTTGTACTGCACCGTCTCCACATTAAATCCAATTGCTGCGTCAAGCCAAGAGCATGAAGTGATCAGCAAAGGCCAGACCTCCGTTCGGGAGAATAAAATTTGTATCTTAATCAAAATCAAACAAGCGTCCAAGGGATACCAACTTGGAATGGTTGACACAACCTCCCCCATCTGCAGCCGATCTGCAATTAAGGACACAAATTGCGATCTCCCATATAACCAAAAACCTACTCCATAGCCAACTACGGAATGCTTTGCGAACTAGGAAAGCAGAGAAAAACACCTACATAGAATGGTGGTCTTTCCGGCATTGTCGAGGCCGAGGACGAGGATCCGGGCCTCCTTGTTCCCGAACAAGGACGAGAACATCTTCGTAAACAGGATCCCCATCCTCACTTCACCCTTCACCAAGACCCGATCTTTCCACTGTATGGATAACAAATAAACAAAAAGATTCAACCCCTTCCATCCTGCCGAAAGAAAACATCGAAATCGGGCGTACCCAGAAGTAACTGCGAGGAAAGAAACGAGGGAGGGGATCGATCACCTGCGATGGGGGTGTTTGTTCTTGGGACTCCGGGCGCTCCGGGATTCCTTCCTGGGCAGGAGGGTAGACGCAAGAGTGAAGAGGATCAGCTTCAACCTTCGCCCCTCGCCACCTCCGACACGAACCCGACCAGGATCCGGGAAAACGGAAACTGGAAAACCGATATCCGGTTGCAGTAACGATAACCAGAAAATATAACAAAATACTTTAACCAACCTCCCATCAAATTACAATTACTACCCCTTTTGTTACTCTGTATTTGTGTTTGAGTTTTTTTTAGGCTCATTTATCAAAAATATCCCAAAGTTACAAAGAATTTTCCAATCTATCCCGAAGTTTAGGAAATATCTCGGAGTAGCCTAAACTTTAGACCTGTTTCAAAAATACCCTATCAAAATTTTTTGATTAGATTTTCAGAATGGCTGGAGAAGGAAAATCCTTGGGAAATCCTTCTGGGACTCCACCTCGTTTGGAGTTCGTTCCAGAGGCTAGATTGTTTCCTTTTGGAGTTAGCAAGAGTATAAATGATATTTTAACTCAGCTAACAATTCAGGGGAGCAATGAAAGTCTAGAGAGTAGAAACCAAATGGCAAAGGAAGTAGGCTCCATTGTAAACACAATGTTAGACGCTCTGGAAAAAGAAAGAGGTTTAAAAAGGCCCGAAACCGAGGCGACCTCTGGACTGGAAAGTACTACGGGAAAACCAGTCGAAAGATTGAATCTGGGAGGAAGAAATTCCAAACAGAATCAAGGCAAGAGTGTGGATGAGATGTATAAGGAGTCAATAGCTCCTTACATTCTAGACCCACAAAGGCGAAGTGCAAACTTGAACTCCCAAAGTGGGGAGTTGGCAAAAGACTTAAGAAAAGCCTTAGGTCTGGCAGAAGATACCCCGGTTCATTTAGACAACATAACGTTTAATGAACTGGTAACTGCGAAGAGGGAAATTTACGGCCCGATTATCCTCATAGAACCAAACAAGAGTTTGTTCATAGAGATAATGTTTTGAAGCCTATAATTACCCCTGGTACTTTTTTAGACATTGATTGTGAGAAGCACGTATCTGAAAAGATAGATGAGTGGTTATCACTTATTCGAATGACAGCATCAGCAGGAGGAGTACCTCCTGGAGCGGTCTACGAATTATGTGTGGCAGCCCTTATGGGTACAGCGCAGAAATATTGGAAAAACTTAGTGGCACACACAGACATTAAGGAAAAGATAGATCAAGCGCTGACGGTTGATGGAGTATTGGCAATAATTGCTGATGCCCTGAAGCGTGAATTCTGTGGTTTCTCATTATCCACTGAAACTGTGGAAAAAGAGCAGTCATTAACCGCTCTTGTTAAACTACAGATTTGTGATATGTGCTGGTTTGATAACTACGTGTGTGAATTCCAGAAGTATTATTATAATCTGGATGTAGTATCACAACAGTTCATATTGGGAACCTTTTTTGCAAAACTTCCAGAACCATGGCCGGAAGTTGCGCAAAAGGCCTATGAATTACTTCTGAGTGAAGAGAAGATAGTCTCTGGGCTCGGAGGAAAAATTCAGGCGGTGAAGTACGCAATGCGTAAAGCATGTACTGAGCTCCAGGTAAAAGAGGCAGCTAAGAAGCTACCTTACCTAAACAAGAGCTGTTGTTCTCAGATAGAGTATGTGCCTGGAAGGTATGGATGCGATACGCGAAATACTCCAGGAGACTCTTTGAAGAGAGGAAACTTTCCTCGTAAGAGGAAGTTTGCTGGGTACAATAAAAGGAAAGTTTGGCCCAAGAAGGACTTCCAGCGTAAGCAAAAGGGAGGTCCTGCTTACAAACCAAGAAGGTTTGTGAGGAGAAGGGATAACCTGAAGGATAAAGATAGGATTGATGCTTTCAAAAGAAAGCATGGCAGAGAGCCCAAATATCCTAAAGGGAAACCTTTGAGCAGCTGCAATTGCTGCTGGTTTTGTGGTTCAAAAGATCACAAGGCGGATAGTTGTCCAAAGAAAAACCAGAGGAGTGAAAGACTCTGTATGGTATTTTTAGGCGACAGGAATCAAGAAGAAGAAGTTCTTGCTTATGAACCCATAGATGAGCAAGAGATTTCCGATTTGGACTCGGAAGTAGAATCAATTTACGAGGTAGTGTCGGACTATGATACAGACTCGGAAGAAGATTCTGATATTTGGAAAATGCATCTGTTCATGATGAGAGCAGTGCAAAACGAAGATGGTGATGAGATGGTTCCCTTGGAAGCATCGAATCAGGTACTGGAGGAATCCCACCAGTACGAAGATCCATCCCAGTCAATTCTGGAATGGAGGTTGCCAAATGTAAATGCTAGAGAAGTTTATGAAGTATCGAGATTTAGGTTTCGATCGACCATAGATATCTCGCAGACCGAGGCAACGGCACAAGTCACGAGCACTGAGCTTGAGGCTTTGGATATCCCACTCTTAAATGTACAACGCATAAGAGATACCATGCGTAACACAAGAGGTGTGTATAATTATATACACATTGGGTTGATCCAGATAGGATTAGTCCCGCTGTTTCATTTACCAGCGGATAGTCCTGTGGTTGCAGCGGTGATCGACAAACGGTGGCGAGAGTTTAGAGATCAGCTGATATCAGGAATACAGGCCAATCTTGCTCACGGCCCTGTATGGTTCCAGGTCCATCCAAATTTCATGATGGCCTTGAACGATCGTTGTTTGGGGACTTCATTGACCTTAAGAATCAAGTCGATGAATATGGATCGTATGAATCCCCAGGCCAAGTATTTGGCGTATCACACTAGGGTAATTTACCGATTGGTAAATACCACTAGTCCTGGTGTAAGGAACATCTCAAGACTTACAGAGTTGTTCGAGGAAGGTCATAGCAATTACCAACAATTCCATAGGCGTGAGGTGAATCCATTGGAATTAACCTGGCCAAGGAGTTGGGTTATGACTGAACCTGGTAGTAGCTCTAGGCCCATTAGTGCGGCTAATATCCGACAAAGGGGTAATGAAATTACCCTCATGTTAGGAGATCCGTCAAGGGTTACTGAAAGAGCTGATAGGCATTTGCCTATGCTTAGATATAGAGCTGACAGGCATTTGCCTGTGAGGATACCAATCCTGAGAGAGCCGCTCAATAGAGCGCCCTCTGAAGTCTCTTCAAGAGCTAGTGATGTGGGAGAAGATGTAATAGTCTGTCGACCAGAGGTTGCAAGTGCACCGCCACTAATAGAAGAGATGTCTCGAAGGTCTGTTGATTCGAGATCCCCGTCACAACATACGGGTAGAATCGTAGGGTATAGACAAGTATCATTACCAGTCTATGAAGACCCTGTAGACCAACCAAGAGAGGAGTCTATATGGATGTTAAGAGTAACTAATCATGGTAGCTCTTTATCCGAGATTTCTGAAGTTTGTAAGGTTATCGAGCAGATAGCCAAGCAAAGGTCTATTGCGATAGACGATATCTGGAGGATGATAGAACCATCCCAGGAAGTATCAAAGAATATTGGGTTTAATATTAGGAAGGAAGACTTGAGCACATATGTAGCTCTAACTTTCAAGTTTCCTGGATACTATGAGTATTCTCTGGATACTTTGATAGACACTGGGTGTAGCATAACTTGTGCTAGACTCAATGCTCTACTAGATGAATGGTGGGAACCACTGCAGAAACCCACCCATATGGTAAACGTCGATGGTATGGCCACAATGGTTGGCCATAAGGCAAGCAACGTGCCTGTCTTTATTGGTGGACAAAAGTTCATCATTAAAGAGATTCTTGCACATCCTTTACTAGAGGCCGACATTATTATTGGTAACGCCTTTCTGAAGAGTCAAAAGGAAAACCTTCCTTTTGTGCAGAATGAAAACGATGTTTCCATCGGTGGTATAAAGATAAGTATTCTACAAGAGCCTAGACTGCAGTTAAAATTTGGCTTTTATCCGGTAAAACGGACAGAATACTGTGGAGATATCCCATGTGAAAGAGCTTTCAGAGTGCGAGCTCAACGTGGTGATATACGGTTGGATGAGAACGAGTCTTGGGAACAAACCCTGTTTTCTCCAATGAATACCAGGAGTTCTAACTGGTATGACGACTTGTTGCCAAAACAAGAAGCGTGTATAGCTGTAAAGTTAACTGGGACAAAATGGGATAAGATCCTAGTAAAACTTGCCGACAATTTTAGTAAAGATCCACTAAAATTGTTGACTCGAAATGGCCTAAAGGCTAGATTAGAGTAGAAGGATCCCGGAACTGTCATAAGAGCCAGGAACATTACGTATACGGCTGAGATGGTTGAGGAGTTTGATAAACAAATTCCTGAGTTGCTTGGAAAATGCTTGATTAGGGACAGTTACAGTCCACATTTTAGTCCTACCTTTATGGTTATTAATCATGCCGAGCAGGTGCGAGGTAAAGCACGAATGGTTATCGATTATCGTCAGCTTAACAAAGCTACAAAAGACGATGGCTATAAGATTCCCACTACGGGAGATTTAATTGACAGGAAAAGTCTGAGCCAACCAAAGTTCTTCTCTAAGTTTGACTTGAAAAGTGGATACTGGCAAGTCAAGATGGAAGAGGAATCGGTTCCTCTAACTGCCTTCAATACTCCGCAAGGAATGTTTGAATGGCTGGTCAGCCGTTCGGCCTGAAAAATGCTCCAGGCGTGTTTCAGCGCAAGATGGATAATGCTTTTAAGCAAGTCCGAAAATTTTGTGCGGTCTATATTGACGATGTGTTAGTCTACAGTCAGACTGCAGACGATCACATGAGACACCTAGATAAGGTGACTGATGTCTTCCGACAGGAAGGTATGATTCTATCTGAAAGGAAGATAGAATGGTTTAAGGAATCAGTTAACTTCTTAGGCATGGAGATTGAGCAGGGAAAAATAAAACTACAAAATCACATTGCTGAAAAGATAGTTAATTTTCCTGACAGACTTGAGGATAGAAAGCAAGTCCAAAGATTTTGTGGATGCGCTAACTATGCAAGAAAGTTTGTGAAAGATCTTTCCCGAGATCTAAGTAGGATTTCGAAAAAGACTTCTTCTACTAATCCTTGGATATGGGAAGATGAAGACACTCAATCTATTAGAAGGATTAAAGCTAAGGTGAAAAATTTGCCACAATTAGCTTTACCATCTGACAAAAATGAGTTAGTCTTGGAAGTTGATGCTTCTGAAGAATTTTGGGGAGCAGTTCTCAAAATTAGAGGACGAAAACCAGCTTCAAGGGATACGAACTACGATACCCGATACATGAAAAGGAAGTATTAGCCTTAAAATATGGAATAAAGGCTTTTTACATCTTTTTGGCACCAAAAGAATTTTTAGTGCGCTCTGACTCGACCTATGTAAAAAGGTTTATGAGTCTGAACCTTAAGGAAGCTAGGCAAACTAGACTCTTGAGGTTGCAGGAACTGTTGAGCTATTATAAATACGAGGTCGAATACATTAAGTCCGACCACAACATAATAGCTGACTCTCTCTCTAGAGAACTTGCAAACACCTCTCTTTCAAAAAACTCTGCAGATGGATCCTGCTGCAAAGAGAAAGATATGCTGGGGATGCAAGAAGGAAGGACACTCCAGAAAGGTATGTCCTAACATGAGAGAAAGTGAGCATAGTGATGCTGGTTCCATTTCAGGAACGAAGGCAGCAGTTCTCTGCTGGCAGTGTAAGCAACTAGGACATCATTCATATGAATGTCCCAAGAAGCTGAAAACTGCAGATTCCCAGAAGGGGAAGGCTGAACTTAAGGAGAAAGCAAAAGCTGACTCCAAGAGTGAGGCGAAACCAGATCTCCAGAAGGCGATGGCTAATCCCAGAAAAGCTGAGGCTAGATCTGAGGAGAAAGCGAAGGTTGTTTCCCAGAAGGGAATGGCTGAACCCAAAGAAAAGGCAAGAGCCAATTTTAAGGGGAAAGCGAGTGTTTCCCAGAAAGGAAAGACGGATCTGGAGGAGAAGGGTAAAACCAACTCTGAAAGAGACGTGAAGAAAGATCTTCAAGAGAAGATGGCAGATCCTAAGGAGGAAAGCTCCAAGGGAGATGAGAAAATGGCAGATCTGAAAGACAAGGCAAAAGTTGAGTCGCAAGAGAAAGCCAGGAAGAAGAGGAAAGCCAAGAGGCTTAGGTCTTCTGATCCCAAGGGGGATGTTTCTGAAAAAGAAGGTCCTAAGAAGGACGGTAAGGTTGAAGAACCTTGGTGGTCACCTTTGACCATGGAGTAGTTCAATTACTGCCGAAACCACTTAGCCAAAGAGCAGGAGATTTCCATTAATCAAGCTGTAAAATCCTATAAGGCTTTGTTACAAAGCAAGGAGGAACAGAAAGAGAAGATGGAAACACAGTGTGCCGAGGAAGAAGCTAAGTTTAAGGCCTTAATTGGCGAGCCAATCCAAGTGGTAAACCTTAAATCAAGGGCAGAACCAGAGGAAGCGGCTGCGATGGAGTGTGAGCAATACTTCGATTTTGGAAGTGCTTACGCATCATTGGAAGGTACTCTAGAAAACAAGGAGAACCTTGAGGAAGCAATTCCTGTAGAAGACTCGGTCAAGGAGTCTGGTGAGAATACTCACGGTGACAGAAGTCACGGTGGCAAAGGCCATGTTGGAGAAATCCAAGAGGATCTGGGAGGATCCTGGTTTTTTGATCAAGACTCATTCGAGGATGAATCCCTGAGTTGGGATGCGTCTGTAGTTTGTGGAGGACTCATGGGTGGCATCAAAAATGATGACAAACGCCAGATTGAGTATTTCGCAAAGAAGACGATTGAGTACATCAAAGACCTGGAGTATAAGCTATCGATTATGGCTTCAGGTGAAGAGGAGATGTCTAAAGTCGAAAAGGTAAGACAACAGATTTTCTCCACAACGATGTCAATAATACCAGGGGAAGTAAAAAATTATGAAGTCCCAAAGGTAGTAATTCACATGAGTGAATCCTCGCTTGAGGAAAACGTTGTACTTCAACCGTATCTACACTGGATATCGGGGAAGTGGCCGTCTTTGAGAATCCATTCAGAGATGGTGGGAGTAGCAGCACCTTACATACATGCTGGGTTTGTAGACATCCTGGAGATCGATAGATCTGAACCAGAGTGTATGGAAACACTGCCTATGTTGGTGAGGTACGTACTCGGATGCCTAGGCTATGGACCAAAATACGCCACGGCATTGATTACTAGCACAATAAGGGAGGAAGAAGACCATCCGCAGTTTGGAAAAGTTATACTTCAAAACCTGCAAGTATGGAATATCCACCCTTGTGAGAGTAGACGTCTGGTGGAACCTCAACGACAGAACCTCGATCAGAGAGGTTTATGGCGAAAATACTACAAGGACAAAACAGTCCGAAAAGCCATAAAGGTTGAGTTCCTTAAGGATGTGCTGGAGCATGTGTTAGCCCGCAAGGACGAATACTACGTGCTCTGTGATGGCATAATAACCGTCACGATTCTTCGGTCGGATCTAAGTCTCATAGACGAACAAGCAGGAGACCGAGGATGGCAGAGAATGCTCGAACTTCTGGATAGTTTCTGGAGGCGAGAGAACTCTGAGTTACATCTCCGAACCGACACCTTTGAGGTTTGGAGCAAGATTGCTGATTTCACAGATAAAACCTTAAATCAGCAAATTGAACATGATGAGAGATCCCTACAAATCTCGCAACAAGTTATGGAAGCGGTTCAAGGCCCGCCGGGACTCTCAGAGAAAGAAGGAGTTGGCGAACCTTCAAATGCCAACAAGGAAGGAATCTCCCAAGACAGTGCACCTATGCAGACGGGAGAAGACAACTGTACAAAGTTAGACTAGGACATTTTTGTCGGTCATTAGGACCTCACTAACTTTTCTAACAGTTTAGATTCCTTTTACTTTTGAGCTGGCAAACAGTGCAGAGGCACCAGCTCCTTTGTGTATATATTCACAAGCCCTCTACCTCATTTTGGGGAGGCAATCTGAATAGAGAATTTTCTCTCTCAAAACCTTGAGTAAGAATTCTTTGATTGTCCTCTAGAAGAACATCTAAAACGAGGAACTTTAACCTCGAATTCGAGGTAAAGGTGTTTCTGATTGTTCTTCGAAAAATACCTTAAAAAACCAAGAAAGTTAGAATTAATCAAAACAGATTAAATCTAACTAAAGGTTAGATCTGCGAATCGACACCTTGAAGGATAAGTCATTATGACTAAACCTTGTAAGGCTAAGCCATCAGGCTGAAACCTTGGATGAGGAGTGCCTATATAAGTCCCTTATGGTATGGGCATTAAGATAGCACAGAAGAGCCTCTCCAACACCTTCTCTAAGTTCTGAGAAGAAGACTCTTGAAGTTTCACTTCCTGAGTTCTCTTGGTGCGGAAGCTTGGTGGACCCTCTGAGCAATCCGATTAAGGTATGGTAATCAACTTTACTTTTTAAGGTTGTTTATGCTATTCTTTCAGTCAGGAAAGAAGATCTTGATTAAGGCAACTTAATTAAAGTGGTGCAACTGCACGAGTCATTCTTATGACTGATTGTCCTAACCCAGATCTTCTGCATTTAGATCACGGGGTTGGCAAGGATTCTACTACTGGTCTTCTTAATACCATAGTAGATCGACTTGAGAATCTATCGGCACAGATATCACAAATATCAAAGCAGATAGAGAGTTATTCTAAGAAATTAGAAGAACTGACTCTGATTCAGAGTGAATTCGAGGAATATTTCCTTGAAGGCAAATCTAATATGGGGTTTGCGGCAAGTTCGAGATACTCAAACGAGTATTCGAGGTAGGCAGAACGCCGGCGACAAAGACAATTAAGCAAATCTTCTTAAGTTCGATTCCTGTAATTTTTATTGGTATCAGAGCCGCTTAAGATAACAGTTTAATTGTCTGGGAGAATTTAATCGAAAGGAATTAATTTTGAGTAGGGACAAAATTGAAACAAGGGAAAAGTTCATGCTATAAGAAGATAAGTTTTAAACATAAGGGTAGATCGGAAAAATTGAGTAAAGTTGAGGGTAGATTTGATAATTAAGCCTTTTTTTTAAATAACATTAGTCCGCGAGCAAATTTACGGTAATAAGTTTCGAAACCGTTAGACTAATGAGGTGAAATCGATCTTACAAAGATCGACTTTAATCATGAAGGAAATCAACCTTTGTAAAGTCAATTTTGTTGTTCCAAAACCTAAATCGGTCTTATAAAGACCGACTTTATGCGATCAGTAATGTAAACATTAAATTAGTCTTACAAAGGCCGACTACGGTGAACTTATTTAAAAAACTTGGGCACCAGAATTTCTGGTGTTGCACTTAAGTCATTCTTTATATGGCCCGACTTCCTTAGGCGAGAGGAGGCACTGAAGAATTCGGTCATACAAAGGCACTAAGGTCCTCCAGCCAAAGGAATTGGGCATTACAAAGGCCGACTTCCTTAAAGCACTAAGAAGTTGCCCTTAGTAAAGCCTACTCCCTTAGTTCTGCAACAAATAAGAGATTAAGCCTCCGATTCCTACCTGTAATGCATACAAATATTCATCAACTACACATGAATGACAGTATCAAGCTATTGAAGTAATATAAAGTAAAACAAGTTATTACAAAGTTAACATCGAAACATTGAAAAGTAGTGTGTGTCAAATATCCATGTAACTAATCCGTTTAATTTCCTTGGCGGTAACTTCTTTTGCGAGTGTAGAATTTATGAATCGGGGGCCGTTCAAATTGCATGTGTTTGGATATCTGCGAGTTATCTGCATCACCTACGGCTAGTCGATCCTTTCTGGTCTTCCTCGGAACTACATGAGTGGATGATAAAGGGGCATGTGCAAATGCAGTACGAAAGGCATTTGTGGGAGTCGGATCAAGCACCAGAGATGAGTACACTTCATCATCCTACGATGGCAGAACAAGTTGATCAATGTCAAACATGTCAGCATATTGTTGATCTTCCTCATCCTCCTGGTCTTGCTCCAACTCTTCCAGTTGCTCTTCCTCCTCCGGTTGCTCCTGCTCCACATCTGGCTCTTCTATCCCCTCATGTAGTCCATAAAAATGCATTGGGGTAAATTCTCTCAAGAAGCCATAGTTATCAAGAAATACCCAATATGTGTCGTGGATCCAACGGGTCATCTCTCTCCTCACGAAGGTTTATGTCATTCATGTGTCGCGTCTATACAGAATTAGTATTAGTTCAACACTGTTGTAATCTATGAAGACAATAATTTCTATACTCACCACTAGGCCCAACATAATGTCGGTATAAGATAAGAATGGGCGAGAGTAATGCATGTACCATCTTCTGTAGTTCAGCCCGACATCCAAGTGCCGATCGACGATAGGGTTATGTATGTTATGCCACAAGGCGATCATCTTGTGGGCCACAAATCTCACAATCGACAATTATTTGTATTAGGCCATCTTTGTGGTAGGAAAATTAATCTCATCTTGATCGACTAGGGTTCGGCGGTTAACATCCTATCATTAAAGGCCTTGAAAGAGATTGGGTGACGGGTTGAAGACTTATCAAGCAATCGACTAATAATACAAGGATTCAATCAGGAAGGAGAACGAGCTGTTGGAAAGGTCTGCTTCACCCTCACCATAGGAGATATGGAAGCTGGAGCGACGTTTTATGTCATCGATTCCAATACAACCTATAACATGCTCTTGGGTTGGTCGTGACTGCATGGATACGAAATTGTTGCATCCTCACTCCATCAATGTTTTAAAATTTGTGAAGGACAGGTACCCCATACAATATGGGCTGATGAAAAGCCCTTTATAAAAGTAGAATCATACTTTATTTATGTCTAGTTTTACTTAAAAAAGGGCATTGGCATTGAAGAAAGGGCTCCATAGCTTACACCGATTGTGAGGAATATCTTGAAGGAATCAAGCATCGATGTTTCACCCATTCAACAAGAAGGGCCGTCAGTTAGTCAAATGCCTGGATATACGAGTACGAATGATTAGATGAAGCAGAAAATATCGATTTTGCGCTATATCCCGAGAGCCCTCAAAAAAGCTGCGAAACCACCTTTCGGGCTGCCAAAAGACCTCAACTGGCCTGTGATGAAAATGACCTTTAAAAGGTTTCGTTCAACCTAAAAATGAGGCAATTATCTATCTAGATTATTTTCCCGACAAGCGCACCAAAGGGTTTTATCCAAATGCATTTAAGTTAATTTATGCACCTGGTTAAAAGGACCTGGAGACACTTGGGAAAGCCTCAAAAGAAGCTAATATAGGAAGTGATGGTTCGAAGTCAAAATTTGGTCTTGTTTATGTCACTCTTAAGCCTGTTAATCTCTTAGTGAAAAATTGTTCAACTCAATATATCAAAGTTAATGATAAAATCACAACGGTACCCATGAGAACTTTAGTATTTGATCGACTTGGAGCCTCATCTATGCGAAGATCGATATTTAATGTAGTTGGCATTTAGAAAGAAGAAACTGATGCTCGACGGTCGGCACGACTAAGATTTAGTCAAGCTCTAAGAAGTAGAATGGTATAGAAGAGAGTTGATCCGAAAGAAGATATCCTGATTATTGTAGAAGACTCCAAGGATTTTCGTAGCAAAGTTCCCTATCAAATGAAGCATCGAACGATTGTCGAAGCAACTGCCGGTAAAGTATCCAGAATGAGCATGAAGACATGGAAATCTATAAGTAGCAATGGGAAGTCATTTCATAGTGATAACAAAAAGGATGTTGTTGCTTGTCACCAAAAGAGGACGCTGCAGAAGAAGCTCCAAAATTATTCAAACACGAGAAGAAGTCTACCGTTAAAGAATTCAAAGAAGTCGATCTTGGAGAAGAAGGGGATCCACACCCTATATTCCTTAGCACAAGTTTAATACTTGAAGAAGAGGAGATGTATGTCCAACTATTGAAGAAATACAAAGATGTTTTCACATAGAGGTATAAAGAAATGTCCGGCCTTGACCCAAAGATAGCAGTCCATAGGTTAGCTGTGGAGCATAGGTTTCGTCCTATAAAACAAGCTCAACAATGTTTCTGGCCAGAGTCGATCCCATTGACAGAAGCTAAAATTAACAAACTCATAGAAGCCATATTTATTCGGGAGGTGAAATACGTAATATGGATTGTGAATATTGTACTCGTAAGGAAGAAAAATGGTCAATTTCGAGCTTGTGATAATTTACCCTCTTTCGATCATTGAGATAGTGGTAAATGCGACAAATGGCTATGAAGCCTTCAGTTTATGATGTGTCCTCGGGTTATAATCAAATTCAGATGGACCCGAAGGTTGAGAAGATGACTACTTTCCGTACCCCAAAAGGAAGATATTGTTATACGGGTTAAAGTATGTAATAGCTTCATACCAAAGAGCTATGCAACTATGGTTCGAATACGCATCAATGCTCGAGCCCCACTGTTATCTGCGACATTTATTTAATGATATCCTCCATAAGAACATAGAGTATTAAAGGATGATCTAGTTGTCGAATCTAGACGAAGGCTCAATCATATTGATGACATAAGAAAACTGTTTAACAGACAACAAAAATAAAGAAGAACCCATTGAAGCGTGCCTTCGGAGTCACTTCGGGAAAATTCCTTAGATTTATTGTTCGATACTGAGACATTGAAGGCGACTAGTGAAAGATAGATGCGATTATGAAAATGCAAGAGCCAAGGAATATACACGCGTTAAATAAACTTCAAGGAAAACTTACATATATTCGAAGGTTTATATTGAATTTGGTTGGATGATGTTTTCCCTTCCATCTTTCCATATATTAATAAAGAAAGATACTCCTTTTGAGTGGGATGAAACATGTAAAAATTCGTTCAGCAACATAAAGGCATAGTTGTCGAACTTGTCGGTCCTAAGTGCACCAATCATAGGAAGGCCAGCCATATCGTACATAGCAGCATAGTAATCTTCATTAGGTGTCTTGTTAGCCCAATAGAGCAATGATGGAAAGGAAAATGCTTTATACTACCTGAGCAGGACTTTAACCAGTGCGGAGCTGAATTATTCTCCAATTGAGAAGACATGCCTCATGTTGAGTTCACTACAAAAAAATTGCGACTTCGCACTATATTCGTCTCATATCACAAGCAGATCGTCTCAAGTATATTATGGCAAAGCCAGTCTTGTTTCACCGTTTCGCGAAATGGGTACCAAGAGTTTGAGAGTTTGCATGTTCCTCTAAAGGCGGTGAAAGGATAGGCCTTAGTCGAATTCTTAGCTGACCATCCTATACCAGATGATTGGAAGGTTTTAGAAGAATTAACTAACGATGAGGTAATCATGGTGGAGGCTCCCCCTCTATGGAAGATGTTCTTTGATTGATCAACTTTTCACAGAGGTGCGAGAGCGGCTGTCGTCTTCACCAAATCCAAGGAAGATGTCATCCCTTATGCATACACCTTTACACAATTATGCTCAAATAATATGGCCGAGTATCAAGCCCTCATATTAGGACTAGAGATGGCCATGGACAACAAGATACATAGTTTGAGAGTATATAAAGACTCCAAACTCGTGATCAACCAACTTTTGTCCACATATGAAGTTCGCAAGCCATGACTTTTGTCATATCATGAGTATACCTCTAAACATGTCGGGTGGTTTTCTAATATCACCAAAAGTCACATCTTAATAAGGGAAAACATACAAGCAAATGGACTTGTGAGTTTAGCTTCCACACCGACTTTGGAGACAATCTAACTATGTCAAGCTTGGGTGGTGTCGCTAATCTTTGATGAAGAAAAAGAGGAGGTCAATATCATCTCTATCTATCATCTGGAAGGTCAAAATTAGAGACAACCATTGATCGATTTTCTGGAACATATAAAATTGCCTGTTAATCCCAAACAGAAGGTGGACATTAGGTGAAGAGCTCCTCGATTTATCTACTTTAAGAATACTCTCTACCATCAATCTTTCGTATGAGTTTTCTTATGGTGCCTTAGAGAGGAAGAAGCAGCTAAAGCATTAGAAGATGGCCATTATAGAGTATGTGAAGCTGCTAAAACTTCACTTGCAACTAAAAAGGATGGGTTATTACTGGGCGACGATGGTAAATGATTGTTTAAAATATGCAAAGAGGTGTCAAGCTTGTTAGTTTCATGCCAATTTCATTCATGAATCCCTTGAGCCTTTGAATCCTACGGTAGCATCCTGGCCATTTAAGCTTGTGGAGCTAGATGTTATAGGGCCTAAACACCAAAATCATAAGGGGGCCATTAAATATTCTAGCAGCAACTGGCTACTTATCCCAATGGACAGAAGTTGCATCCTTTTGGCAAGTGAAAAAAGAAATGGTGTTCACATTCATCAAGAATAATATAATCTTTCATTATGGTGTACCTTGCTACATCATTATTATGAGGTCGAACTTTTCTAATATGGCCATGGATAAATTTTATGAGTAATTTGATTTCAAACAGTATAATTCTTCCATGTATTATGCGGCCGCAAATGGGTTGGCAGAAGCATTCAATAAGACGCTATATAACATCCTAAAAAAGGTGGTTGATAAAGCTAAAAGAGATTAGCATGAATGAGTCGGAGAGGCTCTATGGGCATATTGTATGACATACGGAACTGTGACTCAAAATATGTTATACTCATTGGTCTAGAGTGTTGAAGTAGTCATTCCTACGATACATTCCATTTATGCGAATAGTCATACAAGAGGGACTATGTCAAAAAGATAATGTTCGACCATGCTTACATGAATTAGAAGCTTTGGATGAAAAGCGTCTTGAATCCCAACAACGAATTTAATGCTATGAGAAAGAATGTCGAAATCATCGAATAAGAAAGTTCGACCTCGTTCCTTTCAGGTTGGTGACCTTGTCCTAACTAGGGCAAGACCCAAAAAATTGTCACACACATGACCAGGAGCAAAATTATATCTAATTGGGATTGATCCCATGTGTACTAGAGGCAGAGGAAATATCTGATAGCGTCCAATGTGTACAGGGAGGCTGAAGGAATATCCAACAACGTCTCATGTGTACGAGGGGCCGAGGGAATGTCTGACAAGGCTATATAAAATATTATTATGAAGATATCCCACGCACCTTACTGAGACGGATAAAAGCCTCGAAGATATCGATAGAGAGCAACGAAGGAAGAGAATGACGCAGATCCCAAACGTTAGTCCCATGATTCCTCTGCTCAGATAGACGTGGGATGGTGTCACACCTTCGCTGTGTAAGAAAATGAAAAATATATGAATTGGACATACAAAATGATGAAAGGATAACGATTCAACAAAAAGAGAGCAGAAGAGCTAATCGACGGAATAAGAAATACGGAATGTCGAGTCTTGAGCTCCTCGCACCTCCATTTATAATGTTCTAGAGGAATGTGTCGAGACATTTCTTGGTTATGGAAATCAATCAAAATCACCCAATCACATATAATATCTCCCCTCCAATTTTGTCCTCAAATTGGACAAGTTTTATGGAGGGGATAGAAACAAATAAGGAAATTATTATTTGAAGAAAGCAATATCATGAACTTACATTTTCTTTGTGGAGATTCCTTAATCAGCAATGGATTGTGATGATTGTGATTAGGAGACCAAATAATGGGAAGTTGATGGAGTATAATGCGAACCTGAGCTTGAAGACGATAATTAGAGCTTATTACGAACATCCTTATTTTTGGAAATCATTGTTACTGTACAGGTGTTGTAAATTCTTAACAAGGAATGTGAATAATCATATGGTGACTCCCCCAGAAAATTGGTTCAAGAAGCATCTTAGTTCAAATTTCTTATGCTCTTTTATATCCTCAATTTGATGGTTTCAGACTTTTGCATCCCCGGTGCTCAATCCTTATATGAGGAAGGAAATATGAAATTGGGTGAAAATTTCTCTAAAATTAAAAATCCTCGGTTTCTTTTAATAAACTTATTCCCGCACTTGGTTCCACTTTAATGGCTATAATACATACAGGATAATAATATTACCATAAGAAAATAAAAGTGACCTCTATTAACAGGATATTTAGGATTTGAAAAGAAATATACATTCATGTATACATACATGTGCCTACATATATTTATAAATAATTGCTCATGTAAATATTCGAAATAAACAAAAAGTGAGCACAAATGTACAGTTAACATGCCAAAGCAAGCGCAAGATAAATGAAGAAAAAGTAAAGGGGAAATGAGTTAAAAAAGGTCAAGGTGAAGGGATTTGGTTGCAAAGGAGATCAAAATCGCCATAGGATCATGAATAGACTGTTCGAGTGGGGTAATGACATAACCCTCGGAAAAATCAAGAAGTTGAACCAAAGAGTTTGTGGGAAGAGTTCAATCATTATCACAAGGGTGTCGAAGTGGAAATCAAAGTCGTTGGATATTTTAACCACTAGGCGAGAAAAATCACAGATGAGAAGTTTGATCATGATCTATGTGGTTGCAGAGATCATGACAAAAATCTGGATGAAGAAATCAAGGTTAGATGTTGTGGTTTTATTATACAAGAAATTCGTGATAGATTTGAATCATTTTTGCATCCATAGGTGATGTGTAAGATTATCAAATGATAATATTTTTACAATATTGCTTTTCATGATCTATGTGGTTGCAGAGATCATGACAAAAATCTGGATGAAGAAATCAATGCTAAATATATACGTTGTGGTTTTATTATACAAGAAATTCGAGATAGATTTGAATCATTTTTGCGTCCACAGGTGATGTGTAAGATGATCAAATGATAAGATTTTTACAATATTACATCTCATGATCTATGTGGTTGCAGAGATCATGACAAAAATATGGATGAAGAAATCAATGTTAAATATATATGTTGTGGTTTTATTATACAAGAAATTCGAGATAGATTTGAATCATTTTTGCATCCACAGGTGATGTGTAAGATGATCAAATGATAAGATTTTTACAATATTACATCTCATGATCTATGTGGTTGCAGAGATCATGACAAAATTCTGGATGAAGAAATCAATGTTAAATATATACGTTGTGGTTTTATTATACAAGAAATTCG